>CM069131.1:195626416-195628916 GCA_035221665.1 Okamejei kenojei
GGGGTGTGGTGGGTGTGTGTGTGTGGGTGTATGTGTGTGGGGTGTGTGTGATGTGTGTGTGTGTGTGTGTGTGTGTGGGGGTGGATGTGTGGGGGTGGGGTGGTGTGTGTGGGGGTGTGTGGGGGTGTGTGTGCGGGGTGTGGGTTTGTGTGTGGTGTGTGTGTGTGGGGGGGGGGTGTGTGTGTGTGGGGTGCGTGTGTGTGGGGGTGTGTGTGGGGGGGTGTGTGTGGTGTGTGTGTGGCGTGTGGGGTGTGTGTGTGGGGGGGGTGTGGGTGTGTGTGGGGTGTGTGTGGGGTGTGGGGGTGGGGTGTGTGTGGGGGTGTGTGGTGGTGTGGCGTGTTGTGTGTGTGTGTGTGTGGTGTGTGTGTGGGTGTGTGGGGTTGTGTGGGGTGTGTGTGTGTGTGTGTGTGTGTTGTGTGCGAATGTGGTGTGTGTGTGTGGTGTGGGTGTGTGGGGTGTGTGTGTGTGTGAATTTTAGTTTGGTGGTGTGTGAGATGGGGTGGTGTGTGTGTTGTGGGGTGTGTGTGTTTTGTGTGTGTGGGTGTGTGTGGGAGTGTGATGTGTGTGTGTGTGGGGGTGTGTGTGTGGGGTGTGTGGGTTGTGTGTGTGTGTGTGTGGGTGTGTCGTGTGGGTGTGTGTGTGGGGTGCGTGTGTGTGTGGGGGTTTGTGTGTGATGTGTGTGGGGGGTGTGTGGGTGGTGTGGTGTGTGTGTGTGTGTGTGTGTGTGTGTGTGTGGTGTGTGTGGGGAAGTGTGTGGGGTGTGTGTGTGTGGGGCTGGTGGGTAGGGGTGTGGTGTGGGTGTGTGGGGGGGGTGTGTGTGTGTGGGGGGTGTTTGTGTGTGTGTGTGTGTGGTTGTGTGTGTGGCAGGTTGATGGGGGTTGTGTGTGTGTGTGTGGGGTGGGTGTGTGGTGCGGGTGTGTGGTGTGGGGGGGGGATGGGGGGGGGGGGTGAGGGGGTGGGGGATGTGTGTGTGTTGTGTGTGTGTGGGTGTGTGTGTGTGTTGTGTGGGGGGGGGCGGGGGTGTGATGTGTGTGGTGTGTGTGTGTGTGTGTGGGGGTGTGGGTGTGGGAGCGGTGTGGTGGGGTGGGTGTGTGTGTGTGTGGGTGTGTGGTGTGGTGTGTGGGTGGGGGGGGGGGGGGGGTGGTGTGGCGTGGTGTGTGGTGGGGTGGACAAGCGTGGGGGGGTGGGGTGTGGGGTGTGGGGGGGGGTGCTATTGGGGGGGGTGGGGCGGGGGGGGGGTTGTGGGTTGGTGTGTGGTGGGTGTGTGTGTGTGTGGTGGGGGGGTGTGTGGGTGTGTGTGGGGTTGTGTGTGTTGGGTTGTGTGGGGTGTGTGTGTGTGGGTGGGGGTGGGGTGGGGGGGGGTGGGGTGTCGTGGGGTGGGTGGTGTGGGTGGGTGTGTGTGGGGGGGTGTAGGGGTGTGGGTGTGTGGTGGGATGTGTGTGTGTGTGTGTGTGGGTGTGTGGTGTGTGTGGGGTGTGTGTGTGGTTGTGTGTGTGTGTGTGGTGTGGTGGGTGTGGGGTGTGTGTGGTGTGGGGGTGTGTGTGTGGGGGGTGTGTGTGTGGGGGGGGGTGTGAGTGTGGGTGTGTGGTGTTGTGTGTGTGGTGTGGGGTTGTTGTGTGATGTGGGGTGTGTGTGTGGTGTGGGGGGGTGTGGTGGTGTGTTGTGTGTGGTGTGGGTGTGTTGTGGGTGTGTGTGGGGGGGGGGTGTGTGGGGTGTGCGTGTGTGTGTGGGGGTGTGTGTGTGGGGGTGTGTGTGTGTGTGTGTGTGTGTGTGGCGTGTTGTGTGTGTGTGTGTGTGGGAGGGGGGGGGTGTGGGGTGTAGTGTGTGTGTGCGTGCGTGTGTGTGTGTGTGGGTGTGTGGGCGTGGGTGTGTGTGTGGGTGTGTCGTGTGTGTGTGTGGGTGTGTTATGGGTTGTGTGTGGGGGGCCCCCCCCCCCCCGGGGTGTGTGTGTGGTGTGTGCTGTGTGTAGTGTGTGGGTTGTGTGTGTGTGGTGTGTGGGGGGTGTGGTGTGTGTGTGTTTGTGTGTAGGTGTGTGTGTGTGTGTGTGTGTGGAGGTGGGTTGTGTGGTGGGTGTGGTGTTGGGCAGTGTGTGTGTGTGTGGGTGGGGTGTGTGTGGGAGTGTGTGTGTGTGCGGGGTGTTGTGTGTGTGTGTGGTGGGGGGGGGTGAGTGTGGTGTTGTGTGTGTGTGGGGTGTGTGGGGTGTGTGGTGTTGTGTGTGTTTGTGTGGGGGTGTGTGTGTGTGTGGGGGGGGTGTGTGGGGTGTTTTGTGGGCGTGTGTGGTGTGTGTGGGGTGTGGGGGGGTGTGTTGTGTGGGGGGTGTTTTGTGGGTATGGGAGTTGGTGTGTGTGTGTGGTGGTGTGGGTGTGGGTGGGCGGGGGTGGGGTGTTGTGCGGTCGGGGTGTGTGTGTGTGCGGTGGTGTGTGTGTGGGTGTGGGGGTGTGTGTGGGTGTGTGTGTGTTGAGTGGGTGGGGGTGCGGTGAGGCGTGTGTGTGTGTGTGTG
>CM069131.1:195631416-195642166 GCA_035221665.1 Okamejei kenojei
GTGGGGGTTGTGTGGTGTGTTGTGGTGGTGTGTGTTGTGGGATGTGTGTGTGTGTGTGTTGTGTCGTGTGTGGGGGGGTGTGGTGTGTGTGTGGGGGTTTCGTGTGTGTGTGTTGGGGTGTGTGTGGTGTGTGGGGGGTGGTGTGTGTGTTGTGTAGTGTGTGGGGGTGTGTGTTGTTTGGGTGTGTGTGGGGTGTGTGGGGGGTGTGTGTGGGGGGTGTGTGTGTGTGTGTGGGGGGGTGTGTGTGTGTGTGTGGGCTGTGTGTGTGTGGGGTGTGTGTGTGGGGTGTGTGTGTGGTGGGGTGTGTGTGTGTGTGTGTGTGTGTGGGGGGTGTGTGTGTGTTGTGTGTGAGTGTGTGTGTGTGTTGTGTGGGGGTGTTTGTGTGTGTGTGGGGTTTGTGTGTGTGTGTGATGTGTGTGTGTGTTGTGTGGGGTGTGTGTGTGTGTGTGTGTGGTGTGTGTGTGTGGGAGTGTGTGTGTGTGTGTGTAGTTGTGTTGTGTGTGTGTGTGTGGGTGGTGTGTGTGTGTGTTGTGTTGGCTGTGTGTGTGTGTGTGTGTGGGGGGTGTGTTGGTGTGTGTGTGTGTGTGTGGGTGTGTGTGTGTGTGGGGTGTGTATGTGTGTGTGTGTTGGGGTGTGTGTGTGTGTTGTGTGTTGTGGGGTGTGTGTGTTTGGGGTGTGGGAGGGGGGGTGTGTGGTGGGGTGTGTGTGTGTGGGGTGTGTGTGTGTGTGTGGGGGGGTGTTGTGCTGTTGTGTGTCACGTGGGCTGTGTGTGTGTGTGTGGGGTGTGTGTGTGTGGGGTGTGTGTGGTGGGTGTGAGTGTGTTGTGTGTGTGTGTGTGTTGTGGGGTGTGTGTGGGGTGTGTGTGTGTGTGTGTGTGTGTGTGTGTGTGTGTGTGTGTGTGGGGTGTGTGTGTGTGTGGTGGGGTGTGTGTGTGGTGTGTAGTGTGTGTGTGAGAGTGTGAGTGTGTGGGGTGTGTTAGTAGTGTGATTGTGTGTGTGTGTGGGTGAGTGGGTGTTGTTAGTTTGTGTGGGGAGTTTAGTGTGTGTGTGTGTGTGGGTGTAGTGAGTGTGGAGTAGTTGTGTTTGTGTGGGGTGTTGTGTGTGTGTGTGTGTGTGTGTGTGTGTGTGTGTGTGAGTGAGGGGTGTGTGTGTGTGTGCGTGTGTGCTTGCGTGCGTGCGTGCGTGCGTTGCGTGCGTGCGTGTGTGTGTATATATATATATAGGTGGACACAGAGCGTTTTTCCCTTTATCATTCTGTTTATAGTGTATTATGTTTCCATTTGTGTCAGGGGTTATGGGGTAAAGGCATCAGAATGGGATTGAGAGGGGATGATAGATCAGCCTTTATTGGATGGCGGAGTAGACTTGATGGGCCAAATGTCTCCCATTCTGCGGCCAGAACGTGAATTCTGTTGTGCTGCTGCAAGTAACGCCACTGGAGATCCTTTTTCCCTGTGGCCATCAAACTGTACAACTCCTCCCCCTTCTGTCGTGGGGCAGACTGACTCCCCTCCCCTCCCCCTCCCAACCTTTGCACATCCCCACTCCTTTAATTTAATTTCATGTTTCTTGTAACTTGCTGTGTTTGCAGACCAATTTCCCTCCTGGGATGAATTAAGTTCTATTATATATGTAATCGTATCATAAGAAAAATTTCATTGTTTAGTTTTGTTTAGAGATACAGCGGGAGGAGAAACAGGCCTCCGGAGCGGCGCCGACCAGCGATCCCCGCACATTAACACTATCCGACACACACTGGGGACAATTTTTTTTTTTTTACATTTACAAAGCCAATTATCCTACAAACCTGTACGTCATTGGAGTGTGGGACGAAACCGAAGATCTCGGAGAAAACCCACGCAGGTCACGGGGAGAACGTACAAACTCCGTAGAGACAGCACCCGTAGTCGGGATCGAACCCGGCGCTGCATTCGCTGTAAGGCAGCAACTCTACCGCTGCGCCACCGTAACTGCCCAGTTCTGTCTGGGACGTATGTTAATATAACACCCTTGACACTCCTGACTCTTGACGTTCTTCTGTCACAACTCTCTGTCTTCTATTAGTAGGCCAGTTCTTACGCCAGTTCTGAATCCATACAGCCATGCCACTGTTAAATCCCGTGCACCTTAATGTTTTGGATCTGACTACCATGGGGGGACTATATGAAATGCTTTACGAAAAATCCATGCAAACTGCATCCACCATCATTCACTCATAGTAAATAGAACAGGACAGCACAGGAACAGGCCCTTCAGCCCACAATGGTTGTACTAAACGTGATGCCAAGTTAAACTGATCTCATCTGCCTTCACATGATCCACATCCCTCTATTCCCTGCAGTTCCACGTGCCTATCCAAAAAATACTCACATGCCACTATCTTCTCAGCCTTCACCACCACCCCTGGCAATGTGTTCCAGGCCCCCACCACTTGACCAGAACAACAGACAGCCAACCATGCCATCTCTGGGTGCCCGCTCTACCACCCACCAAATGGAGCTGTGTCAGGGCCTGGCAGACATTGAGACAACAACCTGGCTGCTCAACACCCGGCTTGAGATCTATCTACTCCTTTGGTTCATGTTTCATTCGCAAGAAGAAGACCACCCTCTGCGTAAATAAGCTTGCCCACGCTCATCTCCATTAAACCCTCCCCCTTTCACCTAACAGCGATGCCCTCTGGTGTTGGACATTTCCACCCTGGGGAAAAACCTTCTGACTGTCTACCCTATCTATGCCTCTCATTATTTTATATGAGATTTCTATTATCTCCGCTCAACCTCTGACGTTCCAGAGAAAAATCCAAGGTCTATCCAAGGCCTCCCCATGGGTGAAAGCCTCTAATCCAGGCAGCATTCTGGTCAACCACCTCCGCACCTTCTCCGGAGCCTCCACATCTTTCCTGTAATGGGGCAATCTCAGAACCGTACCCAATACTCCCAATGTCACCTCACCAAAGACCTATCGCTCTGCATCATGACTTCCTGATTCAGGATTCCAGATTCCAGATTCAGGGACAGTTTCATCCCAGCTGTTAACAGGCAACTGAACATTCTGGGAGTGGCGGACTGCCCTGGCAGCAGCGGCTCGCCTGCAGTCCGTCTGTTTTTCTTTTTATTTGTTGTTTTCTTGTCTTGTTTTTAGCGTTAGTTTGAGTTATTATGTAGTGTATGTGTATGGGAGGGGTGGGAGAAACGTTCTTAGTCTCTTCCTTTTGGGGGGACGTGACTTTTCTTGTCGTATCCCCCGTCTCCGTCTCCGTCTGCGCTGAGGCTAACGGAGAGGGAAGACGTGGCGGCCCTCCAACTTTAAATGCGACCGGACCGAGGCTCCGGAGACAGAGCCAGCCAGGGAAGTACCAGCGCGGGCTGGGCGACTTCGGGGCTGTGGCGGGTTCAGGGGTTCAGGCGGCCCGCTCGGAGCTGTGGCGGCTTTTCCGGTGGCGGTGGCGGAGGGCTGCAAGACTTCGGAGGCCGGCTCGGGCCAGTGGACGACATCGTCGGGAGCTCGAAGGTCACGGGTTGGTGACCTTGTTTTCGGGAGCTCCCGCTATGGCAACAGTGCGGCCGCTGGACTGGGAGGGCGGGCAGGTTCGCAGCTTCGACGCCCCGGGCCGCGGAGTTGAAACGGGGCCCGCTCGCGGAGCTGCGGTCACCGCGGGACCTATTTACATCACCCGGTGCTGGTACAACATCGGAGGCCCGGGTCGCCCTTTCCCCAGGCAGAGGAAGAGGAGAGGGAAGAAGGGAATGAGACCAAAGGACTTAGATTTTGCCTTCCACCACACAGTGAGGAGATGTCTGATATGAACGCACTGTGGTGGATGTTAAATGTGTGTTTATTGTGTGTTTTGTTATTTACTATATGTATGACTGCAGGCAACGAAGTTTCAGTCAGACCGCAAGGTCTGAATGACAATAAAGTTTTCCAAGTACCACAACCAGAGAGCAGCGCTGAACTACCATCTACCTCATCGGTGACCCTCGGACTATCCTTGATTGGACTTTACCGGCTTTAAGGAACTGTCCCACTTTCACGGCCTAATTCACAGCCTCTGCCGGGTTTGCCCTTGATTCATACTCGCAGCATGGTCATCACGAGGTGGTAGGAGGTCGTAGGTAGGTCGTAGGTAGGTCGTGATGCTAGTCGTAGGAACTCGTGGCATCAAGTAGGTCGGGGCGTTTTTCTAGCCTGATGAAAAATGTCCACGAGTAAAAAAGGTCGGGATTTAGGTCTTGAGTGGGACAGGCTTTACCTTGCACAAATGTTATTCCTTATGTATTCTATACACTGTGACGGTCGACTTGTAATGATGTATAGTTTTTTGCTGACTGTACAGCACGTAACAAATGCTTTTTCACTGTACCTCGGTACACGTGACGATAAACTAAAATGTAACCGTTACTGACTCATAGACGTAAATAGACACAAAAAGCTGGAGTAAAAAACTAAGCGGGACAGGCAGATCTCTGGAGAGAAGGAATAGTTGATGTTTCGGGTCAAAAACCCTTCTTCAGACTTAGAGTGTGTTACTGGAATGGAAACAGGGCATTCGGCCAGCATGCCCACACTTACCAAAGTGTCCCACTTCTCACTATTCCCACCTGCCTGGCTTTTGGCCCGATATCCCTCTAACCTGTCCTATCATGTTACCTGTCCATCTGTTTCTTAAAACATTGCGATAGTTGCCTTGCACAACCTATTTCCTCTGGCAGCTCGTCCATACACCTGGCCACCTTTGTGTAAAAAAAGTTCCCAATTAAATCTTTTCCCCCTCCTTCTTAAAACCTATGTCCTCTGATCCTCGATTACCGTTCTATTCCTCTAATCATTATTTTATCACACCTCTATACGATTATCCTAATCACTCCTGTGCTCAAAATAAACCCTCCTCACCTGCTCATCCTATGCCGTATAGCTCAGTTCCTCGAGATCTGGCAACAACCGCATTTACTCGGTGGACCCTGAGACGTCAATAATGCGGCAGTCGCCGAACATTCGCCAAGTGGGTCAGGCCCTTAAATGTGGCCTCATCGTCACCATCCTCGAGCTGACAATGATCGATTCTACATTTTCCTTGAACCTCGCCTCCTTTGTTTCTTGATTTCACACCTGATGACCTGTCACATCTTTGTCCATCATTCACGTGTGTGTCACGATGCTCGCATCGTGCGTCGTGGCGCGTAAATGACAACGCGTAAATTACGCGCAAATGACGGCCAAGTGGAATGATAAACAATTTCCAGTTTCATACATGTCTCCAAACGTTTTAATTCCTTTTCTTTCCCACTGCCGTAAGTGATTTATCAATAATGGATGGTTTAAAACGTTTCGGATAATGTAACTATGGGAGAGATAAGCGATAGGTTTCTTAATTTAAGGTGTTATTTTATTTGGTTCCAATTCTATATACTATGAATAATTGTGAATTTTTCCTGTATATTCAGTTTTATTGTGTGAGAGAAGGGATCGCTTCCTATATTAAAAGGGGATAATCCTCTCTCTCCATTACTATCCAATCCACCGCTGGCAGAAGAATTGTCCAACAGGTGAATTACATTTTTGACGTTTGCTGCCAATAAATAATACAAAAAAATTATGGAGTGTTAAAATCCGCCAAATTCTTTAGGTTTGCACAAATGTCTTCTTTGAAATTCTATGGGGTTTGTAGTCCCATATAAAGTTTGTGATTTGTGAATCCAATTTTTTGAGAAACTTTTTAGGTAAGTATATTGGTATTTTCTATTTCTCTTTTTCTTCTTTCAGTTACTTTCCTATATTAAGTTTTAAAAAACAGGAAGTGGTTACATGAAATGTATTATGTTTATTTTTGTCTTATTACTATTACTTCCATAAAAAGAATAAAAAAAAAATAATAAAAATGACGGCCATGTGGGACCCTTACTCTCTGTGTCTCCCTCTCCTGACCAATCAAGTTGAAGAAGGGTCTCGACCCGAAACGTCACCCATACCTTCTCTCAGAGGATGCTTCCTGTCTCGCCGAGTTACTCCAGATTTTGTGTTCATGTCCTTGATGTATTTTTTTAATCAGACTGCTCTCAAAGCTGGGAATGGGAGAGCATCTGGGGCATTGTGACCAGGACACTATTGAATGTGAAAATGGCTGCCACAAGAAGGTAATGAGAATATACAGTCACTGCAATTTTAACAAGCCTTTTTCTATTACTCTGTTTTCCTACTTATTTAAGTCGTGGAGTGAGATTGCTGTACCCAGGTGTAGAAACACCTCACCTTGAATATGATTTAAGGCTGGTCTTGTATGGTTTTTAACCTAAGCGGTGATGATGAAGCAATTAACTAAAATAGCAGAGGTATTAGAGGGAGCCAATTAGTCAAACCAATTAGGTGTTGTTACTGCTGATTAGAAACACCACATTCTTGTAACATTGGAAATAAAGTTGAACAGAACCTTAGCCAGGCGACATTTGTGTAGCTTGTGTAGGAAGGAACTGCAGATGCTGATAGACACAAATCCGAAGATAGACACAAAAAGATAGATTAACTCAGCGGGACAGGCAGCACCTCTGGAGAGAAGGAATGGGCAACATTTCAGGTCGAGACCCTGCTTCAGACTGGTTAGGGGTAAGGGAAACGAGAGGTGTAGACAATGATGTGGAGAGATAAAGAGCATTGTATAAAAGAAATGCAAAAAAGTAAAGATGATAAAGGAAACAGGGCCATTGTTAGCTGTTTGTGGGGTGAAAATGAGAAGCTGGTGCGACTTGGGTGGGAGAGGGATAGAGAGCTTTGTTTCCTGTTCTGCAAAGGAGTAGAGTATTTACTAACTGAAAGGGAGCGACGAGAACTTAACTTTTAGTGATGACAGAGTTCGCGCGACCAGCTGTACACTAGCACTTATCCTCACACTAGGGACAATTTACAATTTGTACTTTAACGAAAGCCATGAACCTACAAACCTGTACGTCTTTGAATGTAGGGAGGAAACCGGTGCACCTGGAGAAAACCCGATTGAACATGAAAAACTCATGTTCATATATATTCTCGGAGCAGAATTAGGCTATTTGTCCCATCGATGTCTGCTCTGCCATTCAATCATGAGATCTAATTCAAACTAATTCTCCGGCCTTCTCCCCATAACCCTGACACCTTGTACTAATCAAGAATCTGTCAATCTTTCACCCAATGATTGGCCTCCACTGCCTTCTGTGGCAATAATTCCACAGATTCACCACCCTCTGACAAAATAAATTCCTCTCATATCCTCCGATAAATGTATGTCCTTTAATTTGAGCTTGTAGCTTCTGGTCCTCGATCTACACCAGCGGAACAATCATCTTCTCCACATCCACTTTATTCAGGTTCATATTCAGTCAGTTTAATGTAGTGTCCCCTCAGCCATTAAACTCCAGCGAGTACAAGCCTAGGGCTCCAAACTGCTCTATCGTATGTAAACCCACTCATTCCTGGGATCATTCTCGTAAACCTCTCTGGACCCCTCCTCAGCACCGCCAATCTTCCTCAGTTGGGGACAAAAACCTCTCATCAATACTCAAAATGTGGCTCGCTGAACAGCGCCTTATTCAGGCCTCAACATTTGCTTCCCTTGTTTTTGTATTCGAGCCTCTCATAATTAATCCTAAGCATTGCATTTGCCTTCTTTCTTACCAATTCATTTTCAGATTAACATTTTGGGAATCCTGCACCGTACTGCCAATCCCTTCGACACTCTGATTTCTGGATTCTCCCTGAATTCTGAGGAAGAATTTGCTTTTCGCCTGAAGCCACACACAGTTATCAGGCAAACTGAGTCTCCTACCACAACAGTGAGGCAAGTGCTGAACTGTATCTACCTCTTTGGTGACCATCGGATCTTTCTTTGTGGCTTTACCTTCACTCTAACGTTATTCCCTTATCACGTATCTACAACTGTAGGGCGGCTCGATTGTAATCACGTATTGTCTTTCTGCTCTGACTGGGTTAGCGCGCACACAAGCTTTTCTCCAAAGTTTGCGGATGACACTAAGTCTGGGGGGCAGTGTTCGCTGTGAGGAGGATGTAGGGACTGCAAGTTGACTATGGATCGGTTGGGTGAGTGGGCAAATGTTTGGCGATGCAGTATAACTGTGGATAAATGTGAGGTTATCACTTTGGTGGCAAAAACAGGAAAGACGACTATTTATTTAAAATGGTGGCCGATTTGGAAAATAGGGGAGAGCAGCGGAGACCTGGGTGTCCATGGTACACAGTCATTGAAAGTAGGCATGCAGTGCAGCAGGCAGTGAAAAAAGCGAATGGTATGTTAGGACTGTTATGTATAGAACATTGAAACATATTAATTAGGTGCAGGAGTAGGCCATTCTAGCCCTTCGGAGCCATTGACACCGCCATTCAATATGATAATGTGATCATCCAACTCAGTATCCGTACCTGCCTTCTCTCCATACCCTTGATCCCCTTTGGCACACAGGGCCACATTCCAAACTCACTCTTAATATGCATGAACTGGCCGCATCTACCACATCGGATGCTGAGAGTTTCCAGAGGACTCACCACTTCTGTGTGAAGAAAGTCTTTCTCATCTCGGTCTTAAAGGATTTCCACCTTTTCCTTAAGCTGTGGACCCACTTGTCTGGACTTCCCAACATCGGGAACATTCTTCCTGCTTCTAGGCCTGTCAACCCCTTAAAGGATTTTTGGGTAAGTTTCTATTAAGATCCCTCTTAATTCCTTAAATTCCAGAGAGTATAAAACGAGTCTATCCAGTCTTCTTCATAAGACAGTCTGACATCCCAGGAATCAGTTACTGGTGATCTTCTCTGGCACTCCCTCTATGGCAATAATGTACCTTCCTCAGATTTGGAGCCAAAAACTGCACGCAATACTCCAGTTGTGGTCTCCCAAAGACTGTAAAACTGAAGTAGAACTCCCTGCTCCTGTACTCAATTCCTTTTGCTATGAAAGCTAACATACCATTCGCTTTTTTTCATCTGCCTGCTGCACTGCTTGCCTAACTTTCAATGTCTGGATGTATCCTGACACCCAGGGTCTCGCTGCATATCCCCTTTTTCCTAATCGGACAACCATTCAATAATAGTCTGCTTCTGTTTTTGCCACCAAAGTGGTATACCTCACAGTTATCCAATTATAATGCAATCTGCACAAACCATTTGCTCCACGACCATGCCTATCCAAGTAACTTGCAGTCTCCTAGCATCCTCTCACAGCGAACACAGCCACCCCGACTTCGTGTCATCGCAAACTTGGTCGATATTGCCTTCAATTCCCTCATCCAGATCATTAAATATATATTGTAAATTAGCTGGGGGTCCCAACACTGAGCCCTGCGGTACCACTAGTTACTGCTGCATGTGAAAAGGACCGTTTACTCCTTCTCTTTGCTTTCCTGTTGGCCAGCCAGTTCTTATCCAATTCAATCTGAACCTAATACCGTATGCTTTAAGTTTGTATATAATCTCTTATGTGTGGGGACCTTGTCGGAAAGCTTCCTGGAAAGACCAGATATACCACATCCATGGTTCTCCCCTTATTCCACGCTATTGTTTCATCCTCGAAAAATTCCACAGATTCGTCAGACATGAGTTACCTTTCGTATAAATCCATGCTGACTTTGTCCAATGATTTCTCCACTTTCCATTGTGCTGTTTCCATCTTTAATAAACTGACCTCTAGGTTTCCCCAAACTTACGATGGTATATGGGGTTAGACTAATGGTCTGTATTCCTTTTCTCTCTCCTCCCTTCTTTAAAAGAGGGGTTACATTTGTACCGCAATCTCAGGGAATACTCCGATTCTAAAGCGTTTTGAAAGTTATCAACTAATGCATCCACTATTTCCTGAGCTACTTCCTTATGAGTACTCTGAGGTATGCTAGCCTTTCTGGGCCCTGGGGTTGATTCGGCCTTTAATCTATTCAATTTACCAAACACACTTCCAGGATGACCTGGATTTCACTCAATTTCTCCATTTGAACCAACAGTCCCCTGCTATTTCAGGCAGATTATTTAGTTTCATTAGTGAAGACGGGAAACCAAAGTAGTTATCAATTGGTCGCCCATATCCTTGTTCCCCAGGATGATCAACTCACTGTTTCTGACTTGCAAGGGACCTACATTTGTTTTAATAACCTCTTTCTCTTCACATATCTAAATAAAAACTTTTGCAGTCCAGTTTTTATGTTCCTTGCCAGGTTTTTTAAAATCTATTTTTCTTTCCTAATTAAGGCCCTTTGTCCCTTCCTTGCTGGCTTTCTGAATTGCTCCCAGTCCTCTGGTATGCTGCTTTTTTTGCGTACCTTTGTACGCATCATCCTTTGCTTTGATACTATCCTGATTTCCTTGTTATCACGGAATGGCACTACCTTCCACCCCCCCCCCGGGGGGGATTTATTCTTTTGCAAATGGGGATGAACAATTTTTGTAGTAATCCATGCAGTCTTTAATGTCTTCCATTGTTTATCACGTTCAAACCCTTTTAGAATAATTGCAGTAATCTTGGCCAATTCACGTTAATACCCTAAAGTAACCTTTCTTTAAGTTTCAGAACATTGTTTTGAATTAACAATGTCACTCTCCATCTAATGAAGACTCAAAACCATATTTGGCAATCTTGCCAAGGGGGCACGTACAACAAGACGAGGCTAATTACCCTTCCTCATTACTCAAACAGTCTAAAATAGCCTTCTTCTCGGTTGGTTCCTGTACATGTTGATTTAGATAACAATGCATAATTCCAAAACAAATTTTTTCCGA
>CM069131.1:195642666-195673764 GCA_035221665.1 Okamejei kenojei
CTTCTGTGGAATTCTCTGCCACAGAGTATTTTAGGCCAGTTCATTGAGGCTATATTATAAGAGGGAGTTAGATGTGGCCCTTGTGGCTAAAGGGATCGGGGGTATGGATAGAAGGCAGACTGGATACTGAGTTGGATTATTAGCCATTAACATATTGAATGGCAGTGCAGGCTCGAAGGCCGTAATGCCTACTCCTGCACCTATGTCCTATGTATCTATTTTCTAATGACGTGGAGGCAGTCAGAGAGAGGGGGGCCGTAGGATAGGAGGGAGGGACAATGGACACTGTATAGTGAGGTGGAAACTTGGTTTGAGAATGGTGGGACTTGGAGAACCTTGCCAACAGGATTCCTGCGTTCAGTCGGTCGATGACACGCCGCTGTAACTAAGGAGGACTCCGCATGGGGGGGAGAAGCCAGGAACTAATCGGGACCCAGCCTGTGGGGGCGAGGGTCGACGACGAGGGCAATAATGACCATCGGGACAGATTGAACACTTTTTTGTAAATTTGTCCATGCCCTTTAGCACGACTCTTTTTTTTTTGGCCAATACCTTGTGTATTGTGCGAAAAACCAAAGAATTCCACTGTACCCATCAATTCCCATCTAAAGTATCAATCACATGTTAATCCTTTTTTAAAATTATTAATGCCTAAAGTTTTAGGTGTCAATTCCTAACTGTCACTGTAATCATGTTGTCACTTGGCGGGTGGAGCACCAAGGCAATTCTTGTAATGTGAATCTTTGCCAATAAACCATACATTCATCCAATCAAAGGACCTTTTTCCATTACGTATCTGTTCCATTGATCCATTATCAAACTAGATATACCTTTGTTCTTGCTGTATAATATATCTCTGTCTTGCCTGTATTAATATTCTCCGTGTTTACTATTTACATGTCAGTGCATGTAGAGTCAATAGAGCTCAAATTTATGAGGAGTTTTTCAGGGGGTGGGGATGGAATTACACACAACCAATTTCCAAGTAACAAGTCGCACTATATAAATAAAATAACTGTCAGTTTCCTTAATTCAATCAAGAGCTAAACACTATCAGAGCCTAAAGTGCAAAAGCCTCAATTGAATTGCGCTGATGACTAATTTAATCACACACCTAGGACCTGTCCCATCATTTGATAAATCAGCCAGGGAGAAAAAGGGACAATTAGTGGCGCTCGTTTAAAAACAGAGCTGAACCATAACCCACTTCCTCCTGCACTCCAGTTTCCTCCACCTGCAGTGTCGATAGGTTCTGCTTTCATTCTGCAGAAGCTTTTCAAAAGGTGACGTGCGCTGAATCCTGAAGGTCCATAGAACATGAAGTAATCCGTAATCGATAGGCCCCAAGTTAGGGCATTCGGCCCATAGCATCTACTCCGCCGTTCAATCGTGGCGATCTATCTCTCTGCTGCCTTCTCCCCATAACCCCAAACACCCACACTAATCAAGAAATCTATCTATCTCACACCTAAAATATATCCACTGAACATGACCACCACAATGAATTCCACAGAAATTGCCACCCTCTGACTAAAGGATTTCCTTACCTATCAACCTCCTAAAGGAAAGAAATTCTGATGCTTGTGCCCTCTTGTCCTAGACTCTCCCACCATGGAAACATCCTCTCACATCCACTCGGTCCCAGGCTTTTCACCATTTGCTACGTTTTCAATGTCCCCCCCTCATCCTACCAAAACTCCAGCTAGTACAGGCCCAGCGCCGTCAAACACTCATCAAATGCTAACCCCCCATTCCTGGCATCATTCTCGTAAACCTCCTCTTGGACACCCCACCAGAGCCAGCCACATCCTCTCAGATATGGGACTGTTAATTGCTCCACAATACTCCAAATACAGTCCAGGCCATCCCTTGTAGAGTTCTCAGCATTTCATCTCTATTTTTGTAATCAGTCCTCTTGAAATAAATGCTAGCAGTTATTGTCCATTGAACCGGACTCGAGGGCCTGAGCTACAGGAGAGATGAGCAGTATGAGACTATCCTTGGAGCGCATGGAGGATGAGGGGTGATCTTGTAGATAGAGGCCACGCACTCACCTCTCCTGCTGCCATCGGGCAGAAGGTACAGGAGGCCAGAATCTGTTACATCCAGGTTCAGAACAGCTTCTTCCCCACAGCCATCAGGCTATTACCCCCTTGCCATCAAATCCGACTCTGACCAGCCTATGGCACTATTGCACTTAAATTATGTGTAAATTGAACTCAACTGTTCTGTATTGTTTGCTTACAATATTCTGCATTGTGTTGCAGCAAGCAAGAATTTCATTGTCCTATCTGGGACACATGACAATAAACTCTCTTGACTTGACTTGACTTGACTTGAGTGTTCAAAGTCCTGAAGAGGAAATAGATCAAAGGAAAAAATACCACGCGCAGAGTCTCTTGCCCAGAGTAGAGGAATCGAGAACCTATGTCCTCTGGTTCACAATTCGCCTGCTCCGGGCAAGAGACTGCATTTATCCAATCTATTCCCCTCTATGTAAAAGCCTCTTAAACACACTGAGCGTAGATACATCGGGTGAATGCATTAAATCTCTTACCCAAAGTAAGGGAATCAGAAAACAGAGGATATCGGTTTAAGATGAGGGGGGGAATGATTTAAGGGGAAACTAAGGGAATTTTTTTTTTAACACAAAGGGTGGTAGGTGTATGGAACGAGCTATTGGATGAAGTAGTTGAGGCAGGGAATTCACCTTTCAGCAAGACAATGACATCTATTTCCATCTACACTTCATCTGAAGATAGACACAAACAGCTGGAGTAACTCAGCGGGTCAGGCAGCATCTCTGAAGAAAAACGATGCAAAAGGCTCTTGAATGGACAGAGTCTCTTGCCCAGAGCAGGGGAATCGAGAACCAGAGGACATAGATATAAAAGTGAGGGTGGAAAATGTATTAGGAGCCTGTGGGGAACATTTTTTACACAAATAGCGGTGGGTGTACGGAACGAGCTGCCGGAGTGCGGGAGTGTGGAGGAAACCGAAGGTACCTCGGAGAAACCCACGCAGGTCCACGGGGAGACCGTGCAAGACACCGTAGAGACAGCGCCCGTGGGTCAGAATCGATCCAGGCTCTCTGCGCGCTGTGAGGTGCCATCGGCTATGAAGCGTATAATCTGGTTTGAATTTGAAAGCTTTTGTTGTACCTCAGTGTAGTGGACCAAAGCTAAACTTTAGTTTAGGGTTAATTTAGTTTTGGTCACATAGAAACATAGAAACATAGAAGAATAGGTGCAGAGGAAGGCCTTTGGCCCTTCGAAATCCTGCACCGACATTCATTATATCATGGTTGAGTCGTCCACAATCAGTAACTCCGTGCCCGCCTTCTCCCCATTATCCCTTGATTCTGCTAGCGCCAAAGCTCCATCTAAACGTTTTTTAAATCCATCCAGTGAATCGTCCCTCCAACTGCCCTCTGGGCACAGAATTCCACATATTCTCAACTCCTCTGGATGAAAATGTTTTTTTCTCATCTCAGGTTAGTAAATGGCCTCCCCTTTTATTCTAAGACTGTGGCCCCTGGTTCTGGACTCACCAACATTGGGAACATTTTTTCTGCCTCTACTCGTCCATCCTTTTTATAATTTTGTTATGTTTCTATAAGATCGCCCCTCATTCCTTCTAAACTCCAGTGAAGCAAGCTAGTCCTATTCAATCTTTCTCATATGACCGTCCCCCGCCATTCCAGGGGATCAATCTCGTGAACCTACGCTGCCGCTCAATCACAAGGATTCTTCCTTCTATATTAGGAGACCAAAACTGTACACAAATACACCAGGTGGTGGTCTCACCAGAGCCCTATACAACTGCAGAAGAACCTCTTACTCCTATACTGAAATCCTCTTGTTATGAAGGCCAAACATTCCATAGCCTTCTACACTGCTGCGTATCCTGCATGTTTTATTTTCAGTGACCAGTGCACTGGACACCGCAGGTCTCGTTGCACTTCATCCCTTTTTCCTAATCTGACACCATTCAGATAAATAATCTACCTCCCTTGTTCTTGCAGCCAAGTGATATCCTCACTTCATCTACATTTATACTGCATCAGCCACACAATCGCCCACTCACATCAAACCTTTGAAGTCACCCTGGCAACCTCCTAGCACATATCCCTCTTCACAGTTTCACACAGCAACCCAATGATCCGGGGTACAGTGAAAAGCTTTTTGACGTGTGCTACCAAGTCAGCGAAAAGACAACACATGATTGCAATCAAGCCATCCACTGCGTACAAATAAAGGATATTAATTTTTTACAATGCAAGATACGATTTAGAGAACGTTTTGAACAATTGGTAGTTGGGTGTCAAGACTGAAGACTGCACTCTAGCTGATGAGAGAAAGAACCAATCCCAGACCTCTACATTTCTAGTCACCATTTGGTGTTTCTTAACCTAAAACATCGGAAGGAAGATAAGAATGAATGAGTGAAGGAATATAAAGATTGTTTTTGATAGTTTAGCTTATCAGTCACGTGCACTAGAGGAAAAGTGAAAACCTTATTGTTACGTGCAACCAGTCAGCAAATAGACTTTACAGGATTATGACCAAGCGACCTCAGTGTCCAGATACAGGATGCAAGACAAAGTTCCCATAAAGTCCCAAATTAAAGATAGGTGGAAAGGTCTTCTCCAATGAGGAAGATGGGAGTCAGGACCGCTCTCTTTGAAATGAGCCCGTGGAAGCTGTTCACAGCTGGGAAGAAAACTATCCCTGAAACTTGAAGTATCAATGGATCTTCTTCTTTGCATTTGATTGAGGCACAGAGGTCCGCAGCAGGTGATGCAAACCGGCTCGACATCCGTGGGGTGCCCACCCTAAAGAGGGCGCACGCTCCGGGGAGGCGCAAACTGCGGCGCTGCTGCTGTTTCTCTGTTTTTGTCCCATATCGTTTTGCCTGACTGAGGGACAGTTGACAGGGCTCACCACGGGATTGGATGTCAGACTGCCATGGTACCCTCTAGATTCTGAGTGGCGAAAATGCAGCCAAGATTGGGCGGCACGGTGGCGTAGAGGTAGAGGAGTCGCCTCACAGCACCGAAGACCCGGGTTCGATCCTACTACGGGCGCTGTCCTGTTACGGAGTTTTGTACTTCTCCTGTGCCAGCGTGGGATTTTCCCCGGGATCTCCGGTTACCATCCCACACTACAAAGACGCACATGTTTGAAGCTAATTGCTTGGTAAATTATAAAATTGTCCCGCTGCGTGTAGGAAAAGTGCTAGTCGTACGGGGTGATCACCAGGTCGGCTCAGACATCGTTGGTGCCTGAAGGGCCTGTTTCTGCGCTGTAACCGCAAAGTAAATAAAACTAAAAAGTGATAAAGCATATAAAGTCCCATTAAAAAATAGGCCGAAGGTCTCCAATGAATAGATGGAAGGTCAGGGCCACACTCAAAAATCCTTGTTAATAGGACCGTTCATGCCTATACAGCTGGGAAAAACCTGTCCCTGAATCTGTATGTAATCGATGACACAAACAGCTATGGTAGCCCTCCAGAATCTGAGTGCTAAAATCCCGCAAGATTGAACCGAAAATTATCACACGGGAAAATTATTGATCAATGCTCAACGCATTTCCGGAATCAGATTAAGATGTACAAAGCTGATTAAGCGACTGACTGGATCAAAAGCATCGGAGTCTGCCACAGTAAAACTCTGCCTCTACTGTGTCTGATAGAATTGAAATTAAATGAAGTAATAATGAACCAGGGGTGAACTGTGTCAGCTAGTGCTGAGTGTGCACCAGGACACAGTTAGATTCTTTCGATCAAACTGCTGTATTCCAAATACAAGCACTGCGCAAAAATGGCACCCATGCAAAATCCCCTCAAAAAAAAACACTTACACTTGGATCAAAGTAATTGCACTCTCTGCAGCTGTCTTGTAATTATATACTTCCAAGCATAGCCCAATAGCTTTCCCATCTTTTTTGTTCTCTTTTGTATGGGGCATTTTTTTGTTAATCCCACATGGGAACCATGTTTCCACTAAGGGCAGGCCTTTCCGATCAAAAATAATTAGCTCCTAGGAGCAGTAATTAGGCCATCGGCCATCGCGTCTACTCCTCCATTCAATCAATGGCTGAACGGAGAGGCATAGAGAGATTAACGAGGAGTGCCAGGACTATGAGGGTCCTGACCTATAGGCTTGCAGTTGAGTAGCCTGGATGCTATTCTTTTGGAGCGCCAGGATGAGAGGGGTTGATCACTGAAGCGTATAAAAATCATAGGGGAACAGATCCGGGTAGATGCACAGTCTGTTACCCACGTTGGTGAATCGAGGACCAAGGACATAGGATCAAGGTGTAGGGAAAAGATTTTATAGAATTCTGAGGGGTAACTTATTCACACAAAGGGTGGTCGGTGGTAAGGAACACTGCCAGAGGAAGTAGTTTAAGGCTGGACATCCCAACAATTTATGAAGCAATTGGGCAGACAACATGGAAAGACAGATTTGGAGGGATATGGACCAAATCTGGCAGGTGGGACCAATGGTAGCTGGGACATGTTGGCCGGTGTGGGCGAGTTTTGGCCGAAGGTGTCTGTTTCCAACACTGTGTGACTCTACCTATCACTCCCTCTCAACCCCATTCTCCTGCCTTCACTTCGTAACCCTGACCACCCGTACTAATCAAAGAACAAAATAAACAATTAAATAACATCAGGAGAGTCGAGTCCATACCGCATGGAATCAAGCCTTAGTTTTCAGCTTCCCCTCCACACGGTTCAAGATCCCTCATTACACTAGTCCCATTTGTCCACATTCCTATCCATGTACCTGTCAAATACATTTTAAAAGCCAGTTATCGTTACAGCTTCAACAACCTTCTCTGGCAACTCATTCCATATATCCACCACCCACTGAAAAAAATTGCCCCTCAGTTTTCCTAATTAAATAGGAGAGGTGGAGCGGAGCTAGGACTCTGTTCCTAGTGTGCAGGAGGATGAGGGGTTGATCCATAGAGGTAACACAATGTGACCCAGTGAATGCACAAGTCTCTTGCCCAGAGTAGTGGATACAGAACCAGAGTATCACCAGTGGTTCACTAGGTTTAAATCCCGGTTGGCGGGACTGTCATATGTTGATAGAATGGAGCGGCTGGGCTTGTATACACTGGAATATAGAAGGGTTGAGAGGGGATCTTATTGGACTCCATGCCACTGGATCCTGACCCCAATCGGTCCAAGGACAGTGGGGTGCGGTCTGTGACGCAGTCTCCCCACGTTAAACAAAGTCACCCGCAGGCGTCCTCCCGTGGACATACTTGTTTCGAGTGACCGCCGATGATGGGTTTTGGGGTTATTAATTAAATTATTGAATTTTTACTTACTATTATATATCATTTAAAAAATATATTAAAATTATATATGTCTATATTTATATACTGAACTTCATGGTCCACCAGTGCTGGAGTAACTCAGCGGGAAAGGCAGCATCTGTGGAAGAAACATGGATAGGAGACGTTACATGTCATTGATCTTTTTTTGCACTTTTTTTTGGGTGTTATTAAATTGTTAAGTTTTTGCTTATTATATATTACCGATGTGGTATTCGTGTTTGTAGGTCTGTTATGCTGCTAACATTCAGATCCGAGTCCGTAACTCACTTCTACCGAGCTCCCAGCCCTAACAATGGCCTGTTTCCTTATCAACCTTTTTGCATCTTTCATTAATTTGTTTCCTGTATCTCTCTAAATCAACGTCTATATTTCTCGTTTCTTTCTCTTTTCCCCTGAGACTAACGAAGGGCTCGACCCAAAAATGTCAACCGTTCCTTTTCTCAGAGATGCTGCCTGTCCCGCTGAGCTCCTCCACTTTTTGTGACTATCTTCGGAATCTCATTGTCTGTTGCCAGCGCAAGTGACAATTAAACTGACTCGGAGTAATAATTAAAAAGCATCCACCCATGGAATACTTTCTTGTTATCAGAAATCATCAAGAACCTTTTTTGTGACTCATTACATTACAGAATGATGAAAAGCCGACCACCGCACAACAAGACACCTCCATACTTTAATCTGTCCATCTCCAGCGCAACAAGCAAACCAACCTAAGCTGGCAAGAGAAGAGGGGACACAAGAGTGGGCGGCATGGGGCGCAGCGTGCAGAGTTGCTGCCTCACAGCGCCAGGCACCACCCGGGTTCCACCTGACTATCGCTGCTGTCTGTACGAGATTGTACGTTCCTCCCGTGACCCACGTGGTTTTTCTCCGGGTGCTCCGGTTTTCCGCCCACCTCCGTAGATGGTACAGGCTTGCAGGTTATTGGCTTGGTGACATTATAAATTGTCCCCCCCCCCAAGGGGGGTTTTGGGGTGTGTAGTATGGTGTTAGTAGTGTCATGGACTGCTAGTATAAGGCCACGGCACAGTGAGCCGCAGGATCTGGTCTTCTCCAAAGTAAACTAAACGATATCTGTGTTGGAAAGAAACTGCAGATTCAGGTTTAAAAAAAAACCGAAGATAGACCACAAAAAGTAACTCAGCGGGTCAGGCAGCAACTGTGGAGAAAGAGAGCTCCCTGTTTTTCGGGTGGCGACCCTTCTCTGAGAATCGGCGATCACTTTCGCCCAACACCTCTGCTCAGTTTCGCACTAACCACCCTGATCTCCCGGGGCTCAGCACTTCACAACTCCCCCTCCCATTCCGAACCAACTTTCTGTCCTGGAGGAGCAGCACCTCATATTTAGCTTGGGTAGTTATTACCACGCCCAGCGGTATGAACATTGACTTCTCCCAATTTCAATAGTCCATGCTTTCTCCCTTTTTCCCCAGCTCTCCCACAAGCCTACTGTCTCCACTTCTTCTTTTTTTTTGTTCCCCCCCCCCCAACATCAGTCTGAAAAAAAGGGTCTCAAACCCGAAAACGTCAACCTATTCCTTCTCTCCATAGATGCTCGCCTTCACCCGCTGATTTCTCCAGCATTTTTGTCTACCTACAACAACCTAACTTGAGTGTTGCAATGGGAAAGTGAACATGGGGGGGTGGTGGTGACTGAGGCAGTTCACCATAATTTTCTAATTCCACTTTTGTTTAATTAGTCCAAAATTAAATCCAATTTACAGTAAAAAAAACACAGAAACATTGAAAAAATAGTGCAGGAGTCGGCCTTCGGCCCTCGAGCCTGCACCGCCATTCAATATCAACATGGCTGTATCATCCTCCCCCCCAATCAGTACTCTACTCCGTTCCTGCTCTCCCCATATCCCCTTACTCCGCTAATCTTTAAGAGATGGTTCTTGCACACGCTCTATAAAGATCACCCCTCATCCTCTTGCAAGGAAGACAGTCCCAGCTTGCCCAATCTTCCCCGTAGCTCAGGCCCTTTAATCCTAGCAACGAATCTTTTGGTGAATCTTCTCTGCACCCCTTCCAGCTTGACAAAACGTCTTTACTGAACACAATATCTGTGTTCCCACCCAAACCACTGCAACCCAGCAGAAATGCTACAGCTGTCCCGCTTTAAACCTCCCCCACGACTCCATCCAAGGACCCAAGCAGTCTTTCCTCCAGGTGAGGCAGAGGTTCGCCTGCACCTCCTCCAACCTCATCCACTGCATCCGCGTTCCAGGTGACACCTTCTCCTACTTGGCGAGATCAAGCGCAGGCTCGCGATCGCTTCGCCCAACACCATCGCTCAGTCGCAATAACCACCTGATCTCCCGTGGCCCAGGACTTCACTCCCCCTCCCCATTCCCACTCCTGACTTTTTCTGGCCGGGTCTCCTCCAGCGGTATGACATTTGAGCTTCTCTAATTCATGTAGTCCTTGCCTTCTCCCTCCTTCCCCTCCCCTTCCAGTCTCCCACAGCCCACTGTCTCCACCTCTTCCTTCTCTTCTACCTTACCTAAATACCGCGCCCCCACCTCCTCCCCGACATCATCTGAAGAAGGGTCCGACCCAAAACGTCACCTACTTATCTATCCTTCTCTCGCTCCGTGATGTTTGCCTCACGCCGCTGATTTTTCTTCACCCAGCATTTTGGTCTACCTATAATATTTTTAAATTTGTCTCATCACCAATGTCTTATGTAACTGTAAACATGACCCCCAACTTCCTGTACTCAATTCGCTGACTTGATTAAGGCCAATCAACCAAAAGCCTTCCATGACCATCCTACACTATCTACTTATGATCCACCCTTAAGACATGCACTCCTAGATCCCTCTGCTCTACAACACTCCCCAGAGTTCCTGCAATTCACTGTGGTGCTGTATGTCCTGTGCCCTGGTCAGACTGCCAAAATCAACACCTCGCATTATTCTGTATTCCTCAGGCCCACCTACCAACCGAACACGATCCTGCTGTAAATGTTTGACAACCACCTCACGATCTAGAAAAAACACCCACTTTGGTTGTCCACCTGCAAAACCTCGCTAATCATGCCATGTACATTCTCATCCCAATCATGACACAGCTACAAACAGTAATACCCAGCACCGAACCATTGAGGAACACCACTAGGCACAGAGGCTCTTGTCATGGATCATTAGTAATATACAACAGCGATCTTGTCCCTTTCATGAAAAGGGTTTCGGCCCAAAACGTTGAACTATTTCCTTTGCTCCATAATGCCTGCCGCACCCGCTGAGTTTCTCCAGCAATTTTGTACTACTTTGCCTTTCATGAGTGTCGTCTTCTGAGACACTTTGTCCAATCCTTTGATCAATAGGTTTCAATGGTTTTGTTTTTTCATTTGTCCAACTTTAACACTTACACTATACAGCACGGAAGCAGGCCTTTCGGCCAAACCTGCCCATGACGACCATGCCCCCAATCGTTACACTAGCTCCACCACCCTTTGTGCCACTCCCTCTGAACGCGCTTTTACCCATGTACCTGTCTTCCATATGTTGGACTTTAGAAATACAACGTTGAAACAGCCAATCAGCGCCCACTGAGCCCAGGCAAACCAATGAAACCTAGCCCGTTACAAACCGGTACGATCCTAACACTGCCGCCGGGACAATCACAAGATTACTACTAAACCTATAAACCTTTACGCCTTTGGAGATGTGGGTGGAAACCGGAGCGCCCAAGTAAATAACGAAAAGATCTCCTGTCAAAAAATTGCTCTTCAGCTTACAACATCAAATTTCCTAACACTTTATAGTTAACTTGGGGGCACTCAGACTTGCTTAGGATCCCAATTTCAGACGTCCATGATTTAACACAGCACCAACCTCAACCACCATTAACAGTAAAATCGAATACCAACCCAGCCTTGTTGTCCCTATTACACTGTAATTAACAATCCAAAACAAGAAATCCATATCTCCATCCCAAGCACATTTTCTTGGGGGGGGGGGAATGCTGGTGATCAATGTGGTCTCTTCAATCACTCTGACCACAGGTTTGCTGAGTGGACATTGTTCCTTTGTGATATAAGTCATAATTTCCTATGGAGCAGAATTAGGCCCAATCGAGTCTACTCCGTCCATCAATCACGGCTGATCTATCTTTCCCTCTCAACCCCATTTCCTCCCTCCTGCCTTCTCCGCCGTAACCCTGACCCGAAACTAAGCACAAATCTGTCAATCCCTGCCTTAAAAATATCCACTGACTTGGCCTCCACAGGCCATCTGAGGCCAATTATTCCACAGTTCACACACTCTGAACTAATGAAATTTCCATCTTCATTCCTAAGGGATGTCCTTTTATTTTGAGGCTGTGGCCCTTGTCCTAGATACGCACGACTAGTGGAAAATACGTGTCCACATTCACTCTACCCAGTCAATCCATGTCAACAGAATACCTGGGGCAAGGTATCACTACTCCTAGGAGAGGAAATATATTTCTCTCGATGGCGCAGCGGTGGAGTTGCAACTGACAGCGACGAGACCAGGGTTCGAACCATGAAAACTATGGGTACTGCCTGTATGGAGTTTGTACTTTCTCCCTGAGTCAGCGTGAGTTTCCTCCCGGGTTCTCCGGTTTCCACCCACCCTCTGCATAGCTGTACAGGTTTGTGCAGCAGTTATTTGCTTCAAAAGAATTGTAAACATCCCTAGTTTGCAGGATAGTGCTAGTGTACGTACACCGCTGTAGTGCGGACTTGGTGGGCCGAAGGTCCCTTTTTCGAACGCTGTGACTCCAAACTAAACTCATCCCACTTGAGTGGAAAAGGCAGAACGGGGGAACAAAAGACTTGCAGTCAAGGATGGGGATCTGGGTTTGGTCCCCCCGTTTACCAATATTTGTCAGCACAGTGGTTGCAGAGATGCAGCCTCGCGCGCAGTACCAAGACCCCAAGTTCGATCCTGACCACAGGCGCTGCTGTGGTGGAGTTTTGCATGTGCTTCCGTGAATCGTGAAGGTTCATGCCACAAGGATTGGCAGTAGAAATAGGCCACTTGGCCCATCAAGTCTACTCTATGCCACTCAATCGTGGATGATTTAAATCTCACCCTCCTATCCCATTCTCACTACATTTCCCCACCCAAGTCCCTGTCCCAAGGTAACGAGCTCATTCGATATCTCTCCCGAGTTTTGCCCTGATCGAAACTCGGAGATTTTTACCGGTAAAGGCCGCCTCGTCGTACTCGGGGCTCTCGTGACATTTTTCAACATGTTTTAAAATCTTCACGAGTCTTTTTCCCGGGTACCTGCCCGTAGTGATCTTCCCGATTACCTTCTGTTAGCGTTACGAGCCGCTAAGAGAAGTCCCCCGAGCTCCCGACGTACCCGCTACTTCATTTCACCGTGCTTACCACGAGTTTGATTTTTTTTAACTCGGGAGAGCTCATGGATATGAACTCGTGCCGTGGGACAGGGCTTAAAACAGTCTGACACCCGTACTAATCAGAATCTATCGATCTTGGTTTTAGTTGCCCCCAGGTGCTTCCAATTCCTCCCACATCATAAAGACATGTGGAGTTGTAGGTTAATGACCTTTATAAATTTGCCCAAGTGTGTAGGAGTGGGATGAGAAGTGGGTTTTATTAATTTAAATGGATGGCCCAGTAGGAATCAGTGGTCTAAAGCCTCTGTCAGGGTTGAATAAAACTCGAAACAGACAAAAGGAGTGTGAGATTCTAGTACACGATTATGGCGGCCACACTGGCGCAGCGGTAGAGTTGCTGCCTAGCCAGCGAATGCAGGCACAGAAGACCCGGGTTCGATTCAGACTACATGGTGATGTCCTTGTAACGGAGTTTTTTGTTACGTTTTCTCCTTCCCCGTGACCTGCGTGGAATTTTTTATCCGAGATCTTCGGTTTCCCTCCCCACAACTCCACAGACGTACAGGTTTTGTAGGTGATATGGCCTTGGTAAATGTAAAAATTTGTCCCCCAGTGGCGTGGAGGATATGTTTTAAAGAGCGCAGCCCTCTTGGCCGGGCCGCGACCCCGTGGGCCCGAAGGGGCCTGTTTTCCCGCGATGTAATTCCTCTAAACTAGACTAAAGATAAAGTGAACACACAGGGTCCTTTTGCCCAGAGTAAGGGAAACGAGAACCAAGACATAAGATTTTACGTGAGGGATGAAAGGATTTAATAGGGAACCTGCGGGGTATGCAACGAGTAGTAGTAAATAAATGAATGAACCAATGAATGAATGAATGAAATGAATGAAATGTGACAATCCACAGTGAGATCTTTTCCTTTTGCGCTAACCAAAGGTAATAGCAAGGAGTCACCAGCAAAAAGGGCAGGTTAACAATGTAACGCAGTAAACCAGCGGATTCTCCTTTTGTTCTCCCCAGTAGGAGGTTAGTTGAGCCCAGGACTATCACAAACGTCCCCTAGGAATGTAATTCGACACGTAACATGGGGGGATCGAAACATAGAAAAAATAGAATGCCAGGAGTAATCTGCTTAGTCCTGTGACTAGGTGTGCCTCAGGGTTCGGCGCTGGGGCCGCGTTAACTGTTTGTTGATCTCACATCCATGATTTTGGATGAGAACCATACAGGGCAAGATAGCAAGTTTGCTGATGATTACAAAAGTAAAATACAAAAGTTTAGCCGAAGAGTTAAAGAATGGTTTTGTGAAAAGATTGCAGCAGATCTGGATTCGATTGGCCAGGTTGCTTGAGGACTAGTTTTCGTGGAATTTTTAATACAGAAAGAAATTGTGAGATGGGTGCAATTTTTGGGGAGCAGAGGGATCAGGAGAACAGGTGCATGGTTCCTTTAAGGTCGAGTTCGCAGGTAGATAAGGTGGACAAAAAAGCTTTATTGGCACTTTGGGCCCTTCAATCAGTTCCGAGTAATTGAGTTAAATAGAGGTGGGAGGTCAGTTGCATTGTATAAGACGTTGATGAGAAACACCGCATTTAGAAATTGTGTTTCTTGTACTGGCAACCAAGTTATAGGAAAGATATTGTCAAGCTTTGAAAGGTTTCGAGAAGATTTACGAGGAGCCTTTTTTCCGTGACCAGTGGTGTGGAGCTTTAGGGAGAGGTTAGGGTAGGGCTGGGTCCTCTATTCCCTTCGAGCCCAGCACTTGCCTTTCCAATATGATCATGGCTGATCATCCAGAATCAAGTGCCCCAGATCCTGCTTTCTCCCATATCCTAGGTATGTTTACAAAAACTTACACTTGCGCAGGTGCTGCAGTTCCTGTGTCACTGGCCGTGAGCGCGACTTTGGCGCCTTTTGGGGGGGGGGGGGGGGGGGGGGGGAGGTGAGGTTTAAATGCGGTTTTCCCTTCCAATCCGGGCTTTATTTTCGGAGGTGTGAGATTTTTTTTCCAAAAGATCGTATCCGACTGGCCCCGTAAGTTTCATTTTTTTTTTTTATTAATCGCCCGACTATTTCCACGCTGTAGAAAAATAAAAATTATCTCCAATGCCGTGAACCATTCTGGCAAAACGGGGACGGATTTTTAATTACTGGGGACAGGGAAGTGGAAAGCTGTTATAATTTTGCATATAAACCTCCTTTTTTTTAGATGACCTTTATCAAACTTTTAATGTTGCCCGAAACGGTGAATTATTCCCATACGAACACTGCAGAATTTTTTCTGCCCTATATGGGGTGTAAAAATTCCACCTGCAACCGCAACTTCCAATCCATCGCCGTTACCAGAAAATCCACTCGCAAAACGGCCCCCACCCCTAGGATTTAAAATGCCCATTAATTTACAGGCATTAAACATTAAAATCCCTTTCATTTGGCCCTATAAAAGTAATTAACAATTAGATTTTAAAAATCATGTATATTGTTGAAGATTTCATGGTGTGAATATTAATTTTGGCCACTTTAGGATTTAAAAAAAAATTATAATTTTTATCTTAAGAAATTGATAGATGTTTTAGATTCTAGTAAATGAATTCTTGCAATTCAGCGCAGATTTGGGATAACTAAACTATATATGCTTTTTAATTTCAGGATCATCCAAGTAAGATTGTTATCATATTTGTTTTCCAGAAAGTATTTTTCCAATCCTATAATAAATGGAAAATTTTCTTTCAGTTCTCTTAAATTTTTAAAAGAAATTTAAGGCGGCTTTTGACCTGTCCCTCGAATCACAACTTTTGTTGTTAAGTCAATAGAAAAGCAATAGGAAAAAAAAAGATGCTAATTTCCCAAGTAATGAAGACATTATTTGCCATAACGTTTTAATACTGAAATCTGAAAGTGAATTAGGTGTCAAAATAAACTTCCCCCTTTTTAAGCTTTTAACAGAGGGAAAATAAATAGTAAGACCTCAAAAAAAGAAGAGGAGTCCAAAAAGAAGTATTTATTGTCCCAAAGTGTCCCCCCCGGACAGGACAATGAAAATATCTTTCTTTGCCTATTAGCACAACCAGAACCAAAGTAAGGCATTGACTACCATATATACCTTAAATACACACATTTAAAAAATAAAATTAAAAAGTGCAAAAAAACAATGGAGGGATATTAATGTTTCAGAGAGTTTTGGTCCCGAGCCAGTTTTAATAGCCTGATGCGGTGGGGAAGTACATTTCCTGAAACCCGGGTTTGTTGCAGTTCTCAGGCGCTCCCTGTACCTTCTACCCAAAAGTAGCAGGGAGATGAGTGGTGAGTGTGGCCAGGGGGTGTGGGTCCCATGATGATGCTGCCAGACTTTTTTGAGGCAACGGCTGTGGTTAGATCCCCTCGATGGAAGGAAGGTCAGAGCCGATGATGGACTGGGCAGTGTTTACTACTTTTTTGTAGTCATTTTCCTCTCCAGGGCACTCAAGTGCCGAACCAAGCCATGATGCAACCGGTCAGCAAGCCTTCTCTACTGTGCACCTGTGAAGGTTAGAGAGAGAGTCCCCCTCCGTGACAGACTGACTTCTCCCGTAAATCTTCTCAGAAGTAGAGGCGCTGATGAGCTTTCTTAATAATTGCAATCTGTGTGTATTCTCGGACCAGGAAAGGTCTTCACAGATGTGCAAACGCCCCAGGAATTTGAAGCTCTTGACCCTTTCAAAAAAACCATAGACCCGTTTGATAATAACAGGACTGTGGGTCCCCCACCTACTCCTTCCAAAGTCCACAATCAGTTCCTTGGTGTTTTGCTGGAGTTTGAGGCCAGGTTATTGTGCTGGCACCATATGGACAGTCGCTCGATCTCTCTTCTATACTCCGACCTCATCCCCATCAGTGATACGTCCCACTACAGTGGTGTCGTCAGCGAACTTTTGTAATCTTCAAAATTTTTGTAACATATTTGCTACATAATCCCATGATTCCGTTAGCCCCTGAAAGTGGTTTTTTATCTCTTCCCTCGACGAGAGAGAATTGTGATTTTTTTCCCCGTATTGTATCTCCGTTCCCGCACTGCGGCCTAACATCGAGGAGTCGGCGGCCTTTGCTGGAGGGCCCGCTTGTTTGAGAGCTCCCACCATGGGTGCCTCCTACGTGACTTTTAACATCACAGAGCTCGCGGTCCTTTTGCCAGGGATCGACCTCGGAGCTACAACCATGGGTGCTTTTTGCGACTGAACATCAGGAGGCCGAGTCTCTGGTCATACACTGACATTGGAAACTCCAAGCCGGCGGAGCGTCAACGCGCCCGATGCGGGAGTTTTGATCAATCAGCCCCGACACGGAGTTATTCACACCGCCCCCGTCGCGGGAGCTTGTCAGACCGCCCCTAGCGGGAGTTTTTCGCTCTTAAAATCCTTTTTATTCGTTTTTTTCCCAAAAATAAAAACAAAACAAAAAATAATAATGTAAATATAACAATGATATTGATACAAGGGATCAGAATTACAGTAATACCAGGTACAACCTAATTATGAGTTCAGTGTCAAAATACACGTTGAATATAGACCTCCCATCTCTATGTGTAATATTATTTAAATGTTTAAAGAAAACTTATATATGTAGAAATAATAAACAAAAAGGGTAAAAAGAAAAAGAAGAAAAGAAAGAAAAATAGAAGAAACTAAACCCCTCTAAACTAAAAAAAAAAACAGAATCTGAGCTCGAATTTTCAACAATTTAAGGTCCCGGTTTTTTGTCATCGTCCGTTCTCCGCCGTATAAAGGTAAAAAATAGGTTTTATTAACGTAAAAAAGAGGAGGGAGCAATTTTATTGTCGTGTGAAAATGTGTGAATACATTTTTCCCCAAGTCTTATCAAATTAACGCAAGGGTTCAACATTTGACACTCATGATTTTTTCTAAATTTAAACATGATTCGTTTCAGAGAACCAACGAGTGTGGTCGGAGGGTTGGAGACTTTCCATTTTAAATAAAATAAGATCTTCTGGCGATTAGTGTGGTCAATAAAGCCGACGGAGACGGGGGATTACGACAAGAAAAGGTCGCATCCCCCCCCGAAGGAAGAGACTAAAAAACATGTTTCCTTCCCCCCCCCCCCCCCCACACTGATACACAACCTAATAAACCAAAATTAACCAAAACAGGACAAAAGAACAACAAAAAGAGAAAAAAACAGACGGACTGCAAGGCAAGCCACAGCTGCTAAGCAGCGCCGCCATCTTAATTATTTATTTGTTTGTATGCTTTGGCAATTAATCACTCTTCTGGAGATTAGTGTAGAGATACAGCTGGAGACATGCCCTTCAGCCCCACCCAGTCTGCGCCAAAACCTTTGAAACCTTTGAAACCTCTTCACGGAGAGAAATCTGCTGAGCAACATTATTTTGGCCAGAATGCAACTCGAAGCCCGCAATGTCATTAGTTTTGTTAACTTCTTCTTCTGTCCAGTAGGTGGCACGGTGGTGCAGCGGTAGAGTTGCTGCCTCACAGCGCCATCATGACCACCGGCGCTGTCCTGTACGGAGTTTGTACGTTCTCTCCCCGTCACCTACGTGGGTTTTCTCCGGGTGCTCCGGTTTCCCCTCCCACACTATAAAAGACGTGCAGGTTTGTAGGTTAATTGGCTTCGGTAAAATTGCAAATTGCACCTAGTGTGTGTCGGGTAATGTTGGTACGCGTGGATCGCTGGTCGGCGCAGACTTGGTGGGCTGAAGGCATGTCTCCAGCTGCATCTCTAAACTAAATCTCCAGAAGAGATTAAATGCCCAACGCATACAAACAAACAATACCAACAATTTGGGATCCACATAGCTGTACATATAGCCAGCTCGTTCATGACCCCCTTGTTACATTGGACCAATCAGTCCCATTGCCCCTTGTGTAGGACGGAGGATAATTTCGGAATCATTGGTCGGTGAGGACTCGTTGTCTGAAGGGCCGTTGCCATGCTGTTTTCTCCATAGTAAACGTCTAAAGAATAATGACATACTGTCAGACATAGGAGTAGAAATTAGGCTACTCAGCCAATCGCGCTTCCTCCACCATTCCATCATGGCTGCTCTATCTTTTTCCCTCTCAACCCCATTCTCTCCATAACCAATCTCCACTTTAAAAATATCCATTGACTTCGGCCTCCACCGCCATCTGTGGCAATGAATTCCATAAAATTCACCACCCTCTGACTCAAGAAATTCTTCCTCATCTCCATTCCAAAGAGACCTCCTTTTTATTCTGAGGCTGTGCCCTCTGTGCCCTTCTTCGAGGGTCTCGACCTGAAACGTCGCCAAATTCCTTCTCTCCGTAGATGCTGCCTCACTACTTGTTCTATTTGTTACTTGGTTTGGTGCACGCCAGGTTGATTGCATTCGTCGAAACAGGAAGGGCGGACCACGTGAAGCTTGCAATCTCCCCACCCCCGCTGAGTTTCTTCCTCCAGCATTTGTGTCAACCTCCGATTATTCCAGCATCTGCAGTTCTTTCTTAAACATTCTCTTATAAAGTGATGTTGAGGTATATTCCCTCAGCTCCAATAATATTGCATGCTCCAGAGTGTCCCTGGGCTATGTGGTCTCCTTGGGTTCCCAGGGTTGTTGTGTGTTTTTTAATAAGTGGAGACGCACATGATCTGGGCTCCCTCTGCTGGGAAAGCTGCACTGGTTTACTGTTGTTTTGTACAGGTTGTTCTCAATCCTTGCATTGCAGGGTATTGCTTTACTTAAACGATCCATGAGATAAACATTCATTAGCCATTCAACTAGCCTCCAGCTGCCTGGCATAACTTATTTTATTTTATTTCATTCTAGTTTATTTTATTCTAGTTTCTTTTAGTTTAGCTCCAGTTGAGTTTAGTTTAGTTTAGTTTAGTTCTGTCTAGTTTAGTTCAATTCAGTTCAATTTAGTTTAGAGAGACAGCACAAGAAAACAGGTCCTTTAACCCGCTGCGTCCACACCGACCAGCGATCCCCGCACACTAAAGGACCTGACCCACTTGGCCGTCATTTGCATGTAATTTACGCCACATCATTTACGCGTCACGACACACGTCGCCTGCGACATGACACACACGTGATGCACGCATGGTGCGTGATGACATAGGCAGTGACGTGTGGCCGCGCGCAGTACGCGGAGTCGCAGGATTTTGTGATGTACACAATCTTCACGTGCCATCTGCGTCACGCGCAAATGACAGCCAAGTGGTACAGGCCGTTCACACCGTCCGACACAGACTGGGGGGCAATCTACATTTACACCAAGCCAATTAACCTACAAGCCTACAGAAATAGTCCACTGAGATGGCATGCAAGAAGCGCCAGGATTTGACGCCATTTTCAATGTCCCAGTCCACTCTCTAGGTGTTATGAGCGGTGCCAGATCTAGGCGAGCCCCAGGCTGCTGCGGGGCCTCCAGCCGTCACCTTCCCTTGGACTTGTGGAACGACCAGTGAACCCCCGTCCCTCTCCTCACACGGCCACCTTTGTACACATTGCCCACCGGGTCGGCAGCGAACGGCGATCGCCGCACAATAACACCATTCTACACACGCTAGGGACAAGTTACACTTACACCCAGCCCAATTAACCTACAAACCTGTACGTCTTTGGAGTGTGGAGGACACCGTTGATCTTGGAGAAAATTCACGCAGGACACGGGGCAGAACGTGCAAACTCCATACAGACAGCATCTATGGTTAGGATCGAACCTGGGTCCACGCGCTGTAAGGCAGCAACTCTACCGCTGCGCCACTGTGCCGCCCTACAGCCCCTCATTGGACCAAGTCCGCCCACCCCAACCCTCACCCGCTAACCAGTGATCCCAAGGGAACACTAGCACTATCCTACACACAAGGGACAAGTTACAATGTTTACCGAAGCCAATTAACCTCCAAACCTTCATGTCTTTGGAATGTAGGAGGCGATCATGAGCACGCAGGGAAAAACACATGCGTCACGGGAGAACGTACAAATTCTGCGCAGAACAACACCCGCATTCAGGAGCAAACCCCTGTCTCTGGCGCTGTAAGGCTGCAACCTACTGTTGCGCCCACATGCAACCCCTATCTATCTTGCACGTTTTGCTGTGTCCCTTAGACATAAGAGCATAGAAGAGCATTGCCATAGAGGGGGTACAGAGAAGGTTCACCAGACTGATTCCTGGATGCAGGACTTTCATATGAAGAAAGACTGGATAGTCTTGGCTTGTACTCACTTAGAATTTAGAAGACTGAGGGGGGATCTATAGAAACGTACAAAATTCTTAAGGGGTTGGACAGGCTAGATAGATGCAGGAAGATTGTTCCCGATGTTACGGAGGTCCAGAACAAGGGGTCACAGTCTAAGGATAAGGGGAATTCCTTTAGGACCGAGATGAGGAAAAACATTTTTCACACAGAGAGTGGTGAGTCTCTGAAATTCTCTGCCACAGAAGGTAGTTGAGGCCAGTTCATTGGCTATATTTAAGAGGGAGTTTTTAGATGTGGCCCTTTGGCTAAAGGGATCAGGGGTATGGAGAGAAGGCAGGTACGGGATACTGCGTTGGATGATCAGCCATGATCATATTGAATGGCGGTGCAGCTCGAAGGGCCCGAATGGCCTACTCCTGCACCTGTGGTCTATGTTTTTCTATGTTTCTATGTTAATACAGCACAGGAATGTACAGACATTCGCTCACCATTCAAAACTTGAAAGCTGACAGACTAATCCCATCTGCCTACGCGTGATCAAATATCCCTCCATTCCTTGCACATCCATGTTCCTACCACCAAAACGCCTCTTAAACGCCACCATTGTATCTGCCTCCACCACCACCCCTAAACACAATATTCCAAGTGCTGTTCGATTTAACTTTTCATAATTTTTGCTGGCGGCTCTTTGTGTATTGCCCAAGGTGAAGTCTGTTGTATTATTTGGCCAGGTTGCATGCAAAACTAAGCTCCAAGATGGCACCCCACCCATGCGACAGTTTGCGTGCTACCCACAGAAGCAGATCAACAATCACATATTACAATCGCATCGCACGCTCACTTCTCCGTGGATTGTCCCCTTGTCGTGGTGGGGAAAGCTTGTGTGGACCTGAGATCCTGAGAGCGATGCCGTCTGGAGATCTGCTCCTGGTGGGGCCACCCATGGCGGTAAGGTCGAGGGGGAGGTCCTCTGACAAAGAGCAATCCAACCCAGACCTCAACGGTGGAAACAGGCGGAGGACGATGGCTGAACCTTAGTGGAGCGTCACAACAGCTGGGAAGGCGATGAAGGCTGCAGCAGAAAAGGGTCTCCGGTCGTCTTTGGACTCCTTGCCACTGGATCCTGACCCAGATCTGTCAAGGGACCGTGGGGTGGCTGTCTGTGCCCCAGTCTCCCCACGTTAAACAAAGTCACGCACAGGCGTCCTCCATATTGGGAATAGCACCCTGGAGACACCCAGTCAGCCATGACCGAAGGGGCCTAAGAATCACATTCTTAAATCTTTACTCCTACCGTAACACTTCTGACTTTAACTATGATATCTGCACACTGTGGACGGCATCGATTGTAATCATGTATTGTCTTTTCCGCTGACAGGATAGCACGCAACACAAGCTTTTCACTGTACCCCCGGTGTACGTGACAATAAACTAAACTGAAACTGAAACTTCACTGAACGTTTGTTCAGTCAAAGACACTTCATCTTTTGTCGGAAGGAACTGCAGATGCTGGTTTACATCAAACGTAGACACAAAATGTTGGAGTAACTCAGTGGGACAGGCAGCATCTCTGGAGAGATGCCTTCCCTCCAGGGATGCTGCTTGTCCCGCTGAGCGACTCCAGCATCATTTTGTGTCTACCTTTTGATGTAAACCAGCATCTGCAGTTCCTTCCGTGATGCAGTGCTTCATCTTTTGCTGATTTCCATTAAATATTTTCAGAAGTAATTACTCATCCCAGCTAATCAATCAGATTAATTTGCTCTGTCTGTGGCCTTTGATATTTTAATGACTTTCTGAATTTCAGCTTATCCACCATAAGTGATAGGAGTGGTTCGACCCATCAAGTCAGCTCCGCCATTCAATCATGGCTGATCTAATCTTTCCCTCCCCAATCCCAGTCTCCTGCCGTTGCCACAAAGCCCCCTCACCCATACCGGTTCCATACCGTGAAGGGCCTTTGAACCTTGTGGGAGAGACTAGGACCAAAGGGCACAGCCTCAGAATAAAAGTAGTTTAGAATTGAGATGAGGAGGAATTTCATTACCCGGAAGCTGGTGCATCTGTGGAATTCGATAGACAATAGACAATAGACAATAGGTGCACAAGTAGGCCATTCGGCCCTTCGAGCCAGCACCGCCATTCAATGTGATCACGGCTGATCATCCCCATCAGTACCCCGTTCCTGCCTTCTCTCCATATCCCCTGAATCCGCTATCTTTAAGAGCCCTATCTAGCTCTTTCTTGAAAGTATCCAGAGAACCGGCCTCCACCGCCCTCTGAGGCAGAGAATTCCACACACTCACCACTCTCTGTGAGAAAAGTGTTCCTCTCTCGTTCTAAATGGCTTACCCCCCTTATTCTTAAACTGTGGCCCCTGGCTCTGGACTCCCCCCCAACATCGGGAACATGTGTCCTGCCTCTAGCGCATCCAAACCCTTAACAATATTAAATGTTTCAGTATGATCCCCTCTCATCCTTCTAACTGGTGTGTAACAAGCCCAGCCGCTCCATTTCCCTCAGCAAATGACAGTCCCAACATCCCGGGAATTAACCTTGTAATCCTACGCTGCACTCCCTCAATAGCAAGAATGTCCTTCCTCAAATTAGGGGACCAAAAAACTGCACACAATACTCCACGTGTGGTCTCACTTGGGTCCTGTACAACTGCAGAAGGACCTCTTTGCTCCTATACTCGACTCCTCTTGTTATAAAATTTGATGGGCCCAATGGCCTACTCTTGCACCTATTGTCTATTGTCTATTGTCTATCATTACTTGTTTTTCTCTCTCCTCGGATGCTGCCTGATCTGTCGGGTGGATCCAGCATTCTCTGTTTTATTTCATGGTTCCAGCACCTACAGTTTTGGTTTCCGATTGATGCTGGCTGACGTTTCTATCTCTCGAAAACATTTGTTCTTTAAGCTCTCGGCAATATTAAACGACTTCAAAGACCTATTAATTCGTCAGTCAACGACCTATTTACGCCCAAGAACGATGATACCATTATAACGATGAATTTGTAGCCCATTATCAACGGGTTCCAAATTTCCACCAGAATGAAGTATAAATGGAAATTGAATCATTGAGGACTCCATTGGAGGGAGAAATCATTCAGTAAAATGTCGTGGATGCTTGTCAGTCAGTCACTGTAATATTGTCGGGGGAGTAACAGAAGATTTAGTATAGTTTTAGTTTTTTAGTTTAGTTTAGAGATACAGTGCTGAAACAGGCCTTCTGCCCACTGAGTCCACACTGACCAGCGATCCCCCGCACACTGACTCTATCCCACCACACACACTAGGGACAATTTACAATTTGACCAAAGCTAATTAAACCCTAGTACAAACCTGTACGTCTTTGGAGATGCGGGAGGACCCGAGAAAATGCAGGCAGGGTCACAGGGAGAACATACAAACTCCCTACAGTCAGCACCTGTAGTCTGGATCAAACCCGGGTCTCTAGCGAGGGAAGGCAGCAACCGATCTCTACCGCTGCACCACTATGCAACCGCCCGTGCAGCCCACGCTTGCTGACATCATTCGGGGCATTGAGAACAAAAGTCAAATGTAGTCTCCATCAAAGACATTGACGTGAACATAAGGAACTGCAGATACTGGTTTACAAAGAAAAGGACACAGAGTGCTGGAGTAACTCAGTGATCAGGCAGCATCGCTGGTGTGTCAGATTAGTTACCATAGTAGGCGCCCGTGGTCAGCTATGGATGCGTCGGGGCCGAAAGGCCTGATTTAGTTTTTGTTTAGTTTTAGAGATAAAGGGCACAAACAGACCCCTTTGGCCCCACCGCGGTCCCGTGCTTACCAGTGATCCCCGCACCACTATACGTGCGCCTTATACGCACTTATGTGGCGACTATTTGCATACCGTGAGTATGCAAGCAAAGAATTTTTTGCCGAGACTTGACAATAAAGCATTCATTCATTCAATCATTCATCATTCATTCATTCACTAGCACTAGGGACAATGTACAATGTTACCAATTAGCCTACATTTGCCCCACGTCTTTAGAGTGTGGAAGGAAACCGGTGCACCTGGAGGGAACCAACGCGGGTCCCGGGGAGAACGTACAAACTCCATACAACAGCACCCGTAGTCAGGATCGAACCGGTCAACTGGCGCTGTGAGGCAGCAACTCTACCGCAGCGCCACCGTGTCGCCCGTGCGGCGTGTATAACAGCCGATCTCTAGATTTCCCTTACTTGCCTTTCTCCCGTCCCCACCAACCCCTTCATTCTCAGGCGCCTACATTGTGCCAGGCAATGAACAACATTTCATCTCTTGACAAAGCATTCAGCGGTTTCAGGTCTTAATAACGCCAGGATCAGCTATTTCAGATCATAATCTACGCTTCACTTTTTTCAATCAGCGCATGCTGGCTTGCAATGACAGACTCCGTGGGTGCCTTTAATCTTCCATTAGATCCAGTTTTTTTGACAGATTTGATTGTGGGGAAAATCACCATTAATATGACATTAGACAATTGTATTCTTCAACCAGGCAGGAAAGTGCTGTTGTAACTCTTTGAGGAAAGATTGAACGGGAAAGCTCACATACACTGGCGCCCTCTTATTAACAACACATTTACACGATACGAGGGGGGGGTAACAAGTTCTAGAGCCATAAATTTGTAAGTCATAGGAGCAGAATTAGGCCATTCGGCCCATCGAGTCTACCTCCGCCATTCAATCATGGCTTGATTCTATCTTTCCCTCTTAACCTCATTCTCCTTCCTTCTCCACATACATCTTTTACAACCCTAATGGGCCAGTCCCAACTTGGGCGTCACGCAGATGGAGCACGGCAGATTTTTGTACATCCCAAAATCCGGGGCGCCGCGCGCGACTGCCTACGTCACCCCGACGACACCATGCGCGTCATCATTTCGCGTTAAATGACGGGCAAATGAATGGGCAAATGATGCCCTAGTGGACGAGGCCCCTTTACTAATCACCTTAAAAATACCCAAAGGACTTGGCCTCCACACCCGTCCGTAGAGGAAGGAAACAGGGCCTTTGTCCAAGCTAACAGACAGTAGACAATAGACAATAGACAATAGTGCAGAGGAGGCCATTCAGCCCATCGAAAGCCAGCGCCGCCACTTAATGTGATCATCGCCGAATCATCCCAAATCCGGTACGCTGTTCCTGCCTTCGTCCTCATGGCCCCTTGACCTGCTATTTTTAGAGCCTATCTAGCTCTCTCTTGAAAACATCCCAGCAGAACCTGTCCCTCCACCGCCCTCTTGAGCAGAGAATTCCACAGACCTCACCACTAATCGTGGGTGAAAAAAGTGTTCCTCCCCTCTCTCCGTTCTAAATGGCTTGACTCTTTATTCTTTAAACTGTAGCCCTGATTTCTGGCTCCCCCAATATCGTGAAATATGTTTTCCTGCCTACTAGTGTGACCAAAACCCTGAACAATCTTATATGTTTCAATGACGATCCCCTCTCATCCTTCTAAACTCCACAGTATACAAGCCCCACCGCTCCATTCTCTCAACCTATGACAGTCCTGCCATTCCCGGGAATTAACCTTGTAAACCTACGCTGTACTCCCTCCATAGCAAGAAATGTCCTTCCTCAAATTAGGTGACCAGAACCTGCACACAATACTTCCAGGTGTGGTCTCACTAGGGCCCTGTACAACAGCAGAAGGACTCTTTGTTCCTAATTGACACCTCTTGTTATAAAGTCCAACATTCCATTCTTGTTATAAAGGCCCACATGCCATGCTAATCAAGGTGGGTGTGGTAGAGTTGCTGCCTGTTCACAGCGCAAGAGACCCAGGATCACAATCCTGAACTAAGAGTGCTGTCTGTATGGAGTTTGAACATTCTTCCGGTGACTGCGTAGGTTGACGGAAGATTTCATCGTTGAGATTACTCCAGCACTTTGGCCTCTCCTTCGAGCTAAATACATCCAATCCACAGGCACTATGCGTGATAAACCACTTCTGCACACTTTTAGCTATTAGAGACACAGCGCGGAAACAGCCCCCTCCCCCCCCCCCCCCGAGTCCGCGCCGACCAAGCGATCCCCCCCCCCCCCGCACACTGAATCTTGGGACTATAAAGTTTACAATGACATCGAGCAAATATAATGTGCAATCCTTGTGGGTCATTGGGAAGTGTGGAAAGAAACCGGAAGATCCCAAGCAAAACCCATGCAGGTACACGGGGAGAACGTATCAAACCCATTACAGCTGCACGCCTAGCCAGATCGCAACCCGGTCGCTGAATGCTGTAAGGGCAGTAACTCTACCCGGGCACCACTGTGGCGTCGGCCGACCTAGAAAATTACTTACTACTAACTCCATCCTTTATGTCTTTTTCCAAGGTGACGTTTTTCAGGGTCGAGACCAACTTCTTCAGTACGAGGAAACAGTACAGCAGACTATAGGGGCCTGCGGCCTACAGTGTCCTGGCTGAAATGATGCCTTACTAAACTGATCTCTTCTGCCTCCACGTGGTCACAACATCCCTTCTCAGGCACCCCCAATACACATAGAATGGCGGCGCGAGGATAGGATGGAGAGAAAATGAAAGGAGAGGAAGAAGGAAACGTACATCGAGCACGAGGGCCGACCTGACATTGGACATGGAATAATGGCGGCAAAAAAAAGGCCCCACATATGTGATCGTACGCAACAAGAATTTCACCGTGGCAGTTGCACGGGTGACAAATAAAGCTCCTTGAACCATTGACCATATCTGGTTGACTACAGATATTGTAATATTTGTTTCATACATCTATATATATATAAATTCATGCTGTTTCTGTGTGTGGGTGTGTGTGTGTGTGCTGTGTGTGTGTTGTGTGTGTGTGTGTGGTGTGTGTGGGTGTTGTGTGTGTGTGTGTGGTGTGGTGTGTGTGTGTGCGTGGCGTGTGCAATGCGTGTATGGTGGTGTGGCGTGTGTGCGAGTGTAGGTGTGGGCGTGTGCGTGTGTGTGTGTGTGTGTGTGCGAGGCGTTGCGTCGTGTGTGATTTTACTTGTCTGACACAATAGTACAACACAGCGAGAAATATTGCAGAACCTTACTCAGCCTTTCCCAATCGATAAATGTAATAATTTCCTTCAGAATTGATGTTATATTTCACAACTTATTCACAACTTAACCTTTTCCCGTCCTCTGTTCTTACAAGTTTCCTAGCAGATTTGATGTTATATTTTCACAGGTTATTGATATTTTAAAGTTTAAAAAAAAGCCAATTTTGGAAAATACATAACTGCCTTTGTGAGGGAAGAACTCTTCCAGCATCCTCACAGTCCATCTATTTACACAAGCAGCCGTGGAAGATTCCAAAAAACCAAAAATGACATCACAATATCATCTCTGCTGCCAATACACAAGGTATGAGAGTGTTGTTTTGCATTGTTGTAAGAAGGGACGAATGGGGAGATTTAAAAGCTTTGGTGACAATTACTAGCTTGGTAGTATCTTCACATCTGCAACTGGCAGTTAGGCAATTATGACATCCACAATGCCCAACCGGCTACAATTTCATTCATGCCAGAACACTGAGTCCTTCACAGCAATGTCCTTCCGGAAGAAACTGCCAGCCTAACCCAGCATAGCAAAGTTTTAATGATTAGATTTTGGATAACAAAAGATTGGTCTTGTCAAGTGGCCCCTTACATCACCTGTAATTCTTATGAGCAAATTGGCATTTTTTTGTATAAAGTTTTAAAATGACCTGCAACGTCATGGGGCTATGGGTGGAGTGGTGGAATATTACATTGGGGAAATTACATTGTGTTGGGGGAACGTGTTGCGTTGGGACCAGGCCACCCTTGTGACAGGGACCCAACTGGTGAGTGGTGAAATCTTACATTGGGGAACGGTTGTGTAGGGGGACTAGGCCTCCTGAGTCGTATGAGTTAATGGTGGATTATTGGTTGGGGGAATGGTGTGTGTGGAAACGGGGTTGCATTGGGGTATGTGTGAGTGGTGATAATTGCTTAGGGGGATGGGGCCCAACGGTCTCCCTCAGTCTAATATTGACAATAATACACTGATGACTTGACAATCTTAAAATCTGCCCTGCTCCTGTATTTTCATGTTTCTTTGAACTTTTCCATAATCTCATCTAACTCTCAGTCTGAGGAAGGCCTGGACCCAAAAACCTCACCTAATCCTTCTCATCCCAAGGTGCAGCATGTCTCGTTGAGTTAACGCCAGCATTTATGTATGTCCAGGAATCTAAAGCATGTAAACCCCCAAACAGTCCATGTCGTGCATTTGTTTTACATACCTGATACCCCAATGGCCTTCTCAATCCTTGAGTCCATTTTTTAACGTTGGTCTCCTTCAGGTCCACTTCGGCCAACCCTACTATCTGGTCCACTCCAAGTAAAATCCTCTCACATTCAAGTCTTTGTTTCCAAAACCTAAAACAACAATATTAAAGTTGAATATTAGTCTGCATGTTTTGGTTAGTTACTTTGGAGATGCTTTGATGCACAACATAATCTGATCTGACCAGATAGCATGCAAAACAAAGCCTTTTCACTGTACCTCAGTACCCATGACAATAATTACACCTCCCAATCTAAGTCCAAACCACCTCATGAAGACATCCTTGAGAAGAGAACTTACTAACACAGGTTTGGTTTAGTATAGTTTAGTTTAAAGATACAGCGCGAAACACGATCCGACACACACTTGGACAAATTACAATTTACCGAGCCAATTAACTATAAACCTGTAAATGCGGAGGAAACCGGAGCAACCCGTAAAACCCACGCCGGTCACGGGGACAGATGCGAACCTCTGTACTAGCAGCCCGTGGTCAGATTGAACCCGGGCTATGCCACATTAAAAAAAAAAGCCAGTAACTCTACGGGCCACTGCAACCACCGTGTTGCCCCTCCTTCAAAATGGCCCACTGCTTCAGTTCAATGTGTGCAATCTACTGCATTCTGTATTGATCAATTCTTAATGATCTCTTCCTCCAAGTCCCCAAGAGCTACCAAACATGGCATCTCTTTACGATCTGACGCAAAAGAGATCTATTACCATCAAATACAATCGCCGCCACTCTTTAAATCACTTTTCCCCTTCTTGATCTTGGTCTTGGTTACTTGGTCCGCCAAAATGTTCGCACCTGGAATTAAACAGGAGGTGGAGAAGGGAGGTGTTTAGCCAGAAGAGGATATTGGGAAGAAAGTGCCCCACTTTAAATTTAGTTGTCAACAGGCCAGGGCAACCGTGGATTGGGTGAGATTATTCCGGGCTTTAAATAGTGCGAGTGGAGAACGAATTGCTGTACACGTCTGTCTTTGGGCTGGGACCACATATTGGATCGACTGCTCCCCGTCTGTTCCTAATTGGTTTGGGGTTGGTGTAGGTCTTGTGATCTATGTCTAGCTGACCCTTTAACATTTTGTAAAAACAGGTCAAACGTTGAGCTTCAAGTCTGTCATGGAGAAGGGTTCCAAAAACCCAAAGAATTCAGAAGTTAGGTGACACTTTCACACTCGCTCTCTCTTCGTAGTGTTAGTAACAAAACGAGTGGCCTGTCTTTGGACACGCTCCGATGATGAAATGTTTTTATCTGAGTATGGGTCCCAAGCCTGCAACTGCCGTAGTCCCTATAAGGTCACTTAACGCGAGGGTAAATACACTTTCTCCTTGACAGAAGCTGACAATGATGGAAGTTGCGCCTCAGGAAGTTTAGGACACCTGTGCATTCACTGTTGCGTGATAGTCTGACCGTTCCAACGTGATCAATCTAGCAATTTGAATGCCCAAGATACTTGGTTTGTTTTGGATTTTTCAAGGTGACACGAGTATGTGTAAGATATGACGCCTGGAATTCCTCCTCCTGGTGACACGCATGTTACACATTTGGAAGGTAACTGCATGCCCCATTGTTGTGACCACTCGACCATAGTATTCGATCTTTTTGGAGACCATCTTCATCATCACTGACTTATTGGACGTACACTTACTCTAACCGGAATATATTTGGGGTGGAAACTCAAGGGGGGGGCATGGGGCAGGAAGGAGCAAGGGGGGCGGAGCAATGATGGGAGCGGAGTTGTGGCAGGCTATGGGGAGTGCCCAAGGAATTTGGAACGTGAGGGGTGTGGAGATAGAGATTACGTTGCAGTGTAAAATGGACTCAAGTGACAATGATTTGAACCGCGATTGAGACATCAGATCATCAGACCAATCTGACAGCGAATCATCACTTATCT
>CM069131.1:195674264-195968623 GCA_035221665.1 Okamejei kenojei
TGTGTGTGTGATGTGTGTAGGTGTGTGTGTGTAGGAACTCTGTGGTGTGGGAGTGTGGGGTGTGTGGCTAGAGGTGTGTGTAGTGGCAGACGTGTGTGTGTGGCCGGGTGTAGATCATTTATGTGTGTGTGCCTACCGTGATATCCTTGTGTGTAAAGTCGTGTGTGTGTTTGCGAGCGTAGTGTGACCACCCCACTGTTGTGGGCGCTGTTATTGTGTGTGGACGGTGTGTGTGACATACGGGTGTGTTGTGATGTGTTGCTGGGTGTGTGTGTGTGTGTGTGTGTGTGTTGCTGTGTGATGTGGTGTGGGTGTGGTGGGCGTGGCTGGTGGTGTGTGTCCGCTGTGTGATGTGTAGTGTGTGTGTGTGTGCCGGAGCGTGGGGGGCGTTGTGTGTGTGTGGCGTGTGTGCTGTGTGTGTGGGGGACGGTGCTGTGTGTGTGTGGGCGTGTGAGCGGAGTTGTGTGTGGGACAGTGTGTGTGATGTGTGTGCTGTGGGGATGCATTTCACAAATACATAATCGATGTCTGGTGTGTGTGAGTTGTGTGTGGCGTGTGCACTGTTGTGTGGGGTGTCGTGTGCTGGGGTGCCTAGTGTAGCGGTGGGGTGTGTGTGAATGTGATGTGTGCTGTGTGTGTGTGTTGTGTGTTGTGTCGTGATTGTGTGGTGGGGACTCGTGTGTGTAGTTGTGTGTGCGGGGGGTGTTGTGTGTGTGCGTGTGTTGTACCTGTCGTAGTGTGGGGTGTGTGTGTGGTGTGTGTGATGAACACCTTGTGATGTGGGTGTGTGTATGTGTGTCGGTGTTCTGTTGGTGTGTGGGGTGATGTGCGTATCAATGTGCTGGGGTGGTGTGTGTGTGGGGTGTGTTAGCTGTGTGTGTGTGGCCACCCGCCCCCCCCCCCCCCCCCTTGTGGCGGGGCGTGTGTGTGTGTGTGGGGTGTGTTGTGTGGGTGTGTGTGTGTAGTGTGTGGTGTGTTGTAAGAGTGTGTGTGTGTGGGGCGTGTGTGTGTGTGTGTGTGTGTCGTGTGTGTCGTGTGTGTGTCGTGTATGTGTGTGTGTGTGCTGGGTTGAATGTGTGTTGTTGTGGGGGGGGGGTGTGTTGTGCCGGGTGCCGTGTGTAGTGTGAGGGTTAAACGGTGTGTGTGTGTGTGTGTGTGGTTGTGGGGGTCGCCTCGTGTGTGTGATGTGTGTGGGGTGTGTGTGTGTGTGGGGGTAATATGTGTGGGGTGTTTGTATTGTGGGGGGTTGTGTCGGGGTATGTGTGTGTGATGTGTGTGTTCCACTTGTGTGGGTGGCATGTGTGTGTGTGCTGTGTGTGTGTGTGTGTGTGTGTGTGATAGTGTGTTGTGTTGTGTGCGCGTGTGCTGGTGTGTGTGATCGTGTGATGTTGGTGCTGTGTGTGCTGAAGTGTGTGTGTGCGGAGGTGTGTGTTGTGTGTGATGTGTGTTGTTCGTGTGTGTGTGGGCGTTAGTGAATAGGATTATCTGGTGTGATGTGTGTGTTGCAGGGTGTGTGCCTGATGGCGTTGTCGTGTGGGAGTGTGTGCTGTTTGTGTGTGTGTGTGTGTGGTGTTATGTGTAGATGTAGAGTGATGTGGAATAGTGCGTGTGTTGAGTGTGTGTAAGTAGTGTGTGGCGTGTGTGTGTGGAGGTGTGTGTGAGTTGCTGGGGTGATGTGTGTGCGGTGTGGTGTGTAGTGGTGGGGGGCGTGTGTGTATAGTGTGGTGCGGGGCGTGTGTGTGTGTGTGCTTCGTGCGATGTTGTGTGTGTCTGGGGACTTGCGTGTGTGATGTGTAGTGTATGTGTGTGTGTGTGTGGGGGCGTTCATGTGTGTGTTGTGTGTGTGGGGAGTTTGTGTGTGTGTGCTGGGGCTGTGTGTGTTACATGATGTGTCGGGGGGGTGTGTTTGATGTGTGTTGTGTGTGTGGGTGTGATGTGTGTTTGGGGGATGTGTGGGATGGGAAGGTGTGTGTGAGGTGTGACGCTGCACTGTGTTGGTGGGCGAGTGATGTGTGTGTAGAGGAGGGGGGTAGTGTGTGTGTGTGTGTGGGCTGTGTGTGTGCTGTGGGGGTACGAGTGTTGTGGGGTGTTGTGTCGTCGATGTGGGGTGTGTGTGGAAGATGACCGGGTGTGTGTGTAAGTGTCGTAGTGTGGGGGGTGTGTGTGTGTGTGTGTGTTGATACTGTAGACTCTGTTGTACTGTGTGTGTGGGTTGGTTGTGTGTGTGTGTGTCCACTTGTGGGCGCGCTGTGTGTGTGCTGTGATGTGACCAGTGTGTCCTCATCCGTGTGTTTGTGATGGGGTGTGACCTGTGTGTGTGTGTGTAGATGTGTGTAGATGTGGGTATGAACTTGTGTGTGCTGTGTGTGTGGTGTGTGTGTGCATGTGTGTGTGGGGTGTGATGTGCTGTGTGTTGTGTGTTGTGGGACTTGTGTGTGTGTGTGTGTGTGGGTTCAAGTTGTCTACTTATATACGTGTAGAAATTGCCTGTGTGCATGTAGTGTGAGTGGTTTGTGTGTGTGTGCTGTGGCGGTGTGCTGCATGTGATGGGGGTGGACAAAAGACGTGTGTGTTGTGTTGTCTGAATGTGTGTGCCAGGGACCCATTATACCCACTCAATCTTTTGTGTGTGTTTGAGGTTTGGGCGTTGTGTTGCGGCAGTTCCCTTCCACGTGTGTGAGAGGAAGTGTGTGTGTGTGCTGTGAGGGTCTGTGTGTGTGTTGTGGGGCGCGTGTGTGTTGTGTGTGTTGTGGGCTGATGTGTGTGTCGATGTGTGTGTGGGTGTGGCTCCCCCCCCCCCACCCTGTTTGTGTGTGCGGCCGTGTAAACACCTGTGTGTGTGTGGGTGCATAAAGTGTCGTGTGAATAACAGGGTCGGTGTGTGTGTGTTGTGTGATGGTGTGTGTGTGTGGTGTGGGATGTGTGTGTGTGTGTGTTTGTGGTGTGGGCTGTCCCTCTGTGTGATTGGGGTGGTGTTGTGTGTTTGTGGGGTGTGGTGTGTGTTGAGTGTGTGAAGTGTTTGTGTAATGTGGGAGTCTTGTGTGTGTGTGTGTGTTGTGACGTTGTGCAGTTTGTGTGGGGGGTGTTATAAGTTCTGTGTAGTGTGTGAGCGGGTGGTGCTGTGTCGTGTGTGGCAGGTCTCACCCTGTGTAAGTGTAGTCCGTGCCGTTGTGCTGTGCAGCTGCGTGCAGTGCCCGTGGTGCTCCGTTGCAGTGCGTGCGTGAGTGTCGTCTACTATATATATAGGTGGAACGCGCGTTATTTCTTTATCATTCTTGTTTATAGTGTATTATGTTTCCATTTGTGTCACGGCGGTTATGGGTAAAGCCCATCAGAATTCCACGGGTATTGAGAGGGGTATTAGAATCCAGCCATTATTGGATGGCACGGACTAGACTTGACTGGGCCCGAATGCTCCTCCCTATTCTGCAGCCAGAACGTGAATTTGTTGTCTGCTGCCCCCTGCCAAGTAACCGCCACAGCGTGCATCCTTTTCCTGTGCTATTCAAACTGACCTACAACTCCTCTCCCATTCTGTGTGCCGGGCAGACTGACTCCCCTCCCTACCCCCCCTCCCCAACCTATTTGCACATCCCCCTCCATTTAGATTTAAATTTATGTTTTTGTAACTTGCATATACCGTGTTTGCCAGACCAATTTACCCTCCTGCAGGATTAATTAAGTTCTAATATTTCGTATCTATCATCAGAATTTCATTGTGTAAAAAGTTTAGTATTTAGAGAGTACAGCGCGGAAAGGCCATCCGCCCCCCGGCGGCGTCCCGACCAGCGATCCCCGCCACATTAACACTATCCTACACACACTGGGGACAATTTTTTTTTTTTACATTTACAAGCCAATTATCCTACAAACCTGTACGTCATTGGAGCGTGCGGAGGAAACCCGAAGAGCTCGAGAAAACCCACGCAGCGAGTCACGGGCATAAACGTACAAACTCCATACAGACAGCAACCACCGTAGTCGGGATCGAACCCGGCGCTGATTCGCTGTAATAAGGCCCAGCAACTCTTACCGCTGCGCCACCGTCTAACTGCCCCAGTTCTGTCTGGACGTATGTTAATATAACACCCTTGACACTCCTGACTCTTGACGTTCTTCTGTCACAACTCTCTGTCTTCTATTAGTAGGCCAGTTCTTACGCCAGTTCTGAATCCATACAGCCATGCCACCGTTAAATCCCGTGCCTCACCACCTTAATACTCTTGGGATCTGACTACCATGGCTGGGGACTATATGAAATGCTTTACGAAAATCCATGCAAACTGCATCCACCATCATTCACTCATAGTAAATAGAACAGGACAGCACAGGAACAGGCCCTTCAGCCCACAATGGTTGTACTAAACGTGATGCCAAGTTAAACTGATCTCATCTGCCTTCACATGATCCACATCCCTCTATTCCCTGCAGTTCCACGTAGGCCTATCCAAAAAATACTCACATGCCACTATCTTCTCTCAGGCCTGCTTCACCACCACCCCTGGCAATGTGTTCCAGCCCCCCACCACCACTTGACCAGAACAACAGACAGCCCCAACCATTGCCATCTCTGGGTGCCCGCTCTACCACCCACCAAATGGAGCTGTGTCAGGAGCCTGGCAAGCCATTGAGACAACAACCCCTGCTGTCAACACCCGGCTTGAGATCTCTATCTACTCTTTGTTCATGTTTCATTCGCAAGAAGAAGACCACCCCTGCACCGTAAATAAGCGCTTACCACGCGCCACGCTCATTCTCCATTAAACCCTCCCCCTTTCACCTAACAGCGATCGCCCTCTGGTGTTGGACATTTCCACCCTGGGGAAAAACCTTCTGACTGTCTACCCTATCTATGCCTCTCATTATTTTATATGAGATTTCTATTCTCTCCGCTCAACCTCTGACGTTCCAGAGAAAAATCCAAGGTCTATCCAAGGCCTCCCCATGGTGAAAGCCTCTAATCCACGCAGCATTCTGGTCAACCACCTCCGCACCTTCTCCAGAGTCTCCACATCTTTCCTGTAATCTCAGAACCGTACCCAATACTCCCAATGTCACCTCACCAAAGACCTATCCCTCTGCATCATGACTTCCTGATTCAGGATTCCAGATTCCAGATTCAGGGACAGTTTTATCCAGCTGTTAACAGGCAACTGAACATTCTGGGAGAGTGACCGGCGCTGCCCTGGCAGTAGTCGGCTCGCCTGCAGTCCGTCTGTTTTTTCTTTTTATTTGTTGTTTTCTTGCTCTTGTTTTTTTAGCGTTAGTTTGAGTCAGCATCATATGTAGTGTATGTGTGTCGCGGGAGGGCACAACGTGGAAAGAGAAACGATTCTTAGTCTCTTCCTTTTTTTGGGGACGCGACTTTTTCTTGTATTTATCGTACCCCCCCCACCTCACGACTCCGTCTCCCATACTGCGCTGAGGCCTAACGCTGAGCTGGCGGCACTCCAACTTTAATCTAGCGACCAGACCCGAGGCTCCGAGACAGAGCCAGCCAAGCGGGACTTACCCTCTGTCTGAACCAGCGCGGGCGCTGCGCCGACTTCGGGGCAAGGACCGGCATGTGGCGCGCGGTTCCAGGCGTTTCAGTGCGGATGCCCGACTCGGAAGCCTGTGGCGGCTTTACCCGGTGCGGTCGGTGGCGGCAACGGGCAGCGTATTCGGAGGCCCTGGCCGCGGGCCCAGTGGACGACATCGTCGGAGCTCGCAGCCCGTCACGGGTTGGTGACCTGTTCTTTCCGAGACTCCTCCACGCGAGCCAAAGGCAACAGCTGCGGCGCTGGACTGGAGGGCGGCACAGCTTCGGCAGCTTCGACCGCCCCGGGCCGCGGAGTTGTTACAACCGGCCCGCTCGCGGAGCGCGGTTTCACACCGCGCGACCTATTTACATCACCCGGTGCGGTCACAACATCGGATGGCCCGGGTCAGCCGCGGTGGGAGACTCAGCCGCAGAGGAAGAGGAAGAGCGAAGAAGGGAAGAGACAAAGACTTAAGATTTTGCCTTCCACCACAGTGAGGAGATGTCTGATGAACGCACTGTGGTGGATGTTAAATGTGTGTTTATTGTGTGTTTTGTTATTTACTATATGTAAGACTGCAATAGGCAAACGAAGTTTCAGTCAGACCGCAAGGTCTGAATGACAATAAAGTTTTCCAAGTACCACAACCAGAGAGCAGCGCTGAACTACCATCTACCTCATCGGTGACCCTCGGACTATCCTTGATCGCTTTTCATTTAGGACATATTTACCGGCTTTTAAAGGAACTGTCCCACTTTCACGGCCTAATTCAACAGCCTCTGCCGGGGTTTGCCCTTGATTCATACTCGACAGCATGGTCATCACCGAATGAGGTGGGTAGGAGGTCGTAGGTAGGTCCGCTAGGTAGGTCGTGATGCTAGTCGTAGGAACTCGTGGCATCAAGTAGGTCGGGGCGTTTTTCTAGCCTGATGAAAAAGTCCACGAAGAGTAAAAAAGGTCGCCCCGGAACATTTAGTCTTAGAAAGTGGGACAGCGCCCTTTACCTTGCACCAAATGTTATTCCCTTATGTATCTATACACTGTTGAACGGCCCTTAACTCGATTGTAATGATGTATAGTTTTTCTGCTGACTGGACAGCACGTAACAAATGCTTTTCACTGTACCTCGGTACACGTGACGATAAACTAAAATGTAAACCGTAAACTGACTCATGGACGTAAATAGACACAAAAAGCTGGAGTAACTCAGCGGGACAGGCAGCATCTCTGGAGAGAAGGAATAGTTGATGTTTCGGGTCAAAACCCTTCTTCAGACTCAGAGTTGTACTGAATGGAAACAGGCACTTCGACCCAACATGCCCACACTTACCAAAGTGTCCCATCTACACTATTCCCACCTGCCTGGCTTTTGGCCCATATCCCTCTAAACCTGTCCTATCCATGTACCTGTCCAACTGTTTCTTAAACATTGCGATAGTGCCTGCCTCAACTATTTCCTCTGGCAGCTCAGTCCATACACCTGCACCCTTTGTGTAAAAAAGTTCCCATTAAATCTTTCCCCCTCCTCTTAAACCTATGTCCTCTGATCCTCGATACCCGATCTATTCCTCTCATCATTATTTTATACACCTCTATACGATTACTCCTAATCCTCCTGTGCTCCAAATAAACCCTTCACCTGCTCATCCTCTCCGTATAGCTCAGTCCCTCGAGATCTGGCAACAAACCGCAACTTTCTCGGTGACCTGAGACGTCAATAATGCCGGCAGTCGCCGAACATTCGCCAAGTGGGTCAGGCCCTTAAATGTGGCCTCATCGTCACCATCCTCGAGCTGACAATGATCGATTCTACATTTTCCTTGAACCTCGCCTCCTTTGTTCTCTTGATTTCACACCTGAAGGACCTGTCCCACTTTGCCATCCATTCACGTGTGATGTCACGATCGCAATTGCATCGTGGCGTCGTGCACGCGCGTAAATGATAACGCGTAAATTACGCGCAAATGACGGCCAAGTGGAATGATAAACAATTTCCAGTTTCATACATGTCTCCAAACGTTTTAATTCCTATTCTTTCCCAAGCGTAAGTGATTTATCAATATATGCGATGGTTTTTCTTTTTATAAACGTTGGGATTATTAACTAAGGAGAGATAAGCGATAGTTTCTTAATTTAAGGGTTAATTTTACTTGTTTCCAAATTCTAATAGTACTATGAATAATTGGATTTTTCCTGATTGTATATTTCAGTTTTATTGGTCGATGAGAAGAAGCGATCGCCTCCTATATTAAAAGCCGGCGGAATAATCCCCTCTCCTCCATTACTATCCAATCCACCGCCCCCCTAGGGCCAGAATTGTCCAACAGGTGAATTACATTTTGACATTTGCTGCCGTGCCCAATAATAATACACCCCCATTATGGAGTTGTTAATCCGCCAAATTCTTTAGGTTTGCACAAATGTCTTCTTTGAATTCTATGGGGTTTGTAGTCCCATATAAAGTTTGTGATTTGTGAATCCAATTTTTTGAGAAAGAAACTTTTTTAGGTAAGTATATTGGTATTTTCTATTTCTCTTTTTCTTCTTTCTGTTACTTTCCTATTATTAAAGTTTAAAACAAGAAGTGGTACATGAAATGTATTATGTTATTTTTGGCTTATTACATTACTTCGAATAAAAAGAAATAAAAAAAAAATAATAAAAAAATGACGGGCCCTTGACCCTTATCTCTGTGTCTCCCTCTCCCCTGACACTCAAGTCTGAAGAAGGGTCTCGACCTGAAACGTCACCCATACCTTCTCTCCAGAGATGCTGCCTGTCTCGCCGAGTTACTCCAGCATTTTGTGTTCATGTCCTTGATGTACTTTTTTTAATCAGACTGCTCTCAAAGCTGGGAATGGGAGAGCATCTGGGGCATTGTGACCAGGACACATTGAATGGTGTAAATTGGCTGCCACAATGAAGGTAATGAGAATATACAGTACACTGCAATTTTAACAAGCCATTTTATCATTACCTCTGTTTTCCTACTTAATTTAAGTCGTGGGAGTGAGATTGCTGTACCCAGGTTAGAACACCTTAATATGATTTAAGGCTGGTATTCGGATGTTTTTACCTCAAGCGTGAAGCAATTAACTAAAATAGCAGAGGTATTAGAGGGAGCCAATTAGTCAAACCAATTAGGTGTTGTTACTGCTGATTAGAAACACCACATTCTTGTAACATTGGAAATAAAGTTGAACAGAACCTTAGCCAGGCGACATTTGTGTAGCTTGTGTAGGAAGGAACTGCAGATGCTGATAGACACAAATCCGAAGATAGACACAAAAAGATAGATTAACTCAGCGGGACAGGCAGCCCCTCTGGACGAGAAGGACATATGCCCAGCAACATTTCAGGTCGAAGACCCTGCCTTCAGATGCGAGTAATATTCTTACTCTTAATTTTTAGGTTTTTTTGACACCGTATTCTATAATTGGGATTTGTCAGGTTATTATAATTGATAAGGGAAACGCGAAAGAGAGGGTGTAGACAATGATGTGAGAGATAAAGAGCATGTATAAAAGAAATGCAAAAATGTAAAGATGATAAGGAAACAGGGCCATTGTTAGCTGTTGTGGGGACGTGAAAATGAGAAGCTCGGTGCAGACTGGGTGGGAGAGGGATAGAGAGCTTTGTTTCCTGTTCTGCAAAGTGAGCCCCTAGAGGTATTTACTAACTAGAGAAAGGGCGCAGACGAAGAACTACTTTTAAGTGATGACACGAGTTCGCCGCACCGCAGCCGACCAGTGTACACTAGCACTATCCTACACACTAGGGAAACATTTACAATTTTTCTTTAACCAAAGCCAATTAACCAACAAACCTGTACGTTCTTTGCGAATGTGGGAGGAAACCGGAACCGAGCACCTGGAGAAAACCCATGAACATGAAAACTCATGTTCATATATTCTCTGGAGCATGAATTAGTGCTATTTGGCCCATCGACTGTCTGATTCTCTGGCCATTCAATCATGACTGATTCTAATTCAAACCTAATTCTCCGCCTTCTCCCCATAACCCCTGACACCTGTACTAATCAAGAATCTGTCAATCTTCACCACCAATGACTTGGCCTTCCACTGCCTTCTGCTGGCAATAAATTCCACAGATTCACCACCCTCTGACGAAAGAAATTCCTCCTCATCTCCTTCGATAAATGTATGTCCTTTAATTCTGAGGCTGTAGCTTCTGGTCCTCGACTCTCCCACCAGCGGAATCATCCTCTCCACATCCACTTTATTCAGGCCTTCCACTATTCAGTCAGTTTAAATGAGTGTCCCCTCATCCATCTAAACTCCAGCGAGTACAAGCCCAGGGCCTTCAAACTGCTCATCGTATGTAAACCCACTCATTCCTGGGATCAGTCTCGTAAACCTCCTCTGGACCCTCTCCAGCACCAGCACATCCTTCCTCAGGTTTGGGGACCAAAACCTCTCACAATACTCCAAATGCGGCCTGACCAGCGCCTTATTCAGCCTCAACATTGCATCCCTGTTTTTGTATTCGAGCCCTCTCAAAATGAATCCTAGCATTGCATTTGCCTTCTTTCCTACCAATTCCATTTGCAGATTAACATTTTGGGAATCCTGCACCGTCACTGCCAAATCCCTTCGCACCTCTGATTTCTGGATTCTCCCTGCATTCTGAGGAAGAATTTGCTTTTCGCCCTGAAGCCACACACAGTTATCAGGCAACTGAGTCTCCTACCACAACCAGAGAGCAGTGCTGAACTATTATCTACCTCTTTGGTGACCATCGGACTTTCTTTGCTGGCTTTACCTTGCACTAAACGTTATTCCCTTATCACGTATCTACACACTGTAACTGGCTCGATTGTAATCATGTATTGTCTTTCTGCTGACTGGTTAGCACGCAACACAAGCCTTTTCTCCAAGTTTGCGGATGACACTAAGCTGGGGGGCAGGTGTTTCGCTGTGAGGAGGATGCTAGGAGACATGCAAGGTGACTTTGGATAGGTTGGGTGAGTGGGCAAATGTTTGGCCAGATGCAGTATAATGTGGATAAATGTGAGGTTATCCACTTTGGTGGGCAAAAACAGGAAAGCAGACTATTATTTAAATGGTGGCCGATTAGGAAAAGGGGAGATGCAGCGAGACCTGGGTGTCATGGTACACACCAGTCATTGAAAGTAGGCATGCAGGTGCAGCAGGCAGTGAAAAAGAAGCGAAATGGTATGTTAGACTGTTATGTATAGAAACATAGAAACATAGAAATTAGGTGCAGGAGTAGGCCATTCAGCCCTTCGAGCCTGCACCGCCATTCAATATGATCATGCTGATCATCCAACTCAGTATCCCGTACCTGCCTTCTCTCCATACCCTCTGATCCCCTTAGCCACAAGGGCCACATCCAACTCACTCTTAAATATAGCCAATGAACTGGCCTCAACTACCCTCTGTGGCAGAGAGTTCCAGAGACTCACCACTCTCTGTGTGAAGAAAGTACTTTCTCATCTCGGTCTTAAAGGATTTTCCCCCCTTATCCTTAAGCTGTGACCCCTTGTCCTGGACTTCCCCAACATCGGGAACAATCTTCCTGCATCTAGCCCTGTCCAACCCCTTAAGAATTTTAGTAAGTTTCTATAAGATCCCCTCTTAATCTCCTAAATTCCAGAGAGTATAAACCGAGTCTAATCCAGTCTTTCTTCATAAGACCAGTCCTGACATCCCAGGAATCAGTCTGGTGAACCTTCTCTGCACTCCCTCTATGCAGCAATAATGTCCTTCCTCAGATTTGGGAGACCAAAACTGCACGCAATACTCCAGGTGTGGTCTCACCAAGACCCTGTACAACTGAAGTAGAACTCCCTTTTTTTTATTTTCTGCTCCTGTACTCAAATCCTTTTGCTATGAAAGCTAACATACCATTCGCTTTTTTCACTGCCTGCTGCACCTGCATGCCTACTTTCAATGACTGGTGTACCATGACACCCAGGTCTCGCTGCATCTCCCCTTTTTCCTAATCGGCCACCATTCAAATAATAGTCTGCCTTTCCTGTTTTTGCCACCAAAGTGGATAACCTCACATTTATCCACATTATACTGCATCTGCCAAACATTTGCCCACTCACCCAGCCTATCCAAGTCACCTTGCAGTCTCCTAGCATCCTCCTCACAGCGGAACACTGCCCCCCAGCTTAGTGTCATCCGCAAACTTGGAGATATTGCCTTCAATTCCCTCATCCAGATCATTAATATATATATTGTAAATAGCTGGGGTCCCAACACTGAGCCCTGCGGTACCCCACTAGTTACTGCCTGCCATTGTGAAAAGGACCCGTTTACTCCTACTCTTTTGCTTCCTGTTTGCCAGCCAGTTCTCTATCCACATCAATACTGAACCCTAATACCGTATGCTTTAAGTTTGTATACTAATCTCTTATGTGGGACCTTGTCGAAAGCCTTCTGGAAAGTCCAGATATACCACATCCAACTGTTCTCTCCTTATCCACGCTACTAGTTACATCCTCGAAAAATTCCACAAGATTCCGTCAGACATGATTTACCTTTCGGAAATCTATGCTGACTTTGTCCAATGACTTCACCACTTTCCAAATGTGCTGCTATCCCATCTTTAATAACTGACTCTAGCAGTTTCCCCACTACCGATGCTAGACTAACTGGTCTGGTAATTCCCCTTTTTCTCTCTCCCTCCCTTCTTAAAAAGAGGGGTTACATTTGCTACCCGCCAATCCTCAGGAACTACTCCAGAATCTAAAGAGTTTTGAAAGATTATCACTAAATGCATCCACTATTTCCTGAGCTACTTCCTTAAGTACTCTGGGATGCAGCCTATCTGGCCCGGGATTTATCGGCCTTTAATCTATTCAATTTTACCCAACACCACTTCCCGACTGACCTGGATTTCACTCAATTCCTCCTTTGACCCACAGTCCCCTGCTATTTCAGGCAGATTATTTATGTCTTCCTTAGTGAAGACGGAACCAAAAGTAGTTATTCAATTGGTCCGGCCATATCCTTGTTCCCCATGATCAACTCACCTGTTTCTGACTGCAAGGGACCTACATTTGTTTTAACTAACCTCTTTCTCTTCACATATCTATAAAAACTTTTTGCAGTCAGTTTTTATGTTCCCTGCCAGTTTTCTTTCATAAATCTATTTTTCCTTTCCTAATTAAGCCCTTTGTCCTCCTCTGCTGGTCCTCTGAATTTCTCCCAGTCCTCTGGTATGCTGCTTTTTCTGGCTACTTTGTACGCATCATCCTTTGCTTTGATACTATCCCTGATTTCCCTTGTTATCCACGGATGCACTACCTTCCCCGATTTATTCTTTTGCCAAACTGGGATGAACAATTTTTGTAGTTCATCCATGCAGTCTTTAAATGTCTTCCATTTAATATCCACCGTTCTTCAACCCTTTTAGAATTAATTGCCAGTCAATCTTGCGCCAATTCACGTCTCATACCCTCAAAGTTACCTTTCTTTAAGTTCAGAACCATTGTTTCTGAATTAACAATGTCACTCTCCATCCTAATGAAGAACTCAACCATATTATGGTCACTCTTGCCCAAGGGGGCACGTACAACAAGACGGCTAATTACCCCATTCCTCATTACTCAAAACCCAGTCTAAAATAGCCTGCTCTCTCGTTGGTTCCTGTACATGTTGATTTAGATAACTATCCCGCATACATTCCAAAAAATCCTCTTCCTCAGCACCCCTGCCAATTTGATTAACCCAATCTATATGTAGATTGAAGTCACCCATTTATAACTGTTTTGTGCCTTTGTCGCACGCATTTCTAATTTCCTGTTTGATACCATCCCCAACTTCTGCTACTGTTAGGTGGCCTGTACACAACACCCACCAGCGTTTTCTGCCCCTTAGTGTTTTGTAGCTCTACCCATACCGATTCCACATCCTCCAAGCTAATGTCCCTTCCTTTCCATTGCTTTAATCCTCTCTAACCAGCAACGCTACCCCACCTCCTTTTCCTTTCTCTCTATCCCTCCTGAATATTGAATAATCCCTGGATGTTCAGCTCCCAGCCTACGTCACCCTGGAGCCATGTCTCCGTTGATCCCAACTATATCATAATCATTAATATCTATCTGCACGTTCAACTCGTCCACCTTATTACGAATACTCCTTGCATTGAGACACAAAGCCTTCAGGCTTGTCTTTACAACGCATTTACCCCTATACAATTTTGCTGAAAAGTGGCCCTTTTTTGATTTTTGCCCTGGTTTTGTATCTGCCTGCCACTTTTACCTTTCACCTTGCTACCTAATGCTTCTACCCTCATTTTACACCCTCCTAGCCTCTCTGCTCTTGTACCCATCCCCCCCCCCCCCCCCCCCCCCCTGCCACATTAGTTTAAATCCTCCCCGACAGCACTAGCAAACACTCCCCCCAAGAACATTGGTTCCATTCCATTCCAGGTGCAAACCGTCCTGTTTGTACCGGTCCCACCTCCCCCCAGAACTGGTCCCAGTGCCCTAAAAATTTGAATCCCTCCTTCTTGCACCACTTTTCAAGCCACTATTCATTTGCATTATCCTCCTTATTTCTACTCTGACTGGCCCGTGGTACTGGTAGTAATCCGGAGATTTACTACCTTTGAGGTCCTACTTTTAAGTTTATCTCCTAGCTCCCTAAATTCACCTTGTAGGACCTCATCCCTTTTTTTACCTATATCGTTGGTGCCAACATGCACCACGACAACTGGCTGTTTCACCCTCCCCCTCCAGAATGTTTCTGCAGCCGTTCAGTGACATCCCTGACCTTTTGCACCATGTATGTTATAACTTACAAAATTCTTAAGGGGTTGGACAGGCTAGATGCAGGAAGATTGTTCCGATGTTGGGGAAGTCCAGGACAAGGGGTCACAGCTTAAGGATAAGGGGGAAATCCTTTAAGACCGAGAATGAGAAAGACTTTCTTCACACAGAGAGTGTTGACTGAGTCTCTGGAACTCTCTGCCACAGAGGGTAGTTGAGGCCAGTTCATTGGCTATATTTAAGAGTGAGTTGGATGTGGCCCTTGTGGCTAAGGGGATCAGAGGGTATGGAGAGAAGTGCAGGTACGGGATACTGAGTTGGATGATCAGCCATGATCATATTGAATGGCGGTGCAGGCTCGAAGGGCTGAATGGCCTACTCCTGCACCTAATTTTCTATGTTTCTATGTTTATGTTTTTCACTGTACCTCAGTCCACGTGACAATAAACTGAACTGACAACTGATTATGTTATAGCGTGCACCCATCGTTGGATTGGATCTGCTGTTAACGGTCACGGTGCGCAGCGGTAGAGTTGCTGCCACACAGCGAATGCAACGCCGGAGACCCGGGTTCGATCCCGACTACGGGCGCTGTCTGTACGGAGTGTGTACGCTCTCCCCGTGACCTGCGTGGGTTTTCTCCGAGATCTTCGGTTTCCTCCCACACTCCAAAGACGTGCAGGTTTGTAGGTTAATCGGCTTGGTGTAAGTGTAAATTGTCCCTCGTGTGTGTAGGACGGGGTTAATGAGCGGGGATCGCTTGTCGGCGCGGACCCGGTGGGCTGAAGAGCCTGTTGCCGTGCTGTATCTCTAAACTAAACTAAGTTAGACGTAGATTATCATCTTATTCTGTTTGTTACCTAATTAAGATGACACCCGAGTTTCAGGAACGTCAGTGGTTGCGTTATAGTGTGTGAAAAATAGATTTCTTGTTAACCAAGATAGACATGGATAATCATTTTATTCTGTGAGCAATACCTAGTTTGTTGCCTAATTAAGTCAATAAACTTTAGTAACAATAAATCTAAACTAACTAACTAACATTGCCGGAGACGGTAATGAAGGCAGGCACTCTCACAAGGATCTGCGTGCGTACTCGATTCACCAAGGCTGAGCAGCTATGGACCAAGTGCTGGTAAATGGAGTTAGTATAAATTGGCACTTGATGGCTGACATCGAGAATGCTGGCAGTACGATCCAGTTCTGTGCTGGATGACTCAATGAAGCATGAACACCAGTGGTTGTGTCAAGTGGCGCGCGCCCTGTAATGAGCCCAATGCAGTCCTGTCTTTGGCCTGGCTCCCAAAAAATAAAATAGTAATGCTGTAAAAATATGCGTGGGGCTCAATACTGAGGTCGGTTGCTCTTTCTGACTATTTATATGTAGGTCAGAACATGGAACAGCACTGCGCAACTGCCCACAGTTCTTCTGCCAAACGTGATGCCAAGTTAAACTGATCTCATCTGCCTGCCTGTACATGGTCCTTCTCCCTCTACACCCTGCACTTCCATGTGCCTATCTAAAAGCCTGTTAAAGGCCACAGTCGTATCTACGGTACACAGGACGGGTGGGTTTGGGAGGGGGGGGGGGGGTGGGATGTCCCTGTCCGTCTGCTCCTGGGCCTGGCCAAGATGGCCGTTCGCGAGTCCAGGCAGCGGGTAGTCGATGGCCACACCGGGGTCGGCTGCCTGCCCCTTTTCCGGGCCTACGTCCGTGCCCGCGTGTCCCTGGAGATGGACTACCCGGTGTCCACGGGCCCCTGCGTGAACGCTGGCTGTCGCGTTTTGTTGCTAAAGTTGGTGTTATATTAATTTGATGATCGTTGGTTTGTAAAACTGTCAACATAGGCAGCCTTTGATGGTGCTCATTTGTATATTTAGTTTTATTTTTATGAATAAATGAATTTGTGAAATAATTTAAAAAAACTGTCATACCTGCCTCCCCCACCACCCCTAGAACTAGCGCATTCCATGCCCCCGCTTACTTACTTAGAGTCATAGGGCCTTCGTCCAAACTGGAAGCCCAACTTGCCCACTCCGGCCAACATGACCCAGCTACACTAGTCCCACCTGCCTGTGGTGGCCTGTGGTGGCACATATCCCTCTAAACCTGTCTAAATGTTTCTCAATCATTACAATACAACCTGCCTCAACTACCTTCTCTGGCAGCTCGTTCCATACACCCACCACCCTTGTTCATGCTGACCAAGATGCCTCATCTAATCTAGTACCAATAGCCCACATTTGGCCTTTAAACCTTTCCGATCCCTGGATAGTTCCGAGAAGCATAGAATAATACAGAACAAGACGAGGCCCTTCGGCCCGCAATGTGCATGCTGACATGTTGCCAGGTTAAACTCAACACCTCTATCTCCACGTGATTCATAGCCCTCAATTCTTTAGTTTGGTTTAGTTTAGTGATACAGCGCTGAAACAGACCCTTCGGCCCATCGAGTGCCGACCAGCGATCCCCGCACATTAACACTATCTTACACACACTAGGGACAATTTACACATACACCAAGCCAATTAACGTACAAACCTGCACGTCTTTTGAAGTGTGGAAGATCTCGGAGAAAACCCAAGTGGGTCACGGGGAGAATGTACAAACTCCGTACAGACAGCACCCGTAGTCGGGATCGAACCTGGGTCTCTGGCGTCACTGACTCCTTGCTTCACTGACTCCAAAGGCTTCACTGACTCATTTTCTCAGGAGGCAAAAGAATCTTGAGAGGAATAGAACGGGTAATCTTACCCAATTTGCCCAGAGTGGGAGAATCGAGAACAAGAGGACATAGGTTTAAGATGAAGCGGAAAGGATTTAATAGGAACGTGAGGGGTAAATTTTTCTCACAAAGGGCGGTGGGTGTATGGAACAAGCTGCCGGAGGAGGTAGTTGAGGCTGGGTCTATTGTAACATTTAAGAAGCATGTAGAGAGGTACATGCATAGGACAGGTTTAGAGGGAGATGGACCAAACACAGGCAGGTGGGACTAGTATAGAAGGGCCATGTTGGTCGGATTGGGCAAGTTGGGCCGAAGGGCCTGTTTCCAGGCTGTCTCACTTTATCTCCATGAAGTTTGTCTCTAGTGACCTCTACAGGCAGGCCATGTACAAGCTGAGAAGAGAAATCAGAGCTGCCAAGGAAAGGTACTCTGAAAAGTTGAGGAGCAAGTTCTCAGCTAGTGACCCTGGTACCCCCTCCCCCCCTCCCCAACCAACACAGCCAGACCCCAGTCTACAAAGAATGAACGCTGCACTCTTTCCTTCCCATTCACCACTTCACACCTACTTAAGGCAAGACTCCAGTATGAAAAGACTGGACCATTTCCCACCCCAACCAACACTTCACACCCACCCACAGCCTGACCTCAGTCTGCAAAGATTGGGCCTTTCTGCACCCACCCCCCTCCAATCACCACTTCACACCCAATCACCCACACCCTCTGTGCTGCAAAACATCACTTATCCAATATCACGGAAAACTTTACTGTCATTCAGACCTTGTGCGGTCTGAACGAAATTTCGTTGCCTGCAGTCATACATATAGTAAATAACAAAACACACAATAAACACATATTTAACATCCACCACAGTGCGTTCACCAGAGATCTCCTCACTATGATGGAAGGCAAAAATCTTGTCTTTGTCTCTTCCCTCTTCCTCTTCCTCTGCGCTGAGGCGACCCGGGCCTCCGATGTTGTGACCGCACCGGGTGATGCAAATAAGTCCCGCGGGTGAACCGCGCTCCGCGAGCGGGCCGGTTCCACTCCGCGGCCTGGGGCAGTTGAAGCTGCCGAAGCTGCCGCCCTCCAGTCCAGCGGACGCAGCTGTTGCCGTGGGAGCTCCGGAAAAACAGGTCACCAACCTGTGACCTGCGAGCTCCCGATGATGTCGTCCACTGGGCCCGCGGCCGGGCCTCCGAAGTCGCTGCCGCCGCCACCCCACCGGAAGCCAGCGCCACAGCTCCGAGTCGGGCCGCCGGAACGCCTGAACCCGCCGCAGCCCCGAAGTCGGCCAGCCCCGCGCTGGTAAATCCTGGCTGGCTCTGCCTCCGGAGCCTCGGGTCGGTCGCAGTTAGAGTTGGAGGCTGCCTGCTCCGTGATAGGCCTCAGCGCAGACAGAGACGGAGACGGGGGATACGGCAAGAAAAGTTACATCGCCCCAAAAAGAAGAGACCAAAAACGTTTCTCCCACCCCTCCCACACACATACACTACATAATAACTCAAATTAACACTAAAACAAGACAAGAAAACACCAAAAAAAAAGAAAAACAGACGGACTGCAGAGAGCCGGAAATCTGCAGGACCTGACAACGTTTCCCCCTCTACTCTTTAGCTTTGTGCCAAACAGCTGGCACTGGTCTATACAGACATTTTTAACCAATCCCTGCAAACATGTACTGTCCCTGCCTGCTTCAAAGTCTCCACTATTGTCCCTGTACCCAAAAAGGCAAGGATTACTTGTCTTAATGACTACAGGCCTGTCGCACTGACCTCTGTAGTCATGAAGACACTCGAAAGGCTTGTGCTGGCCACGCTGAAAAATATCACAAACCCTCTGCTGGACCCTCTGCAGTTTGCATCTCGGGCCAATAGATCTGTGGATGTGCAGTCATCCTGGGCCTGCACTTCATCCTACAGCACCCAGACCGCCAGGGGACCTATGCGAGGATTTTGTTTATTGATTTTAGCTCTGCATTCAACACCATTGTGCCAGAGCTACTACACTCCAAACTTTCCGAGTTGACTGTGCCTGAACCCCTCTGTTGGTGGATCACCAGCTTCCTGACAGACAGGAAGCAGCATGTGAGGCTGGGAAAGCATATCTCAGATGTGCAAACACTCAGCATAGGAGCACCGCAAGGCTGCGTACTCTCCCCTCTCCTCTACTCTCTCTACACCAACGACTGCACCTCCACAGACACCTCTGTCAAGCTTCTCAAGTTTGCAGACGACACAACCCCGATTGGACTGATCCAGGATGGGGAGGAATCTGCCCACAGACAGGAAGTGACACAGCTGGCATCCTGGTGCCGTAGTAACAACCTAGAGCTCAATGCTCTTAAGACAGTGGAATTGATTGTAGACTTTAGGAGAGCTTCCCCTCCCCTCACCCCACTCACCATCAACAACACCACAGTCACATCTGTGGAGTCTTTTAAGTTCCTGGGAGCCATCATCTCCAAGGACCTTAAGTGGGGGGGCTACCATTGACTCCACAGTCAAAAAGGCCCAACAGAGGATGTACTTCCCACGGCAGCTGAGGAAGCACAATCTGCCACAGGCAATGATGGTCCAATTCTACACGGCCATCGTAGAGTCTGTCCTCACCATCTCCATCATGGTCTGGTTTGGCTCGGCCACCAAGCACGACACCTGGAGGTTGCATGCGAATCGTCCGATCAGCAGAGGAAGGTTGTTGGCTGCAACCTTCCCCTCCATTGATGAACTTACACTGCAAGGGCCAGGAAGCGAGCGGGCAAGATCATCTCTGACCCCTCTCACCCTGGCCACAACTCTTTGAATCACTTCCCTCTGGAAGGCGACTCCGACTGTCAAAGCTGCCACATCCGGACATAAAAACAGTTTTTATCCACGAGTAGTTGCTCTACTCAACAGCCAAAAATCTGTAGCCTCCCTTTGATCTGGTATTTTGTTGGTTCACATGCTTGATCAATGGTGTTTTATCATTAATGTTTTATTATTATTAATGTTTAGTGTTTTCTGAGTCATTCGTAACTGTCACTGTATGTCATGTTGTTACTTGTGGGTGGAGCACCGAGGCAAATTCCTTGTATGTGAATACTTGGCCAATAAACCTACTTACTTACTTACTTACTTACTCACTCTTACCAATTTCTACAGATGCTTCATACAAAGCATGTGAGAGATGGCATAGATAGAGTAGACAGTCAGAACCTTTTTCCCCAGGGTAGAAATCTCAACTCCAGAGCGCTGAGCTTTAAGGTGAATAAGGAGACGTTTAAACGAGATGTGTGGGGTAAGTTTTCTTTATGCAGAGTGGTTGGTGCCTGTGTTAATTCCGGATCTAATCTTGCAATCTCCCAACCCTGAAAACATGTAACATGCAACAAAGCTTTCAAAGTACTGCAAATGTCAGGTAAACAAGGACACTGAGCCACAGGGAGAAAGCCATGCTAAGTGCAGGAAGGAACTGCAGATTCTGGTTTAGATCCAAGATAGACACAAAATACTGGAGTAACTCAGCGGGACAGGCAGTATCTCTAGAGAGAAGGAATGGGTGACGTTTCAAGGCCGAGACCCTTCTTCATACTGAGAGTCAGAGGAGAGGGAGACTAGAGATTTGTGGAAAGGTAAGGTGTGAAAACGAGAGATCAAAGCAGATGATGCTCAAGGAAATTTAGAATGGATGGTTGTTAGCCGGGGTGGGGGGGTGACAAGAAGCAAGCAATCAGCAAATTTAATCAGGAGGTCAGTGACTAGTCAGGTAATTAGGGGAGGGGCAGGATGGAGAAAGCGGGAAAGCAAGGGTTACTTGAAGTTAGAGAAATCAATAATATAAACTGAAACCTGTACTTACTGCTGGAAGGGAATAAAATGGTGTTTGTCTTCGTCGCTTTCTGTTTTGCCTTTCAAAATGTCAGTAATGTCCATCGCTGCGATGAGAAAACATGGTTTGAATTAGCACAGAGCAAAGTTTTCAACATGAATGTAATAAAAAGGAACTGCACATGCAGCAAATATAGGCACAAATTGCTGGACTAACATGACGGGTCAGGCAGCATCTCTGAAGAAAATGGATAGGTGACTGAGTCTGAGACAATAGACAATAGGTGCAGGAGTAGGACATTTGGCCCTTCGAGCCAGCACCGCCATTCAATGTGACCATGGCTGATCATCCACAATCAGTACCCCGTTCCTGCCTTCTCCCCATATCCCCTGAAGGAACCCTATCTAGCTCTCTCTTGAAAGTATCCAGAGAACCGGCCTCTACCGCCCTCTGAGGCAGCAAATTCCACAGACTCACCACTCTCTGTGAGAAAAAGTGTTTCCTCGTCTCCGTTCTAAATGGCTTACTCCTTATTCTGAAACTGTGGCCCCTGGTTCTGGAACTCCCCCAACATCAGGGAACATATTTCCTGCCTCTAGCGTGTCCAAGCCCTTAATAATCTTATATGTTTCAATGAGATCTCCTCTCATCCTTCTAAACTCCAGAGTGTACAAGCCCAGCCGCTCCATTCTCTCAGCATATGACATTCCCGCCATCCCGGGATTTAACCTTGTAAACCTATGCTGCACTCCTCAATATCAAGAATGTGCTTCCTCAAATTAGGGGATCAAAACTGCACACAATACTCCAGGTGTGGTCTCACTAGGCTCTGTACAACTGCCGAAGGACTTCTTTGCTCCTATATTCGATTCCCCTTGTTATAGAGACCTTGTTATTCGTTTTCATGACTACCTGCATGCTTACTTTCATAGACTGATGTACAAGGACCCCTAGATACCGTTGTACTTCCCCTTTTCCCAACTTGACGCCATTTAGACAGTAATCAGCCTTCCTGTTTTTGCTACCAAAGTGGATAACCTCACATTTATCCTCATTAAACTTCATCTGCCATGCATCTGCCCACTCACCCAACCTGTCAAAGTCACCCTGCATTCTCATAGCATCCTCCTCACAGTTCACACTGCCACCCAGCTTTGTGTCATCTGCAAATTTGCTAATGTTACTTTTGAATCTCCTTCAATCCAAATCATTGATGTATATTGTAAATAGCTGCGAGTTATCCCCCCCCCCCCCCACCCCCCCCCCCCCACCCCCCCCCCCCCCCCCCCCCCCCCCCCCCCTCCCCCACCCCACCCACCCCCCCCCAGCAGCGAGCCTTGCGGTACCCCATTAGTCACTGCCTGTCATTCTGAAAGAGACCCGTTAATCCCTACTCTTTGTTTCCTGTCTGCCAACCACTTCTCTATCCATGTCAGCACTCTACCCCCAATACCATGTGCCCTAATTTTGCCCACGAATCTCCTATGTGGGACCTTATCAAATGCTTTCTGAAAGTCCAGGTACACAACATCCACTGGCTCTCCCTTGTGTCACATGCGATAACAAAGTATCAATCACAAGTTCACAAGTTCTAGGCATAGACTCATCGAGTCATAGAGTAGAATTAGGCCATTCGGCCCATCGAGTCTACTCCGCCTGATCTCTGCCTCCTCATCCCATTTTCCTGCCATCCCCATAACCCTTGACACCCATTCTAATCAATAATTTGTCTATCGCTGCCTTAAAAAATATCCTGTGACTTGGCCCCCACAGCCCTCTGTGGCAATGAGTTCCACAGACTAACCACCCTCTGACTAAAGAAGTCCATCCTCACCTCCTTTCTACAAGAGCGCTCTTTAACTCTGAGGCTGTGACCTCTGGTCCTAGGCTCTCCCACCAGTGGAAACATCACAGAAACATAGAAACATAGAAAATAGGTGCAGGAGTAGGCCATTCGGCCCTTCGAGCCAGCACCGCCATTCAATATGATCATGGCTGATCATCCAACTCAGTATCCTGTACCTGCCTTCTCTCCATACCCCCTGATCCCTTTAGCCACAAGGGCCATGTCTAACTCCCTCTTAAATATAGCCAATGAACTGGCCTCAACTACCTTCTGTGGCAGAGAATTCCAGAGACTCATCACTCTCTGTGTGAAAAAATGTTTTTCTCATCTCAGCCCTAAAAGATTTCTCCCTTAGACTGTGCCCCTTGTTCTGGACTTCCCCAACATCGGGAACAATCTTCCTGCATCTAGCCTGTCCAACCACTCAAGAATGCTGTAAGTCTCTATAAGATCCCCCCTCAATCTTCTAAATTCTAGCGAGTACAAGCCGAGTCTATCCAGTCTTTCTTCATATGAAAGTCCTGACATCCCAGGAATCAGTCTGGTGAACCTTCTCTGTACTCCCTCTATGGCAAGAATGTCTTTCCTCAGATTTGGAGACCAAAACTGTACGCAATACTCCAGGTGTGGTCTCACCAAGACCCTGTACAACTGCAGTAGAACCTCCCTGCTCCTATACAGGAAGATTATTCACGATGTTGGGGAGGTCCAGAACAAGGGGTCACAGTCTAAGGATAGGGGGAATTCCTTTAGGACTGAGATGAGGAAAACAGTTTTTCACACAGAGAGTGATGAGTCTCTGGAATTCTCTGCCACAGAAGGTAGTTGAGGCCACTCATTGGCTATATTTAAGAGGGAGTTAGATGTGGCCCTTGTGGCTAAAGGGATCAGGGGGTATGGAGAGAAGGCAGGTACAGGATACTGAGTTGGATGATCAGCCATGATCATATTGAATGGCGGTGCTGGCTCGAAGGGCCGAATGGCCTACTCCTGCACCTAATTTCTATGTTTCTATGATTCTATGTTTCTATATGCCGTTGGTTCTATTTTTGTACATTTGCTTCTAATAAACAAATAAATAAATAAATAGCATTTTTTTAAAAATAATTCCCAATGCAGATGAATAAGAGAGATCCATCACCAAAAACATCCATTCATCCATTTTACAAGGACTCGGGGGCCTGAGCTATAAGGTAGGGAGTTGTTTTGCTGGATGGGACTAATCCTTGGAGTGGAGGATGATGAGGGGTGATCTTGCAGAGCTGTCAAAATCATGAGAGGAATAGATCTGGTAAACGCACAAACTCTCTTGCCCACAGTGGAGGAATCGAGAACCAGAGGACATACTGTAGGTTTAAGATGAAGAGGGAAAGATTTAATAGGAATCTTAGGGGTAACCTTTTTCACACAAAGGGTGGTAGGTGTATGCAATGAGCTGCTGGAGGAGGTAGTTGAGGCGGGTACTATCGTTACTTGTAAGAAACATTTAGACAGGTACATGGATAGGGCAGGTTTAGAGGGATATAGACCAGGTGGGACTAGTGTGGATGGGGCATGTTCGCCGATGTGGGCAAGTTGGGCCTGAAGGGTCTGTTTCCACGCTGTATCACTCTAGGACTCTATAACCTCTTGTGTGTGTGCCAGTTCTTTGAGAGATCTTTCTGTAGTTATAGTTATGGATAAAGACAGGGCAGACCCACAAGTTAAAATTATCAATCGGGGCAAGGCACAGAGGGTGGCAGGAGGCCATTCGGCCCTTTGAAGCCAGCACCGCCATTCAACGTGATCATGACTGATCATCCACAATCAGGTAGGTATGTGGAACGAGATGCCAGAGGAGGTAGTTGAGGCAGGTAGTATAATAACATTTAAAAGACATTTGGACAGGCACACGGATAGGGAAGGTTTAGAGGGATATGGGCCAAACGTGGGCACGTACCATTGTGCCATCCGAAGTTACTCCAGCACTTCGTGTAAAACCAGCATCTGAAGTCCCACTGTCGTAACACATTGTGCGGGGTGGGAGATTGCAACCTTCACGTGGTCCGCCCTGTTTCGACTAATGCAATCAACTGGACGCGCACAAACGGAAGATCAAATAGAACAAGTTGTCCTACAACTCTAGGCCGTGCACGCCACACGACAGAAGAAGATCACATAGTGCACAAGAAAAATGAAGCAGAGTGCAGAATAGAGTAGACAGTCACAGAGTGCTGGAGTAACTCAGCGGTCAGGCAGCATCTCTGGAGAGAAGGAATGATGACGTTTCGGATTGAGACGGCTCGTAAAGTAAAGTCTAAAGAATATAAACCGGGCAAAATACTGCGGATAGACACAAAATGCTGGAGTTACTCAGCGGGTCAGGCAGCATCTCTGGAGAAAATAGGTGACGTTCTGGGTTGAGACCCTTCCTCAGACCTAGTGTTATGGTGCAGAATAGCGTCAGAGCTGCAGAGAAAGTGCAGGTTTCTTAAAAAGTGCGTGCGTCACAACGAGGTAGGTCGGAAGGTCGAGATTTCATCCTTAAACATGCAAAAAAAAGATTGAAGAGCAGGGAATCATTGATAACAGCAGGGAAGAAGCTGTTCTCAAATCTGGCATCCTCTGATGTCAGATTGTCTGCATTTACTCCGTTTAAGTCCCTGGGAAGAGCTGGCTCACTACGCAGCAGGCGGATTTTCTGCATCTTGAGACTTCTATTTTATGTGACTGCCGGCTGGTGATCACAAGCCGGTTAAAGAATAGAGCAATCTTGACAAGAGTGGTGCTGATAAATCTAATGTGAATAAGAGCGACATGATTAGACCAGGGGATGGGGAATAAGCTGCGGGAGTATAAAGTGAACGATGGTACGACACACTCGTAATGGAAAAGAGAGATTACACAGCACATTAAAGCCAGCAGTGCATGAATCTAAATTAATTCAAAATGAATTTTAAAAATTCATGCAAATTTAAATTGATATCAAATTGAATATTGCAACAACAATTACTTGGTACTCATCCATTTGCTGAGCACAGCTACTTGCTCCTTAGCCTGTGAGTCAGGGGGTTACAGGTTCAAATCACTCCACAGATGTCCGTTTAGTTAAGTTTAGTTTATTTAGTTTAGAGATACAGCGCGGAAACAGGCCCTTCGGCCCATCCTTGGACTACCCTCGATTGGACTTTGTAAGTAAGTAAGTAAGTTTATTGGCCAAGTATTCACATACAAGGGATTTGCCTCGGTGCTCCGCTCACAAGTAACAACATGACATACAGTGACAGTTACGAATGACTCAGAAACCATCAAACATTAATAATAATAAAACATTGATGATAAATCACCATTGATCAAGCATGTGAACCAACAAATACCAGATCAAAAGGGAGGCTACAGATTTTTGGCTGTTTTGGCTTTTCTTTTCACAATGGCAGGCAGTAACTATTGGGGTACCGCAGGGCTCAGTGCTGGGACTCCTGCCTAGCTATTTACAATATATAATTAATGTTCTGGATGAGGGAATTGAAGGCAATATCTCCAAGTTTGGCGGATGACACTAAGCTGGGGGGCATGTTCGCTGTGAGTGAGGATGCTAGGAGACTGCAAGGTGACTTGGTTTAGGCTGTGGTGAGTGGGCAAATGTTTGGCAGATGCAGTATAATGTGGATAAATGTGAGGTTATCCACTTTGGTGGCAAAAACAGGAAAGCACGACTATTATTTAAATGGTGGCCGATTAGGAAAAGGGGAGATGCAGCGAGACCTGGGTGTCATGGTACACCAGTCCATTGAAAGTAGGCATGCAGGTGCAGCAGGCCAGTGAAAAAAAAGCGAATGGTATGTTAGCTTATCTCTCATAGCAAAAGGATTTGATTACAGGAGCAGGGAGGTTCTACATACTCCAGTTTGTACAGGGTCTTGGTGAGACCACCAACCTGGAGTATTGCGTGCAGTTTTGGTCTCCAAATCTGAGGAAGGACATTATTGCCCAGAGGGGGAGTGCAGAGAGGTTCACCCAGATGATTCCTGGGATGTCAGGACTGTCTATATGAAGAAAGACTGGATAGACATCGGTTTACCCTTCCCACCCCCCCCCCCCCCCCCCCCCCTCCCCTTCTGGAATTTAGGAGATTAAGAGGGGAATCTTATAGAAACTTACAAAATTCTTAAGGGGTTTGGACAGGCTAGATGCAGGAAGATTGTTCCCGATGTTGGGGAAGTCCAGGACAAGGGGTCACAGCTTAAGGATAAGGGGGAAATCCTTTAAGACCGAGATGGAAAGACTTTCTTCACACAGAGAGTGGTGAGTCTCTGGAACTCTCTGCCACAGAGGGTAGTTGAGGCCAGCTTCATTGGCTATATTTAAGAGTGAGTTGGATGTGGGCCCTTGTGGCTAAGGGGATCAGAGGGTATGGAGAGAAGGCAGGTACGGGGATACTGAGTTGGATGATCAGCCATGGATCATATTGAATGGCGGTGCAGGCTCGAAGGGCTGAATGGCCTACTCCTGCACCTAATTTTCTATGTCTATGTTTCTATGTTTCTATGAGTAGAGCAACTACTCGAGGATAAAAAACTGTTTTTATGTCTGGCTGTGGCAGCTTTGACAGTCAGGAGTCGCCTTCCAGAGAGAAGTGATTCAAAGAGTTTGTGGCCAGGGTGACGAGGGGTCAGAGATGATCTTGCCCGCTCGCTTCCTGGCCTTTGCAGTGTACAGTATCATCAATGGAGGGAAGGTTGCAGCCATCAACCTTCTCTGCTGATCCGACGATTCGCTGCAGCCTCCAGGTGTCGTGCTTGGTTGCTGAGCCAAACCAGACCATGACGGAGAAGGTGAGGACAGACTCTACGATGGCCGTGTAGAATTGGACCATCATTGCCTGTGGCAGATTGTGTTTCCTCAGCTGCCGCAGGAAGTACATCCTCTGTTGGGCCTTTTTTGGCTTTACCTTATACTAAACGTTATTGCCTTATCATGTATCTGTACACTGTGGGCGTCTCGATTGTAATCATGTATTGTGTTTCTGCTGGCTGGTTAGCACGCGACAAAAGCTTTTCACTGTACCTCGGGAACACGTGACAATAAACTGAACTAAAGTAAAACGAGACCGGGCTGACCAGCAATCCCCACACACTAACATTATCTTACACACACCAGGGACCATATACATTTATACTAAGCCAATTAGCCTACAAACCTGCACGTCTTTGGAGTGTGGGAGGAAAGCTAAGATCTCGGAGAAAACAAACGCAGGTCACGGGGGCAACATATAAACTCCGTACAGACAATTGACAATGGGTGCAGGAGTAGGCCATTCGGCCCTTTGAGCTAGCACCACCATTCAGTGTGATTATGGCTGCTCATCCCCAACCAGTACCCCATTCCTGCCTTCTCCCCATATCCCCTGACTCCGCTGTCTTTAAGAGCCCTATCTAGCTCTCTCTTGAAAGTATCCAGAGAACCGGCCCAAACCGCCCTCTGAGGCAGAGAATTCCACAGACTCACCACTCTCTGTGTGAAAAAATGTCTCCTCGTCTCCGTTCTAATTGGCTTCTAAAAGACAGCACCCGTGGTCAGGATCAAACCCGGTACTCTGGTGCTGTGAGGCAGCATCTCTACCACAGAGCCACCCTGCATCTCTACCACAGAGCCACCCTGCCGACCTGGTGATGGCTCAGACTGAGGGACATCTTGCGGGAGAGAGGGATTAGAGCGGATGGCAGATCATAGGACCACTGGGTCCATGCCGACCAGCGATCGAGGTGAAATCGATAGATTTGGGTGGCACAGTGGAGCAGCGGTAGAGTTGCTGCCTCACAGCACCAGAGACCCGGGTACATCCTGACTTTGGGCGCTGTCTGTACAGCGTTTGTACGTTCCCCCCGTGACCACGTGGGTTTTCTCTGGGTGCTCCGGTTTCCAAAGACATGTAAACCTGCAGGTCAATTGGCCTCTGTAAGTTGTCTCTAGTGTGTAGGATAGAACTAGTGTATGGGGTGAGCGCTGGCTGGTGCGGACTCGGTGGGCCGTTTCTCCGATGTGTCTCTAAACTCACTGATACTAAATGTAGACTGCTTTCCCAAATCACTACTTTTCTACAGTCTAAACCTGCCCTTGGTTCTCATATTTTACTCCCACTTTTCTCTGTTCCAACAATGCTGCTACCAACGCAAACTCCTGATGGTTCTGCAATGCATGGTTTATTTGAACGTCGGACCTGAAGACCATGTTTCCATCCTGGGAAGAAGATGTCTTGTCCTATTGCAGAGTCATATTTCTCTTATTGTCCTGCACAATTTATGTGCCATTTATGTGTAAGCTCGATCAGTGTGAAGAAGGGTCCCGGCCTGAAACGTCACCTATCCATGTTCTCCAGAGATGCTGCCTGACCTGTTGAGTTTCTCCAGCACTTTGTGCAAAATCCATCCAGTTCAGTAATGTTGCTCAGACACCATGAGCTAAAAAGCCAACTGGTTTAAGGGAAATTAGCTATGCTTTATAAATGTTGAATAGAACGATATGGATTCTGTGCGGGCAGATAAGAGTCGGTCTTGCGAGGGCCAAGTTATGGATGTTTTTAAGGCGGAGATTGATAGGTACGTGATTAGTACGGGTGTCAGGGGTTATGGGGAGCAGTGACGGATATCGCTATCCGAAGGGACAAGTGTTGCATTTCTTGCGGTTGCAAGGAAAGTGCCCGGGGAAGGGGAGCAGGAGAGGGAGGGAAGAATTGACAAGGGAGTTGCGGAGGGAGCGGTCTTTGCGGAAGGCAGACAGGGGGGGGAGATGGGGAAGATGTGGCGGGTGGGGAGGTCACGGTTGGAGGTGGCGAAACTGTGCGGAGGACTAGGTGTTGTATTGCGCTGGTGGGGTAAAAATGAGGACCAGGGGACTCTGCCCTGTTTTGCGAGTGGGGGAATGGGGAGAGAGGGCAGTGTTGCGGGTATGGAGGAGACCCTGGTGCGATCTGGGTTTAGCGCTGCTTCTCTGCGCCTCTCGACGGTCTCTTGGCCACCTCCGGGCATTGGGGGGGGGGGGGGGGGGGGCAGTCGGGTGGGGACAGCGCCGGAGAGCCGGGATCGATCCTGGCTGCTGATGAGGCGCAAGTCTGTGTCCAGGGCTATAGGCTCTTTGATTGTGATCCTATGACCTGGGCATGTCTCCCTCCTCCAATCACTGCGCTCTATCCTCAGTCCCAGCCCCCTACTTCCGCCACTGACCGCCACCTCCCTCCTCCAATCATCGCGCTGAATCATCATGTCCCGCCCCCATTGCCTGCTGACCAATGGCTCCATCGTCCAATCTGCGCCCTCGATCAGCTGTCCCAACCCCAGTCTCGCGGATAGCGGAGATTTCATCGGGTTTTAAAATCCGGATTACACAGAATGGGGGGGATTGACCCCCCCCCCCCCGGGGATTTCCGCCACTGATACGGAGAAGGCAGGAGAATGGGGTTAGGAGGGAGAGATAGATCAGCCATGATTGAATGGTGGAGTAGACTTGATGGGCCGAATGGCCTAGTTCTGCTCCTATAAGTTATGAACTTACCAACGGCACAGCACAGACATTATGGGCCAAAGGACCTTTCCTGTGCTGTACTGTTCAATGTTCTATGTAAACATTTCCCATCCACTTCCTCCAGCAGTTTGCTTTTTTTTCAGGATTCCGTCATGTGCAGCCTCTAGACGATTCAACCATTTGAGCCGTCCCCAAACCTGTCTACTCATTCAAGACTCATGGTACGGTATTGGTTAAGTTTTTGGTCGCAGCCACCAGTGTTCTGCACCATTAATTCTCTTCCGGGCAGATGGGGGGACTTATATTCCGGTAATGAAATAAATCTGTGATTACTTTAATGAAATAAATCCTGTTTAACCGCCACCATGAATCTGTTTTAAAAACCCATCTGGCATCTGGCTCACTTAAGTCCTCCAGGGGAGGAAACTGCCACCCCTGAAGAATCTTCTTGGAACATAGACCATCGAACATGCAATAGTACAGCACAGCCCTTCGGCCCACAACGTCCGTGCCTAACACGATGCCAAGACCATCTATTTTCTACGTGCATATAAGTCATATCCGTCCAGTCACCGTGTATCCACTGCTTATCTAAAAAGCTCTTAAATGCCACCATTTGTAACTAAATCCATAATCCTGCGCATAATCCATATCCCTCCATTCCCTGCATTTCCATATGCTTATGCAAAAGCCTCTTAAAGGCCATTATTTCTGACTTACAACATACCGCACGGTGGCACAGCAGTAGAGTTGCCGCCTTTCAGCGCTTGCAGCGCCGGAGACCCAGGTTCGATCCCCGCGACGGGTGCTGTCCGTACGGAGGTTGTACGTTCTCCAAGTGACCTGCGTGGGTTTTCTCCGAGATCTTCGGTTTCCTCCCGCACTCCAAAGACGCACAGGTTTGTAGGTTAATTGGCTTGGTAAAATGTAAAATTGTCCCTAGTGTGAGTAGGGTTGTGTTGGTGCGCGGGGATCGCTGGTCGGTGCGGACTCGGTGGGCCGAAGGGCCTGTTCCGGCACTGTATCTCTAAACTAAATGACAGGAACGGGCCCCTCGGCCCACAATGCCTGTGCAGAACATGATGCCAAGTGAAGCTGATCTCATCTGCCGGCTGCATCTGATCCATATCCCTCTATTTCCCTGCACTTCCATGTTTTTATCCAAAATTCTCATCAACACCTGTAAATCACCCCGAACACTAATGCCCCTGTCCCACTTAGGAAACCTGAATGGAAACTCGTGGAGACTTTGCGCCCCACCCAAGGTTTCGGTGCGGTTCCCCGAGGTTTTTGTCAGTCTCCCTAATGGTCGAAAGTGGTTTCCGTTTAAAAAATCGGTAATTTTTTAGTCGAAGCCGGTTGCGATGCTAATTGAAGGTGGTTGCCGGAGGACAAAAACCTCCGGGAACCGCACGGAAACCTTGGGTGGGGCGCAAAGTCTCCAGAGGTTTCCGTTCAGGTTTCCTAAGTGGAACACTATCCTACACACACTGGGGACAATGTACAACTTTACCAAAGCCAATTAACCTACAGACCTTTGTAGGTCGTTGGAGTGTGGGAGGAAACCGACACAGATCACGGAGAGAAAATGCCACCTCCGTACAGGCAGCACCCGTAGTCAGGATGGAACCAGGGGTCCCTGCCGCTGCGAGGCGGCAACTCTACCGCGACGCCACGGTAGAGTTGGCTTTCTTTTCTTTCTTTTTGGCTTTTCAGTCCCTGGTGGTCAGAAACATGCTGCCGTCAACCTGGGGCAGGACTTCCGGTGGCGCCATGTTTTGGTAGCAGTCGCCACACATAGCTTCGCTCCCGAAAATTTGCGATTTTTCGCATTAAAACTGGATTTAGAGATCGGGACCGATTAAAAAAGGTTATCGGAGGCCTTGAATGCTCTGCTGATGGCGTCAACAATAAGTGCTGTGCATTAAACTCTGGATTTAACCCTTTAAATGCAGAATCCGATTTCTGCTCAGAGTCCTCAGAGAAGCATTTCAAAAATATATTGCAGCACTGAGATAGAGTCTGAAGAACTTGGGGAATCGACTTGGTGCTCTTGAAGGAAAACTGCCTTCCGAAATGTCTAAAAGAGCTAAGGCAGATAAGGAGAACTTGGGGGACTTAAAGATGAAAAGGTGGACGGAACGCACATTGGAAAAAATGATGAAAGATATGACAGATAAGCTAATGCTGAATACGAATACGGGCAATTTGAAAGTTATTGAGTCTGTGCAGGATTCGATCACCACCGTAAATAAAAGAATTGAAGATGTGAGAGTTGAACTTTTGGAGCGAATGGACAAGGGGGAAGAAGACACTAATAAGAAGTTTGTCGCCAGTGCATGAGACTGTCGCCTCATATGTGAAAACAAATGAAAGGGATGGAGGAAGAGATGGGACAAATGGCCGAGGATATGAAGAAAATGAAGACACAGCACGACCTCACTGCAAAACAGCTGACAAAATAAGTGCCTAGACTTGGAAACTCGTTCGAGACGCTTTAATCTAAGGCTAGTAGGAGTACCCAAGGAAGCCGAGGGAGATAACCCTCGGGAGTTTGCTGCGGATCTAATTCAAGAAGCTCTCAATCTTCCTAACCTTCCGAAAATTGAAGCAGCGCATCGAATTCCGAGATTCAAAAATCCCAAACAGGCTCAGAATACACACGTCAGATCATTGTGAAATTTCGGGACATCTCTGGCATGGAAGAGGCGATGAGTAATATCAAATATGGAGTACTACTGAAATACGAGCAGACAACCTTTAAAATATTTAGAGATTACCCCTATGAATTGGTCCAAAAAAGAAATCAATTCATCAAGGTAAAGCAAGCGCTCCAAGGTGTGAAGGGTGTCAGATATGGAGTCTACTTTCCCGCGAGAATGCGCATTTCTTACAACGATCAGCAAAAATCATTTACAAATCCGGAGAGTGTGCATATTAAATATGCCTTAAGCATCGTGGAAGTGGAAGAGAATAAGTAACTTGAAAAGCTGTACTGTATGGACACTCTCTCTCTTTACTATTTCAACATGAAATGTGTTCAACAGAAGATGGAACTCTCCCTGTGTTTAGACTCGACGGCTTATCGAGGAATGTTAATTCAAGGACATACTGGGTTCCAAGTGAAGTGGAAAAACATAAACACTGAATACAGAGCTTTACAATATAATCCGAACAGAGCAATTACCGTGGTTTAAAAATGTAACTGAATAACCTAATATTATAGAAATAACACTTTTCGCACTTAAAACATAGAATACTATCATAGAAATTGTAGTGAACATTAACCAGATCGGTAGTAAGGGGCTGATTTACAATCTAACATCTATAACTTAATATCTTAATAAGTTTTAAGCAGATTTATAACCGGGTTGTGAGGGGGATGACGGGCTCCTGGCTCAGATCCAGAAGCCTGCCCTAGATAGCCCCTTCAACCAATAGCTGATAATTATCAAGGTAAAAACTGATGCTTAACATTCTGTTGATAAAACAGTTACATATATTTGGGAATACATATGAAATGGATATATGTACTGCAATTAGGTATTATATAGTTGATTTGGAATCGGCTCGGTTCTAGTATGGATTGTTATGACTTATTGAGGGAACGGAGCTATTTGTTTATTAACATCGACAATGGAAGTCGATATAATGTTTTCTCCCACCAACAGGTGGGCCACTTATTACAGTGCCGACAAGCTCGGTCACTGTATTTTCACTTTTACTATTTTTTTTTTTACTATCACAATAATTAATCACATGTGTGTTTTTTTTATTCAAGGATAATCGCAAAAGAAATCCACAAACTGAACTTGGTAGGTTGACTGTTCCCCCATTGCTTAAAGACTGAGGTACGGATGCACCGCAAGATACATAGGTACTAAACCTAATCAAATGCAAGACACTAAACAAAATAAATCGGGAGGAATCTCATTTTGCAGTTGGAATATTAGGGGGGCTAACGAACGTATTAAAAGGGGTAAGATTTTAGCACAGCTGAAAGCATTTAAGTCAGATGTTTATCTTCCTCCAAGAAACGCATCTTAAAGTTCAAGATCAAGTTAGATTGAGGGCCAACTGGATAGGTCAAACTTTTCATTCATCATACACGTCAAAATCCAGAGGCACGTCCATCATGATTCGCAAAGATATACCATTTAAACAGAAAAATACCTTAACAGATAAGGATGGGAGATATTTGATAGTTACCGGTGAGATCCATGCAATCCCAATCACATTGGTAAATATATATGCGCCTAACTTTGATAACCCGCATTTTTTAAATAAAATTTTGAATATAATTACCAGAATGTTATAATTGGGGGAGACTTTAACTGTCTTAGATCCTTATTTAGATAAATCCAGTCAAAAACAACGAGGCAATATGAAATCTAAAACTAGTGAACTTTTAAACACATATATAAAACATACAAATATAACCGATGTTTGGAGGATTGCAAATCCGACAGGCAAGGAATATTTGTTTTATTCATCAGTACACAAGACTTATTCACGTATAGATTATTTCCTGGTAGACACAAAATTAATTCCGTATACTCTTAACCCAAAATACCACACAAATACGATTTCAGATCATTCCCCCTTAACATTTAAAAAAAAAATAGAAGGCATGTCTAAGAATACATCGTTCTGGAGGTATAACCTCCAAATTTTAAAAGACCCGCAAGGGAGTATATATCTAAGACAGCAAATTGATCTTTTTTTCAAAATAAATGATAGGCCTGACACACCACCTACATTATTATGGGAATCTTTAAAAGCTTTTATTAGAGGTGTTATAATCTCACACCAAGCCTTTCAGAATTAAAAAAATAAGGATGAACAACGGCAGCTAGAGGAACAAATTAGACAATTGGATATAGATAATGCTAAAGACCCGTCCATGGATAAACACAATCAAATATTAATACTAAAATTCAAATTAAATAAATTACTATCAGAGAAAGTTATAAGATTATTCCAAATTACAAGACTGGAACAGTTTGAATTTGGGGAGAAGCCTCATAAACTTCTCGCACGCCAATTAAAAAAACGAGAAAAGGAACACACGATTTCAAAGATTAAATCAGACAAAGGGAAAGTATTAACATTACCGAATGAAATTAATAAAAGATTTGTGCAATTTTATGAGAATTTGTATACATCCAAAACAACAACGGACACCAACAAAGTCACTGAGTTTCTGGATAATTGCAATCTTCCCAAACTAGAATTGCAGGAACAAGAGGAATTGGGAGCACAAATCTCAAATAAGGAAATAGAAGAAACAATATTCTCATTAAAAAATGGAAAAACACCAGGTCCCGACGGATTTAGTAATGAATTCTATAAAAGTTTTTACGATATATTTAGTCCTCATCTACAGAAAATGTACACACACGCTTTCAGGGAACAAATATTACCTGATAAACTAGCAGAATCTACAATTACATTAATATTTAAGAAAGATAAAGATGAGAAAGAACCTAGATCCTATAGAGCTATCGTGTTGTTAAATACAGATCAAAAAATATTAGCAAAAATATTAGCAAGAAGATTAAGTAAGTACACCATTAAACTAATACATCCGGATCAAACGGGGTTTATCACCTAAGAGACATTCATTTAATAATTTGAGACGTCTGCTTAATATAATGCACTCGCACCAAACTAAAGATCCAAATCGCGCAACTATTTCGCTGGATGCGGAGAAAGCATTCAATCAGGTTGGATGGAAGTATATGGTTAAGGTATTGCAAAAATTTCAACTGGGAGAGTATTTCATTCAAAGGATTAAATTAATATATAATAAGCCAACGGCCAGAATATTAACTAATAATATTTTATCCACGAAATTTCAACTGTCAAGGGGTAATAGATAAGGTTGTTCATTATCACCATTGTTATTTGCCCTCATAATTGAACCACTAGTGTAAAGTATTAGAATATCCACGGATATAAGACAAAATATTCAAACAATAAAATATCATTATACGCTGATGATGTACTTTTGTACATCACAAAACCTCATATCACTATACCCATTATTTTAAATTTAATTGGGGTTTTCGGTTCATTTTCAGGTTACAGAATAAATTGGAATAAAAGTGAAATCATGTCAATAAAACCGAAAGATTCTATACATCTCATACAATTTCCTTATAAAATAGCTGGGGAAAAATGTAAATAATTGGGCATTGAAATTACTAGAAGATATCAAGACATGTTTAAAGCAAACTATAACCCTGTACTTAAGAAATTACATAATTTAATTAAATTCTGGAAAACGCTCCCAATGTCCTTAATAGGTCGAATAAACGCCATGAAAATGATTTTTCTACCACAAGTTCTATACTTGTTCCAATCAATCCCACTATATCTACCCAAAAAGTTAAAAAAAAATTGGACTCAGATATTACAAATTTAAGAGGACTGCTCCCCTTTTAATATTGGTGCGATCCTTCTCTCACCAATGACGGTGAATAATACAAACTACAACAAAAAACCCAATTATACATAGTACAATAAGAATTTGGAAACAAATAAAATACAATTTAAAATTAAGAAACTTATCTCTCCTATCTCCTATTGCTAAAAAACCCTCTGTTTAAACCCTCGATTATAGACAAAGCATTCATACAATGGGAAAGAGCAGGAATTAAAACTTTGGGAGATTTGTATGATACGGGAAAACTATTATCATTTAAACAATTACAACTAAAATACAATCTGGGTAACAATCAGTATTTTAAATATTTCCAAATATGTGATTATTTGAAAAAACATGCACATGAATTTCACACAATGCCATTAGACTTACTAGATGAAGTAATGAATACAAAGGCGGAATCACCAAATTTAATTTCACATATATATAATATTATACTAAATGCAGTAATACCAACAACGGAAGGTATTAGAGGTGAGTGGGAAAACGAACTAAGCATAAAAATTTCCATTGGAAGGTGGAAAGAATACTTATTAAAAGTGTACAAATGCTCAATTAACGTAAGACACACTTTAATACAATTTAAAATTATACATAGATTATACTACTCAAAAACTAAATTAAATACATTTTTCCCTAACGTTTCACCAATTTGTGATAAATGCCACTGTCAAGAAGCTACAATAGCGCACTCATTCATCTTCTGTACAAAAATTCAAAGGTTTTGGATTGAAATCTTTGAAATGTTCACAAAAGTGTTTAAAATAAAAATGACACCAAAGCCAGAATGGATTATTTTCGGAATGACAGAAGGTAGTCCAGAATTAAATGCGTATCAAAAGAATTTATTTGATTACGGCTTAATAATAGGAAAAAAACTAATCTTAAAATTCTGGAAAAATGCTTATATACCAACATTAAATATGTGGATTTCAACTATGTTTGAAACACTACATCTGGAAGATATGAGACTCCGCCTGGAAGGAAAATCAGAACACTTCTTTCAGACGTGGTCTGCATTTATAGAACTGCTACAAAGATAGGGTGCAGGAGTACCTCGGGCCTTGGTAGGGGGGGATGAAAAACTATGGAGTTGGTGGATTCCTTTTGCGTGATATATATAACAGAGTAACTGGCTTTTTTTTTCCCTTTATCTTTTTTTTTTTAGGGTCTATCTCTTAACCCCCTTCTCTAATTCTTTGACCAAGAGTTTCTTCTCCCTTTTGGCACGCTCTTTCACTATCACAACTCTTTTCACCTAATTCACTCTCTTTCTTTCTATTCTTTTTCTTTAAAAGCCATAAAATTATGGGGTACAATGATTGTAACAAGATATATGTGAAGTACATTGATGTATTTACCTCTAATAAATAAAATATTTAAAAAAAAATTAAAATAAACCTGGGGCAGGGTTTTCAACAACTGAGACAGTGAGAAGTGGCGGCATATGGTCACCAGGGTATAGACATCACATAAATCAAGAGAGCACTAAATGACAGGGATAGAGGCACTGTCTCACTCACTTACACTTTGCAACAATGTTCAACTGAATTCTGCTGAGTTCCATCCAAGTCAAGTCAAGTCAAATTTATTCGTCACATACACATACGGGATGTGCAGCGAAATGAAAAGTGGCCGTGCTCGCGGACTTTGTGCAAAAAACAAACAAACAACCAACCAACAAACTACAAACAGAATCACATGTTCTTTTTCATATTAAATATTGTGGGCGGTATTGTGGTACAGTAGAGTTAGTCCCTGGTGAGATAGGAGTTTACAGTCCGAATGGCCTCTGGGAAAAAACTCCTTCCCATCCTCTCCGTTCTCACAGCATGGCAACGGAGGCGTTTGCCTGACCGTAGCAGCTGGAACAGTCCATTGCTGGGGTGGAAGGGGTCTCCCATTATCTTATTGGCTCTGGAGTTGCACCTCCTGATGTATAGATCCTGCAGAGGGGTGAGTGGAGTTCCCATAGTGCGTTCGGCCGAACGCACTACTCTGCAGAGTCTTCCTGTCCTGGGCAGAGCTATTCCCAAACCAGATTGTAATATTTCCGGACAAGATGCTTTCCACAGCCGCAGAGTAGAAGCACTGGAGGATCCTCGGAGACACTCTGAATTTCCTCAATTGCCTGAGGTGGTAAAGGCGCTGCCTTGCCTTACTCACGAGTGCTGCAGCGTGCGATGTCCATGTCATATCCTCAGAGATGTGGACTCCCAGGTATTTAAAACAGCTCACCCTATCCACAGTATCCCCATTTATCCTCAATGGTGTGTACGTCCTCGGATGTTGTGCCCTCCTAAAGTCCACGATCAGCTCCTTCGTTTTTTTGATGTTCTCTAGATCCTCTAGTCCTCAGAAGAGAAAGTGGCCGATTGCTTCAGCGGCACGGTGGCGCAGCGGTAGAGTTACTACCTCACTGCGCCAGAGACCCCGGTTCCATCCCGACTACGGGTGCTGACTGTGCAGAGTTTGCACGTTCTCCCCTTGACCCACCTGGGTTTTCTCTGAGATCTTCGGTTTTCCCCCCCACACTACAAAGGCGTGCAGGTCTGTAGGTTAATTGGCTTGGGCTTGTATATTTGGTATGTGTAAATTGTCGCTAGTGTGTGCTCCAGTTTCCACCCACCCCCCGCAGTGAGCGAGAAGGGGCATCAACGCCTCTTCTCGCTCAGTTTTGGTCTCCTAATCTGAGGAAACACATTCTTGTCATAGAGGGAGTACAGATAAGGTTCACCAGACTGATTCCTGGGATGGCAGGACTTTCATATGAAGAAAGACTGGATAGACTCGGCTTGTACTCGCTAGAATTTAGAAGATTGAGGGAGGTTCTTATAGAGACTTACAAAATTCTTAAGGGGTTGGACAGGCTAGATGCAGGAAGATTGTTCCCGATGTTGGGGAAGTCCAGGTCAAGGGGTCACAGTTTAAAGGGAAGTCTCTTAGGAACGAGATGAGAAAAACATTTTTCACACAGTGTTGATCTGTGGAACTCTCTGCCACAGAGGGTAGTTGAGGCCAGTTCATTGGCTATATTTAAGAGGGAGTTAGATGTGGCCCTTGTGGCTAAAGGGATCAGGGGGTATGGAGAGAAGGCAGGTACAGGGTACTGAGTTGGATGATCTGCCATGATCATATTGAATGGCGGTGCAGGCTCGAAGGGCCGAATGGCTTACTCCTGTACCTGTTGTCTATGTCTCTATGTTTCTATGAGTGTGGAGGGCAGTCAGAGAGGGAGGGGGGGCGTTGGAGAGGGAGGAGGGACATTGGACACTGTATAGTGAGGTGGACTTGGTGAGAATGGTGGGACGTTGGAGAACCGTTGCCCACAGGAGTTCTGGCGGTCGGTCGGTCGATGACACGCCGCCGGTAACTAAGGAGGACTCAGCATGGGGGGGGATGCCGAGAACTAAGGGGGACCCAGCCTGTGGGGCGAGGGGTCGACGACGAGGGCAAATAATGACCATCGGGACTATATTGAACACTTTTTTGTAAATTTGTCAGCGCCCTTTAGGTAGCGACTCTTTGCATACCTTGTGTATTGTGCGAAAAACAAAGAATTCCACTGTACCAATCAATTCCACTAAAGTATCAATCACATGTTTAATCAATTTTTAAAATTATTAATGCCTAATGTTTTAGGTGTCATTCCTAACTGTCACTGTATGTCATGTTGTCACTTGCGGGCGGAGCACCAAGGCAAATTCCTTGTATGTGAATACTTGGCCAATAAACCTATTCATTCATTCAATCAAAGGACCTGTTTCCATACTGTATCGTTCAATTGATCATTCAAACTAGATATACCTTTGTCTTGCCTGTATAATATATCTCTGTCTTGCCTGTATAATATTCCTCGTGTTTACTAGTTACTTGTCAGTGCATGTAGAGTCAATAGGAGCTCAAATTTATGAGGAGTTTTCAGGGGGGTGGGGATGGAATTACCCAATTCAAGTAACAAGTCGCACTATATAAATAAATAAGCTGTCAGTTCCTTAATTCAATCAAGAGCTAAACACTATCAGAGCCTTAAGTGCAAATGCCTCAATTGAATTGCGCTGATGACTAATTTATCACAACCTAGGACCTGTCCCTGCCACTTGATAAATCAGCCAGGGAGAAATGGGACAAATTAGTGGCGCTCGTTTAAACAGAGCTGAACCATTACCCACTTCCTCCTGCACTCCAGTTTCCACCTGCAGTGTCGATAGGTTTCTGCGTTCATTCTGCAGAAGAAGTTCAACAGGTGACCTGCGCTGAATCCTGAAGGTCATAGAACATGAAGTATTCGTAAGCGATAGGCCCAGAGTTAGGGCATTCGGCCCATCAAGTCTACTCCGCCGTTCAATCGTGGCTGATCTATCTCTCCTGCCTTCTCCCCATAACCCCTAACACCCACACTAATCAAGAATCTATCTATCTCTGCCTTAAATATATCCACTGACGACCTCCACAGCCGTCTGTCGCAATGAATTCCACAGATTTGCCACCCTCTGACTAAAGGATTTCCTCCTTATCTACCTCCTAAAGGAAAGTAATTCTGAGGCTGTGCCCTCTGATCCTAGACTCTCCCACCAGTGGAAACATCCTCTCCACATCCACTCGGTCCAGGCTTTTCACCATTTGATAAGTTTCAATGTCCCCCCTTCATCCTTCTAAACTCCAGCGAGTACAGGCCCAGTGCCGTCAAACACTCATCATATGCTAACCCACTCATTCCTGGGATCATTCTCGTAAACGTCCTCTGGACCCCCTCCAGAGCCAGCACATCCTTCCTCAGATATGGGACTGTAAATTGCTCACAATACTCCAAATACAGTCTGGCCAGCGCCTTGTAGAGTCTCAGCATTTCATCTCTATTTTTGTAATCAAGTCCTCTTGAAATAAATGCTAGCAGTTATTGTCCATTGAACAGGACTCGAGGGCCTGAGCTACAGGGAGAGGTTGAGCAGGATGAGACTATTCCTTGGAGCGCTGGAGGATGAGGGGTGATCTTGTAGAGAGGCCACGCACTCACCTCTCCGCTGCCATCGGGCAGAAGGTACAGGAGCCTGAAATCTGTTACATCCAGGTTCAGGAACAGCTTCTTCCCCACAGCCATCAGGCTATTAACTTGCCATCAAACCGACTCTGAACAGCCTATTGCACTATTGCACTTATTTATGTGTATATTGAACTCAACTGTTCTGTATTTTTGCTTACAATATTCTGTTGTGCTGCAGCAAGCAAGAATTTCATTGTCCTATCTGGGACACATGACAATAAACTCTCTTGACTTGACTTGACTTGAGGTGTTCAAAGTCCTGAGAGGAATAGATCAGATACACGCGCAGAGTCTCTTGCCCAGAGTAGAGGAATCGAGAACCTATGTCCTCTGGTTCACAATTCGCCTACTCCGGGCAAGAGACTGTGCATTTATCCAATCTATTCCTCTCTATGTAAAAGCCTCATAAACACACTGAGCGTAGATACATAGAAACATAGAAACATAGAAATTAGGTGCAGGAACAGGCCGTTCGGCCCTTCGAGCCTGCACCGCCATTCAATATAAACATATAACCATATAACAATTACAGCACGGAAACAGGCCCTCTCGGCCCTTCCAGTCCGTGCCGACCATTTGTTTTCCCCTAGTCCCATCTACCTGCACTCAGACCATACCCCTCCATTCCCTTCACGTCCATATACCTATCCACTTTACTCTTAAATGTTAAAATCGATCCTGCCTCCACCACTTCTGCTGGAAGCTGATTCCACACAGCCACCACCCTCTGAGTAAAGAAGTTCCCCCTCACGTTACCCCAAAACCTCTGTCCCTTAATTCTCATGTCATGCCCTCTTGTTTGAATCTTCCTACCCTCAATGGGAAAAACATATCCACGTCAACTCTGTCTATCCCTTTCATCATTTTAAAGACCTCAATCAAGTCCCCCCATAACCTTCTGCGCTCCAAAGAATAAAGACCTAACTTGTTCAACCTTTCTCTGTAACATTAGTTGCTGGGACCCTGGCAACATTCTAGTAAATCTCCTCTGTACTCTCTCTATTTTGTTGACATCCTTCCTATAACGAGGCGACCAAAATTGTACATCATACTCCAGAATTGGTCTTACCAATGCCTTGTACAATTTTAAACATTACTTCCCTACTCCTATATTCAATGCTCTGATTTATAAAGGCCAGCACACCAAAGGCTTTCTTTACCACCCTATCTACATGCGATTCCACCTTCAGGGAACTATGCACAGTTATTCCTAGATCCCTCTGTTCCACAGCATTCCTCAATTCCCTACCATTTACCATGTACGTCCTATTTTGATTTGTCCTGCCAAGATGTAGCACTTCACACTTATCAGCATTAAACTCCATCTGCCATCTTTCAGCCCACTTTTCCAAATGGCCCAAATCTCTCTGTAGACTTTGAAAATCTACTTCATTATCCACAACACCACCTATCTTAGTATCATCTGCATACTTACTTATCCAATTTTCCACCCCATCATCCAGATCATTGATGTACATGACAAACAACAGTGGACCCAACACAGATCCCTGAGGCACCCCATTGGTCACCGGCTTCCAACCTGACAAACAGCCATCCACCATTACTCTCTGACATCTCCCATTCAGCCACTGTTGAATCCATCTTGCTACTCCACCATTAACACCCAAAGATTGAACCTTCTTAACCAACCTTCCATGGGGAACCTTGTCAAAGGCCTTACTGAAATCCATATAGACAACATCCACTGCTTTACCCTCATCAATTTCCCTAGTTACCGCTTCAAAAAATTCAAGAAGGTTTGTCAAACATGACCTTCCAGGCACAAATCCATGTTGACTGTTCCTGATCAGACCCTGTTTATCCAGATGCTTATATATATTATCTCTAAGTATCCTTTCCATTAATTGCCCACCACTGACGTCAAACTAATAGGTCTATAATTGCTAGGTTTATTCTTTGAACCCTTTTTAAACAATGGAACAACATGCGCAGTACGCCAATCCTCCGGCACTATTCCCGTTTCTAATGACATTTGAAATATTTCTGTCATAGCTCCTGCTATTTCTACACTAACTTCCCACAATGTCCTAGGGAATATCCTGTCAGGACCTGGAGACTTATCCACTTTTATATTTTTCAAAAGTGTCAGTACTTCCTCCTCTTTGAATCTCATAGTTTCCATAGCTACTCTACTCTTTCCCCTTAACTCACCGAGTTCAATATCCTTCTCCTTGGTGAATACCGAAGAAAAGAAATTGTTCAATATCTCCCCCATCTCTTTTGGCTCTGCAGATAGCTGTCCATTCTGGTTCTCTAATGGTCCAATTTTATCCCTCGTTATCCTTTTGCTATTAATATAGCTGTAGAAACCCTTTGGGTTTACTTTCACCTTTCTTGCCAAAGCAACCTCATATCTTCTTTTAGCCTTCCTAATTTCTTTCTTAAGATTCTTTTTACATTCTTTATACTCCTCTAGCACCTCATTTACTCCATGCCTCCTATAATTATTGTAGATATCTCTCTCATGGCTGATCATCCAACTCAGTATCCTGTACCTGCCTTCTCTCTATACCCCCTGATCCCTTCAGCCACAAGGGCCACATCCAACTTCCTCTTAAATATGGCCAACGAACTGGCGTCAACTACCTTCTGTGGCAGAGAATTCCACAGATTCACCACTCTCTGTGTGAAAAACGATTTTCTTATCTCGGTCCTAAAAGACTTCCCCCTTATCCTTAAACTGTGACCCCTTGTCCTGGACTTCCCCAACATCTGGAACAATCTTCCTGCATCTAGCCCGTCCAACTCCTTAAGAATTTTGTAAGTCTCTATGAGATCACCCCTCAATTTTCTAAATTCCAGTGAGTACAAGCCGAGTCTATCCAGTCTTTCTTCATATGGAAGTCCTGCCATCCCAGGAATCAGTCTAGTGAACCTTCTCTGTACTCCCTCTATGGCAAGAATGTCTTTCCTCAGATTAGGAGACCAAAACTGTACGCAATACTCCAGGTGTGGCCTCACCAAGACCCTATACAACTGCAGTAGAACCTCCCTGCTCTTGTACTCAATTCCTTTTGCTATGAATGCCAACATACCATTCGCTTTCTTCACAGCCTGCTGCACCTGCATGCCTACTTTCAATGACTGGTGCACCATGACACCCAGGTCTCGCTGCATCTCCCCTTTTCCTAATCGGTCACCATTCAAATAATAGTCTACCTTCCTGTTTTTGCCACCAAAGTGGATAGCCTCACATTTATCCACATTATACTGCATCTGCCATGCATTTGCCCACTCACCCAGTCTATCCAAGTCATCCTGCAGCCTCCTAGCATCCTCCTCACAGCTAACACTGCCCCCCAGCTTCGTGTCATCCGCAAACTTCGAGATGTTGCATTTAATTCCCTCGTCCAAATCATTAATGTATATTGTAAATAGCTGGGGTCCCAGCACTGAGCCTTGTGGCACCCCACTGGTCACTGTCTGCCATCCTGAAAAGGACCCGTTCACTCCTACTCTTTGCTTCCTGTCTGCCAGCCAGTTCTCTATCCACATCAATACTGAACCTCCAATACCGTGTGCTTTAAGTTTGTATACCAATCTCTTGTGTGGGACCTTGTCGAAAGCCTTCTGAAAGTCCAGATATAACACATCCACTGCTTTCTCCCTTATCCACTCTACTAGTTACATCCTCAAAAAATTCAATAAGATTCGTCAGACATGATTTACCCTTCGTAAATCCATGCTGACTTTGTCCGATGATTTCACCACTTTCCAAATGCCGCTGCTATCTCATCTTTAATAATTGACTCTAGCAGTTTCCCCACTACCGATGTTAGACTAACTGATCTGTAATTCCCCGATTTTTCTCTCCCTCCCTTTTTAAAAAGTGGGGTTATCACATCGGGTGAATGCACTAAATCTCTTACCCAAAGTAGGGGAATCAAAAACAGAGGATATCGGTTTAAGATGAGGGGGGGAATGATTTAAGGGGAAACTAAGGGAAGCTTTTTTTTTACACAAAGGGTGGTGGGTGTATGGAACGAGCTATTGGATGAAGTAGTTGAGGCAGGGAATTCACCTTTCAGCAAGACAATGACATCTATTTCCATCTACACTTCATCCTGGGAAGGCAGCCAACATACTCAAGGTCCTCTCCCACCCTGTCATTCCTGCTGAAGATAGACACAAACAGCTGGAGTAACTCAGCGGGTCAGGCAGCATCTCTGAAGAAAAACGATGCAAAAGGCTCTTGAATGGACAGAGTCTCTTGCCCAGAGCAGGGGAATCGAGAACCAGAGGACATAGATATAAAAGTGAGGGTGGAAAATGTATTAGGAGCCTGTGGGGAACATTTTTTACACAAATGGCGGTGGGTGTACGGAACGAGCTGCCGGAGTGCGGGAGTGTGGGAGGAAACCGAAGGTCTCGGAGAAAACCCACGCAGGTCACGGGGAGAACGTGCAGACACCGTAGAGACAGCGCCCGTGGTCAGGATCGATCCTGGCTCTCTGGCGCTGTGAGGTGCCATCGTGCTATGTAGCGAATAATCTGGTTTGATTGGAAAGCCTTTTGTTGTACCTCAGTGTATGTGGACAAAGCTAAACTTTAGTTTAGTTAACTTAGTTTTGTCACATAGAAACATAGAAACATAGAAAATAGGTGCAGGAGGAGGCCATTTGGCCCTTCGAGCCAGCACCGTCATTCATTATGATCATGGTTGATCGTCCACAATCAGTAACCCGTGCCCGCCTTCTCCCCATATCCCTTGATTCTGTTAGCGCCAAGAGCTCCATCTAACGTTTTTTAAATCCATCCAGTGAATCGGCCTCCACTGCCCTCTGTGGCAGGGAATTCCACAAATTCACAACTCTCTGGATGAAAATGTTTTTTCTCATCTCAGGTTAAATGGCCTCCCCTTTATTCTAAGACTGTGGCCCCTGGTTCTGGACTCACCCAACATTGGGAACATTTTTCCTGCATCTAGCTCGTCCAGTCCTTTTATAATTTTGTATGTTTCTATAAGATCGCCCCTCATCCTTCTAAACTCCAGTGAATACAAGCCTAGTCTATTCAATCTTTCCTCATATGACAGTCCCGCCATCCCAGGGATCAATCTCGTGAACCTACGCTGCACTGCCTCAATCACAAGGATGTCCTTCCTCAAATTAGGAGACCAAAACTGTACACAATACACCAGGTGTGGTCTCACCTGAGCCCTATACAACTGCAGAAGAACCTCTTTACTCCTATACTGAAATCCTCTTGTTATGAAGGCCAACATTCCATTAGCCTTCTACACTGCCTGCTGTACCTGCATGTTTATTTTCAGTGACCAGTGCACAAGGACACCCAGGTCTCATTGCACTTCCCTTTTTCCTAATCTGACACCATTCAGATAATAATCTGCCTCCTTGTTCTTGCAGCCAAAGTGGATATCCTCACTTTCATCTACATTATACTGCATCTGCCACACATCTGCCCACTCACTCAACCTGTTGAAGTCACCCTGCAACCTCCTAGCATCCTCTTCACAGTTCACACTGCCACCCATGTTCCGGGGTACAGTGAAAAGCTTTTTGACGTGTGCTACCAAGTCAGCGAAAAGACAACACATGATTGCAATCAAGCCATCCACTGCGTACAAATAAAGGATATTAATTTTTTATGCAATGCAAGATACGATTAGAGAACGTTTGACAATTGGTAGTTGGGTGGTCAAGACTGCACTCTAGCTGATGAGAGAAAGAACCAATCCCTGACCTCAACATTCTAGTCACCATTTGTGTTCTTAACCTAAACCAGTCGGAAGGAAGATAAGAATGAATGAGTGAAGGAATAAAGTTGTTTGATAGTTTAGCTTATCGTCACGTGCACAGAGGAAAAGTGAAAACCTTTTTGTTACGTGCTATCCAGTCAGCAAATAGACTTTACAGGATTATGACCAAGCGTCCGCAGTGTCCAGATACAGGATGCAAGACAAAGTCCCATAAAGTCCAATTAAAGATAGGTGGAAGGTCTCCAATGAGGTAGATGGGAGGTCAGGACCGCTCTCTTTGAAATGAAGCCAGTGGGAAGATGGTTCACAGCTGGGAAGAAACTATCCCTGAAACTTGAAGTATCAATGGATCTTCTTCTTGCATCTGATTGAAGCAGCAGAGGTCCGCAGCAGGGTGATGCCATCCGGCTCGACATCCGTGGGTGCCCACCCTAAAGAGGGCGCACGCTCCGGGGTGGCGCCAAGCTGCGGCGCTGCTGCTGTTCTCTGTTTGTCATCGTTGGCCTGACTGAGGACAGTTGACAGGGGCTCACCACGGGGATTGGATGTCAGACTGCCATGGTAAACCCTCTAGATTCTGAGTGCGAAAATGCAGCCAAGATGGGGCGGCACGGTGGCGTAGCGGTAGAGGTGTCGCCTCACAGCACCGAAGACCCGGGTTCGATCCTGACTACGGGCGCTGTCTGTATGGAGTTTGTACGTTCTCCATGTGGCCTGCGTGGGATTTTCCCCGGGATCTCCGGTTTACCTCCCACACTACAAAGACGCACATGTTTGAAGGCTAATTGGCTTGGTAAAATTATAAATTGTCCCTCGTGCGTGTAGGATAGTGCTTGTGTACGGGGTGATCACTGGTCGCGCGGACTCGGTGTGCCTGAAGGGCCTGTTTCTGCGCTGTATCGCTAAAGTAAATAAAACTAAAGGATAAAGCATATAAAGTCCCATTAAAAATAGGCCGAAGGTCTCCAATGAGATAGATGGAAGGTCAGGGCCACACTCTTGTTAATAGGACCATTCCGTTGCCTGATAACAGCTGGGAAGAAACTGTCCCTGAATCTGTATGTATCGATGGACATCAAACAGCTATGGTAAGCCCTCCAGAATCTGAGTGCTAAAATCCAGCCAAGATTGAACCGAAAATTATCACGGGAAAATTATTGATCAATGCTCAACGCATTTCTGGATCAGATTAAGATGTACAAGCTGATTAAGCGAACTGACTGGATCAAAAGCATCGGAGTCGCCACAGTAAAACTGCTGCCTCTACTGTGTCTGATAGAATTGAAATTAAATGAAGGAATAATGAACCAGGGAGAACTGTGTCAGCTAGTGCTGAGTGTGGCACCAGGACACTGTTAGATTCTTTCGATCAAACTGCTGTATTCCAATACAGAGCACTGCGCAAAATGGCACCTTGTAATCCCTCAAAAAAAAACACTTACACTTGGATCAAGTAATTGCACTCTCTGCATCTGTCTTTGTAATTATATACTTCCAAGCAGAGCCAATAGCTTTCCATCTTTTTTGTTCTCTTTTGTATGGGGCTTTTTTGTTAATCCACATGGGAACCAATTGTTTCCACTAAGGGCAGGCTTTCCGATCAAAATTAATTAGCTCTAGGAGCAGTATTAGGCCAGTCGGCCATCGAGTCTACTCCGCCATTCAATCAATGGCTGAACTGGAGAGGGCATAGAGGAGATTAACGAGGGTGTTGCCAGGACTAGAGGGTCTGACCTATAGGCTGAAGTTGAGTAGGCTGGGATGCTATTCTTTGGAGCGCAGGAGGATGAGGGGTGATCATCTGGAAGCGTATAAAATCATAGGGGAACAGATCGGGTAGATGCACAGTCTGTTACCCAGAGTTGGTGAATCGAGGACCAGAGGACATAGGTTCAAGGTGGAGGGGAAAAGATTTTATAGAATTCTGAGGGGTAACTTTTTCACACAAAGGGTGGTCGGTGTAAGGAACAGGCTGCCAGAGGAGGTAGTTGAGGCTGGGACTATCCCAACATTTAAGAAGCAATTGGGCACCTACATGGAAAAGACAGATTTGGAGGGATATGGACCAAATGCTGGCAGGTGGGACCAATGTAGCTGGGACATGTTGGCCGGTGTGGGCGAGTTGGGCCGAAGGGTCTGTTTCCACACTGTGTGGCTCTACCTATCTCTCCCTCTCAACCCCATTCTCCTGCCTTCACCCCGTAACCCTTGACACCCGTACTAATCAAAGAATGAAATAAACAAATAAATAACATCAGGAGAGTCGAGTCATACAGCATGGAATCAAGCCCTTTAGTTCAGCTTCTCCACACGGTTCAAGATGCCTCATTTACACTAGTCCCATTTGTCCACATTCCTATCCATGTACCTGTCCAAATACATTTTAAAAGCAGTTATCGTACCAGCTTCAACAACCTTCTCTGGCAACTCATTCCATATATCCACCACCCACTGAAAAAAGTTGCCCCTCAGTTTCCTATTAAATAGGGAGAGGTTGAGCGGGCTAGGACTCTGTTCCTAGGTGTGCAGGAGGATGAGGGTTGATCCGATAGAGGTACACAATGTGGACCCAGTGAATGCTCAGAGTCTCTTGCCCAGAGTAGTTGATACGAGAACCAGAGGATCACCAGTGGTTCACAAGGTTAATTCCCGGGGTTGGCGGGACTGTCATTTGTTGATAGAATGGAGCGGCTGGGCTTGTATACACTGGAATATAGAAGGGTTGAGAGGGGATCTTATTGGACTCCATGCCACTGGATCCTGACCCAGATCGGTCAAGGACAGTGGGGTCGCTGGCTGTGCACCAGTCTCCCCACGTTAAACAAAGTCACCCGCAGGCGTCCTCCCGTGGACATACTTGTTTCGAGTGACCGCCGATGATGGGTTTTGGGGTTATTAATTAAATTATTGAATTTTTACTTACTATTATATATCAGTTAAAAAATATATTAAAAATATATATGTCTATATTTATATTCTGAACTTCACTGGACACAGTGTTGGAGTAACTCAGCGGGACAGGCAGCATCTGTGGAGAACATGGATAGGTGACGTTAAGCGTCGAATTCTGTGGTTAATCTTTTTTTGCACTTTTTTTTGGGTGTTATTAAATTGTTAAGTTTTTGCTTATTATATATTACCGATGTGTATTGTGTTTGTAGGTCTGTTATGCTGCTATATTCAGAATCGACTCCGTAACTCACTTCTACCGAGCTCACAGCTAACAATGGCCTGTTTCCTTTATCACCTTTTTTGCGTCTTTCATTAATTTGTTCTGTATCTCTCTAAATCACCGTCTATATTTCTCGTTTCTCTTTCCCCTGAGTCTGACGAAGGGCTCGACCCAAAATGTCACCTGTTCCTTTTCTCCAGAGATGCTGCCTGTCCCGCTGAGCTCCTCCAGCTTTTTGTGACTATCTTCGGAATCTCATTGTTCTGTTGCCAGCGCATGTGACAATTAAACTGACTCGGGAGTATAATTAAAAGCATCCACCCATGGATCTTTCTTGTTTTCAGAGAATCATCAAGAACCTTTTTTGTGACTCATTACATTACAGAATGATGAAAGCCACCACCCCCAACAAGACACCTCCATACTTTAATCTGTCATCTCCAGCGCAACAAGCAAACAAACCTAGCTGGCAAGAGAAGAGGAGGGACACAAGAGCTGGGCGGCACGGTGGCGCAGCGGTAGAGTTGCTGCCTCACAGCGCCAGACACCCGGGTTCCACCTGACTATCGCTGCTGTCTGTACGGAGTTTGTACGTTCCTCCCGTGACCCACGTGGGTTTTCTCCGGGTGCTCCGGTTTCCGCCCACACTCCGTAGATGTACAGGCTTGCAGGTTAATTGGCTTGGTGACATTATAAATTGTCCCCAGTGTGTGTAGGATGGTGTTAGAGTGCAGGGACTGCTAGTAGGCACGGACTCGGTGAGCCGAAGGTTCTGTCTTCTCCAAAGTAAACTAAACGATATCTGTGTTGGAAGAAACTGCAGATGCTGGTTTAAACCGAAGATAGACACAAAAAGTAACTCAGCGGGTCAGGCAGCAACTGTGGAGAAGAGGAGTCGCTGTTTTCGGGTGGCGACCCTTCTTCAGACCCTTCTTCAGAGAATCGGCGATCACTTCGCCCAACACCTCTGCTCAGTTCGCACTAACCAACCTGATCTCCCGGTGGCTCAGCACTTCAACTCCCCCTCCCATTCCGAATCCAACCTTTCTGTCCTGGAGGAGCAGCACCTCATATTTAGCTTGGGTAGTTTACACCCCAGCGGTATGAACATTGACTTCTCCAATTTCAGATAGTCCTTGCTTTCTCCCTTTTTCCCCAGCTCTCCCACAAGCCTACTGTCTCCACCTCTTCTTTTTTTTTGTTCCCCCCCCACAACATCAGTCTGAAGAAGGATCTCGACCCGAAACGTCACCTATTCCTTCTCTCCATAGATGCTGCCTCACCCGCTGAGTTTCTCCAGCATTTTTGTCTACCTTCTTCTGACGATATCTGTGGCAACAACCTACTTGAGTGTTGCAATGGGAAAGTGAACATGGGGGGGGGGGGGGGGGGGGTGACTGAGGCAGTTCACCATAATTTCTAATTCCACTTTTGTTTAATTAGTCAAAATTAAATTCCTAATTTACAGTAGAAAAAACACAGAAACATTGAAAAATAGGTGCAGGAGTAGGCCATTCGGCCCTTCGAGCCTGCACCGCCATTCAATATCAACATGGCTGATCATCCCCAATCAATACCCCGTTCCTGCCTTCTCCCCATATCCCCTGACTCCGCTATCTTTAAGAGATGGTTCTTGCACACCTCTATAAGATCACCCCTCATCCTCTTGCAAGGAGGACAGTCCCAGCCTGCCCAATCTTTCCCCGTAGCTCAGACCCTTTAATCCTAGCAACATCTTTGTGAATCTTCTCTGCACCCCTTCCAGCTTGACAACGTCTTTACTGTAACATAGTGATCAAAGCTGAACACAATATCTGTGTTCCCACCCAAACCACTGCAGCCGCAGGAAATGCTACACTTGTCGCTTTACCTCCCCCCTCGACTCCATCCAAGGACCCAAGCAGTCTTTCCAGGTGAGGCAGAGGTTCGCCTGCACCTCCTCCAACCTCATCTAATGCATCCGCTGTTCCAGGTGTCAACTTCTCTACTTTGGCGAGATCAAGCGCAGGCTCGGCGATCGCTTCGCCCAACACCTCCGCTCAGTTCGCAATAACCAACCTGATCTCCCGGTGGCCCAGGACTTCAACTCCCCCTCCCATTCCCAATCTGACTTTTCTGTCCTGGGCCTCCTCCAGCGGTATGAACATTGACTTCTCTAATTTCAGGTAGTCCTTGCCTTCTCCCTCCTTCCCCTCCCCTTCCCAGGTCTCCCACAGCCCACTGTCTCCACCTCTTCCTTTCTCTTACCACGCCCCCCATCTTCCCGACATCAGTCTGAAGAAGGGTCTCGACCCAAAACGTCACCTATTCCTTTCTCTCCATAGATGTTGCCTCACCCGCTGAGTTTCTCCAGCATTTTGGTCTACCTACAATATTTTAAATTTGGTCTCACCAATGTCTTATGTAACTGTAACATGACCTCCCAACTTCTGTACTCAATACGCTGACTGATTAAGGCCAATCAACCAAAAGCCTTCATGACCATCCTACACTATCTACTTATGATGCCACCTTTAAGGACATGCACTCCTAGATCTCTCTGCTCTACAACACTCCCCAGAGTTCTGCCATTCACTGTGTGCTGTATGTCCTGCCCTGGTCAGACTTGCCAAAATGCAACACCTCGCATTATTCTGTATTCCTCAGCCCACCTAGCCAACCGATCACGATCCTGCTGTAATGTTTGACAACCACCTTCACGATCTAGAATAACACCCACTTTGGTGTCACCTGCAAACTCGCTAATCATGCCATGTACATTCTCATCCCAATCATTGACGCAGATGACCAACACTAATAGGCCCAGCACCGAACCTTGAGGCACACCACTAGTCACAGGGTCTTTGTCATGGTTCATTAGTTAGTAAACAACAGCGATCTTGCCTTTCATGAAGAAGGGTTTCGGCCCGAAACGTTGACTATTTCCTTTGCTCCATAGATGCTGCCGCACCCCGCTGAGTTTCTCCAGCATTTTTGTCTACCTTGCCTTTCATGTGTGCCGTCTTCTGATACACTTTGTCAATCCTTTTGATCAATAGTTTCAATGGTTTGTTTTTTATTTGTCAACTTAAGACTTTGAAACATAGAAACATAGAAACATAGAAATTAGTGCAGGAGTAGGCCATTCAGCCCTTCGAGCCTGCACCGCCATTCAATATGATCATGGCTGATCATCCAACTCAGTATCCCGTACCTGCCTTCTCTCCATACCCTCTGATCCCCTTAGCCACAAGGGCCACATCCAACTCACTCTTAAATATAGCCAATGAACTGGCCTCAACTACCCTCTGTGGCAGAGAGTTCCAGAGACTCACCACTCTCTGTGTGAAAAAAGTCTTTCTCATCTCGGTCTTAAAGGATTTCCCCTTATCCTTAAGCTGTGACCCCTTGTCCTGGACTTCCCCAACATCGGGAACAATCTTCCTGCATCTAGCCTGTCCAACCCCTTAAGAATTTTGTAAGTTTCTATAAGATCCCCTCTCAATCTCCTAAATTCCAGAGAGTATAAACCAAGTCTATCCAGTCTTTCTTCATAAGACAGTCCTGACATCCCAGGAATCAGTCTGGTGAACCTTCTCTGCACTCCCTCTATGGCAATAATGTCCTTCCTCAGATTTGGAGACCAAAACTGTACGCAATACTCCAGGTGTGGTCTCACCAAGACCCTGTACAACTGAAGTAGAACCTCCCTGCTCCTGTACTCAAACTTTACACTATACAGCATGGAAGCAGGCCTTTCGGCCAAACCTGCCCATGGCGACCAACATGCCCCATCTACACTAGCTCCACCTGCCCTCCTTTGGCATCTCCGTCTGAACCTTTTCTATCCATGTACCTGTCTTCATATGTTGGACTTTAGAAATACAACGTGGAAACAGGCCATTCAGCCCACTGAGTCCATGCCAACCAATGATCACCCCGTACACCGGTACGATCCTACACTGCACGCCGGGGACAATTTACAATTTACTAAACCTATAAACCTGTACGTCTTTGGAGTGTGGGTGGAAACCGGAGCGCCCAAGGTAATGTAATGAAAAGATCTTCTGTCAAAAAATGTGGCTCTTCAGCTTACAACAGCAATTTCCTAACAGCTTTATAGTTAACTTGGGCACTCAGACTTGCTTAGGAACCAATTTCTAGTCGTCAGGATTTAACACAGCACCAACCTCCATTAACAGTAAATCGAATACCAACCAAGCCTTGTTGTCCCTATTAAACGGTAATTAGACAATCCAAAACAAGAAATCCATATTCTCTATCCAAGCACATTTCTTTGTTTTCATGCTGGTGATCACTCTGACCACAGGTTTGCTGAGTGGACATTGTTCCTTGTGATATAAGTTCATAATTTTCTAGGAGCAGAATTAGGCCCATCGAGTCTACTCTGCCATTCAATCACGGTTGATCTATCTTTCCCTCTCAACCCCATTCTCCTGCCTTCTCCCCGTAACCCCTGACCCGAACTAAGCACAAATCTGTCAATCCCCGCCTTAAAAATATCCACTGACTTGGCCTCCACAGCCATCTGTGGCAATAATTCCACAGATTCACCACCCTCTGACTAATGAAATTCCTTCTCATTCCTAAAGGGATGACTAGTGGAAAGATACTGTCCACATTCACTCTACCCAGGTCAATCCATGTCAACAGATTACCTTGGGCAAGGTATCACTAATCTAGGAGAGAAAATATAATTCCTCTTGATGGCGCAGCGGTGGAGTTGCTAACTGACAGCGACCGAGACCAGGGTTCGATCCTGACTAGGGGTACTGCCTGTATGGAGTTTGTACTTTCTCCCTGTGTCAGCGTGAGTTTCCTCCGGGTTCTCCGGTTTCCACCCACACTCCATAGGTGTACAGGTTTGTGCAGCAGGTTATTTGGCTTCAGTAAGAATCTCCCTGTCCCTAGTGTAAACAGTCCCTAGTGTGCAGGATAGTGCTAGTGTACGTACACCGCTGGTCAGTGCGGACTTGGTGGGCCGAAGGGCCCATTTCGACGCTGTATCTCCAAACTAAACTCATCCCACTTGAGTGGAAAAGGCAGAACGGGAAACAAATGACTTGCAGTCAAGGAAGGGGATCTGGGTTTGTCCCCCCGTTTGACCAATATTTGTCAGCACTGTGGTGCAGCGCGTAGAGATGCAGCCTCGCAGTACCAGAGACCCAAGTTCGATCCTGACCACAGGCGCTGTCTGTGTGGAGTTTGCATGTGCTTCCTGTGATCGTGAAGGTTTCATGCCATAAGTGATTGGAGTAGAATTAGGCCACTCGGCCCATCAAGTCTACTCTGCCATTCAATCGTGGCTGATTTATCTCTCCTTCCTAATCCCATTCTCCTACCTTCTCCCCACAAAAGCCCTGTCCCACGGTACGAGTTCATTCCAAGAGCTCTCCCGAGTTTGCCCTGATTCGAACTCGGAGATTTACGGTAATGGCCGCTCGTCGGTACTCGGGGCTCTCGTGGACATTTTTCAACATGTTGAAAAATCTTCACGAGTCTTCCCGGGTACCTGCCGTTAGCGAGTCTTCCCGAGTACCTTCTGTTAGCGTTACGAGCCGCTAAGAGAAGTCCCCGAGCTCCGACGTACCCGCTACGTTCATTCACCGTGCTTACCACGAGTTTGATTTTTTTTTAACTCGGGAGAGCTCTTGGAATGAACTCGTGCCGTGGGACAGGGCTTTAACGTCTGACACCGTACTAATCAGGAATCTATCGATCTTGTTTAGTTGCCCCCAGGTGCTCCAGATTCCTCCCACATCATAAAGACATGTGGAGTTTGTAAGTTAATTGACCTTTATAAATTGTCCCTAGTGTGTAGGGAGTGGATGAGAAAGCGGGTTATTAATTTAATGGATGGCCAGTAGGGAATCAGTGGGCTAAAGGCCTCTGTCTGGGTTGAATAACCCGAGAACAGACATAAGGTGGTGAGATCTAGTACACGTAATTATGGCGGCCACAGTGGCGCAGCGGTAGAGTTGCTGCCTTGCAGCGAATGCAGCGACAGAGACCCGGGTTCGATTCAGACTACGGGTGATGTCTGTACGGAGTTTGTACGTTCTCCCCGTGACCTACGTGGGTTTTTTTATCCGAGATCTTCGGTTTCCTCCCACACTCCAAAAACGTACAGGTTTGTAGGTTGATTGGCTTGGTAAATGTAAAAATTGTCCCCAGTGCGTGGAGGATAGTGTTAATGTGCGGCAGCTCGCTGGTCGGCGCGGACCCGGTGGGCCGAAGGGCCTGTTTCCGCGCTGTATCTCTAAACTAGACCAAAGGATACAGTGAACACACAGGGTCTTTTGCCCAGAGTAAGGGAATCGAGAACCAGAGGACATAGGTTTACAGTGAGGGAGGAAAGATTTAATAGGGACCTGCGGGGTGTATGCAACGAGTTGTAGGAATAAATGAATGAACAAATGAATGAATGAATGAATGAATGAATGAATGAATGAATGAATGAATGAATGTGACAAGTCACAGTGAGATTCTTTCTTTTGCTAACCAAAGGTATGCAAGGAGTCACCAGCTAAAGGGCTGGTTACAATGTAACGCAGTAAACCAGGCCGGATTCTCCCTTGTTCTCCCCAGTAGGAGGTAGTTGAGCCAGGTACTATCACAACGTCTAGGAGATGTTTCGACAGGTACATGGATAGAAACATAGAAAATAGATGCAGGAGTATCTGCTAGTCCTGTGACTAGTGGTGTGCCTCAGGGTTCGGCGCTGGGCCCGTTACTGTTTGTCATCTACATCAATGATTTGGATGAGAACATACAGGGCAAGATTAGCAAGTTTGCTGATGATACAAAAGTGATACAAAAGGTTTTGCAGAGAGTAAAGATGGTTGTGAAAGATTGCAGCATTTGGCCGATTGATTGGTCAGGTGGGCTGAGGAATAGTTCGTGGAATTTAATACAGAGAAGTGTGAGATGGTGCATTTTGGGGAGCAGAGGGATCTAGGAGTACAGGTGCATGGTTCCTTGAAGGTCGAGTCGCAGGTAGATAAGGTGGTCAAAAAGGCTTTTGGCACTTTGGCGAGTATTGAGTATAGAAGTTGGGAGGTCAGGTTGCAGTTGTATAAGACGTTGATGAGACCGCATTTAGAATATTGTGTTCTGTTCTGGGCACCATGTTATAGGAAAGATATTGTCAAGCTTGAAAGGGTTCGGAGAAGATTTACGAGGACTTTTCCGGGACTAGTGGGTGTGAGCTATAGGGGAGAGGTTGAGTAGGCTGGGTCTCTATTCCCTTCGAGCCAGCACTGCCATTCAATATGATCATGGCTGATCATCCAGAATCAGTGCCCTGTTCCTGCTTTCTCCCCATATCCTAGGTATGTTACAAAACTTACCTTTAGTGGTGCTGCAGTTCTGTCACTGGCCGTGAGCGCGACTTTGGCGCCTTTGAGGGGGGGTGAGGTTAAAGTGCGGTTTTCCCTTGCCATCCGGAGCTTTATTTTCTCGGAGTGCGAGATTTTTCTAAAGATTCGTTCCGACTGCCGGTAAGTTACATTTTTTTTTTAATCGCCCGACTATTTCAGTGCTGCAGTAAAATAAAAATTAGCTCCTAATGCCGTGAACGCCAACAACGGGGACGGATTTTACGTGGGGACAGGGAAGTGAAAGCTGTTTATTTTTTCATATAAACCTGCTTTTTTAGATGACCTTAATCAAACTTTAATGTTGCGAAACGGTGATTTATTCCCCATACGGACCGGCAGAATGTTTCCTGCCGATATGGGGTTTAAATTCACCGCAACCACAACGTTCCAATCCATCGCGTTCCAGAAAATCCCACTCGCAAGCTGATTAAAATGCCCATTAATTTACAGGCATTAAACATTAAATTCCTTCAATTTGGCCTATAAAGTAATTACAATTAGATTTAAAAATCATGTTATATTGTGAATTCTTGTGTGAATATTATTTGGACACTTAGGTTTTAAAAAAAATGTTAATTTTTTCTTAAGAAATTGATAGATGTTTAGATCTAGTAATTGAATTTTGTAATTAGCTACAATTGGGTAACTAACTAATTATATGCTTTAATTTCAGGTCATCCAAGTAAGATTGTTTCATATTTGTTTCAGAATGTTTCAATCTATAATAAATGAAATTTTCTTTCAGTTCTCTTAATTTTTAAGAAAGTTATGGGCTTTTGACTGTCCTCGATCACAACCTTTTGTGTTAAGTCAATAGAAAAGCAATAGGAAAGAAGATGCTAATTTCCAAGTATGAAACATTTTGTCATAACGTTTTTAATACTGAAGATATGAAAGTGAATTAGGTGTCAAATTAAACTTCTTTTTATGCTTTATCTTTTTTTTTTATTTTATTTTTTTTAATTTATTTTTTTATTGTAGAAACAATATATACCAAGTACACTCTTATACGACATTGAGAGTTATATAATGTATAAAATTATAACATATTGATTATTGATTAATACTATTTATGATAATTGTAGTATTATCCATTATACATTTCATTGTTATTTATTTTATATAATTGGGAGTATATGTAGTATATTCCTAAAATAAGTAATACACTTAGATTTCTCAAATCATAGATATTCTTCTAATTACCAAATAGAAATCCCCGCTAATATAACTACGTAGTACCCAATCTTAAACAAAGTTTTTTTGATATTCATAATGTTATCAAAATATTAATAATGTTTGTATTATTGTTAATTTTATATTTCATAATTATTGTATAATTGAAAATACATAGTTTTATATAATTACAAGTTTAAGACATCTATAATCTTTTCATACGAACAGAAATAAGTGTGTACGTATTAAAAATTTATATAATATGTTTCTATAATTTTTTTTCCTTAATTAAAGATAGAAAGATAGAGAAAAAGAATAGAAAATAGAAAAGAAAATGTGAAAAGTTTGATGGAGATTGAAGTATTACTAAATAGTCCAATCTTGGAGATACATTCATGATTTGTTATGTGTATTTCTTCATCCATTCAGATATTCAGGCCTCAGTCAAGTCCCTGCGCCGAACCATTGTGACCCTGTAGATATTTAATATAGGGAGACCATATCTCCTTGAAGAGATCTAACCTGTCCATAAGGACAAGTCTCAATCTCTCCAAGTGAAGTGTCTCCGTCATTTCTGTATTCCACATTTTAATTGTTGGGGATACAGGGCCTTTCCAAAATTTTAATATTAATTTTTTCCCAATTATTAAAGAATAGTCGATAAAAGTTCTATGATTCCTTGTAATTATTTGTTCCATTTCCGGTATTCCAAGTATGATTAAACTTTGGGTCATAAATCATAGTAATATTAATAACTTTCGAGATTATTTTGAATATTTCATTCCAATATTCTAAAATCTTCGTACAATTAGTAAATGAGTGTGACAGAGTTGCTTCCATGATTTGACATTTATCACATATAGGTGATAGTTTTGGAAATATATTATGTAGTTTAGATTTAGAATAATGTAATCTATGTAAGATTTTAAACTGTATAAGTGCATGTTTAGCATTTAAAGAGCAGTAATGTATATGTTGTAGGCTTTCTTCCCATATTTCTGGACTTATTATTTGACTTAGTTCATTTTCCCAGCGCTGTCTATGTATTTCCGATGATGGGATATCACTTTCCAACAAAATATTGTAAATGTATGATATCATTTTTTCTGTATTTGGATGTTTATTCAAGCATTCATCTAAAATTTCACTCTTTCTATTTCTAAGTTCTTGTGTATTTGCAGAGATATAGTTTCTGATTTGTAAATATCTGAAATATTCATTATTGTGAAGCCCGTAAGTTTGTTGTAATTCTTGAAATGAAAGAAAAGAATTATCCTTATAAAGATCCCCTATATTTAAAATTCCTTTATTTTTCCATTGTATAAAAGCTTTATCCATCATTGACGGTTTAAAACGTAAAGTTGTTGGCAATTGTAAGAGTTAGCGGTATAAATTTTAGTTTTAGTGTTTTCTTTATTTGTTTCCAAATACGTATTCCACTTTCTATTATCAAATTTTATGCTTTATCTGATGGGATAAATTGTAGACTTCAAAAAAGAGAGAGTCAAAAGAGTTTATTGTCATGTGTCCCTGACAGGACAATGAAATTCTTTCTTTGCATAGCACAACAGAACATAGTAGGCATTGACTACAGTTATATACTTAAATACACACATTAATTAATAAATTAATAAAGTGCAAATAACAGATGGAGGGTTATTAATGTTCAGAGTTTTGTCCGAGCCAGGTTTAATAGCCTGATGGCTGTGGGGAAGTAGCTATTCCTGAACCGGGTTGTTGCAGTTCTCAGGCTCCTGTACCTTCTACCTGAAGGTAGCGGGGAGATGAGTGTGTGGCCAGGGTGGTGTGGGTCCTTGATGATGCTGCCAGCCTTTTTGAGGCAACGGCTGTGGTAGATCCCCTCGATGGAAGGAAGGTCAGAGCCGATGATGGACTGGGCAGTGTTTACTACTTTTTGTAGTCTTTTCCTCTCCAGGGCACTCAAGTTGCCGAACCAAGCCATGATGCAACCGGTCAGCAAGCTCTCTACTGTGCACCTGTAGAGGTTAGAGAGAGTCCTCCTTGACAGACCGACTCTCCGTAATCTTCTCAGGAAGTAGAGGCGCTGATGAGCTTTCTTAATAATTACATCTGTGTTCTCGGACCAGGAAAGGTCTTCACAGATGTGCACGCCCAGGAATTTGAAGCTCTTGACCCTTTCAACCATCGACCCGTTGATATAAACAGGACTGTGGGTCCCCATCCTACTCCTTCCAAAGTCCACAATTAGTTCCTTGGTTTTGCTGGTGTTGAGGGCCAGGTTATTGTGCTGGCACCATATGGACAGTCGCTCGATCTCTCTTCTGTACTCCGACTCATCCCCATCAGTGATACGTCCCACTACAGTGGTGTCGTCAGCGAACATTTGTAATCTCAAAATGTTGTAACATATTTTGCTACATATCCCATGATTCCGTTAGCCCTGAAAGTGTTTTTATCTCTTCCCTCGACGGTGATGTGATTTTTTCCCCCGTATTGTATCTCCGTTCCGCACTGCGGCCTAACATCGAGGAGTCGGCGGCCTTTGCTGGAGGCCGGCTTTTGAGAGCTCCACCGTGGGTGCCTACGGGACTTTAACATCACAGAGCTCGCGGTCCTTTTGCCAGGGATCGACCTCGGAGCTACAACCATGGGTGCTTGCGGACTGAACATCATGGAGGCCGAGGTCTCTGGTCATACACTGACATTGGAAACTCCAAGCCGCGGGAGCGTCAACCGCCCCGATGCGGGAGTTTTGATCGCCCCGACGCGGGAGCTTCAACCGCCCCGATGCGGGAGCTTTCGCTCTTAAAATCTTTTTATTAGTTTTTTTCCAAAAAATAAAAACAAAACAAAAATAATAATGTAAATATAACAATGATATTGATACATAGGGATCAGGATTACATTAATACCAGGTACAACCTAATTATGAGTTCAGTGTCAAAATACACGTTGAATATAGACCTCCCGGTCTCTATGTGAATAGTTAAATGTTTAAAAGAAAACTTATATATGTAGAAATAATACAAAAAGGTAAAAAGAAAAGAAAGAAAAAAAAAGAGAAAAAAGGAAGAAACAAAACCCCTCTAAACTAGAAAAAAAAAACAGAATCTGAGCTGCGAATTTCAACAATTTAAGTCCCTGTTTGTCATCGTCCGTTCCGCCGTATAAAGGTAAAATAATGTTTATAACGGTAAGAGAGGGAGCAATTTATGTCGTGTGAAAATGTTGAATACATTTTCCCCAAGTCTTATCAAATTTAACCAAGGGTTCAACATTGACACTCATGATTTTTTCTAAATTTAAACATGATATCGTTTCAGAGAACCAACGGAGTGTGGTCGGAGGGTTGGAGACTTTCCATTTAAATAAAATAGATCTTCTGGCGATTAGTGTGGTAAAAGCCTCGGCGCAGACGGAGACGGAGACGGGGGATACGACAAGAAAGGTCGCATCCCCCCGAAGGAAGAGACTAAAAACATGTTTCCCCCCCCCCCCCCCACACTGATACACAACCTAATAAACCAAAATTAACCAAAACAGGACAAAAGAACAACAAAAAGAGAAAAAAACAGACGGACTGCAGGCAAGCCACAGCTGCTAAGGCAGCACCGCCATCTTATTATTTATTTGTTTGTATGCGTTGGCAATTAATCTCTTCTGGAGATTAGTGTAGAGATACAGCTGGAGACATGCCCTTCAGCCCACCCAGTCTGCGCCAAAACCTTTGAAACCTTTGAAACCTCTTCACGGAGAGAAATCTGCTGAGCTACATTATTTTGGCCAGAATGCAACTCGAAGCCCGCAAATGTCATTAGGTGTTAACTTCTTCTTCTGTCCAGTAGGTGGCACGGTGGTGCAGCGGTAGAGTTGCTGCCTCACAGCGCCATCGTGACCACCGGCGCTGTCTGTACGGAGTTTGTACGTTCTCTCCCCGTCACCTACGTGGGTTTTCTCCGGGTGCTCCGGTTTCCTCCCACACTATAAAGACGTGCAGGCTTGTAGGTTAATTGGCTTCGGTAAAATTGCAAATTGCACCTAGTGTGTGTCGGGTAATGTTGGTACGCGTGGATCGCTGGTCGGCGCAGACTTGGTGGGCTGAAGGGCATGTCTCCAGCTGCATCTCTAAACTAATCTCCAGAAGAGATTAAATGCCAACGCATACAAACAAACAATACAAGTTGGATCCACATAGCTGTACATATAGCCAGCTCGTTCATGAACCCCTTGTTACGTTAGACCATCAGTCCATTGCCCCTTGTGTGGAGGATAATTCGTGAATCATTGGTCGGTGAGGACTCGTTGGTCCGAAGGGGCCGTTGCCATGCTGTTTCTCCATAGTAACGTCTAAAGAATAATGAATACTATAAGACGTAGGAGTAGAATTAGGCTACTCAGCCAATCGCGCTTCCTCCACCATTCCATCATGGCTGCTCTATCTTTCCCTCTCAACCCCATTCTCTCCATAACCAATCTCCACTTTAAAAATATCCATTGACTTGGCCTCCACCGCCATCTGTGGCAATGAATTCCATAAATTCACCACCCTCTGACTCAAGAAATTCTTCCTCATCTCCATTCCAAAGAGACCTCCTTTTATTCTGAGGCTGTGCCCTCTGTGCCCTTCTTCAGGGTCTCGACCTGAAACGTCGCCAATTCCTTCTCTCCGTAGATGCTGCCTCACCCACTTCTTCTTCTTGCGTATGGCGTGCACAGCCTAAAGTTGTAGGACTACTTGTTCTATTTGTTACTTGTTTGTGCACGCCAGGTTGATTGCATTCGTCGAAACAGGGCGGACCACGTGAAGGTTGCTATCTCCCACCCCCGCTGAGTTCCTCCAGCATTTGTGTCAACCTCCGATTATTCCAGCATCTGCAGTTCTTTCTTAAACATCTCTTTAAAGTGGATGGTTGAGGTATATTCCCTCAGCTCCAATAATATTTGCATGCTCCAGAGTGTCCCTGGGCTATGTGGTCTCCTTGGGTTCCCAGGGTTGTTGTGTGTTTAATAAGTGGAGACGCACATGATCTGGGCTCCCTCTGCTGGGAAAGCTGCACTGGTTTACTGTTGTTTTGTACAGGTTGTTCTCTCCTTGCATTGCAGGGTATTGCTTACTTAACGATCCCAGGAGATAAACATTCATTAGCCATTCACTAGCCTCCAGCTGCCTGGGCATACTTATTTTATTTTATTTCATTCTAGTTTATTTTATTCTAGTTTCTTTTAGTTTAGCTCAGTTGAGTTGAGTTTAGTTTAGTTTAGTTCTGTCTAGTTTAGTTCAATTCAGTTCAATTTAGTTTAGAGATACAGCGCAGAAACAGGTCCTTTAATCCACAGAGTCCACACCGAGCAGCGATCCCCGCACACTAAAGGGCCTGTCCCACTTGGCCGTCATTTGCATGTAATTTACGCCACATCATTTACGCGTCACGACACACGACGCCCGCGACGTGACACACACGTGATGCATGCATGGTGGGTGATGACATAGGCAGTGACACGTGGCCGCGCGCGGAGTCGCAGGATTAACCTACAAGCCTACAGAAATAGTCCACTGAGATGGCATGCAAGAAGTGCCAGGATTTGACGCCATTTTCAATGTCCCAGTCCACTCTCTAGGTGTTATGAGCGGTGCCAGATCTAGGCGAGCCCCAGGCTGCTGCGGGGCCTCCAGCCGTCACCTTCCCTTGGACTTGTGGAACGACCAGTGAACCCCCGTCCCTTCCCTCACACGGCCACCTTTGTACACATTGCCCACCGGGTCGGCAGCGAACGGCGATCGCCGCACAATAACACCATTCTACACACGCTAGGCACAAGTTACACTTACACCAAGCCAATTAACCTACAAACCTGTACGTCTTTGGAGTGTGGGAGGACACCGATGATCTTGGAGAAAATTCACGCAGGACACGGGGAGAACGTGCAAACTCCATACAGACAGCATCTATGGTTAGGATCGAACCTGGGTCCACTTGCGCTGTAAGGCAGCAACTCTACCGCTGCGCCACTGTGCCGCCCTACAGCCGCCTCATCGGACCAAGTCCGCGCTAACCAGTGATCCCGGGAACACTAGCACTATCCTACACACAAGGGACAAGTTACAATGTTTACCGAAGCCAATTAACCTCCAAACCTTCATGTCTTTGGAATGTAGGAGGCGATCATGAGCACGCAGGGAAAACACACGCGGTCACGGGGAGAACGTACAAATTCTGCGCAGACAACACCCGCAGTCAGGATCAAACCCCCGTCTCTGGCGCTGTAAGGCTGCAACCTTACTGTTGCGCCCACATGCAACCCCTATCTATCTGGCGCGTTTTGCTGTGTCCCTTAGACATAGAGCATAGAAGAGCATTGCCATAGAGGGAGTTCAGAGAAGGTTCACCAGTGATTCCTGGGATGTCAGGACTTTCATATGAAGAAAGACTGGATAGACTTGGCTTGTACTCACTAGAATTTAGAAGACTGAGGGGGGATCTTATAGAAACGTACAAAATTCTTAAGGGGTTGGACAGGCTAGATGCAGGAAGATTGTTCCCGATGTTGCGGAGGTCCAGAACAAGGGGTCACAGTCTAAGGATAAGGGGGAATTCCTTTAGGACCGAGATGAGGAAAACATTTTTCACACAGAGAGTGGTGAGTCTCTGGAATTCTCTGCCACAGAAGGTAGTTGAGGCCAGTTCATTAGCTATATTTAAGAGGGAGTTAGATGTGGCCCTTGTGGCTAAAGGGATCAGGGGGTATGGAGAGAAGGCAGGTACGAGATACTGAGTTGGATGATCAGCCATGATCATATTGAATGGCGGTGCAGGCTTGAAGGGCCGAATGGCCTACTCCTGCACCTGTGGTCTATGTTTCTATGTTTCTATGTTAAGAGTACAGCACAGAAATGTACAGACATTTACTCACCATTCAAAACTTGAAAGCTGACAGACTAATCCCATCTGCCTACGCGTGATCAATATCCCTCCATTCCTTGCACATCCATGTTCCTACCAAAACGCCTCTTAAACGCCACCATTGTATCTGCCTCCACCACCACCCCTAAACACAATATTCCAAGTGCTGTTCGATGAACTTTTCATAATTTTGTTGGTGGCTCTTTGTGTATTGCCCAGGTGAAGTCTGTTGTATTATTTGGCCAGGTTGCATGCAAAACTAAGCTCCAAGATGGCACCCCACCCATGCGACAGTTTGCGTGCTACCCACAGAAGCAGATCAACAATCACATATTACAATCGCATCGCACGCTCACTTCTCCGTGGATGGTCACCTTGTCGTGGTGGAGAAGCTTGTGTGGACCTGAGATCCTGAGAGCGATGCCGTCTGGAGCTCTGCTCCTGGTAGGGCCACCCATGGCGGTAAGGTCGAGGGGGAGGTCTCTGACAAAGAGCAATCCAACCAGGACCTCAATGGTGGAACAGGCGGAGGACGATGGCTGACCTTAGTGGAGCGTCACAACGGCTGGGAAGGCGGATGAAGGCTGCGGCAGAAAAGGGTCTCCGGTCGTCTTGGACTCCGTGCCACTGGATCCTGACCCAGATCTGTCAAGGACCGTGGGGTGGCTGTCTGTGCACCAGTCTCCCCACGTTAAACAAAGTCACGCACAGGCGTCCTCCAACCCTGGAGACACCCATGGTCAGCCACGACCGAAGGGGGCCTAAGAATCACATTCTTAAATCTTTACTCCTACCGTAACACTTCTGACTTTAACTATGATATCTGCACACTGTGGGTGGCTCGATTGTAATCATGTATTGTCTTTCCGCTGACTGGATAGCACGCAACACAAGCTTTTCACTGTAACCCGGTGTACGTGACAATAAACTCAACTGAAACTGAAACTTCACTGAACGTTTGTTCAGTCAAAGACGCTTCATCTTTTGTCGGAAGGAACTGCAGATGCTGATTTACATCAAACGTAGACACAAAATGCTGGAGTAACTCAGCGGGACAGGCAACATCTCTGGAGAGATGCCTTCCCTCCAGGGATGCTGCTTGTCCCGCTGAGCGACTCCAGCATTTTGTGTCTACCTTTGATGTAAACCAGCATCTGCAGTTCCTTCCGATGCAGTGCTTCATCTTTTGCTGATTTCCATTAAATATTTTCAGAAGTAATTACTCATCCCAGCTAATCAATCAGATTAATTTGTTGTCTGTGGCCTTTGATATTTTAATGACTTTCTGAATTTCAGCTTATCCACCATAAGTGATAGGAGTGGTTCGACCCATCAAGTCTGCTCCGCCATTCAATCACGGCTAACCTATCTTTCCCTCCCAATCCCATTCTCCTGCCGTTGCCACAAAGCCCCCTCACCCATACCGGTTCCATACCGTGAAGGGCCTTTGAACCTTGTGGGAGAGACTAGGACCAAAGGGCGCAGCCTCAGAATAAAAGTACGTTTAGAATGGAGATGAGGAGGAATTTCATTACCCGGAAGCTGGTGCATCTGTGGAATTCGATAGACAATAGACAATAGGTGCACAAGTAGGCCATTCGGCCCTTCGAGCCAACACTGCCACTCAATGTGATCATGGCTGATCATCCCCAATCAGTACCCCGTTCCTGCCTTCTCCCCATATCCCCTGACTCCGCTATCTTTAAGTGCCCTATCTAGCTCTCTCTTGAAAGCATCCAGAGAACCTGCCTCCACCTCCTCTGAGGCAGAGAATTCCACAGACTCACAACTGTCTGTGAGAAAAAGTGTTTCCTCGTCTCTGTTCTAAATGGCTTACCCCTTATTCTTAAACTGTGGCCCCTGGCTCTGGACTCCCCCCAACATCGGGAACATGTTTCCTGCCTCTAGCGTGTCCAAACCCTTAACAATATTAAATGTTTCAGTGTGATCCCCTCTCATCCTTCTAAACTGGAGTGTACAAGCCCAGCCGCTCCATTCCCTCAGCAAATGACAGTCCCAACATCCCGGGAATTAACCTTGTAATTCTACGCTGCACTCCCTCAATAGCAAGAATGTCCTTCCTCAAATTAGGGGACCAAAACTGCACACAATACTCCACGTGTGGTCTCACTAGGGCCCTGTACAACTGCAGAAGGACCTCTTTGCTCCTATACTCGACTCCTCTTGCCATTGGGCCCATCAAATGTATAAAATTTGATGGGCCCAATGGCCTACTCTTGCACCTATTGTCTATTGTCTATCATTACTTGTTTTTCTCTCTCCTCGGATGCTGCCTGATCTGTCGGGTGGATCCAGCATTCTCTGTTTTATTTCATGGTTCCAGCACCTACAGTTTTGGTTTCCGATTGATGCTGGCTGACGTTTCTATCTCTCGAAAACATTTGTTCTTTAAGCTCTCGGCAATATTAAACGACTTCAGAAGACCTATTAATTCGTCAGTCAACGACCTATGTTACGCTGCCAAGAACGATGATACCATTATAACGATGAATTTGTAGCCCAATTATCAACGGTTCCAATTCCACCAGAATGAAGTATAAATGGAAATTGAATCATTGTGGACTCCATTGGAGGGAGAAATCATTCAGTAATGTCGTGGATGCATGCATTCTTTCAGTCAGTCTCTGTAATATTGTCGGGGGAGTAACAGAAGATTTAGTATAGTTTAGTTTAGTTTAGTTTAGAGATACAGTGCTGAAACAGGCCCTTCTGCCCACTGAGTCCACACTGACCAGCGATCCCCGCACACTGACTCTATCCCACACACACACTTGGGACAATTTACAATTTGACCAAAGCTAATTAACCCTACAAACCTGTACGTCTTTGGAGTGCGGGAGGACCCGGAGAAAACGCACGCAGGTCACGGGGAGAGCATACAAACTCCCTACAGTCAGCACCTGTAGTCTGGATCAAACCCGGGTCTCTAGCGATGGAAGGCAGCAACTCTACCGCTGTGCCACTATGCACCGCCCGTGCACCACGCTTGCTGACATCAGTCGGGGCATTGAGAACAAAAGTCAAATGTAGTCTCATCAAGACATTGACGTGAACATAAGGAACTGCAGATACTGGTTTACAAAAAAAAGACACAGAGTGCTGGAGTAACTCAGTGGATCAGGCAGCATCGCTGGTGTGTCAGATTAGTTACCATAGTAGGCGCCGTGGTCAGCATGGATGCGTCAGGCCGAAAGGCCTGATTTAGTTTTGTTTAGTTTAGAGATACAGCGCAGAAACAGGCCCTTCGGCCCACCGGGTCCGTGCTGACCAGTGATCCCCGCACACTATACGTGCGCCCTTATACGCACTTATGTGGCGACTATTTGCATACCGTGAGTAGGCAAGCAAAGAATTTTGCCGAGACTTGACAATAAAGCATTCATTCATTCATTCATTCAATCATTCATTCATTCATTCACTAGCACTAGGGACAATGTACAATATTACCAATTAGCCTACATTTGCCCCACGTCTTTAGAGTGTGGGAGGAAACCGGTGCACCTGGAGGGAACCAACGCAGGTCCCGGGGAGAACGTACAAACTCCATACAGACAGCACCCGTAGTCAGGATCGAACCGGGGTCACTGGCGCTGTGAGGCAGCAACTCTACCGCAGCGCCACCGTGTCGCCCGTGCGGCTGTATAACAGCACGACTCTAGATTTCCCTTACTTGCCTTTCTCCCGTCCCCACCAACCCCTTCATTCTCAGGCGCCTACATTGTGCCAGGCAATGAACAACATTTCATCTCTTGACAAAGCATTCAGCGGTTTCAGGTCTTAACGCCAGGATCAGCTATTTCAGATCATAATCTACGCTTCCACTTTTTCAATCAGCGCATGCTGGCTTGCAATGACTCCGTGGGTGCCTTTTAATCTTCCATTAGATCCAGTTTTTTTGACAGATTTGATTGTGGGGAAAATCACCATTAATATGACATTAGACAATTGTATTCTTCAACCAGGCAGGAAAGTGCTGTTGTAACTCTTTGAGGAAAGATTGAACGGGAAGCTCACACACACTGGCGCTCTTATTAACACACACGATACTGAGGGGGGAGTAACAAGTTCTAGAGCCATAAATTTGTAAGTCATAGGAGCAGAATTAGGCCATTCGGCCCATCGAGTCTACTCCGCCATTCAATCATGGCTGATCTATCTTTCCCTCTTAACCTCATTCTCCTTCCTTCTCCACATACATCTTTTACACCCTAAAGGGCCAGTCCCACTTGGGCGTCATTTGGGCATCACGCAGATTGAGCACGGAGATTTTGTACATCCCAAAATCCTGGGGCGCCGCGCGCGACTGCCTACGTCACCACGCACCATGCGCGCATCATGTCGCGTAAATGGCGGGCAAATGATGGGCAAATGATGCCCAAGTGGGACAGGCCCCTTACTAATCACCTTAAAAATACCCAAATGACTTGGCCTCCACAACCGTCGTAGAGGAAGGAAACAGGCCTTTTGTCCATGCTAACAGACAGTAGACAATAGACAATTTTAAGAGCCCTATCTAGCTCTCTCTTGAAAGCATCCAGAGAACCTGCCTCCACTGCCCTCTGAGGCAGAGAATTCCACAGACTCACTACTCTCTGTGAGAAAAAGTGTTTCCTCGTCTCCGTTCTAAATGGCTTACTCCTTATTCTTAAACTGTAGCCCCTGGTTCTGGACTCCCCAACATCGGGAATATGTTTCCTGCCTCTAGTGTGTCCAAACCCTTAATAATCTTATATGTTTCAATGAGATCCCCTCTCATCCTTCTAAACTCCAGAGTGTACAAGCCCAGCCGCTCCATTCTCTCAGCATATGACAGTCCCGCCATCCCAGTAATTAACCTTGTAAACTACGCTGCACTCCCTCAGTAGCAAGAATGTCCTTCCTCCAATTAGGGGACCAGAACTGCACACAATACTCCAGGTGTGGTCTCACTAGGGCCCTGTACAACTGCAGAAGGACCTCTTTGTTCCTATATTTGACACCTCTTGTTATAAAGGCCAACATGCCATTCTTGTTATAAAGGCCAACATGCCATGCTAATCAAGGTGGTTTGGTAGAGTTGCTGCCTCACAGCGCAAGAGACCAGGGTTCAATCCTGACTACGGGTGCTGTCTGTATGGAGTTTGAACATTCTTCCTGTGACCGGGTAGGTTGACGGGAAGATTTCATCGATTAAGAGTTACTCCAGCACTTTGTGTCTCCAACTTAGTCCAACCTCTCCTTCGAGCTAAATACCATCCAATCCAAGGACTATGCTGGTAAACCATGGCTGCACACACTTTAGCTTTAGAGACACAGCGCGGAAACAGGCCCTTCAACCCCCCGAGTCCGCGCCGACCAGCGATCCCCGCACACTAATCTAGGGACAATTTACAATGACATCGAGCCAATTAATGTGCAATCCTGTGGGTCATTGGAGTGTGGGAAGAAACCAGAGATCCCAGACAAAACCCATGCAGGTCACGGGAAGAACGTACAAACCCATTACAGGCAGCACCCGTAGCCAGGATCGAACCCGGGTCGCTGATGCTGTAAGGCAGTAACTCTACCGGTGCACCACTGTGCGTGCCGACCTAGTAAATTACTCCATCGCTTTATGTCTTTCCAAGGTGACGTTTCGGGTCGAGACCCTTCTTCAGACTGAGGAACAGTACAGCAGACTAAAGGGGCCTGCGGCCTACAATGTCCGTGCCGAACATGATGCCTAGCTAAACTGATCTCTTCTGCCTCCACGTGGTCCACAACATCCCTTCCAGGCACCCCCAGGACACATAGATGGCCGGGCGAGGATAGGAGAGGAGATGAAAGGAGAGGAGAGGAGAGGAAAGTACATCGAACACGAGGGCCGACCTGACATTGGACTATGAATAATGGCGGCAAAAAAAAAGGCGCCCACATATGTGATGTACGCAACAAGAATTTCACCGTGCAGTTGCACGTGTGACAAATAAAGCTCCATTGAACCATTGAACATATCTGTTGAGCTACAGATATTGTAATATTTGTTTCAGGACATCTATATATATAAAAGTCTTGCCTTGTTTCTGTGTGTGCGTGTGTGCGTGCGTGCGCGTGTGTGTATGTGTGCGTGCGTGCATGCGTGTGTGTGTGTGTGTGTGTGTGTGTGTGTGTGTGTGTGTGCGTGCTTGCGTGCGTGCGTGCATGTGTGTGTGCGTGCGTGTGTGTGTGCGTGTGTGCGTGCGTGCATGCGTGTGTGTGTGTGTGATTTTATTTTCGACAAAATAGTACACAAAAGCGCGAAAATATTTGCAGAACCTTACTCAGCTTTTTCCCATCGACAATGTAATAAGTTTCCTTCAGAATTGATGTTATATTTCACAACTTATTCACAACTTACTCAGCTTTTTCCCGTCCTCGTTCTTACAAGTTTCTTTCAGATTTGATGTTATATTTCACAGGTTATTGATATTTAAAGTTTAAAAAAAGCCAATTTTGAAAATAATAACTGCCTTTGTGAGGGAGACTCTTCCAGCATCTCACAGTCATCTATTTACACAAGCTGCCGTGAAGATTCCAAAACCAAAAATGACATCACAATATCATCTCTGCTGCCACTACACAAGGTATGAGAGTGTTTTTACATTGTTGTAAGGAGAGGGATGTAGTGGGGGAGATTTAAAAGCTTTAGTGACAATTACTAGTTGTAGTTCTTCACATCTGCACTGGCAGTTAGGCAGTTATGACATCACAATGCCCTACCGGCTACAATTTTCTATGCCAGAACACTGAGTCCTTCACAGCAAATGTCCTTCAGGGAACGAATCTGCCAGCCTAACCCAGCATAGCAAAGTTTAATGATTAGATTTGGATAACAAAAGATGGTCTTGTCAGTGGCACCTACATCACATTAAATCTTAGTGCAATTGCATTTTTTTTTTAAAGTTTAAAATGACCTGCACGGTTGGGGGCTATGGGTGAGTGGTGGAATATTACATTGGGGAATATTACATTGTGTTGGGGGAACGGGTTGCGTTGGGGACCAGGCCTCCCGTGTGACAGGGACCCAACTGGTGAGTGGTGAAATCTTCCATTGGGGAACAGGTTGTGTTGGGGGACTAGGCCTCCTGTGGGTTATGAGTTAATGGTGGATTATTGCGTTGGGGGAATGGGTGTGTGGTGGAAACGGGTTGCATTGGGGGTATGTGTGAGTGGTGGATTATTGCTTTGGGGGATGGGGCCCAACGGGTCTCACTCAGTCTAATATGACAATAAAACACCGATGACTTGACAATTCTTAAATCTGCCCTGCTCCTGTATTTCATGTTCTTTGTACTTTTCCATATCTCATCTAACTCTCAGTCTGAGGAAGGGCCTGGACCCAAAACCTCACCTATTCCTTCTCTCCAGAGGTGCTGCCTGTCTCGTTGAGTTAACGCCAGCATTTTGTGTATGTCCTGGAATGCTAAAGCTTTGTAATCCCAAAAAAGTCCAGGTCGTGCATTTGTTCCATACCTGATACCCCCAATGGCCTTCTCAATCCTTGAGTCAATTTTTTAACGTTGGTCTCCTTCAGGTCCATTCGGCCAACCCGTACTATCTGGCACACCAAGTAAATCCTCTCACGATTCAAGTCTTTGTTTCCCAAATCCTAAAACAAAAATATTAAAGTTGAATAATAGTCTGCATGTTTGGTTTAGTTTACTTTGGAGATAGTTTTATGCACAACATAATCTGATCTGACAGGATAGCATGCAAAACAAAGCTTTTCACTGTACCTCGGTACCCATGACAATAATAAACCTCGACCTAAGTCCCAAACCACCTCATGGAAGGACATCCTTAGAAGAGACTTACTACAAAGGTTTGGTTTAGTTTAGTTTAGTTTAAAGATACAGCGCGGAAACACGATCCGACACACACTGGGGACAATTTACAATTTTACCGAGCCAATTAACCTATAAACCTGTAAATGCGGGAGGAAACCGGAGCACCCGGTGAAAACCCACGCAGGTCACGGGGAGCAGATGCAAACTCTGTACTAGCAGCCGTGGTCAGGATTGAACCCGGGTCTATGCCACAGTAAAGCAGTAACTCTACCACTGCACCACCGTGTTGCCCACCTTCATGGAATGGCCCACTGCTTCAGTGTCAATGTGTGCAATCTACTGCACTGTATTGATCAACTTCTTAATGATCTTCTTCTCCAAGTCCCCAAGATGCTACCAGAACATGGCATCTCTTTACGATCTGATCGCAAAAGAGGATCTATTACCATCAAATACAATCGCCCCACTCTTTTAAATCACTTTTCCCTTCTTGGTTCTTGGTTCTTGGTTACTTGGTCCTCCAAAATGTTCCAACTGGAATTTAAACTGGAGGTGGTGAAGGGAGGGGTTTAGCCAGAGAGGGTTATTGGGAAGAAAGTGCCACTTTAAATTTAGTTGCAACTGGCTGGGCAACCGTGGTTTGGTGGAGATTATTCCATGCTTTAATAGTGCGTGGGAGAACGAATTGCTGTACACATCTGTCTTTGTGGCTGGGACCACAAATTGGATCGAATGCCCCGTCTGTTCCTAATTGGTTTGGGGTTGGTGTAGGTCTTGTGATCTATGTCTAGCTGACCATTTAACATTTTGTAAAAACAGGTCAAACGGTGAGCTTCAAGTCTGTCTTGGAGAGGGTTCCAACCCAAGAATTCAGAGTTTGGTGACACTCGCTTCTCTCTCGTAGGTGTTAGTAACAAATCGAGTGGCCTGTCGTTGGACACGCTCGATGGATGAATGTTTTTATCTGTGTATGGGTCCCAAGCTGCAACTGCGTAGTCCAGATAAGGTCTAACGAGGGTGAAATACAGCTTCTCCTTGACAGAAGCTGAACAATGATGGAAGTTGCGCCTCAGGAAGTTTAGGACACCTGTTGCTTTCACTGTTGCGTGATGAGTCTGACCGTTCCAACGTAGATCATTCTGCAATTTGATGCCAAGATACTTGGTTTGTTTGGATTTTTCAAGGGTGACACCAAGTATGTTGTAAGATGTGACGCCTGGATTCCTCCTCCTGGTGACACGCATGGTTTCACATTTGGAAGGGTTGAACTGCATGCCCCATTGTTGTGACCACTCGACCATAGTATCGAGATCTTTTTGGAGACCATCTTCATCATCAGCTGACTTAATTGGACGGTACACTTAGCTCTACCGATTATATTTGGGGGGGGGGAAAGCACACATGCTGGAGTAACTCAATGGGTCAGGCAGCATCCCTAGAAGAATGTGGATAGGTGACGTTGCAGGCCTCAACCCTTCTTCAGACCAATCTGACGCGAATCATCACTTATCCATGTTCTCCAGAGATGCTGCCTGAACTCTTAGAGTTACCCCAGCATTTTGTGTCCTCTTTTGCAATCTAGCATCTGCAGTTTCGACGATGGCCAAACACGGGCAGGTGGGACGTGTAGCTGGGGCCATGTTGGCCAGTGTGGGCAAGTTGGGCCAAAGGGCCTGTTTCCACACCGTATCACTCTAAGACTATAAAAAGGGGAAAGAACGGAAGACTATATTAAGAAACAGAATCGAAACTTTAAAAAAACATTGGGGCTGCAGTAGGCCATTCGGCCCTACGAGCCAGCACCGTCATTCAATATGATCATGGCTGATCATCTAAATTCAGTACCACATTCCTGCCTTCTCCATACCCCTTGTTTCCTTCAGCCCGAAGAGCTAAATCAACATATCAACTCTAATCTAAGGAACTGCTTAAACTGAAGATAGGCACAAAAAGTTGGAGTAACTCAGAGGGACAGGCAGTATTTCTGGAGAGAAGAAATGGGCGACGTTTCGGGTCGAGACCCTTCTTCAGACTGAATATGTTGATTGGGCTCTGGAATTGAGTATAAAACTGGACTCAATAAAATGGACCAAATGACCTTATTCTGTGGCCTGAACAAATCCAGAATAATTTCTCCTGATACTCACAGTGAACACCACTTTCAAATTATTCAGCATGTCAATTTCCTTCGGTAAGCCTGTGCTCGCCCAGCAGAATAAATAGTTCTCACTGAAAATACAAGAATTCATTTTGTTAAACATGAATCATTTAGCAGCAGTCTCGACAGTCGTAAACATCACTCATAGAGTCATATAGTCAAAGAGCGATACAGCATGGAAACAGGCCCTTCGACACAACTTGCCCACACCGGCCAACATGTCCCAGCTACGCTTGCCCCACCTGTCTGCGTTTGGTCCATATCCCTCCAAACTCGTCCTATCCATGTACCGGTCTAACAGTTTCTTAAATGTTGGGATAGTCCCAGCCTCAATTGCCTCCTCTGGGATCTTGTTCCATACACCCACCACCCGTTGTGTGAAAACGTTACCCCTCAGATTCCTATTAAATCTTTTCCTCTCCCCCTGCGGCAGCTGAGGAAGGACAATCTGCCCCAGGCAATGATGGTCCAATTCCATGAAATGAAATGCAATGCTACCTTGATTGTCATTCAGACCTTTCGCTCTGAACAAAATTTTGTGCCTGCAGTCATACATGTAATAAAAACCACAAAACCACACAATAAACACAAATCCCACAAAACCATCCAATAAACACAACATCCAACATCCTCACTGTGATGGAAGGCAAAAGTCTTAGTCTTTGTCTCTTCCCTTCTTGTTCTTCCTCTGCGCTGAAGCGATCCAGACCTCCGATGTTGTGACTCCTGCCGGATGATGGCAAGTCAGTCCCGCGGGTGAATCCAGCTCCGCGAACTAGCCGATTCAAACTCCGCGGCCCGGGGTAGTCTAAGCTGCCGAAGCTGCCGCCCTCCAGTCCAGAGGACGCAGCTGTTGCTGCGGGAGCCCCGGAAAAACAGGTCACCAACCTGTGACCTGCGAGCTCCCGACGATGTCGCCCACTGGGCCCGCGGCCGGGCCTAGGAAGCCGCGCCGCCGGAACGCCAGAACGCCGCCACAGCTCCAAGTCGGGTCGTTGCCGCTACTGGAACACCGCCACAGCTCCAGGTCGGGCCGCGGCCGCTATCGCTGCCGGAACGCCGCCACAGCTCCAGGTCAGGTCGCTGCTGCTGCAAGGTCGGGCCACTGCCGCTATCGCTGCCGGAACGCCGCCACAGCCCCGAGGCCGTCTGCTCCGCCATTAGGCCTCAGCGCAGATGGAGACGGAGACAGGGGAAATGACAAGAAAAGGTCACATCCCCCCGAAGGAAGAGACCAAAACCATGCTTCTCCCACCACCCACACCTACACAACTCAACAAACTAAACTAAAACAGACAGAAGAAAACAAGAAAAAAAGAAAAAACAGACGGACTGCAGGCGAGCTGCAGCTGCCAGGCAGCGCCGCCACTTCCGGATGTGGGGCCGCCACTACACGGCCATCGTAGAGTCTGTCCTCACCTTCTCCATTATGGTCTGGTTTGGCTCGGCCACCAAGCACGACACCTGGAGGCTGCAGCGAATCGTCCGATCAGCTGAGAAGGTTATTGGCTGCAACCTTCCCTCCTTTGATGAACTGTACACTGCAAGGGCCAGGAAGCGAGCGGGCAAGATCATCTCTGACCCCTCTCACCCTGGCCACAAACTCTTTGAATCACTTCCCTCTGGAAGGCGACTCCGGACTGTCAAAGCTGCCACAGCCGGATATAAAAACAGTTTTTATCCACGAGTAGTTGCTCTACTCAACAGCCAAAAATCTGTAGCCTCCCTTTGATCTGGTATTTTGTTGGTTCACATGCTTGATCAATGGTGTTTTATCATTAATGTTTTATTATTATTAATGTTTAGTGTTTTCTGAGTCATTCATAACTGTCACTGTATGTCATGTTGTCACTTGTGGGCAGAGCACCAAGGCAAATTCCTTGTATGTGAATACTTGGCCAATAAAACCAGAGAGCAGTGCTGAACTACTCTCGATGTCTTTGATGACCCTGGGACTATCCTTGATCAGACTTTGCTGGCTTTACCCAGCATCTGTACACTGTTAATGGCTCGATTGTAATCATGTATTGTCTTTCTGCTGACTGGATAGCACGCAACAAAGGCTTTTCACGGTACCTCAGTACACGTGACAATAAACTAAACTGAACATCCACAAGGAGATGTGTTTTCTTCTTAGCTGTGGGAGATATCATTGGCACATGGATAGGAAAGGTTTAGTTTAGTTTTAGTTTAATTTAGTTTAGAGGTGCAGTGCGGAAACAGGCCCTTCAGCCCACCAAGTCCGCACCGACCAGCGATCCCCACACAGTAACACCATCCTACACACACTAGGGATAATTTTACATTGTTGTACATTGATACCAAACAAATTAACCTACAAACCTGGACGTCTTTGGAGTGTGGGAGGAAACTAAAGATCTCAGAGAAAACCCACGCAGATCACGGGGAGAACGTGCAAACTCCGTACAGACAGCACCTGTGGTCAGGATTGAACCTGGGTCTCTGGTGCTGTAAAACAGTAGCTCTACCGCTGCGCCACCGTACTGCCCTTAGAGAGATATTTAGAGCGATATGGGCCAAACGCAGGCAAATGGGACTAGCTTGGATGGGCATCTTGGTCGGCAGAGAATAGCCATAATCATACTAGTCACAAAGTGTGGAAACCGGCCCTTTGGCACAACTTTGGAAAAGACTACAAAAAGTAGTAAGCACTGCCCAGTCCATCATCGGCTCTGACCTTCCTTCCATCGAGGGGATCTACCGCAGTCGCTGCCTCAAAAAAGGCTGGCAGCATCATCAAGGACCCACACCACCCTGGCCACACACTCATCTCCCCGCTACCTTCAGGTTGAAGGTACAGGAGCCTGAGAACTGCAACGACCAGGTTCAGGAATAGCTACTTCCCCACAGCCATCAGGCTATTAAACCTGGCTCAGACAAAACTCTGAACATTAATAACCCGTTATCTGTTATTTTGCACTTTATCAGTTTATTTATTCATGTGTGTATATATTTATATAATGGTATATGGACACACTGATCTGTTCTGTAGTCAATGCCTACTATGTTCTGTGTGCTGAAGCAAAGCAAGATTTTCATTGTCCTGTCAGGGACACATGACAGTAAACTCACTTGAACTTGAACTTTCCCATGCCGATGTGAATTTGTGTAATTCTCTGCCTCAGTGGAGGCCGACTCACTACATTAATTCAAAAGTTAGATAGAGCTCTATGGGCTAGCGGGATCAAGGGATATGGGAGAAGGCAGGCATGGGGTACTGATTGTGTATGATCAGCCATGATCACAATGAATGGGGGTGCTGGCTCGAAGGCCGAATGCACCAATTGTCTATGTATCTATGTATCTACGATCAACATGCCCCCTCTACACTAGTTCCATCAGCCTGTGTTTGGCTCATATCCTTCTAAACCTGTCCTGTCCCTGTACCTATCTAAACGTTTTTTAAATGTTGTGTGAGGAACTGCCGCAACTACCTCCTCTAGGAACTCGTTCCATGTACCTACTTAAGGCCTGTCCCACGAGCATGCGACCTGCATGCGGCAAGCGCGACCAAACCGTAAGCGGGGGTCGCGCTGAGGTACAGTGATCCCCGTACAGGGCTGGTCGCACCAGCATGCGCCTGCATGCGGCGAGCGTGACAAAACCGGACGTGGGGGTCGCGTGGTGGTCGAGTGAGTGACGTGAAGTTCGAGCGAAGTCCGCGGGAAGTTCGCGCCTGATGTACGGCGTCGAGACACTACATACGACGTCAAGGCATGTGCGTACGGCGTCGAGGCGGTGCGTACGGCGTCGAGGCGGCTGCGGGCCGACAGGCCGTTGCCGCGCGGAATTTTTGAACACGGTCAGTTTTTCGGAGCCCCGCGCGATGTCGGCACCAGCTCCACACAACTCCATACAGCTCTGGCGATGGAAGTGGGACCGACCCCGCGAGGCCGTACGGCTCAAGCGACCACGTTAGGTCCGCTTGGCGCATGGAGTCGCATGCTGGTGGGACAGGCCCTTTAGTATAAAAAAAGTTGTCTCTCAGATTCCTATTAAATCTTTCCACCCTCATCTTAAACCTATGTTGTCTCCTTCTGAAACAGATTCCCCATCTCTGGGTAAAAGACTGCATTTACCCAATCTATTCCTCTCGTGATCTTGTTTCCATTTATTAGATCACCCCTTATTATCCTACGCCCCAAGGTATATAGCTCCTTTATAACTTTTGTACCAATATATCATCTCTAATCCCAATGGCTGACAAATTTGATTGATTGAATGAATGAATGAATGAATGAATGAATGAATGAATGAATGAATGAATGAATGAAAGAAAGATACAGCATGAAAATGAGAGCCAGTCTCTCACACAAACCAGACTCCCCACCATTGACTCCATCTGCACCTCACGATGCTTGGGACAAGCAGCCAACAGTCAAAGGCTTGTCCCACCCCGGTCATTCCTTCTTCTCCCTGCTGCCGTTGGGCATGGATAGAGAAGTTTGAAAGCGTGCACCACCAGGCTCAGACAACCGATAAAGGTTTACGGGGCAAAGCCTGGAGAATGGGAATGAGAGGGAAAAATGGATCAGCCATGATTGAATGGCGGAGCAGACTTGATGGGCCAAATGGGTTAATTATGCTTCTTCTTATCGAGTCCACACACAAGATTAGAAGTTGTTCGGCCAGAGCTGGACACACTTCTCGGCATCTGCACAATGGTGTGTGTCTTGTCGCTTCAGGTGCTTCTTGTGCATGGTGGTGGGAAGATTGGGGGAAACAGATAAGATTATTAAGGGTTTGGACACGCTAGAGGCAGGAAACATGTTCCCGATGTTGGGGGAGTCCAGAACCAGGGGCCATAGTTTAAGAATAAGTGGTAAGCTAGTTAGAAGGGAGATGAGGAAAAAAATGTTCACACAGAGAGTTGTGTGTGGAATTCTCTGCCTCAGAGGGTGGTGGAGGCTGGTTCTCTGGATGCTTTCAAGAGCGAGTTAGATAGAGCTCTTAGGGGCAGCTGAGTTAAGAGATATGGAGAGAAGGCAGGAACGGGGTACTAATTGTGGATGATCAGCCATGATCACATTGAATGGCGGTGCTGGCTCAAAGGACCGAATGGCCTCCTCCTGCACGTATTGTCTATTGTCTATAACAGGGCGATGACATGAACGCTCTTTCCTTAACCCTAATTATGCTTTATGCTTTATGCCTTATGGTCTTATACGGAACAACTTATTTCCTACTGTTAGAGTCATGGAGTCGTGACTCTAACAGCCCTTCGGCCCAACATGCCCACACTGACCAGCACGTCCCATCTACACTCGTCCCACCTTCCTACGTTTGACCCACATCCCTCTAAACCTGTCCTGTTCATCTACCTGTCTAACTGTCTCTTAAAAGTTGCGTTAGTTTCTCCCTCAACTACCTCCTCCAGCAGCCAGTTCCATACACCCATCAACCTTTGTGTAAGTAGGTTACCCCTCAGATTCCTATTAAATCTTTTCCCCCTCACCTTAAACCTATGTTCTCTGGTTCCTGTTATCAGGCTCCTGAAATGGCCCTTCTATAAGCTTGGGTACTATTCGATTCACCTCGACCCCATTGCGGACATTGGACTTTATCTGGAACTGATGCGCTACAAATGCTGAGAACTATATTCCACACTGCATCTTCCCCATTGCTCTATCTATTGTACTTGATTATATCTATGTATGGTATATCTGACCTGTTTGTAATGAATGCAAAATCCAGCTTTCAACTGCATCGAGGCACTTGTGATAATAATAAACCTAATATTGATAACAGATAATTTCAGAGTATCTCTGCCAATAAAACTGCCACAGAATAAATGTTAAATGTCCACTTAATCTGTGGAATTCATTGCCACAGATGGCTGTTGAGACCAAGTCATTGGGTATTTTTAAAGCGGAGTTTGATAGATTCTTGATTGGTAAAGATGTCAAAGGCTACTGGGAGAAGGCAGGAAAATGGGGTTGAGAGGGAGAAACAGATCAGTCATGTGTTAAAGAAGGAACTGCAGATGCTGGAGAATCGAGGGTACACAGGGCAGAGTCCCCCTGGTCCTCACCTTTTACCCCACCAGCCGGCAAATACAAACAGATAGTCCTCCCCAGTTTCGCCACCTCCAACGTGACCCCTCCACCCGCCACATCTTCCCATCTCCCCCCCTGTCTGCCTTCCGCAAAGACGCTCCCTCTGCAACTCCCTTGTCAATTCTTCCCTCCCCTCCCGCTCTACCCCTTCCCGGGCACTTTCCCTTGCAACCGGAAGAAATGCAACACTTGTCCCTTCACCTCCCCCCTCCACTCCTTTCAGGGACCCAAGCAGTCCTTCCAGGTCCGACAGAGGTTCACCTGCACCTCCTCCAACCTCATCTACTGCATCCGCTGCTCCAGATGCCAGATGATCTATATCGGTGAGACCAAGCGGAGGCTTGGCGATCGCTTCGCCAAACACCTTCCGCTCGGTCCGCAATAACCAACCCGACCTCCCGGTGGCTCAGCACTTCAACTCCCCCTCCCATTCCGCATCCGACCTCTCGGTCCTGGGCCTCCTCCACGGCCAAAGTGAGCAACACCGCAAGCTGGAGGAACAGCACCTCATATTCCGCTTGGGGAGTCTGCATCCTTTGGGCTTGAACATTGAATTTTTCTCATTTCTGTTAACCCTTGCTGTCTCCCTCCCCTTCCCACCTCTCCCTCAGCCCTCGGGCCCTGGCATTCCCTCTATCTCTATCTCCCTCCCCCACCCCAGTCGCACCAGCTTCTCATTTTCACACCACAAACAGCTTACAATGGCTTGTTCCCTTTATCATCGATACTTTTTTGCATATCTTTCATTCATTGTTCCTTATCTCTCCACATCACCGTCTATATCTCTCGTTTCCCTGATCCCTGACCAGTCTGAAGAAGGGTCTCGACCCGAAACGTCGCCTATCTCCTTCGCTCCTTAGATGCTGCTGCACCCGCTGAGTTTCTCCAGTTTTTTGTGTACCAACAGATCAGTCATGATTGATCGGGACTCAATGGATCGATTATCCTAATTCCGCTTCTACGTCTTATGGTCTTTGGCTTGGCACGGCGATGCAGCGGTAGATTTGCTACTTTACAGCGCCGGAGAACCAGGTTCGACCCTGACTCACGGGTGCTGTCTGTGCAGAGTTTGTATGTTCTCGACGTGACCACGTGGGTTTTCTCCGGGCGCTCCAGTTTCCCCCCACGCTCCAAAGACTTGCGGGTTTGTAGGTTAATTGGCTTCAGTAAAATTGTAAATTGTCCCTAGTGGTGGTGTTTAGGGCTAGTGTTAATGTAAGGGATGGTCGCTGGACGGCGCGGACTCAGTGGGCCGAAGGGCCTGTTTCCGCGCTGTATCTCTAAAGTAAAGTCTAAAGTCATGATTTAAATGCAAGCTGAGGCTCTGTGCAGTAGTTCTCGACCATTAAGCTGTCCTCTCACAAAAAAAGTAAATTAACCATCTCTCATAGATCCGTTCAATAAGTTCTTTTAAAGCCCATTCATGGGAGATATAAAAATTACAGCTGAATCATTTGGTAAAGAGGCGACTAACAGATACCTTTTAAAAACTTTGGAACATGTTTTTCAGAAGGAAACACTTTTTCTCACAGAGAGTTGTGAGTCTGCGGAATTCTCTGCCTCAGAGGGCGGTGGAGGCCGGTTCTCTGGATGCTTTCAAGAGAGAGCTGGATAGGGCGGTCAGGGGATATGGGGAGAAGGCAGGAACGGGGTACTGATTGGGGATGATCAGCCGTGATCACATTGAATGGCAGTGCTGGCTCGAAGGGCAGAATGGCCTATTCATGCACCTATTTTCTATTGTCTGCAAAATAACCAGCAACAGGTTGTTTTGGGGCACGTGGAACTGCAGATTCTAGTTTACAAAAAAAGATACAAAGAGCTGGAGTAACTCAACGGGTCAGACGGCATCTGTGGAGGGAAATGGACAGGTGATATTTAGGGTCAGAAACATCACAACACATAACGTCACTATCCATGTTCTCCAAAGATGCTGCCTGATCAGTTGAGTTTGGTTTAGTTCAGAGATACAGAGTGGAAACAGGCCATTTGGCCCACCGAGTCCGAGATTAACCTACGCACTAGGGACAATTAACAGAAGCCAACCTAGAAACCTGCACATCTTCAAATTGTGGGAGGAAACAGGAGCACCTGGAGAAACCCATGTGGGTGGATGGAGAATGTACAATCTGTGTACAGGCAGCACCCGCTGTCGGGATCGAACCCTGGTCTCTGGCTGTAAGGTAGCAACTCTACTAATGAGCCACAGTGCTGCCCAAGTTACAGCAGTGCTTTGTGTCTTTGCATAATTGTTTTGGTTTGGATTGGTTATAAAATAGTAAGATTAAACGAGAACTTACCAAGTTTGAAGTTTGATCTGTATTTTACGAGGAGTCGCGGTGAGGGATTTCGTGAAGACCCCGCCAGCACGCATGCGCAGCATCCTTCAAAGCAGCGGTGTGGAATCACAGAACCAACCATGACTAAAAATAGTAAGATGAAAACCGTAGAACTACCTGTTTGACCTGATGATAGAGGGTGGGAGCGGTGGGCACGAAATCCCTCACCGCGACTCCTCGTAAAATACAGATCAACCTTCAAACTTGGTAAGTTCTCGTTTAATCTTACTATTTTACTTCGGAGTCACGTGAGTGACTTCGTGAAGATTTCAAAGCTCTGTGATTTCACGCCCTGAACAACGTCCATGCTTATCACACTGCCGCCATTCTGATGGAGTAAGACTGTTAATGGAGTTCAGTTGACAGTGGCTGAAAAATCAACACAATTTATTAATCAAATAAACAACAAACCCCTAAATCGGGGACTAATATTTACTGAGCGGTACCCAGGATAGCTTCTGCGAATGTCGCAGGGGCGGCCAGAGGCTTGTTATAGAACCGTTGAAAGGTTTTTCCCCCACTGGCCCAGCACCGCTGCGCAGGCGTGCTGGCGGGGTCTTCACGAAGTCACTCACGTGACTCCGAAGTAAAATATAGGACAGTACAGCACAGGAACAATTTTTGGAGTTCATCCATGCGGTCTTTAAATCTTTGCCCTTGCATCTCCACCGTCAACCCTTCAAGTATAATTTGCCAGTCTATCCTAGCCAACTCCCGTCTCAGACCTCAACCATCTGCTATGAGGAAGATGACTGAACTTTATTGCCTTCCATCACAGTGCGAAACGTTGATTCCACTGTGTGGGGATGTTTATGTTAAACACTATCGTGTATTGTGCTCTTTTTTATTCGTATGGCCGTATGGCAACTCAAATCTCACTGTACCAATTGGTGCATGTGACAATAAATGTAACTTGAACTTGGATCTATCCTTTTCACACCTTACCCTTCCATATCTCTAGTCTCCCCCTCCCCTCAGTCTGAAGCAGCGTCTCGAGCCGAAACGTCACCCATTCCTTCTCTCCAGCAATGCTGCCTGTCCCGCTGAGTTACTCCAGCATTTTGTGTCTACCTTCGATTTAAACCCGCATCTGCAGTTCTTTCCTCCACTTTAAGTAAGTCTCCTCGCTCCAAAGTTCCAAACTTAAGGCTCCTTAAAGATTTTGCCGAATCATCAGTTGGTCACTTCCAGCAGAGTCAGAAGAAGCAAGAAATTGACAGTGACAAATGGGAAATAGTCTGCATTGTGTTAAGCTTCAACTTGCTGTAATTACTGCTCCAAATTGTATTCTGAGGTGATTTTGTTTTATTGCATTTTCTCCGGGATCCTTTTATTAACATTTCCCAATTTTATTTTTTCCTTCCTATGTGTCATAGTCATTTAATCTGAATTCTTTAAAGGCTTTCTTCAAATTTAACTGTGCTTCACGCCAACTCTGGTAAGTTGCGTTCAGCTTGACTGCGTCCACTGGTCGATGAGTGTAATTTATATCCTTGCGATGTATAAACAGAAAGATTCAGAAGAATTAACTGTGCTGACTTTCACCAGCACAAGGCCTTTGGTGCTTTGGCCTTCATCAGTCAGAGTATTGAATGTGGAACAGACATCGTTTCTCTCTCCCCTGACTGTCAGCCTGAAGAAGGGTTCCAACCTGTCACTCATGTCTTTTCTCCACAGATACTGCCTGCTCTGCTGAGTTACATAGAAGCATAGAAACACAGGAAAATAGAATAGCCAGAATAGAATAGATGATCATGCTTTCTTCCCATATCTCTTGATTCTGTTAGCCCTCATCTAACTCTCTCTTGAAAACATTCAGTGCATAGTTGTGAATCCACAACTCTCTGGGTGAAAAAGGTGTTCCTCATCTCAGTCCTAAATGGCCTACCCTTTATTCTTAAACTGATATTTAAGTTACTCCAGCATGTTGTGTCTACTTCAACTCAAATCTCACTGTACCAATTGGTGCATGTGACAATAAATGTAACTTGAACTTGGATCTATCCTTTTCACACCTTACCCTTCCATATCCTTCCTCTACATATTGAGTATAGACGTTGGGATGTCATGTTATGGTTGTACAAGACAGTGGTGACGCCACATTTCGAGTATTGTGTTCAGTTTTGGTCACCCTTTGAAAGACAAGAGACAATAGGTGCAGGAATGGGCCATTCGGCCCTTCAAGCCAGCACCGACATTCACTGTGATAATGGCTGATCATCCACAATCAGTACCCCGTTCCTGCCTTCTCGCTTGACAACATTTTTAAAAACTGGATAGGTACATGGATAGGATAAGTTCAGAGGGATAAGACAATAGACAATAGGTGCAGGAGTAGGCCATTTGGCCTTTCGAGCCAGCACCGCCATTCACTGTGATCATGGCTGATTATAAGGACCAAACACGGGCAGGTGGGACTAGTGTAGATGGGACATGTTGGTCGTCATGGGCAAGTTGGGCTGAAGGGCCTCTTTCCACCCTGGATGACTACGACTCCAAGGAAATAGTTTTTGTTCTTAAAGAGGTCACTGCTAATGGGCCTGTCCCACTTAGGCGACTCTTTAGGCGACTGGCAGAGACTAGTTTTAATGGAATTCACCTACGACACCTGACGACAACCTACGACAACCTACGTCAGCAGAAATTGTCACCACTGTCGCTGAAGAATTTTCAACGTGTTGATAATTTAGCGGCAGTCGCCTGTAGTCGCCCAAAAAAATCGCTTAAGTGGGACAGGCCCGTTACACGGCCGGGCAAATGTATTGTTGCCTGTCGACCTCCAGCGCACAGTCGTAAAATTTCCTTCTCAAATGGAAGGTGGCAGGGTGGCGCAGCTGGTAGAGTGGCTGCCTCACGGGGCCAGGGACCTAGGTACGACCCTGACCTTGGCTGTTGTCTGTGTGGAATTTCCACATTGCACACCTCGACAGCATACAGATACATGACAAGGGAGTAACGTTTAGTGCAAGGTAAACCCAGCAAAGATAGTCCGAGGGTCACCAGTGAGGTCGATAGATAGTAGTTCAGGACTTTTCTCTAATTGTGGTAGGATTGTTCTGTTAGGGGAGTCATGAATCAGCGGCCACAGTTTAAGAATAAGGGGTAGGACATTTAGAATGGAGATGAGGAAAAACCTTTTCACCCAAAGAGTTGTGAATCTGTGGAATTCTCTGCCTCAGAAGGCAGAGGAGGCCAATTCTCCGAATGCTTTCAAGAGAGAGTTGGATAGAGCTCTTAAAGATAATGGAGTCAAGGGATATGGGGAGAAGGCAGGAACGGGGTACTGATTGGGGATGATCACAGTGAATGGCGGTGCTGGCTCGAAGGGCCGAATGGCTGACTCCTGCACCTATTGTCTGCTGTCTATTGTCTATTCAGTCGTCTGATAACAGCAGGGAAGAAACTGAAAGGGATGAAAGGTGGAGACAAAGTGTGAACACTCACCAGATTATCTTCTGTTCGTTTGGGTCGTACAGTGACATGTAGAGTTCGGTTTCCTCCCCGATTTTACAAACAAAGTTGCGGACCCAGATGAAGAGGGCGTGCGTGGGCGATGATGACAAGCGCGCAAATCTGCCGTACTCATTCTGATTCTGACGCTGTCAGAGAGGGGCGGGAACAAAAACAGCCAAAGGATTAGCAAAACCTGCGAGGTGCCAAGTCCGCTGCTGTCTTGAACAGAAAACCCAAGTAGTTAGTCAATTAATCTCAGAGTGGAAATGGAGCAAGGTGCCAGAGCTATCTGTTGGGGGGGGGGGGGGCACTGAGATATAAGGGGATTCATAGAAACATAGAAAATAGGTGCAGGAGGCCATTCGGCCCTTTGAGATCAGCACTGCTATTCATTGTGATCATAGCTGATTGTCCCCAATCAATAACCCGTGCCTGCCTTCTCCCCATATCCCTTGATTCCACTAGCCCCTAGAACTCTATCTAACTCTCTCTTAAATCCATCCAGTGACTTGGCCTCCACTGCCCTCTGTGGCAGGGAATTCCATAAATTCACAACTCTCTGGGTAAAAAAAGTTTTTTCTCACCTCAGTCTTAAATGACCCCCCCTTATTCTAAGACTGTGGCCCCTGGTTCTGGACTCGCCCAACATTGGGAACATTTTTCCTGCATCTAGCTTGTCCAGTCCATTTATAATTTTATGTGTTTCTATAAGATTCTCCCTCATCCTTCTAAACCCCAGTGAATACAAGCCTAGCCTTTTCAATCTTTTCCTCATATGACAGTCCCGCCATCCCAGGGACCAATCTCGTGAACCTACGCTGCACTGCCTCAATCACAAGGATGTCCTTCCTCAAATTAGGAGACCAAAACTGTACACAATACTCCAGATGTGGTCTCACCAGAGCCCTATACAACTGAGAAGAAGGGGAGACCCGGCAGAGGGAGGGCCACCGAAAACAAAGGGGGAGACCTGACAGAGGAGGGTCACTGAGAACAAATAGGCCCATTCTTAGTCAAGATTGTGAACAAAAAAGCTGAAAAATTGTGGAATAGACGTTTCTTCTAATTCTGAAAGCAATACAGGTATATTGTTTTGTGCTGTGTATATGATTCATATATTTTTTCAAAGTTTATCAAGTGGAATTTTCATGTTATGCGGACAATGTTCGTTTAGGGTCAGAGGTCAAATGTGACTGGTCACGTGTGTGTGTAACAGGAAAGTATTTTTTTCACAGCTCAGTTTTATCTTACAAACTCGTGAATTTTAAAAAGCTAGAATGTTCATATCTTTAGCAGACATGCATTGAGCTAAGTTAGTCAATTAATCTCAGAGTCGAAATGGAGCAAGGTGACAGAGCTATCTGTGGGGGGGGGGGCACTGAGATATAAGGGGAAACATAGAAACATAGAAAATAGGTGCAGGAGGAGGCCATTCGGCCCTTTGAGATCAGCACCGCCATTCATTGTGATCATGGCTGATCGTCCCCTATCAGGGTTCAGTGAGCTAAAGGGTTCAGTGAGCTAAAGGGTTCAGTGAGCTAAAGGGTACAGTGCTTTTTAGTAAAGATTAGTTTAAAGGATTAAGATTTTTATAGTGCGAGTGAGTTGATTTAATTTGGGGGCAAGCCATGTCATTTGAGATCGGCCCCATGGTTTGCTCATCCTGCAACATGTGGGAGATCAGGGATATGGTCGGTGTCCCTGGTGACTACGTTTGCAGGAAGTGTGTCCAGCTGCAGCTCCTGACAGACCACATTGAACGATTGGAGCTGCGGTTTGATTCATACTGGAGCATCCACGATGCTGAGAAGCTCGTGAATAGCACGTACAGTGAGTTGGTCACACCGCAGGTTAAGCGGCCAGAAAGGGAACGGGTGACCATTAGCCAGCGTAGCAGTAGGCAGGTGGTGCAGGAGTCCCCTGAGGTCATCTCCCTCCTAAACAGATATACCATTTTGGATACTGTTGGGGGAGATGGCTCATCAGGGGAAGGCAGCAGCAGCCATGTTCATGGCACCATTGGTGGCTCTGCAGCACAGGAGGGGAGAAAGAGTGGAAGGGCTATTGTAATAGGGGATTCAATAGTAAGGGGAATAGATAGGCGTTTCTGCGGCCGCAAACGAGACTCCAGGATGGTATGTTGCCTCCCTGGTGCAAGGGTCAGGGATGTCACTGAACAGCTGAAGAACATTCTGGAGGGTGAACAGCCAGCTGTCGTGGTGCACATTGGCACCAACGATATAGGTAAAAAACGGGATGAGGTCCTACAAGGCGAATTTAGGGAGCTAGGAGATAAACTTAAAAGTAGGACCTCAAAGGTAATAATCTCTGGACTCCTACCAGTGCCACGTGCCAGTCAGAGTAGAAATAGGAGGATATTGCAGATGAATACGTGGCTTGAAAAATGGTGCAAGGGGGAGGGATTCAAATTTCTCGGGCATTGGAACCAGTTCTGGGGGAGGTGGGATCAGTACAAACAGAACGGTCTGCACCTGGGCTTGAAGGGAACCAATGTCCTTGGGGGAGTGTTTGCTAGTGCTGTCGGGGAGGATTTAAACTAATGTGGCAGGGGGATGGGAGCATGAGCAGAGAGACAGAGGGATGTAAAATGAGGGTAGAAGCAATAGGGAGCAAGGTGAAAAGTAAAAGTGGCAGGCAGACAAATCCAGGGCAAAAATCAAAAAGGGCCACTTTTCAACATAATTGTATAAGGGGTAAGTGCGTTGTAAAGACAAGCCTGAAGGCTTTGTGTCTCAATGCAAGGAGCATTCGTAATAAGGTGGATGAGATGAATGTGCAGATAGTTATTAATGAATATGATATAGTTGGGATCACGGAGACATGGCTCCAGGGTGACCAAGGCTGGGAGCTGAACATCCAGGGATATTCAATATTCAGGAGGGATAGCACAAAGGAAAAGGAGGTGGGGTAGTGTTGCTGGTTAGAGAGGAGATTAATGCAATAGAAAGGAAGGACTAGCTTGGAGGATGTGGAAACGATATGGGTGGAGCTGAGAAACACTAAGGGGCAGAAAACGCTAGTGGGAGTTGTGTACAGGCCACCTAACAGTAGTAGTGGAGTTGGGGATGGTATCAAACAGGAAATTAGAAATGCTTGCAACAAGGGTAAAACAGTTATAATGGGTGACTTCAATCTACATATAGATTGGGTGAATCAAATTGGCAGGGGTGCTGAGGAAGAGGATTTCTTGGAATGTATGCGGGATAGTTTTCTAAACCAACATGTAGAGGAATCAACGAGAGAGCAGGCTATTCTAGACTGGGTATTGAGTAATGAGGAAGGGTTAGTTAGCAGTCTTGTTATGCATAGCCCCTTGGGCAAGAGTGACCATAATATGGTTGAGTTCTTCATTAGGACGGAGAGTGACATTGTTAATTCAGAAACAAGGGTTCTGAACTTAAAGAAAGCGCATCCGTGGATAACAAGGGAAATCAGGGATAGTATCAAAACTAAGGATGAAGCATACAAATTAGCCAGAAAACGCAGCCTACCAGAGGACTGGAGAAATTCAGAGTCCAGCAGAGGAGGACAAAGTGCTTAATTAGGAAAGGGAAAATAGATTATGAAAGAAAACTGGCAAGGAACATAAAGACGGACTGCAAAGGTTTTATAGATATGTGAAGAGAAAAAGGTTAGTTAAAACAAATGTAGGTCCCTTGCAGTCAGAAACAGGTGAATTAATCATGGGGAACAAGGATATGGCAGACCAGTTGAATAACTATTTTGGATCTGTCTTCCCAAAGGAAGACATAAATAATCTGCCGGAAATAGCAGGGGACCGGGGGTCAAATGAGATGGAGGAACTGAGTGAAATCCAGGTTAGCCAGGAAGTGGTGTTAGGTACATTGAATGGATTAAAGGCCGATAAATCCCCAGGGCCAGTTACGCTGCATCCCAGAGTACTTAAGGAGGTAGCCCCACAAATAGTGGATGCATTAGTGATAATTTTTGAAAACTCTTTAGATTCTGGAGTAGTTCCTGAGGATTGGAGGGTAGCTAATGTAACCCCACTTTTTAAAAAGGTAGGGAGAGAGAAAGCGGGGAATTACAGACCAGTTAGTCTAACATCGGTAGTGGGGAAACTGCTAGAGTCAATTATTAAAGATGGGATAGCAGCGCATTTGGAAAGTGGTGAAATCATTGGACAAAGTCAGCATGGATTTATGAAAGGTAAATCATGTCTGGCGAATCTTATGGAATTTTTTGAGGATGTAACTTGTAGAGTGGATAAGGGAGAACCTGTGGATGTGTTATATCTGGACTTTCAGAAGGCTTTCGACAAGGTCCCACATAAGAGATTAGCATACAAACGTAAAGCACACGGTATTGGGGGTTCAGTATTCATGTGGATAGAGAACTGGCTGGCAGACAGGAAGCAAAGAGTAGGAGTCAACGGGTCATTTTCCGAATGGCAGTCAGTGACTAGTGGGGTACCACAAGGCTCAGTGCTGGGACCCCAGCTATTTACAATATATATTAATGATCTGGATGAGGGAATTGAATGCAACATCTCCAAGTTTGCGGATGACATGAAGCTGGGGGGCAATGTTAGCTGTGAGGAGGATGCTAGGTGGCTGCAAGGTGACTTGGATAGGTTGGGTGAGTGGGCGAATGCATGGCAGATGCAGTATAATGTGGATAAATGTGAGGTTATCCACTTTGGCGGCAAAAACAGGAGGGTAGATTATTATCTGAATGGTGGCCGATTAGGAAAAGGGGAGATGCAACGAGACCTGGGTGTCATGGTACACCAGTCATTGAAAGTAGGCATGCAGGTGCAGCAGGCTGTGAAGAAAGCGAATGGTATGTTGGCATTCATAGCAAAAGGATTTGAGTATAGGAGCAGGGAGGTCCTACTGCAGTTGTACAGGGTCTTGGTGAGGCCACACCTGGAGTATTGCGTACAGTCTGAGGAAAGACATTCTTGCCATAGAGGAAGTACAGAGAAGGTTCACCAGACTGATTCCTGGGATGGCAGGACTTCTATATGAAGAAAGACTGTATGAAAAGACTGGATAGACTCGCTGGAATTTAGGAGATTGAGGGGGGATCTTCTAGAGGCTTACAAAATTCTTAAGGGGTTGGACAGGCTAGATGCAGGAAGATTGTTCCCGATGTTGGGGAAGTCAACAAGGGGTCCAGAACAAGGGGTCACAGTTTAAGGATAAGGGGGAAGTCTTTTAGGACCGAGATGATGTCTTTTTTCACACAGAGACTGGTGAGTCTGTGGAATTCTCTGCCACAGAAGGTAATTGAGGCCATTGTGGCTATATTTAAGAGGGAGTTAGATGTGGCCCTTGTGGCTGAAGGGATCAGGGGGTATGGAGAGAAGGCAGGTACGGGATACTGAGTTGGATGATCAGCCATGATCGTATTGAATGGCGGTGCAGGCTCGAAGGGCCGAATGGCCTGCTCCTGCACCAATTGTCTATGTTTCTATGTTTCTATGATTGTTGTTCTGTCGGTAGGAAAATAGCAATGAATAAGATTAATCCCTTACAATAATTTTTTAAGGCGTTACTTTATGTGCTGACGTCTGGTCACGTGTGTGACATTTTATTTCACTTTCCGATATTGGGCTGTTGAGAAGGAGAGACCCGATTGGCGGGGGGGGGGGGGGGGGGGGCGGGGGGGGGTGAGATTGAAGGGAGAGTACAAGGGGAAGGGCCTGAAGGAGGACTGCCTACCTCCACACGCGGAACCACGCCTGATTAGCCGCCGCAAGAAGACGACAAAACTCTTCGATGAACTTGTCGTAACTTTGTTAGCATCAGGAACGTGGCAACACCTGTGTACTGCCCAGGTACTACTCATCAAGGACCCACACCACCCTGGCCACACACTCATTCAGGTAGAAGGTACAGGAGCCTGAAGACTGCAACGCCAAGGTTCAGTAATAGCTGCTTCCCCACAGCTATTAGGCTATTAAACTTGGTTCGGCAAAACTCTGAACATTAATACCCCTTTATTTGCACTTTATCAATTTATTTATTCATGTGTGTATATATTTATATAATGGTATATGGACACACTGATCTGTTTTGTAGTCAATGCCTACTATGTTCTGTTGTGCTAAGCAAAGAAAGAATGTCATTGTCCTGTCAGGGACACATGACGATAAAGTCTTTTGACTTTTTTTGACTCTGTGACTCTTTTGAGGTGAGGGCTGCTTTATGATCTTTTACCGGGTTGTACGCAAAACAAGGCATTTCTCTGGGCCTACAGTGGGTACATGTGACAATGAAGTGTTCATTGATGCATTGAACTAATAAAGCCGCTGCCTCACGGCTCCAACATCCAGGGTTCACTCCTGAACTCCGAGCACAGTGCCACCCGGAGAAAACCCATGCGGTGACGGGGCGAATGTACACAGAGAACCCCCGTATATAGGATCGGACGCAGGTCTCTGGAGCTGAAAGGATGCTACTTTACCACTGTGCCGCCCTTTCTGAGAAACTACAAGGTGTTGTGGCGGCCCCTGGTGGTTAGCCACTTGTGGTGCGAACCCTCGGCTCTGGGGGTTGGGTCATGTGGCTTGGTTTGGCGGGAAGAGCAGGTCAGGGGACTCCCCTGGGGTATAGATACAGCTGGTAACACCTTTGCCCGTTGTTGTGGTTCTGAGAGCTGTTCTGTGTTAACCTTATCAAGATCACTTTGTTTGACAACACGTGTCTCGCTATAGTGTAGGCATATACTGCAGTTCATACATTTTAGAAACATAGAAAATAGATGCAGGAGTAGGCCATTCGGCCCCATCGAGCCAGCACCGCCATTCAATATGATCATGGCTGATCATCTAAAATCAGTACCCCCCCCCCCCTCCTGTTTCTGCTTTCTCCCCACTGCCATTGATTCCATAAGATTAGCCATAAGAGCTAGATCTAACTCTCTCTTGAATACATCCAGTGAATTGGCCTCCTCTGCCTTCTGTGGCAGAGAATTCCACAATTTGACCTTTAAAGTAACTGGCACATTTGTTTCAGAAATAAACTTCTTTACTCAGTGAGTGAAGTATTAAGAGTCTCACAGTTAATGTTATTGCTGCCTTTCAGTGCTACTATCCAGAAAAAGGTAGCCTCTCCTACCCGGAAAGTGGCACTTCCCAGCAGCAGGCTTCAGCTCCAAGATCTTCAACAGAATTTCTGATAATCCTCAAGGACTTTCAAAAGTCCACGGACAAATGGAGCGGCCCAATCTATCAGCAACACAAAATGGCTGCCAGCCTTCCCCTTCCCATGATGCATTACAGGACAATTAGGACTCTAATGTGTGTGAAGGAAATGCAGATGCTGGTTTACTCCGAGAATAAGACAGAAAATGCTTGAGTACCTTAACGGGACAGGCAGCATCTCTGGAGAGAAGGAATGGGTGACGTTTCGGGTCGAGATCCTTCTTCTTGGGTAGGCTAGGACTTTATTCCTGGAAAGGCAGGAAGCTGAGGGGTAATCTCATAGAGGTGTATAAGATCATGAGGGGGATAGATAGGGTAAAGGCACAGTCTAAAGGCCAGAGTATGGGGAATCAATAACCAGAGAACATAGGTTCTTGGTGAGAGAGGGAAGATTTAATAGGAACCTCAAGGGTTAACTTTTTTTTACTCGAAGGGCGGTGGGTGTATGGATGAGCTGCTGACTGAGGCAGGTATTATCACAACGTCTAAAAAACATTTGGACAAGTACATGGATAGGACAGGTTTGGAGGGATATAGGCCAAAAGCAGGCAGTTGGGATGAAGATAGATGGGGTATCTTGGTTGCCATGGGAAAGCTTGGCCAAAGGGTCTGTTTCTATGCGGTATGACTCAATGACAATTTAGGATAGTGCCATTGATTAATGAAGTCTCGGGGATTTTCCAAAGCCCACTGACAAGTCGAGCAGCCCGATCAATCATGGAGAACAAGATGGCTGCCAGCTGTCCCCTTCCCATGATGCAACACAGGACTCAAATGTGGAGGAAGGTACTGCAGATGCTGGTTTACACTGAAGATAGACACAAAATGCTGGAGTAATTCAGCAGGTCAGGTAGCATCTCTATAGAAAAGGAATGGGTAACATTCTGGGCCGAGACACTTCTTCAGACTCCTTGGGTATGCTAGGACTTTATTCCTTGGAGGGCAGGAAGCCGAGGGATGATCTTTTAAAGGTGTGTAAGATCATGAGAGGGATTGATTGGGTAGATGCACAGTCTTTTGCCCAAAGTAGGGGACACAAGACCCAGAGAACATGGGTTTAAAATGAGGGGGGGGGAAGATTTAATGGGAACCTGAGCGGAACCAGAACCTGGGACTGTCATATACTGAGAGAATGGAGCAGCTGTGCTTGTGCACTCTGGAGTTTAGAAGGATGAGAGGGTATCTCATTGAAACATATAAGATTGTTAAAGGCTTGGACACACGGAAGGCAGGAAACATGTTCCCGATGTTGGGGGATTCCAGAACCAGGGGCCACAGTTTAAGAATAAGGAGTAAGCCATTAGAACGGAGACAAGGGAACACTTTTTCTCAGAGAGTGATGAGTCTGTGGAATTCTCTGCCTCAGAGGGCGGTGGAGGCAGGTTCTCTGGATGCTTTCAAGAGAGAGCTAGATAGGGCTCTTAAAGATAGCGGAGTCAGGGGATATGAGGAGAAGGCAGGAACGGGGTACTGATTGGGGATGATCAGCCATGATCACAGTCAATGGCGGTGCTGGCTCGAGGGGCCAAATGTCCTGCTCCTGCACCTATTGTCTATTGTCTATAACCTTTTTTTACTACACAAGGTAAAATACTGTGCATTTACCTTATCTATTCCTATCTACACAGAGGGTGGTGAGTTTATGGGATGAGCTGCCAGAGGAGATAGTTGATGCAGACACTATCAAATCATTTTAAATGAATTTAGACAGGTACATGGATAGGACAGGTTGAGAGGGATATATGGGTTAACTGCAGGCAGGAGGGACTAAGGTAGATGGGGTATCTAGGTTGGCGTTGGTAAGTTGAGCTAAAGTGCCTGTTTCCACGCTGTATGACTCTATGCGAATTTAGGATAGTGCCATTGATTCGTGGGAGAGGACTAGAGGTCATTGCCTAAGAATTAAAGGACGTTCCTGCAGGAACAAGATGAGCATAAATGTCTTCAACCAGAGGGTGGTGCATCTGTGGAATTATTTGCCACAGAAAGCTGCAGAGGCCAAGTCAGTGGATATTTTTAAGGCAACGATAAATGGATTCTTGATTAGTACAGGTGTCAGAGGTTATGGGGAGAAGGCAGGAGAATGGGGTTCAGAGAGAGAGATAGACCAGCCATGATTGAATGGTGGAGTAGACTTGATGGGCCGAATGGCCTAATTCTACTCCTATTCCTTTTGATCTTATGATCAATGAATAGACAATAGGCAATCGGTGCAGGAGTAGGCCATTTGGACCTTTAAGCCTGCACCGCCATTCAATGTGATCATGGCTGATCATCCACTATCAGTACCCCGTTCCTGCCTTCTCCCCATATCCCCTGACTCCGCTATTTTTACAGTCTCAGGGACTTTCAAAAGCCCACTTGCAAGTGGAGCAGCCCGATCAATCATAGGCCACAAGATGGCTGGCAGCTTTCCCCTACCCATAATGCAACACAAGAAGCAGGAGGAAGCGTGTGGGCCTCTTACCGACTCCTCTCGGATCCGCTCTGTGATGTCCTGCGTTGCTCGCTTGTGTGCTTGGAAGAGGCTGATGACACTGGTGTGGTCCGGATCGAGAATATTGCCGTTCTCATCTCTGACAACAAGGTCCAGTTCCAGCATTCTGCAACGGAAGAAGAGACCGGGGCATTTGGCGAGTATTGGGGGAAGAGTGCTGACATGGATAGAAAATTAGTTGGCGGACAGGGAACAAAGAGTAGGGATTAACGGGTCCCTTTCAGAATGGCAGGCAGTGACGAGTGGGGTACCGCAAGGCTCAGTGCTGGGACCGCAACTATTTACAATATACGTCAATGATTTAGATGAAGGGATTCAAAGTAACATTAGCAAATTTGTAGATGACACAAAGCTGGGTGGCAATGTGAACTGTGAGGAGGATGCTATGAGAATGCAGGGTGACATCGACATGTTGGGTGAGTGGGCAGATGCATGGCAGATGCAGTTTAATGTGGATAAATGTGAGGTTATCCACTTAGATAGCAAAAACAGGAAGGTGTCTAAATGGTGTCAAGTTGGGAAAAGGGGAAGTACAACAGGATCTGGGGGTCCTTGTTCATCAGTCAATGAAAGCAAGCATACAGTAGGCAGTGAAGAAAGCGAATGGCATGTTGGCCTTTATAACAAGAGGAGTTGAGTATAGGAGCAAAGAGGACCTTCTGCAGTTGTATAGGGCCCTGGTGAAACCATACCTGGAGTATTGTGTGCAATTTTGGTCTCCTAATTTGAGGAAGGACATTCTTGCTATTGAGGGAGTGCAGCGTAGGTTTACAAGGTTAATTCCCGGGATGGCGGGACTGTCATATGCTGAGAGAATGGAGCTGCTGGGCTTGCATACTCTGGAGTTTATAAGGATGAGAGAGGATCTTATTGAAACATGAAGATATTATTAAAGGTTTGGACATGCTAGAGGCAGGAAACATATGTTGGGGGAGTCCAGAACCAGGGACCACAATTTAAGAATAAGGGATAAGCCATTTAGAACAGAGACTTTTTCAAACAGAGAGTGGTGAGTCTGTGGAATTCTCTGCCTCAGAGGGCAGTGGAGGCCGGTTCTCTGGATACTTTCAAGAGAGAGCTAGATAGGGCTCTTATAGTGGAGTCAGGGGATATGAGGAGAAGGCAGGAACATGAGTGGTACTATCCTGCACATTGGGGACAATTTACAGAAGCCAATTAACGTACAAACCTGCACATCTTTGGGGTGTGGAAAGAAACTGGATTCACCGGAGAAAATCCACAGGGTCACAGGGAGAGCGTGCAAACTTTAGAAGGATGAGGGGACACCTCGTTGAAACTTGCTAAACAGTGAAAGGCCTGGATAGAGTGGATGTGGAGAGGATGTACGCACTGGTGGGAGAGTCTAGGACCAGAGGCCATTGCCTCGGAATAAATGGGCGTACCTTTAGAAAGGAGATGAGGAGGAATTTTAGTCAGAGGGTGCTAAATCTGTGGAATTAATTGCCGCAGGAGGCCATAATGCAAGCCATCGATGGATATTTTTAATCATCAACGGAGGCCCTCAATGATTATTTTTAAGGTGGAGATTGTTAGATTTTTGATTAGTTAAGGAGTCAGGGGTCGTGGGGAGAAGGCAGGAGAATGGGGTTGAGAGGGAGAGATAGGTCAGCCGTGATTGAATGGAGGAGGAGACTTGATGGGTTGAATGGCCTAATTCTGCTCCTATAACCTAGGAACTCCACACGGACAGTGGCTGTCGTCTGAATCCAAGGCAGCAACTCTACCACGATGCCCTTGTGAAGGGCAGGATGAACAGACCAGGGGTTTAAGGTAAGAATGGAAGAGACGCAAATTGTGAAGTCAGAGGAAGGAATATATAGGTGGAAGAAATGTTCAAACATACTTGTTGCCGGCATCTATTTTGATGGTGACCTCTTGCTTCAAGTCTTTTAGCTCATCGTGCGGCAGAGTCCCCGAGAGGAGCTGAGATCTTTTCTCGATCAAGTTGCACATCCTCGAGGTGACCTGGCGAAACTTGTTAACTTGTCCAGCCTGGAGTAAGAAAAAAGAGAAATAAAAGTTACCTGTTTAGTCCAGGTTAGAGAAACGGCGTGGAAACAGGCCCCTTCGGCCCACCAAGCCTGCGCCGACCAGCGATCACCCCGTACACTTTCGCTACACAACACACACAGCTCAGATTAGTTTATTTCGACTCAGACAATAGACAACAGGTGCAGTAGTAGGCCATTCAGCCCCTCGAGCCAGCACCGCCATTCAATGTGATCATGGTCCACAATCAGTACCCCGTTCCTGCCTTCTCCCCATATCCCCTGACTCTGCTATCTTTAAGATCCCTATCTAGCTCTCTCTTGAAAGCATCCAGAGAACCAGCCTCCACCATTCTCTGAAGCAGAGAATTCCACAGACTCACAACTCTCTGTGTGGGAATGTTTTTCCTCATCTCCTATCTAAATGGCCTGCCCCTTATTCTTAAACTATGGCCCCTGGTTCTGGAATCCCCCAACATCAGGAACACGTTTCCTGCCTCCAGCATGTCCAAACCCTTAATATTTCAATAAGATTCTCTCTCATCCTTCTAAATTCCAGAGTATACAAACCCTGCCGCTCCATTCTATCAATATATGACAGTCCCGCCATCCTGGGAATTAACCTGGTGAACCTACGCTGTACCCCCTCAATGGCAAGAATGTCCTTCCTCAAATTTGGAGACCAAAACTGCACACAATACTCCAGGTATGGTCTCACTAGGGCCCTGCACAACTGCAGAAGGACCTCTTTGCTCCTATTCTCGACTCCTCTTGTTCCCGAGTTACAGTGAAAAGCTTTTGTTACGAGCAAACCAGTCTAAGGTGGTAACAGTAGGGACAGTTTACAATTTTACCAAGCCAATTAACCTACAAACCTGCACGTCTTTGGAGTGTGAGAGGAAACCGGAGAGCCCGGAGAAAACCCACGCGGTCACAGGGAGAATGCGCAAAGACCACACAGAACCCGTGGTCAGGATCGAACCCGGGTCCAGAGGCAGTAACTTCCCTGCCCGCAAATTATAATTCTCGAATTATCTTTGAGAATTGGATCGCAATTACCTATGTGTTTAAAGTGAGGTCACCTTGAGGGATTTATAGACCATAATATCTCGAATCAAACAGTAGAAATATCATACTAAATATATTGCCTCCAAGATGACGGGAGCAGTACCACTTTCTTTGCTTATTTATTTTCCCTAAGACCGATTACGCAGCGGTAGAGCTAAGGCCCTACAGCGGCAGAGACGCAGGTTCAATCCTGACTATGGGTGCTGTCTGTACGGAGTTTGCACGCTCTCCCCTTGACCTAAGCTAAACTAAACCTGTTATAGAACAATGCACTGTAGTATTCCACCTGCAGTGAGCCTTTGGGGCGTGGCTAAGCTGGCCATCCGCGAGTCACGGCTCCAGGCGGAAGAGGACTCTGCGTGAGCCGGCGGCCTACCCCTTTACCGGGGTTACGCCCGCACCCGGGTGGTGCTAGAGAGGGACTACGCGCTGTCCACGGGCACCCTCGGGGATTTCCGGGACCACTGGGCACTGCGGGGGAATGCATGACAAGGATTGTAACATAGTTGTATAATAGTTTATTTAGTATATTTGTTTGTCTTGTATTATGGTGGTAGGTTCTGTTTTGGTTTTATTGTATTGTATATAATGTTTTAATATATGAATAAATATGTTTGATTTTTAAAAAAAGTGAGTCTTTCGACCATTGAATGTAGAATAAGGGGCCGGCCACTTAGAACGGAGATGAGGAAAACCTTTTCCACACAGAGAGTGGTGAGTCTGTGGAATTCTCTGCCTCAGAGGGCGGTGGAGGCCGGTTCTCAGGATGCTTTCTAGAGAGAGCAAGATAGGGCTCTTAAAGATCGCGGAGTCAGGAGATGTGGAGAAGGCAGGAACGGGGTACTGATTTGAGATGAGCAGCCATGATCACATTGAATGGCGGTGCTGGCTCGAAGGGCCGAATGGCCTTGTCCTGAACCTATTGTCTATTGTCTATTGTCTAATGTAGAATAAAAAACAACACAAGAACGGGCCCTTCAGCCCTCATAGTCCGTGCCCACATGATACCAAGACCATCTCTTGTCTGCTCTCCTGTGATCCATATTCCTCTTTTCCCTCCATAAGCCTATCCAAAACCCTCCTAAACACCACTATCCTCTCTGCCTTCACTACCACTCCATGTCCCAGACATTCACCACTCGCTGTGTAAAAAAAACTTGCCCTGCACATCCCCTTTAAACTTCCCCCCTTTCATCTTAAAGCTATGCCCTCTATTTCCACCCTGGAGTAAAGGTTCTGGTCGTCTACCCTATCGATGCCTCTCATCATTTTCATGTTCATAAGTTCCAGGGGAAGAATGAGACCAATCGGCCCTTCGAGTCTACTCTGCCATTCAATCATGGCTGATCTATCTCTCCCTCCTAACCCCATTCTCCTGCCTTCTCCCCATAACCTCGGACACCCGTACTAATCGGTCATTCGGTCAATCTCCGCCTTAAAAATATCCATTGACTTGGCCTCCACAGCCGTCAGTGGCAATGAATTCCACAGATTCACCACCCTCTGACTAAAATAATTCCTCCTCATCTCCTTTCTAAAAGTATGATTTTTAATTCTGAGGCTATAGCCTCTAGTCCGAGACTTTCTCACCCTCTCGATTAGTATTCTTCTTGATTAGTACGGGTGTCAGGGGTTGTGGGGAGAAGGCAGGAGAATGGGGTTAGGAGGGAGAGATAGATCAGCCATGATTGAATGGCGGAATAGACTTCATGGGCTGAATGGCCTAATTCTGCTCTTATCACTTATGATCTTATGATCTCTCCACAACCCCTCTTTCCAGGCTTTTCACTATTTGATGAGTTTCAATGAGGTCCCCCACCCCCCCCCCCCCCCCCCGATCCTTCAAACTCCAGCGAGTACAGACCCAGTGCCTACAAAAAGCTCATCATGTTAACCCACTCATTCCTGGGATCATTCTCGTAAACCTTCTCTCGACCCTCCCCAGCTCCAACACATTCTTCCTTAAAAAAGGGGGCCCAAAACTGCTCATAATACTCCAAATGTGGTCTAACCAGTGTGAGCATTACATCCCTGCCTTTGTATTCTAGTCCTCTCGAAATAAATGCCAGCATTGCGTTTGCCCACCTTACTACTGATTCAACTTGCAAAGTAACCCTTCGGGAATCCTGCACTAGCACTTCCAGGTCCCTTTGCACCTCTGATTTCTGAATCCGCTCCCCATTCAGAAAATAGACTTTATTCCACCGCCAATATGCATGTCTCCATGGTTTTATATAGTTCTCTCAGTGTGAAGAAGGGTTCCGACCCAAAAAGTCACCTATCCATGTTCTCCGGAAATGCTGCATGACCCGCCGAGCTACTCCAGTACTCTGTGTCCTTTTATATAGTTCAATAAGGTTGAGGAGATGAGAGAAATTAGAACAAAGGGTCTGTTCCATCCTATAACACTCCCATTACAGTATAACAACAAGTCTCGGGATGTACTGAACATAAGCAGCCTAGGACACCAGGCGTCACAGTGGCGCAGCGGTAGAGCTGCCTTACATCATCAGAGTCCTGGGTTCGATCCTAACTATGGGTGCTATCTGCATGGAGTTTGTACGTTCTCCCCCATCAGGCAAAAGGTACAGAAGTGTGAAAACGCACGCCACCAGATTCAGGGACAGTTTCTTCCCAGCTGTTATCAGGCAACTGAACCATCCCACCACAACCAGAGAGCAGCGCTGAACTACTATCTACCTCAGGGGTGACCCTCGGACTATCTTTGATCGGACTTTGCTGGCTTTACCTTGCACTAAATGTTATTCTCTTATCATGTATCTATACACTGTAAATGGATTGATTGTAATCATGTATTGTCTCTCTACGGAGTGGTTAGCACGCAACCAAAAGCAAAACACTGTACCTTCACTGTGCCTGTGACGACTAAAATTGACTTTGACATTGACTTTGCACCTCAGCCCACGTGACAATAAACTAAACTCAAACTGACCTGCGTGGGTTTTACCTGGGAACTCTGCTTTCCTCCCACATTCCAAAGACGTGCTGCTTTTGTAGGCCAATTGGCTTCGGTAAAGATAGTAAATTGTCCCTAGTGTACGGGGATGGCTGGAGCGACACGCTTTATCTCTAAACTAAACCTGATACGTCTGTCTCATCAAAATACTCCCTTCAAAAACGAGTGTGAAATGCAGATCTAATTCCACAATGTCAGCATTGCAAATTGCCTCGAAAACTTGCACCGCTGAGTGACTGTGAAGGAAAAGTTATAATTAAGCTCTTAACGCTAATTAAGCTGGTATTCATGTCTCAGTGTGTCATGGTGCCATAATTGGCTATTACAGAACAGGGCAGCTGAAGTCTCTCAAACATCTCACCACTAATTCTCGCATTAGTTTTATAATTGGCCTTTTTGTAACTGAGCACGTGGGGCAGCGAATGTCATTATCCTCGTTTTTTCAAGAGTCAAGAGTGTTTTATTGTCGTGTGTCCCAGATAGGACAATGACATTCTTGCTTGCTGCAGCACAACAGAATATGTAAACATAGTACAAAACGGGAGAGAAAAAAAGTTCAGTGTGTCTATACACACGCACATACTCAATAAATAAACAAATATAGTGCAATAATAACAATAGTCTGTTGTAGCTCAGAGCGTATTTGTTGTCGTGTTTAATAGCCTGAAGGCTGTGGGGAAGCAGCTGTTCCTGAACCTGGACGTTACAGATTTCAGGCTCCCGTACCTTCTTCCCGATGGCAGGGGTGCAATGAGTGCATGGCCAGGATAGTGTGGGTCTTTGATGATGCGGGCTGCCTTTCTGAGGCAGCGACTTCAATAGATCTCCTCGATGGTGCGGAGGTCAGAGCCGGTGATGGACTGGGCAGTGGTCACAACTTTTTGTAGTCTTTTCCACTCCTGGACATTCAAGTTGCCGAACTACTTCCCCAAAAATAAATGCCTTTCTTTTTTGAGTGGCAATTTATTGCCACACACACACACACACACACACACACACACACACACACACACACACACACACACACACACACACACACACACACACACTCTCACACACACACACACACACACACACACACACACACACACACACACACTCACACACACTCTCACACTCTCACTCACACACTCACACACACACGCACACGCACACGCACTCTCACACACACTCTCACACACACACACTCACACACACGCACTCTCACACACACTCTCACACTCACACTCACACTCACACACACACACACACACACACACACACACACACACACTCACACACACACACACACACACACACACACACTCACACTCACACACACACACACACACTCACACACACACTCTCACACTCACACTCACACACACACACACACACACACACACACACACACGCACTCTCACACACACTCTCACACACACACACTCACACACACACACGCACTCTCACACACACACACTCACACTCACACACACACACACACACACACACACACACACTCACACTCACACACACACACACACTCACACACACACTCTCACGCACACACGCTCACACACACACAGTTGCTGAATTACGGCACCAGTGACCCGGGTTCGATTCCCGACTGCAGCTGCTGTCTGTAAAGAGTTTGCACGTTCACCCCGTGACTTGCGTGGGTTTTTTCTGAGATCTTCGGTTTCCTCCCACACTCCAAAGACGTACAGGTTTGTAGGTTAATTGGCTTGGTGTAAATGTAAATTGTTCCTCGTGTGTGGGGGGGGAGTGGGTGGTGTGGGGGGAGGGGGCAAGGGGGAAGGGAGGGTGTGCGTGGAGGAGGGGGAGGGGGGAAGGGGGGACGGGGGAAGGGGGGATGGGGGGAAGGGGGAGTTTGGGGGGGAGGGTGGGTGTGGGGGAGAGGGACCCACTCAGCAGCCACTGGCCGCGGAACCACACAGCACCTCCCGACTCCACACAGCGGCTTTCCCGACTCCACTCAGCAGCTTTCCTGACTCCACTCAGCGGCTTTCCCGACTCCACACAGCGGCTTTCCCGACTCCACTCAGCGGCTTTCCTGACTCCACTCAGCGGCTTTCCCGACTCCACACAGCGGATTTTCCGACTCCACACAGCGGCTTTCCTGACTCCATACAGCAGCGTTCGCGACTGCACTCTGGCGGACTCAATCAGCACCACTTGTTTACTCAGCCCCACCTCCGGGGCAGGGGCGTTACATTCATGGTGGCTGACAGGCGAGAAGACCAATCTGCTGATCTCACGATTGTTTAAACCTTCATAGCTTTTCACCGACAAAACTTGGTGGGTTGGAGCAGAGAAGAACGGTGAGTAAGGTGGCGAAAAAGTCCGAGCGATATAGGGTTGTGTTTTTGCGCAAATGTAATTACAATGCAGAGCGGAAGTGATCAAGATGAGAGTTTTAGTAACAGTATAGGTTCAGTATTCAGTATCTTTGAAAGAGATAATTTTTGGAGAGAACGACTCGATACCTCATTTGATATCAGGTATAAAGCAGCATCTGCAGTTCTTTGTTTCTACAGTGAAAGTTTTTTTGTTGTATGCCTTCCACAGTCAGTGGAAAGACTAGACATGATTATAATCGGGCCACCCACAGTGTACAGGTACACGATAAAGGGTATATCATTTCTCCTCAGGGTCCTACCAAACCTTTCCCCTCTCACTTGCGCCTATGTCCAATGGTTCTTGATGCCCCTACTTGGAGTAAAAGACTCCATCTATTCCCTGTGTGATCTGTACGATCACCCCTCATCCTCCTGCACTCCAACAAATCTAAAATCATGAGAGGAATAGATCGGGTAGATACACAGAGTCTCTTGCCCAGAGTAGGGGGATCGAGGACCAGAGGACATGGGTCTAAGGTGAAGATGAAAAGATTTAATAGGAATCTGAGGGGTCACTTTTTCACACAAAGGGTGGTGGGTGTATGGAACGAGCTGCCGGAGGAGGTAGTTGAGGCTGGGACTATCCCAACGTTTACGAAACAGTTAGACAGGTACATGGATAGGACAGGTTTGGAGGGATATGGGCCAAACCCGGGCAGGTGGGACTAGTGTAGCTGGGGCATGTTGGCCGGTGTGGGCAAGTTGGGCCGAAGGGCCTGTTTCCATGCTGTATCACTCTATGACTTTATTCATAAAGTCCTCAAGATGCTGGAGTGACCCAGCGGGTCAGGCAACACCTCTGGAGGAAATGGGTAGGCGACGGTAAGATGACGCCTACCTGCGGCGACATTTTGCCAGCGGCACAACAGAAAATCTTCAAATATAGTATTTCTGAGCTCATCTGTGCCAACGAATCTGCCGAAATCAACGATGTATGTAGCGAGCTGCTAACGCATTTAAATGCATTGGAGCTACTAAAGATAGCGAATGGTAATGGAACCGAACTCCCGAAGATAGCGATGGTAATGGAATCCCCCATCGGAGGGGAATCCCCGAGCTCACGGAGGCGTGCAGGTACAGTAAGTACTGTACCTGTAAACACCGGGGGAGCCTTCATGGAGTCCGGAATCGAGGCTGTCGGGCACGATCTCCCAGCAGCAACGGAGCTGCAGGTGCCGACTGTAAGGGAATTCCCGATCTCAGGGGAATCCCCGACCTCGTGGAGACTCGCAAGTACTGTATCTTTAAACACCAAGGAGGGCTACATGGAGTACGGAAACGTGGCCATCGGGCAGGACTACAAGTAAGACTGAAGCGGAGGGGATTTTGGCTCCCTCTCCCTACTATCCTACTGGCCAACGTACAGTCCCTTGAAAACAAAGTGGAGGACTTAAGGGCAAGGCTGCTTTACCAAAGAGAGCTGAGGGAATGCTCTGTGTTCTGTTTCACAGAGACATGGCTCACCCCCAGCTCCCCAGACTCAGCCTTAAGGGTTCTCCATCCACCGTATGGACCGTACACTGGCATCGGGGAAAGGGAGAGGAGGGGGCGTTTGCCTCATGGTCAATCCTGCATGGGGCTCTGACATGGCAGTCCTATCCAACTCCTGCTCTCCACACCTCGAACATCTGGCGGTGAAGTGCCGTCCCTTCTACCTACCGAGGGAATTCACCTCCATCATCCTGACCGCGGTCTACATCCCACCACAGGCAGACGTCCGTCTGGCACTGGAGGAGCTGCACGCCGTGGTCAACAAACACCAGACGGCGATGCAGAGGTCTACAAGAGGTCCAGATACGACCTTGGTAAGGCCATCAAAAAGGCCAAAAGGATCTTCTGCTCTAAGCTGGAGGATGAGGGATGTTCGGCAACTGTGGCAGGGCCTGAATGACATGACCTCCTAAAAGGTGAAAGCAGGAGGCAGCTCAAACGACAGCGAAGCAACATTCCCTGACGAGCTCAATGTGTTCTATGCACGGTTCGATAGGGAGAACACAGATGTGCCTTCCTGAGCCCACATTCACCCTGACGGTGTTACAGTCACAGTCACAGAGGCCGATGTCAGATGATATCTCAGGGAGTGAACCCTCGGAAAGCGCCTGGACTGATGGTATACCCGGCTGTGTTCTAAAAACCTGTGCGGACCAACTGGCTGGAGTATTTACAGACATTTTCAACCTCTCACCTCTGAGGTCTGAGGTTCCCACCTGCCTCAAAAGGGCATCAATAATACCGGTGCCCAAGAAGAGCAAGGTGACGTGCCTCAATGACTATCGACCAGTGGCACTAACGCCTGTGGTGATGAAGTGCTTTGAGAGGTTGGTTATGGCGCAAATCAATTCCTACCCCGACAAGAACCTGGACCCACTGTAGTTCGCTTACCGCCACAACAGATCAACAGTGGATGCGATCTCACTGGCTCTCCACTCCGTACTGGACCACTTGGACGACAAAAACATATGTCAGGCTGCTGTTTGTAAACTACAGCTCGGCGTTTAATACCATTATCCCTTCCAAGCTGGTTACCAAGTTCATGGAACTGGGCTTCTGCACATCCCTCTGCAATTGGATCCTCAACTTCCTCATCCACAGTCAACAGTCTGTTCGAATTGGAGGAACCACTTCATCGTCAGTAACAATTAGTACGGGAGCACCTCCAGGCTGCGTGTTCAGCCCCCTGCTGTACTCACTCTATACTCATGACTGCATAGCCGGACATAGTGCGAACTCCATCATCAAGTTCGCTGACGACACCACTGTTGTTGGACAAATCACAGATGGGGATGAGTCAGAGTATGGAAGTGAGATCAATCGACTGACCAAATGGTGCCAGCACAATAACTTGGCTCTCAACATCAGTAAGACCAAGGAAGTAATCGTGGACTTTAGTAGGGGAAGGATGAGAACCCACAATCCTGTTTATATCTACGGGACAATGGTGGAGAGAGTCAATAACTTCAAATTCCTGGGCGTGCATATATCAGAAGATCTTTCCTGGGCCCAGCACACCGATGCAATTATAAAGAAGGCACAACAGCGACTCTACTTCCTGAGAAGATTACGGAGATTCGGCATGTCATAGAGGATTCTCCTAAACCTCTACAGGTGCTCGGTAGAGAGCATTCTGACCGGTTGCATCGTGGCCTGGTTCAGCAACTTGAACGTCCAGGAGCGAAAAAGAATGCAGAAAGTTGTGACCACTGCCCAGTCCGTCACCGGCTCGGACCTCCCCACCGTCAAAGGGATCTATCGTAGTCGCTGCCTCCAAAAGGCAGCCAGCATCATCAGAGACCCACACCATCCTGGCCACACACTCATCTCACCACTGACATCGGGAAGAAGGTACAGGAGCCTGAAGACTGTAACGTCCAGGTTCAGGAACAGCTGCTTCCCCACAGCCATCAGGCTATTAAACACAACAAATAAGCTTTGAGCTCTGTACTACAAAAGACTATATTATTATTTGTTATTTGCACTATATTTGTTATTTATTGAACTTGTTTTCCCTTTTTCTTTTTTTCCCCATTATATACAATGTTTACATATTCACATATCCTGTTGTGCTGCAGCAAGTAAGAATGTCATTGTCCCATCCGGGACACACGACAATAAAACCCTCTTGACTCTTGTCTCTTGTCTTGGGTCGGGACCCTTCTTCAGGCTAAAATCCTAGCCTGCCTAACCAAGCCTGCTCTTTTGCATTCCGAAAAAAAATGGTGTTGCCAGCTTCTGATGATCTTTGCTACATCAGCCAGAACAAAACTCATGTTATGGTCATATGACCAAGCCTAAGTCATTACCCTTATGAGCCTGGAAGCCCAGACATTAACGAAAAGCATCAGATTTGCAACTGAGACAGTGGCCAATTGACAATTGGCCTTGAGCTTCGAAATGTCTAAAACTGGCAAGATGAAAATTGATATAATTGGATGATTGGATGCAGTTTGGAACTGATGAGGCCACTGCTACTGCAGTTCCCCAGCCATTACATGAGTTCGCTAAATTAATTTGACACAGTATCAATTTAGCTGGAAGCTGGTACCAGTCTAAATCATCACTAATTGAGCTGTGAGCTTACAAGGTCTCGAGGATCTTCCTACGTGACATATTAAAGCATTGCTCAGATCCGGGTTTGGTCACTCCATCACTGAATGAAATGGTGGTGAAACTGTGCAATTTATTGCTCACAGAAGGCTGCGGAGACCAAGTCAATGGATTTTTTTAAGGCAGAGATAGAGTTTTGATTAGTATGGGTGTCAGGGGTTATGGGGAGAAGGCAGGAGAATGAGGTCAGGAAGGAGGGATAGATCAGCCATGATAGCATGACGGAGTACACTTGATGGGCCGAATGGCCTAACTCTGCTCCTGATTGGCTATATTTAAGAGGGAGTTAGATGTGGCCCTTGTGGCTAAAGGGATCAGGGGGTATGGAGAGAAGGCAGGTACAGGATACTGAGTTGGACGATCAGCAGTGACTCCAACTCTCCCGCTTTTGGCGGGAGATCGCCCGCTGAAAGGGCATTTTCGCAAAATCTCCCGCCCTCCTGCTTGAGATATAATTTCTCCCGCCCGGGTGGGAGAAATTATATCTCAAGCGGGAGAGCGGGAGATTTTGCGAAAATGCCCTTTCAGGGGGCGATCTTTCGGCGGGCGATCTCCCGCCGAAAGCGGGAGAGTTGGAGTCACTGAGTTGGACGATCAGCCATGATCATATTGAATGGCGGTGCAGGCTTGAAGGGCCGAATGGCCTACTCCTGCACCTATTTTCTATGTTTCTATGTTTCTATCACTTATGAGCTTATGAGCTCTCCACATACACTCTATTCAGGCCTTTCACTATTTGAAAATGAAATGGATGACATGTGATTGGTTATAGGTTAAGTGTTTGGACACGCTAGAGGCAGGAAACATGTACCCGATGTTGAGGGAGTCCAGAACCAGGGGCCACAGTTTAAGAATAAGGGGTAGGCTATTTAGGACTGAGACGAGGAAAAACTTTTTCACCCAGAGAGAGAGCGTGCAAACTCCACAGTTACAACAGCGGAGGCAGGGATTGAACCCATGTCCCCTGCGTTGTAAGGTAGCGTTTCAACCAGGTGCGCTACAGTAGTGCCTAACTGGGATCTGTCATAAAGTTAGAGTTAGGCCTGGATTTTTAATGACCTGTGACACACTGTTCCTTCGTGTCATAGAGTGGAAACACGTCCATTAGAAACATAGAACCATAGAAACATAGAAAATAGGTGCAGGAGGGGGCCATTCAGCCCTTCGAGCCAGCACCGCCATTCATTGTGATCATGGCTGATCGTCCCCTATCAATAACCCGTGCCTGCCTTCTCCCCATATCCCTTGACTCCACTAGCCCCTAGAGCTCTATCTAACTCTCTCTTAAATCTATCCAGTGACTTGGCCTCCACTGCCCTCTGTGGCAGGGAATTCCACAAACTCACAACTCTCTGGGTGAAAAAGTTTTTTCTCACCTCAATCTTAAATGGCCTCCCGTTTATTCTAAGACCGTGGCCCCTGGTTCTGGACTCGCCCAACATTGGGAACATTTTTCCTGCATCTAGCTTGTCCAGTCCTTTTATAATTTTATATGTTTCCAAAAGATTCCCCCTCATCCTTCTAAATTCCAGTGAATACAAGCCTAGTCTTTTAAATTTTTCCTCATATGACAGTCCCGCCATCCCAGGGATCAATCTCGTGAACCTACGCTGCACTGCCTCAATCACAAGGATGCCCTTCCTCAAATTAAGAGACCAAAACTGTACACAATACTCCAGATGTGGTCTCACCAGAGCCCTACATAACAGCAGAAGAACCTTGGTCCAAGTTGCCCAGACCACCCCATCTACACTAGTCTCGCTTGGCTGTCACTCCAAACATATCCATGTACCTGTCCAAATGTTTTTTGAACACTGCGATAGTGCCTGACTGAACTATTCTCCTGGCAGCTGGCTCCATACACCTATCACGCTTTGTGTGAAAATGTAGCCTCTCAGGTTCCTATTACATCTTGCCCCCCTCACTTTAAACCGATGCCCTCTGGTTCTTCACTTTAGACCTTAGATAAGCAGCGTGGGAACAGACCTCTCAGTCCACCGGTTCCACGCCGGCCAGTGAACTAGCACTATTCTATACACGAGGGACAGTTTATAATTTACAGAAGCCAATTAATCTACAAACCTACATGATTTTGGAGTGTGGGAGGGAACTGGCGCACCCAGAGAAAACCCACGCAGGTCACGGGGAGAATGTACAACAGACAGCACCCGTCGTCAGGATCGAACCCGGGTCTCTGGCACCGTGTGGCAGCAACTCTACCACTGCGCCACCGTGCCGCCCCAAATCACCGCCTAGCTGGGATCTATCACAAAGGTGTAGACTGGCCTTGGGTTTATTGAAGTCCTGTCATTCATTGGTTGATGCGCAGAAGATGGACACAAAAAGCTGGAGTAACTCAGCGGGTCAGGCAGCATCTCTGGAAAAAAGGAACAGGTGTCGTTTCGGGTCAAGACCCTTCCTAAGACCCTTCTTGCATCTGCAGTTCCTTTCCCACACATTTGGTTTATCATAAGATCATGAGATCACAAGTGATAGGACTAGAGTGAGGCCAGTCGGCCCATCAAGTCTACTCCACCATTCAATGATGGATGATGTACAGTACCTTCCCCTCTCAACCCCATTCTCCTGCCTTCCCCCCATAACCTCTGACACCCGTACTAATCAAGAATCTATCTATCTCTGCCTTAAATACATCCACTGGCTTTGCCTACACAGCCTTCTGAGGCGAAGAATTCCACGCGGATTTATGCGCAGTTTGACTTGGAAACTACAGGACACAAAGCACGCAGTCGCTCTGAAGTTAAGCAGCATTGATATTCAGGCTGTCTCCTGTTTGTGTGGACGACATCAACCTCTGCAGTTCAACAGCAATTCATTCTGTCGAGAGGCTTTGCGACATTTCCCCAGATGTGATAAGGAAATAAATAAATTCAAATATCTTTTCCTCCTTATCAAAAAGAGATATTAAGCGACAAGGAGCAAACAGGAAGAAAAATTAGCACTGAGGCAGGAACAAAACAATTTAAAAAAAAACATTCGATTACAGATCACCAGCCAGATTAGAATTGAAAAGTTAAAGACAAGCTGAAAATGTTTTGTTCAAGTTTAGAATAGAGATACAGCGAGTCCGCGCCGACCAGCGTTCCCCACACATTAACACTATCCCACACACACTAGGGACAAGTTTACATTTATACCAAGACAACTAGCTTATAATCCTGTACGTCAGGATGGAGATGAGGAAAAACTTTTTCACACAGAGGGTTGTGAATCTGTGGAATTCTCTCCCTCAGAAGGCAGTGGAGGCCGGTTCTCAAGAGTCGAGTCAAGAGAGTTTATTGTCATGTGTCCCAGATAGGACAATGACATTCTTGCTTGCTGCAGCACAACAGAATATTGTAGGCATCAATACGGAACAGTTCAGTGTGTCTATATCGCATAGACCATATATGCACACATAAATAAACAGATAAAGTGCAATAGGCTGTTACAGTTCAGAGTTTTGTTTGAAGTTGTGTTTAATAGCCTGATGGCTGTGGGGAAGTAGCTATTCCTGAACCTGGGCGTTGCAGTCTTCAGGCCCCTGTACCTTCTACCTGAAGGTAGCGGGGAGATGAGTGTGTGGCCAGGGTGGTGTGGGTCCTTGATGATGCTGCCAGCCTTTTTGAGGCAGCGACTGCGATAGATCCCCTCGATGGAAGGAAGGTCAGAGCCGATGATGGACTGGGCAGTGTTTACTACTTTTTGTAGTCTTTTCCTCTCCAGGGCGCTCAAGTTGCCGAACCAAGCCAGGATACAACCGGTCAGCAAGCTCTCTACTGTGCACCTGTAGAAGTTAGAGAGAGTCCTCCTTGACAGACCGACTCTCCGTAATCTTCTCAGGAAGTAGAGGCGCTGATGAGCTTTCTTTATGATTGGATCAGTGTGCTGGGACCAGGAGAGATTTTCGGAAATATCCACACCCAGGAATTTGAAGCTCTTGAACCTTTCCACTATCGATCCATTGATATAAACGGGTCTGTGGGTCCCTATCTTACCACTTCCAAAGTCCACAATCTGTTCCTTGGTTTTGCTGGTGTTGAGGGCCAGGTTATTGAGCTGGCACCATTTGGTCAGTCGGTCGATCTCACTTTCAAGAGAGAGTTAGATAGAGCTCTTAAAGATAGGGGAGTCAGGGGATATGGGGAGAAGGCAGGAACGGGGTACTGATTGGGGATGATCAGCCATGATCACAGTGAATGGCGGTGCAGGCTTGAAGGGCTGAATGGCCTACTCCTGCACCTATTGTCTATTGTCTATTGTCTGTGGAGTGTGGGAGGAAAACGCTCCTGGAGAAAGTCCATGCATGTCATGGGAAGAACGTCTAAATTCAGTACAGTGAGCACCTGTGGTCAGGATCGAACCCGGCACTCTGCTGCTGTAATGCCCCTGTCCCACTTAGGAAACCTGAACGGAAACCTCTGGAGACTTTGTGCCCCACCCAAGGTTTCCGTGCGGTTCCCGGAGGTTTTTGTCCTCCAGCAACCACCTTCAACTAGCATCGCAACCGGCTTCAACTAAAAAATTACCGATTTTTAAAACGGAAACCACTTTCGACCATTAGGGAGACTGACAAAAACCTCCGGGAACCGCACGGAAACCTTGGGTGGGGCGCAAAGTCTCCAGAGGTTTCCGTTCAAGTTTCCTAAGTGGGACAGGGGCGTAAGGCAGCAACACTACCACCGCGCCACCGCTCCGCCCGCCTTCTGCTCGTACAAGACGAGAGCTGTGACTTGATCACTAACTAGAATAGCCTTTTCCTACACACAGTGTCAAAGTATATATCCTTTCACGTGCCACTTGTAGGAAATGTTGTTGGTGGGTGTCAGTTGAATGGTAAACACTATTCCCTTTATCATAACCTGTCCACTTGTGATTGTAATCAAGTACTGTCATACCACTGACTAGCACGCAACACAAAGCTTTTCACTGCACCTCGGCACACGTGACAATAAACTAAAAATTAAACTGCACGGGGAGGGAGAAATTATGGACAATAGTCACTAGTGTTTTATTTGTCACACGTGCAACTGCACGGTGGCGCAGCGGTAGAGACACTGCCTTACAGCGAATGCAGCGCCGGAGACCAGGGTTCGATCACGACTACAGGTGCTGTCTGTACGGAGTTTGCACGTTCTCCCCGTGACGTGCGTGGGTTTTCTCCGATATCTCCGGTTTCCGCCCACACTCCAAAGACGTACAGGTTTGTAGGTTAATTGGCTTGGTAAAATGTAACAAATGTCGCTAGTGGGTGTAGGGTAACGTGAATGTGCGGGGGGATTGCAAAGGGCCTGTTTCCGCGCTGTATCTCTAAACAAAACTATATTACACTTGCAGGCACCGACAGCTTTGGCGCCGTTATTCAGTCACAGAGATCATATTAAGTTTAAGGAACATTCGGAACAAGGTCGACTGACGGAAAGATTATGAAATATTTTGTTTTTATGTTCATTATGGCGTGGAGTAACTGGGGTGGATTATTGGTCTTTTAGTGCTTCTACTAATTTAGTTTTGTTTATTATTGTCACGTGTACCGAGGTACAGTGAAAAACATCTTTTGTGTGCGATCCAGCGAGCAGAAAGACAATGCATGGTTACAATCGACCCATTTACAGTGTACATCATTTACATAAGGGAATAACATTTGGTGCAAGGTAAAGGGCCTGTCCCACTTTCACGACCTAATTCACGACCTTTTTTACTCATGGACATTTTTCATCATGTTGAAAAAATGCCGCGACCTACTTGATGCTACAAGTACCTACAACTAGCATCACGACCTACCTACGACCTACCTACCACCTCCTACGACCTCGTGACGACCGTGCTGCGAGTATGAGTCAAGGGCAAACTCGGCAGAGGTCGTGCATTAGGTCGTGAAAGTGGGACAGGCCCTTTAAGCCAGCAAAGTCCGATCAAGGATAGTCCGAGGGTCACCAATGAGGTGGATAGTAGTTCAGGACTGCTCTCTGGTTGTGGTAGGATGGTTCAGTTGCCTGATAACAGCTGGAAGAAACCGTCCCTGAATCTGGAGGTGTGCGTTTTCACACTTCTGTACCTCTTGCCCGATGGGCGAGGGGAGAAGAGGGAGTGGCCGGGGTGCGACCCGTCCTTGATGATGCTGCTGGCCTTGCCGAGGCAGCGTGAGGTATAAATGGAGGCAATGGAAGAAGAATAAACGCAGTCAAAAGAATACCATGTGCTTGGAGTCATAAAGCTTTTCCAGATTTAAAAGCTGCCTTGCAATCTGCGTCCCACTTAAAGCGGTCCCAGTTTCAAACCTCTCCTTGATTTATATCGATCAGATAAGAGGTTTAGCTGCCTTTCTGGGTTGCAAATTGCTATTTATTTTTAATCGGAAGCTGATGGATGGGGCACAGCATCATCATATTAACACATTCTAAGCTGGTCGTTGGGATTAATCTTCCCTGATCTTTCTTGGACGTGAGTCAAACCACAAATGGCATCTTTCTCTTCTAAGATAAGGACTCCAAATACATTGCCTTTAGAAAATCCTTTAGCTGAATGTGACGACACCATTATTTATTGTCTGTCATTGACTACCCTTGAAACAGTTCATAGGTTCACAAGTGCCAGGAGCAGAATTAGGCCATTCGGCCCAGAAATTCTAGTCTGACATTCAATCATGGCTGATCCATCTCTCCCTCCTAACCCCATTCTCCTGCCTTCTCCCCATAACCCCTGACCCCCGTACTGATCAACTTCTCTTGGTATAGCATACTGAAGTGTAGTTAGGACTCTACCAAGTTGATTTGTGCGGCGTCCTAGACAGGTAATCATTATTTTTTTCTTACAATCTACGGAGGTGAACCAGGTTAATTTTAAAACAACAAACCAAGCTACGTTCAGTCTGCCTTGGCCTACGCGATCTCCCAGTTGCCAAACTGACTGACAAGCCAATCAAGGGATAATAACTGAATGTGTATGGACTCTCCTTCAAGCCTAATCAAGGAAGATTGGTTCAGTTGTTAGCATCAGTGTGTATGACAATCCAATCCCCTCAGAGTGATTCTAGGCCTTCTGTAGGAAAAGCAATCAGACCGGTCATTCAATGATCCAGGCCCCACTCTTACAGCCCCACTTTAAAGACACCTGCCCCCCCCCCCCTCTTATCAGCTGCTGGGAAAGTTCCCAGATATGTCTGCAACCTTTCATGCAGTTCTCCATATCCCGGTCGCTAAACACTTTAATCCCCCCCCTTCCCATTCCCACACTGACTTTTCTGTCCTGGGCCTCCTCCATTGTTCACAGTGAGGCCCAGTGGAAGTTGGGGGAACAGCACCTCATATTTAGCTCGGGTAGACAAAAATGCTGGAGAAACTCAGCATCTATGGAGTGGAAATAGGCAACGTTTCGGGTCGAAACCCTTCTTCAGAATGAGTTTCCGCTAAGTTTCTCCAGCATTTTTGTCTACCTTCGATTTTCCAGCATCTGTAGTTCCTTCCTTTTACAGCCCAACGGAATGGATATTGACCTCCAATTTCAAGTAGTCCTTGCAACCCTTTAGAAGGATGAGAGGGAATCTTATTGAAACATATAAGATTATTACGGGTTTGGACACGCTAGCGGCAGGAAACATGTTCCCGATGTTGGGGGAGTCCAGAACCAGGGGCCACAGTTTAAGAATAAGGGGTAAACCATTTAGAATGGAGATGAGGAAAAACTTTTTCACACAGAGAGTTGTGAGTCTGTGGAATTCTCTGCCTCTGAGGGCGGTGGAGGCTGGTTCTCTGGATACGCTGGCTCGAAGGGCCGAATGGCCTACTCCTGCACCTATTGTCTATTGTCTATAGCCCTCTCTCTTCATCCCTCTCCCACTCTAATCGTCCTACTAGTTTCACTGTTCTCATCCCTTTGTTATAACCTCCTCCTCAGCCAACAATGGACCATTGTGGGCTCTTTGGCCATCGGTGCCGGTCCACCAAGTCCGTTCCGACCAGTGTTCACCCTGTACACTAGCACTAGCCGACACACTAGGGACAATTTTACAATTTTTACTGAAGCCAATTAACCTATAAACCTGTACGTCTTTGGAAGGAAACCGGAACTCCCGGAGAAAACTCACGCGGGTCACGGGGAGAACGTATAAACTCCGCACAGACAGCACCCGTAGTCGGGCTCAAACCCGGATCTCCGGCGCTGTGAGGCAGCAACTCTACCGCAGCGCCTCCGTCGAGTTCTGGTCTACCCATTACAGGAAAGACAAGGAGGATTTGGAGTGGGTGCAGAGGTAGTTTACCAGAATGCTGCTTGCATTAGGGGCTTTCCGCAACTTGGAGAGGTTTTCTCCAGAATGTCAGAGGTTGAAGGGAGACTTGATAGAACTATATAGTTAGATTTAGCTCTACGGACCAAAGGAATCAAGGGATATGGGGAAAAAGCAGGAACGGGGTACGGATTTTAGATGACCAGCCATGATCACATTGAATGGCTCGAAGGGCCTGCACCCATTTTTAAAATAAAATGAGGAGAGAAATAGATATGGTAGACAGTCAGAACCTTTTCCCCAGGGTGGAAGTGTCCAACACGAGAAGGCATAGCTGTAAGGTGAGTGGGAGAAAGTTTCAAGGGGTCGTGTGGGACAAGGGAGATGTGCGGGGCAAGTTTAGTTTTTACGCAGAGAGCGGTGGGGGCCTGGAACGCACTGCCAGGGGTGGTGGTGGAGGTAGATACGATAGCAGCGTTTAAAACGTTTTTGAATAGACACATGGAAGCGCTGGGAATACGGGATATGGAGCATGTGCAGGCAGATGAGATCAGTTTAACTGGGCATCATGTTCAGCACAGGCCGTGTGGCCCGCGGGGCCCATTCCCGTGCTGTCCTGTACCATGTTCTAAGTTCTATCATTGGGTCGAATGGTGGAGTAGGAGGGCTTGAAGGGCTGAATGGCCTCATCCTGCATCCTTGTCCTGACTTTTTTTGTCCTGTGCCAGAATTGGACAGAACGCAAATTGGAGTGGCGGTCACGGTGGCTCAGCGGTAGCGTCGCTACCTTACAGCGCTTTCGGCGCCAGAGACCCGGGTTCAATCCCGACTAGGGGTGCTGTCTGTACGGAGTTTGTACGCTCCCCCCGTGACCCACCTGGGTTTTCTCCGAGATCTTTGGTTTCTTCCCACACTCCAAAGGCATACAGGTTTGCAGATTAATTGGCTTGGTATAAATGCAAATTGTGTAGGGTAGTTAGCGTCAATGCGCGGCGATCACTGGTCGATGTGGACTGGGTGGGTCGAAGGGCCTGTTTCATCGAAGGGCCTGTTTCTCTCTAAAACGAAAACACAATTGATGTCTAACATAGACGAGGTTGCATTACACGTTGATGTGGCAGCAATACAAATGAGTGTTGTTTATGTCTTACCCAGTCATCATTTCCTGACACCAATGTTCTTACATCTACAGGGATCATCAGAAATAACCACCCATTGTACAATCCGCCAATTAAAACTGGCAAATTTCCAAACATTATTACTTTAGCCTGAGGAATTCGTTTTAATTACCAATAAAATCTTAAATACTCGACTAATCCTTCCTGTTCTTTTTCTTTGCATATGTAAATCTACTTAATTAATCACTGCTTTAAGCTTCAAAACCATACTGCTCTGTTCTCCCATCTAAAGGGCCTGTCCCACCAGCAAGCGCTTGCATGCGTCTAGCGCGACCAAACGTGGTGGCTTGAGGCGTTCGGCCTCGCGGGGCAGGTCCGAAGTCGAACCGCGGCGTACGGAGTTGTGCGGGGCTGGTCCCGACATCATACGCACCAATCAGCTGGGCAGGAGGCGGGCCGACTCAATTTGGCCGTCGCACGGCGTCGGGCGCTGACGTCATCACGCAACGGCACGCCGGGCGGTGATGTCATCGTGCAACGCCACGCGCTAGGCGTACGCCGTCAAGATGCTGCGTACGCTGTCAAGACGCTGCGTACGCCCTCAATGCGCCTGTGGGCCGACAGGCTGTTGGCGCGCGGGATTTTCGGACAGTGCACGATTTTTGGAGCCCCGCGCGATGTCGGGACCAGCCCCGCACAACTCCATCTCCATACGCCTCCGCCGATCGAAGTGGGACCGGCCCTACGTTTGGTCGCGCCAGACGCATGCAATCGCATGCTGGTGGGACAGACCCTTAACAGGGCTCTACACGGCGCTGGTCAGGGCGCATTTGGAATATTGTGGGCAATTTTTGGCATCATATCGGAGGAAGGCTGTGTAAACTCAGGAGAGGGTTTACACGAATGATCCCAGGAATGAGTCGTTTAACCTATGACAAGCGTTTGTCGGCACTGGGCCTGTCCCAGGGACCCCTGTACTAGGGGGCACCTCATTGAAACGTACAGAATAGTGAAAGGCTTGGATAGAGTGGATGTGGAGAGGATGTTTCCACTAGTGGGAGAGCCTAGGTCTAGAGGTCACAGCCTCAGAATTAAAGGACGTTCTTTTAGGAAGGGGATGAGAAGAAATGTATTTAGTCAGAGGGTGATGAATCTGTGGAATTCATAGAGGCCGTCAATAGATATTTTTAAGGCAGAGATAGATAGATTTTTGTTTAGTGCGGGTGTCAGGTGTTATGGGGAGAAGGCAGGAGAATGGAGTTAGGAGGGAGAGATAGATCAGCCATGATTGAATGGCGGAAGTGACGATGGGCCAAATGGCTTAATTCTACCCTTATTCCTTATGACGTTATGACGTGACAGCTAGAGAGAGAATGCAGGAACTGAAGAAAGGTCTCAACTCAAAATGTTGTCTGTTCAGTCCCTCCCCAGATGCTGCCTGACTTGCTGAGTTCCTGAAATAGTCTGAAGAAGTGGGTGAGCACAGTGGCACAGCTGCAGAGTTGCTGCCTTACAGCGCCCCCAGGGCCCCTCGAGACCCCGGTTCGAGCCTGACCACAGGTGCTGTCTGCACGGAGTTTGTATGTTCTCCCTGTGACCACATGGGTTTTCTCCGGGTACTCCGGTTTCCTCCCGCACTCCTAAGACCTACAAGTTTGCGGGCTAATTGGCTTTGGTAAAATTGTAAACTGTGTAGGATTGTGCTATTGTACTGGTCGGCGGGGACTTGGCGAGGCGAAGGGCCTGTTTCCATGCTACTTCTCGAATCCAAACTCAAATACTGAAAGAGTCCCAGCCCCAAAACGTCGCCTGCCCATGTTCTCCAGAGATGTTGAGTTCCTCCAGCACTTTGTGTTTTGCTCAAGGTTCTAATATCTGCAGTTCCTTGTATCTCCATAAAAAATAACATTCAACAGCGCAGCGGCAGAACTCAGCACGGCACAGCTCATAGTGTCCGTGCAGACATGATTGTGGATGATCAGCCATGACCATATTGAATGGTGCTGGCTCAAAGGGGCCGAATGGCCCCCTCCTGCACCTACTGTCTAGTGTCTATGATTCCAAGATAAACTGATCTCATCTGCTAGCAAATGATCCATATCCCTCTATTCCCTGCATATCCGTGTCAATCCCTAAAAGCCGCTTAAACACTGCTATCTTATCTGCCCCCCCCCCACACAATCTAGCAGCTCGTTCCAGGCACCCACCATCCTCTGTGTAAAAAACATGCCCCACTCACCTCCTTTAAATGTTGTCCCTCTAGTCTGAAATTATGTTCTCTAGTCTTTGTCCTATCCACCCTGGGAAAGGCTTTGGACTGAATACCCCATATGTGCCCCTAATACCTGTATACATCTATCAGGTCTCCCGACTGACGAGAAAGCAATTCAAGTCTGTCCAACCTATGGATGTGGCTAACACATCACGTTCATACGTTGTAGCAGCAGAATTAGGCCATTCGGCCCATCAAGTCTACTCCATCATCTAATCATGACTGATCTATCTTTCCCTTTCATATGGAATGGTGTGTGGAATGAGCGGCCAGAGGGGGTAGCTGAGGCAGGCACTGTAGCAACATTTAAAATACGGATGGGAAAGGTTCAGAGGTGTATGGACCAAACATGGGCAGGAGGGGACTAGCGTAGATGAAGCACCTTGGTCGGCATGGGTAAGTTGGGCTGAAGGGACTGTTTCCGTGCTGTGTGACTGTCTGACTCTCCTAATACCGCCTAATCCAGCCGGCGTTCTGGTAATCATGTATAGGAAGAAACTGCAGATGGCGGTTTACTCCCAAGATAGACACAAGGTGCTGGAGTAACGTTTCAGGTCGAGACCCTTCTTCAGACTGATGTCAGGGAAGAAAGAAACCAGGGGCCACAGTTTAAGAATAAGGGGTGAGCCATTTAGAATGGAGATGAGGAAACACTTTTTCTCACAGAGAGTGGTGAGTCAGAGGAATTCCCTGCCTCAGAGGGCAGCGGAGGCCGGTTCTCTGGATACTTTCTAGAGAGAGCTAGATAGGGCTCTTCAAGATAGCGGAGTCAGGGGATATGGGTGTTAATCCTGGCTAAATTGGAGCAGCCGTGGTATTAAAATTGAATAAGGGCTTATGTGCTGCTTGGCCATTTTGGTCAAGTTAAATGTGCCTTTGCAGAACTGAGACAAGCTGCTGAATGGTGCCAGTTTGAGGTGCCAGATAAGAGCTGCAGAGAAAGAATGGGACATCTGCAGCATCTTACAATAAGGTGTAAAATGCATGGAACTGATTGGGTCAATGCAAACCAAATTAGTGTAAATTGTGTTGCAAAGCATTATTTGGATAGTTGTTGATTGGTTGAAATGTTAAACTTTGTCTGGGTTGTCTGAATCCCAAGGCACATGTTGCATTATCCATCTATGTTAGCTTCTTTCTGGAAGCTCCTTTCAAATACAATGTATTAGTTACTATGTTATTGGGTTAAGGAACTGTCAATCATGTACTGTCATAATTGATATGTGTTATTGGACTGTACAGAGACCACCTCCATGTGGTTCGGCCCCTCAAGGTTCGGGGACCTATAACAGGTAGCTCCCATGAGGTCCGATGTCAATCTTTTGGAAGAACGCGTGGGACTGCGTGACCTTTTGGAGTGTCTCTGCTTGCACGAGGCTGGAAGGGCTTGGCCAAGCAGATACAAGGATGGAACCCGCGGTGGTTAGGTATCGTATAGAGGAATTTGTGTTGCGTTAATCAAAATAAAGTTTAGTTGCTCAAGTGCTTGATTCAGTATTTTATTGACTGAAACTAGACTGGGGCGAGCTTAGAATGAGCTATTTACATGGGGAAAAGGCAGGAACGGGGTACCGATTGGGGATGATCAGCCAAGATCACATTGAATGGCGGTGCTGGCTCGAAGGGCCGAATGGCCTACTCCTGCACCTATTGTCTATTTTCTATGGTCTATCTATCTTTGCAGCACGTAACTCAAAAGAGTGATTGCTATTCCTGCCAATATTTTAACTTACTTTTGGCTTGGCAGTTTGAAAACTGAAGGTGGGGATCAAACAATGAACATTGTGAGGAGTTTGGATTTGGACGCACATATTTTTCTGAACACAAGGCAGATCACTGCAGCTGAAAGATGTTTTATTCTGATAAAGAACACCAAGAAACGCTGCACTTCCCATCAAACAATGCTTGCTCAGGAGCTCGAGGAGTTTCCTCAGCCTGAATCTGTTAACTGTCAGCACTGAAATCCATAATGAAACGAAGAAACACTATTCCTGTCAGAAGCAATCATTTTACTCTCAGCTAAAAGAAAAAGTCCTCCCGGCTCGCTCATTGTTAACATTTCCACTTTTCTATCAACTCTACAGCTGGGTAATTCATTTTGATGGTTTCAACACATCTCGAGTACTGAAAATATGCCGTTGAGAAAACCCATATCTATATACTGCATGAAATATCTTCATTCTTTTTCATCAGCTTAGCACAACCATGGTTGCAGTTCATAATCATAATCATAATCATACTTTATTATTATCCAAGTATCTGGATCTGGATCTGGAGGTAGTACGCTGAAAAGCTCGAGGTAGAGCATCACTCAGCACTATGATGGTGGTGGACATGCTAGTCGAGATACAGATGCTTTTGGAGTTGCATCTTTGTATGTGTTGATGTTTCGGAGATCTCTGATGCCGGCTGGTAGGGTGTTCCAATCCCTCGCTGTCTTGAAGAAAAACGAGTTAGAAAGTGCGAATGAAATGCCTTGCGGAATGAAATAATTTGCAGGTTGACAATAGACAATAGGTGCAGGAGTAGGCTGATCATCCCCAATTAGTAGCCCGTTTCTGCCTTCTCCCCATATCCCCTGACTCCACTATCTTTAAGAGCCCTATCTAGCTCTCTCTTGAAAGTATCCAGAGAACCGGCCTCCATCGCCCTCTGAGGCAGAGAATCCCACAGACTCACCACTCTCTGTGTGGAAATCCATAATGAAACGAAGGTTGGTATCCTCAGGTTGACGTGCCTGGGGTGCCTGGGTTAACTAGATGTAGTCCTCCATCTTTAAATCCTTGTGGAATGTTGTCCGTGTTTTGCAACATACAATTTGATTTCCCACACAGTCATACTAATACAAATGCGGTCGGGGGCCACGAGCCTTCCGTTGATGGGGCGATCTTGGCTCCCGCAGCAGGCGATCGGGCCCTCCGCGTCGGGGCGATCAAGCGCCGCGTTGGACGGGATCTCAACTCCCCCACGCCGGGCGATCGTCCCCGAGTCGGTGCTGGTCAAACCTTCTGCGACTTTGGCGCTTACCGACATCGATCTCCACCCGACAGTGCGAGCTCCTTGATGTTGAAATCCGCAGGAAATCCCCAGGCATGGAATCGGCTCCGGTGGTAAGTCAATATCTCCACGGTGGGACTCAAAGTCAGTCCCGAGCGAGGCCGCCAGCTCCACGATGTTAGGCCGCAGAGCGACCGGCGATACCATCCGGAAAACAATCGCATCTCCGGCAAGGTAAGAGATTGGACAAAGTTTCCCGCGACCCCCTCCCCCACCTCCCACACCTCCCACGTGAAACAAACCAGAGAACATTCAACTTTTAAAACACACTAAAAATGAAAAAAAGATGAAAAAACAGACAGACCGTTGGCGAGGTAGCTATCGCTGACGGCGCCATCTGGTGGAATTTGTTTCAGTTCAGATGAGTTTGAGTTTAGTTTATTTCCACCTGTACAGTGAAAAGCTTTTGTTTCCAGTCAGTGGAAAGACAATACATGATTACAATCGAGCCGCTCACAGTGTAGGGAATAACGTGAATAATGTTTAGGGCAAGGTAAAGCCAGTAAAGTCCGATCAAATCTAGTCTGAGGGTCTGCAATGAGTTAGATAGTAGCTCAGCACTGCTCTCTAGTAGTTGGTAGGACGGTCCATTTGCCTGATAACAGCTGGGAAGAAACTGGGGTTTCTCCTGAATCTGGAGGTGTGCGTTTTCACACTTCTGTACCTTTTGCCCGATGGGAGATGGGAGGAGAGGGAGTGGCCGGGGTACGACTGGTCCTTGATGATGCTGCTGGCCTTGCCGAGGCAGCGCGAGGTGTAGATGGAGTCAATGGAAGGGAGGTCGGTTTGTGTGATGGTCTGGGCTGCGTCCACAATTCTCTGCAATTTCTTGCGGCCTTGAGTGAGTGGAGCTGTTCCCAAACCGTGCTCCAACCAAGATGAACACACAGTTAGTGAAGTGCAGGCAATTAAGTCGCATTTTAAATGTTTCATATTTAGGGTTTGACTTTCTATTTTTAAGGAAGGATACTGGCCATGGAGTCATACAGCACAGTAACAGGCCCTTCGGCCCAACTTGCCTGTGCCAGCCAAGATCTAACCTAGTCTGAAGAAGGGTCTCGACCCGAAACGTCGCCTATCTCCTTCGCTCCTTAGATGCTGCTGCACCCGCTGAGTTTCTCCAGCTTTTTGTGTAACCCTCTAACCTAGTCATATTTGGCCCATATCCCTCTAAACCTTTCCTGAATAATGTTACTGTTCAGGTGTCTTCAAATGTTCTTATAGTACCTGTCTCAACTAATTCCTCCATCAGCATGTCTCATGTACCCACCACTCTCTGCGTGAAAATGACATCCCTCAGGGCACGGTGGCGCAGCGGTAGAGTTGCTGCCTTAGAGCGCTAGCAACGCCTGCGACCTGGGTTCGATCCCGACTACGGGTGCTGTCTGTACGGAGTTTGTACGTTCTCCCCGTGACCGCGTGGGTTTTCTCCAAGATCTTTGGTTTCCTCCCACACTCCAAAGACGTAGACGTTTGTAGGTTAACTTGGCTGGGTATAGAGTAAAAAAATGTCCCTAGTGTGTGTAGAGTGGTGTTAATGGAATTTAGAAGGATGAGAGGAAGTCTTATATGAACATATACAATTCTTAAAGGATTGGACAGGCTAGATGCAGGAAAAATGTTCCCGATGTTGGGCAAGTCCAGAACAAGGGGTCACACTTTAAGAATAAGGAGTAGGCCATTTAGGACTGAGATGAGGAAACACTTCTTCACCCAGAGAGTTGCGAAACTGCGGAATTCTCTGCCACAGTAGGCAGTGGAGAAAACATCCAGACAGAGCTCTTAAAGATAGTGGAGTCAAAGGATATGAGAAAAAAGCAGGACAGGGTATTGATTTGGGGTGATCAGCCATGATCATATTGAATGACGGTGCTGGCTCGAAGGGCCGAATGGCCTGCACCTGCACCTATTTTCTATGTTTCCACATTTCTATGTTTATTGCAGGCAGCTGCAGAACTAATAAGGATGTCGTAGTAGGGTATTTTAATGTTTCCAATATAGACTGGGAGCGTCAGAGTGCCAAAGGGCCTGATTCCACGCTGTGTCTCTAAACTAAACTAAGATTGCAGAACAGCTGGATGAACTCAGCAGGTCAGGCAGCCTCTGTGGAAGGAAATGGACAGTTGACGTTTCAGGTCGGGTCCCTCATCAAGACTAAAGTCCAGAGAAAAGTCTATATTTCTATCAGGTCTCCCTTCAATCTCCGGTGTTCCGGAGAAAAGGTCCAAACTAGAGAAAGGGTCTCGACCCAAGGGTTCAATTGTCCATTTCCCTCAACAGGGCTATGTCCATGTTCCAGCTTTGACGAATGTGGCACGGTGGTGTAGTGGTGGAGTTATAGACAATAGACAATTGGTGCAGGAGGAGGCCATTCGGCCCTTCGAGCAAGCACCGCATTTCAATGTGATCATGGCTGATCATCCCCAATCAGTACCCCGTTCCTGCCTTCTCCCCATATCCCCTGACGCCGCTATTTTTAGGAGCCCTATCTAGCTCTCTCTTGAAAGTATCCAGAGAACCGGCCTCCACCGCCCTCTGAGGCGGAGAATTCCACAGACTCACAACTCTCTGTGAGAAAAAGTGTTTCCTCATCCCCGTTCTAAATGGCTTATCCCTTATTCTTAAACTGTGGCCACTGATTCTGGACTCCCCCAACATCGGGAACATGTTTCCTGCCTCTAGCGTGCCTAAACCATTAACAATCTTATATGTTTCAATGAGATATCCTCTCATCCTTCTAAACTCCAGAGTATACAAGCCCAGTTGCTCCATTCTCTCAGCATATGACAGTCCCACCATCCCGGGAAAGAGGTCCTTCTGTAATGGTACAGGGCCCACATGAGACCACACCTGGAGTATTGTTTGCAGTTTTGGTCCCCTTTCTTGCTATTGAGGGAGTACAGCTTAAGTTCACAAGGTTAATTCCCGGGATGACTATCATGTGTTAATAGAATGGTGCGGCTGGGCTTGTACACTCTGGAATGTACAAACATGAGAGGGAATCTTATTGAAACATATATGATTATTAAGGGTTTGGACGCGCTAGAGGCAGGAAACATGTTCTCAATGTTGGGGGAGTCGAGAACCAGGGGCCACCGTTTAAGAATAAGGGGCAAGCCATTTAGAACAGAGATGAGGAAAACTTTTTCACACAGAGGGTTGTGAATCTGTGGAATTCTCTGCCTCAGAAGGCAGTGGAGGCCAAATCTCTGGATGCTCTCAAGGGAGAGCTAGATAGGGCTCTTGAACATAACGGAGTCAGGGGATATGGGGAGAAGGCAGGAACGGGGTACTGATTGTGGATGATCAGCCGTGATCACAGTGAATAGCGGTGCTGGCTTGAAGGGCCGAATGGCCTCCTCCTGCACCTATTGTCTATTGTCTATTGTCTATTGAGGTGCGTGTTTTCACACTTCTCTACCTTTTGCCTGATGGGAGAGGGGAGAAAAGGGAGTGGCCAGGGTGCGACTCGTCCTGGGCTTGCCGAGGCAGCGTGAGGTGTAGATGGAGTCAATGGGAAGGAGGTTGGTTTGTGTGATGGTCTGGGCTGCCTCCACAATTCTCTGCTATTTCTCGCAGTCTTGGATGGAGCTGTTCCCAAACCGAGCTGCGATGCATCTCGATAAAATGCTTCCTACTGCGGTAAAATGGGGGCACGAGGACTAACTTCACACTTGCAACTGCGCAGTAGATATGTACATTGGAGGCAGCTCTTCACATTTCATCAGATACTCAAATCTTTAGATCAGAACAGTTGGGCACGGTGGCGCAGCAGCAGAGCTACTGCCTTACAGCGCCAGAGACACGTTTTCGATCGCGACCACGGGTGCTGCCTGCACGGAGTTTGCACGTTCTTCCCGTGACCGCGTGGGTTTTCGCCGAGATCTTCGGTTTCCTCCCACACTCCAAAGACGTGCAGGTTTGTAGGTTAATTGGCTTGGTACAAGTGTAAAGTGTCCCCAGTGTGTGTTAGTGCGCGGGGATCGCTGGTCAGTGCGGACTCGGTGGGCCGAAGGGCCTGTTTCAGTGCTGTATCTCTAAATGAAACTTAGACCTGTAATACATTTCCAGACGGGCATACCTCATAACATTTTCCATTAGTTTTCACGTTAACAACAATAAATCTGCTTCCAATCCCATAAGTTAAAAACAAATTATCAATTCTTTGCCTTAAGAGCGGTTTCCTCCGATGACATTTGATCAAACACAACTAGATATCCAGAATTAACATCATCACGTCGCAACAATCTAATCCATTTTATTTGCTATTTTAGCCTCTTGATGCACGGCGTGTCCTGACAAAAAAGATTGTGATATTTCTCCTCCTTTCCATTGATAATGCAAACTGTGAATTGTTATCATTCAAAGCAGACAATGTTAAATCAACAGAAGACATCACAAGAAATATGTTATATTATATGAAACTGCATGGAATCAAACTCAAATCTCAGTGAGGAGACCAATATCTTCAGGGAAAAAAACATGTTTCAATAGACAATAGACAATAGGTGCAGGAGTAGGCCATTCAGTCCTTCAAGCCAGCATCGCCATTCAATGTGATCATGGCTGATCATCCCCAATCAGTACCCCGTTCCTGCCTTCTCCCCACATCCCCTGACTCCGCTATTTTTAAGAGTCCTATCTAGCTCTCTCTAGAAAGCATCCAGAGAACCTGCCTCCACCACCCTCTGAGGTAGAGAATTCCACAGACTCACCACTCTCTGTGAGAAAAAGTGTTTCCTCGTCTCTATTCTAAATAGCTTACTCCTTATTCTTAAACTGTGGCCCCTGGTTCTGGACTCCCCCAACATCGGGAACATGTTTCCTGCCTCTAATGTGTTCAAGCCCATAACAATCTTATATGTTTCAATGAGATTCCCTCTCATCCTTCTAAATTCCAGAGTGTACAAGCCCAGCTGCTCCATTCAATCAGCATATGACAGTCCCGCCATCCCGGGATTTAACCTCGTGAGCCTACGCTGGGCTCCCTCAATGGCAAGAATGTCCTTCTTCAAATTAGGGGACCAAAACTGCACACAATACTCCAGGTGTGGTCTCACTCGGGCTCTGTACAACTGCAGAAGGACCTCGTTGCTCCTCTATTCGATTCCTCTTGTTATAAAGGCCAACATGACATTCGCTTTCTTCACTGCCTGCTGTACCTGCATGCTTACTTTCATAGACTGATGTACAAGGACCCCCACATCCCGTTGTACTTCCCCATTTCCCAACTTGATGCCATTTAGATAGTAATCTGCCTTCCTGGTTTTGCTACCAAAGTGGATAACCTCACATTTATCCGCATTAAACTTCATCTGTCATGCATCTGCCCACTCACCCAACCTGTCGAAGTCACCCTGCATTCTCATAGCATCCTCCTCACAGTTCACACTGCCACCCAGCTTTGTGTCATCTGCAAATTTGCTAATGTTACTTTGAATTCCTTCATCTACATCATTGATATATATTGTAAATAGCTGCGGTCCCAGCACCGAGCCTTGCGGTACCCCACTAGTCACTGTCTGCCATTCTGAAAGGGACCCGTTAATCCCTACTCTTTGTTTCCTGTCTGCCAAGCAATCTTCTATCCATGTCAGCACTCTACCCCTAATACCATGTGCCCTAATTTTGCCCACTAATCTCCTATGTGGGACCTTATCAAATGCTTTCTGAAAGTCCAGGTACAGGGGGGGGGGAGGAAGGGAGAAATAGGTGGGACTTCAAATAGAAATAGGTGCTGCTTTCCTTCCTCCGGTATCACGGTTCACAACACTTTAACTCTGCAAGCCCAGGCCAAATTGTATTCCCCATTTATCACAGTTGGCACTTGCACATAGCCCTGTTGAGGGAAATGAGCAGTCGAACCCTTTGGATCAAGACCCTTCCTCTAGTCTCGCCTGTTTCACTGGAACATCAGAGGTTAAGGAGACACCTGGTAGAGGTATAGCACTTTTTGCTGGTCTTTAGTCTGGATGAGGGACCTACATTTAGTCTAGTTTCGAGATACAGCGGGGAAACAGGCCCTTCGGCCCACCGAGTCCGTGCTGACCAGCGATCCCCGCTCACTCGCACGACCTCGCACGCTGCGTGCCGATTGACAAACGTACCAAAGCCAATTAACCTACAAACCCGGACGTCTTCGGAGTGTGGGAGGAAACCGGAGCATCCGGGGAAAACCCAGTGGTCACGGGGAGAACGTACAAACTCCGTACTGGCAAGCACCCGTAGTCAGGATCGAACCCGGGTCTCTGGTAGTGTCAGGCAGCAACTCTACCACTGAGCCACTGTGTTGACCCTTGTGCTGAACACACTCTGTAGTTCTCTGCATTGTATAGTTCCATAGAAATAGTGGCATATAAAAGGCTTTTAGGTTGGAACATGGACATGCAGGGAATGGAGGGATATGCGCCACGTGCAGGCAGAAGAGGTTAGTTTAACCTGGCATCATTTTCAGCACAGACATTATGGGCCGAAGGGCCTGTTCCTGTGCTGTGTTCATCGGTGTCATCTTTCTATCATAAAATATTTCCTGATTGATTCAATAAGTTGGCAGCAAAATCACTCAACTGGCAGGGTGGCGCGGCGGTAGAGTTGCTGCCTTTCATCGCCAGAGACCCAGGTTCGATCCTGACTACGGGTGCTTGCCTGTACGGAGTATGTGCCTTCTCCCTGTGACCAGTTGGTTTTCCCCGGGATGCTCCGGTTTCCTCCCACACTTCGAAGAAGTCCCCAGGTTTGTAGGTTAATTGGCTTTGGTTCGTTTGTAGATTGCCCGCAGCGTGCAAGGATAGTGCTAGTGTGCGGGTGTCGCTGGCCGGCACAGGCTGGATGGGCCGAAGGGCCTGTTTTCCGTAGTTATAACTGCATCTCTGAACTACACTAAACTGATCATAGTGATCATAACTTGGCAAGGATCGGTGAATACATTTCTCGCCTCCCTCAGCCAGATTTAAGGTTAAGTTTGAAAACACATCGTCACCACAGCTCATTTGACACAATATGAAATATTCATTTATGGTTAAAAAAAACAAGACACATTTCTGCTCTGTAGCTCTGAAGTCTCAGGGGATTCCGCAGTCCCCATAGTGATGGCACGTGACAAGTCCTGGGCATCGTATCAGGCCAAGGGCTTGTCTCTTGTATAAAACCTTCCTAGAAACATAGAAACATAGACAATAGGTGCAGCAGTAGACCATTCGGCCCTTCGAGCCTGCACCACCATTCAATATGATCATGGCTGATCATCCAACTCAGTATCCCGTACCTGCCTTCTCTCCGTACCCCCTGATCCCTTCAGCCACAAGGGCCACATCTAACTCCCTCTTAAATATGGCCAACGAACTGGCCTCAACTACCTTCTGAGGCAGAGAATTCCACAGACTCACCACTCCCTGTGTGAAAAATGTTTTTCTCATCTCGGTCCTAAAAGACTTCCCCCTTATCCTTAAACTGGGACCCCTTGTTCTGGACTTCCCCAACATCGGGAACAATCTTCCTGCATCTAGCCTGTCCAACCCCTTAAGAATTTTGTAAGTTTCTATGAGATCACCCCTCAATCTTCTAAATTCCAGCGAGTACAAGCCGAGTCTATCCAGTCTTTCTTCATATGAAAGTCCTGCCATCCCGGGAATCAGTCTGGTGAACCTTCTCTGTACTCCCTCTATGGCAAGAATGTCTTTCCTCAGATTAGGGGATGATTCCTGCATCATCCTCTTCAGCAGCCTTGACAAGGACAAGTATACAATTATACCTCATTGTCACAGGCACCGGGGGCGGCACGAGGGCACAGCCACACAGCGCCAGGGACCCGGGTTCCATCCCGTCTATGAGTGCTGTTTGTACCTCCTCCCCGTGACCTGCGGAGGGTTCATGGACTGCGGACCGAGGGTTCATGGCCCCGACCACGGATGAACAAAGGAGGGAGGACTGAACGTTCTTGCCTTCCACCACAGTGAAGAATGTTGATTCCACTGTGGTGGATGTTCATGTTGTATTCTATTGTGTGTTGTTTAAGAACAAAGTGCAGATGCTGGAAAACTCGAAGGTGGACAAAAATGCCGGAGAAACTCAGCGGGCGAGGCAACATCTATGGAGCGAAGGAATAGATGACGTTTCAGGTCGAGATCCTTCTTCAAATTCTGAAGAAGGGTCTCAACCCAAAACGTCACCTATTCCTTCGCCCTACTGCGTATTGTGCTCTTTTTGATAGTGTGGCTGCATGGTAAGTCAAATTCCACTGCACCCTAATTGGTGCGTGTGGCAATAAATGTGAACTTGAACTGCGTGGGTTTTTCTCTGGGATCTCCGGTTTCCTCCCACACTCCAAAGACGTACAGGTTTGTAGGTTAATTGGCTTGGACTAAATGTAAATTGTCCCTAGTGTGTGTAGGATGGTGTTAATGGTATTAGGATGGTATTAACGTGTGGGGATCGCTGGCCTGTGTGGGCTCAGTGAGATTCTTTGCTTTGCATACAACCCAGTATCATCATACAGCAGACCTCACCGGGGCAGCACGCCAGAGCCGTCACGTTTCTGAGTTTAGTTACGTTTCGTCAGTTTTCGAGATACGGCACGGAAACAGACCGCGCCGGCCAGCAATCCCCACACTCTTAGCACTATCATCTGCACACCAGGAGCAATTTACAATTTTACCGAACCCAATTAGCCTGCAAACCTGTACATCTTTGGAGTGTGGGAGGAAACCGGAGCACCCAGGGAAAACCCACGCAGATCACGGGGAGAATGTACAAACCCCTTAGTCAGGATCGAACCTGGATCTCTGGCGCTGTAAGGCAGCAACTCTACCGCTGCGCCACCGTGTGATTCCCTCTTTTCGTGTTTCTTGGCAGAGGGGACAACTTTCACACCCTAATTCTCGCAACATACAGTACAGTGCATAAGCAGCGAATGTTTACAGATGTTGGCCTTGCTACTTGATTCACCCATGCCAACCAAGGCCTGGATAGAGTGGATGCGGAGTGGATGTTTCCACTGGTGGGAGAGTCTCGGACCAGAGGTCACAGCCTCGGAAATGAAGGACGTCATTGGAGCGTTGGGGGAAGCCGAGGATCGCGGAGAAAACCCACGCGGGTCGCGAGGGGAACGTTCAAACTCCGTACAGGCAGCGCCCGTAGTCAGGATCGGACGCGGTTCTCTGGCGCTGTGAAGCAGCCACTCTACCGCTGCGCCACCATCCTGCGTAATCAAACGATTCAGAGTTGTGTACAAGTGCGAAGATGTGAACATCCTGACTCACCACATACAGCTGTTTCCAGATGTTTGACCACTCCCTCAAGGTGGTTGTGATTTCTTGGACCAGGGGCATCTCCGTGGAAATTATATTCTCTTGATTGCTTGAAAAAAAACCATAAAACGTTCAACACAAAAACACAAACATAAATAAAACATCCCTGTCATAAAATATTTTTCCTAGGTAGACACAAAATGCTGGAGTAACACAACGGGACAGGCAGCAGATCTGGAGAGGAGGAAAAGGCGACGTTTCCTTCTCTCGAGACCAACGTCGCCCATTGCTTCTCTCCAGAGATGCTGCCTGTCCCGCTGAGTTACTCCAGCATTTTGTGTCTACCTTCGATTTAAACCAGCATCTGCAGTTCTTACCTAAATATCTTTCCTAATTCTGCTTATTCTTTAAAAGCTTATTTTTTAAATGTTATGTATTTTATTTTATTTAAAGCATTATTAAATAGTAATCATGGATTAATATGATTAATAATTAAATAATATTTTATTGAACGAGTTTCAGGAACAGGTCCTTCGGCCCACAATGTCTGGTCCAAACATGCTAAGATCCCCACGGCATATCTGCATAAATCCATATGAATGAATGGTCTGGACCTGAAACATCACCTGTTCCTTCTCCAGCATTTTTGTCATGGCCAGACTGAGGACCACCGTAGATTGTTGGAGCAGCACCTCATATTCCGCTTGGGCAGTTTACACCCCAGTGGTATGAACATTGACTTCTCTAATTTCAGGTAGTCCCTACTTTCTCCTCCCCTTCTCAGCTCTCCCTCAGCCCACTGGTTCCGCCTCTTCCTTTCTTCTTCCCGCCCCCCCCCCCCGCCCCCACCCTCACATCAGTCTGAAGAAGGGTCTCAACCCGAAACGTTGCCTATTTCCTTCGCTCCATAGATGCTGCCTCACCCGCTGAGTTTCTCCAGCATTTTTGTCTACCTGTGTTTTCCAGCATCTGCAGTTCCTTCTTAAACATGCTGCCTTTCCCGTTGAGTTACTGTGTCTATCTAGTTCTGTGTCTATCTAGAATGAATGAATGAATGAATGAATGAATGAATGAATGAATGAATGAATGAATGAGTGAATGAGTGAATGAATGAATGGATGATCTTTTATTGTCACCTGTACCTAAGTGATCTAGCCGACAACCTAGGCAGTACACATGTGTCAACACACAGAGAGTGGTGAGTCTGTGGAATTCTCTGCCTCAGAGGGTGGTGGAAGCCGATTCCCTGGATACTTTCAAGAGAGAGCTAGATAGGGCTCTTAAAGATAGCGGAGTCAGGGGATATGGGGAGAAGGCAGGAACGGGGTACTGATTGGGGATGTTCAGCCATGATCACATTGAATGGCGGTGCTGGCTCGAAGGGCCGAATGGCCTCCTCCTGCACCTATTGTCTATTTATTGTCTACGACAAAGTTACAAAAGCACCAGATAACTACCGAGGACAGAAAGGTCAGTGTGGGAATGGGAAGGGGAATTAAAGTGCCCGGCAACCGGAGATCAGGTTGGTTCAGGCGGGATGGGAGAAGGTGTTCCGCCAAACGATCGCCCAGTCTACGTTTGGTCTCGCCGATGTATAAGAGTCCACATATTGAACAATGGATACAGTAGATGAGGTGGAGGAGGTGCAAGTGAACCCCTGCCTCACCTGAAAGGACTGTCGGGGTCCCTGGACAGAGTCGAGGGAGGAGGTATAGGGACAGGTGTTGCATCGTGCGGTTGCAGGGGAAGGTACCTGGGTAGAGGGTGGTTTGGATGGGAAGGGATGAGTTACCAGGGAGTTGCGGAGGGAACGGTCTCTGCAGAAGCCGGAAATGGTGATGAAGTTGATGAAGTGCATGAGATCTGCATGGGTGCAGGAGGTAGCACCGATGCAGTCATCAATGTATCGGAGACAGAGTTCGGGGATAGGGTCAGTGTACGCCTGGAACAAGGATTGTTCGATGTACCCTACAAAGAGGCAGGCATAGCTGGGGCCCATGCGAGTGCTCTGAGCTAAGCCTTGGACTTGGAGGAAGTGGGAGGAGCCAAAGGAGAAGTTGTTGAGGATGAGGACCAGCTCCGCTAGGCAGAGTAGGGTGTTAGTAGAGGGAAATTGGATGGTTCAGTAGTCGAGGAAGAAATGGAGGGCCTTAATGCCTTCCTGGTGGGGGATGGAGGTGTAGAGTGACTGAACGTCCATAGTAAAGATGAGGGAGCGGGGGCTCGGAAAGCGAAAGTCATTGAAGAGCCGAAGGGCTTGAAGTTCAAGTTTGCATTTATTGTCACTTGACCAATGAAGCCACAGTGAGGCTTGTGAGGTACCTTGGACATGGGTCGGGAGAGATTGGCCCAGTGGGGATAGGATGGAGTCGAAGTACCTGGAAATCATTTCCGTGGCACAGGAGCAGGCAAAAACAATGGGTCTGCCAGGGCAGTTGCGTTGTGGATTTTGAGGAGAGGATAAAAACGATCAGTGCGGGGCTGAGAAATTATAAGGGTGGAGGCTGTGGAAGGAAGGCAGCCAGAAGTGATGAAATAGGTGAAGGTGTTTGAGATTACAACCCAGTCTAACTTCAACTAACCCTTACATCCTCTCTCTCCATCCCTCCTCCACCTGTCATCATAACCATATAACCATATAACAATTACAGCACGGAAACAGGCCCTCTCGGCCCTTCCAGTCCGTGCCGACCATTTGTTTTCCCCTAGTCCCATCTACCTGCACTCAGACCATACCCCTCCATTCCCTTCACGTCCATATACCTATCCACTTTACTCTTAAATGTTAAAATCGATCCTGCCTCCACCACTTCTGCTGGAAGCTCATTCCACACAGCCACCACCCTCTGAGTAAAGAAGTTCCCCCTCACGTTACCCCGAAACCTCTGTCCCTTGATTCTCATGTCATGCCCTCTTGTTTGAATCTTCCCTACCCTCAATGGGAAAAAACGTATCCACGTCAACTCTGTCTATCCCTTTCATCATTTTAAAGACCTCAATCAAGTCCCCCCTTAACCTTCTGCGCTCCAAAGAATAAAGACCTAACTTGTTCAACCTTTCTCTGTAACATAGTTGCTGGAACCCTGGCAACATTCTAGTAAATCTCCTCTGTACTCTCTCTATTTTGTTGACATCCTTCCTATAACTAGGCGACCAAAATTGTACACCATACTCCAGAATTGGTCTTACCAATGCCTTGTACAATTTTAACATTACTTCCCTACTCCTATATTCAATGCTCTGATTTATAAAGGCCAGCACACCAAAGGCTTTCTTTACCACCCTATCTACATGCGATTCCACCTTCAGGCAACTATGCACAGTTATTCCTAGATCCCTCTGTTCCACAGCATTCCTCAATTCCCTACCATTTACCATGTACGTCCTATTTTGATTTGTCCTGCCAAGATGTAGCACTTCACACTTATCAGCATTAAACTCCATCTGCCATCTTTCAGCCCACTTTTCCAAATGGCCCAAATCTCTCTGTAGACTTTGAAAATCTACTTCATTATCCACAACACCACCTATCTTAGTATCATCTGCATACTTACTTATCCAATTGTTCCACCCCATCATCCAGATCATTGATGTACATGACAAACAACAGTGGACCCAACACAGATCCCTGAGGCACCCCACTGGTCACCGGCTTCCAACCTGACAAACAGCCATCCACCATTACTCTCTGACATCTCCCATTCAGCCACTGTTGAATCCATCTTGCTACTCCGCCATTAACACCCAAAGATTGAACCTTCTTAACCAACCTTCCATGGGGAACCTTGTCAAAGGCCTTACTGAAATCCAAATAGAAAACATCCACTGCTTTACCCTCATCAATTTCCCTAGTTACCGCTTCAAAAAATTCAAGAAGGTTTGTCAAACATGACCTTCCAGGCACAAATCCATGTTGACTGTTCCTGATCAGACCCTGTTTATCCAGATGCTTATATATATTATCTCTAAGTATCCTTTCCATTAATTTGCCCACCACTGACGTCAAACTAATAGGTCTATAATTGCTAGGTTTATTCTTGGAACCCTTTTTAAACAATGGAACAACATGCGCAGTACGCCAATCCTCCAGCACTGTTCCCGTTTCTAATGACATTTGAAATATTTCTGTCATAGCTCCTGCTATTTCTACACTAACTTCCCTCAATGTCCTAGGGAATATCCTGTCAGGACCTGGAGACTTATCCACTTTTATATTTTTCAAAAGTGTCAGTACTTCCTCCTCTTTGAATCTCATAGTTTCCATAGCTACTCTACTCTTTCCCCTTAACTCACCGAGTTTAATATCCTTCTCCTTGGTGAATACCGAAGAAAATAAATCGTTCAATATCTCCCCCATCTCTTTTGGCTCTGCAGATAGCTGTCCATTCTGGTTCTCTAATGGTCCAATTTTATCCCTCGTTATCCTTTTGCTATTAATATAGCTGTAGAAACCCTTTGGGTTTACTTTCACCTTTCTTGCCAAAGCAACCTCATATCTTCTTTTAGCCTTCCTAATTTCTTTCTTAAGATTCTTTTTACATTCTTTATACTCCTCTAGCACCTCATTTACTCCATGCCTCCTATAATTATTGTAGATATATCTCTTTTTTCGAAACAAGTGTCCAATTTTGCTTGAAAACCAAGGCTCTTTCCAATTTTTACTATTTCCTTTCAACCTAACAGGGACATAAAGATTCTGTACTCTTACAATTTCCCCTTTAAATGTCTTCCATTTCTCTTCTACATCCTTCCCATGAAACAAAGTGTCCCAATTCACTCCTTTAAAATCCTTACGCATTCCCTCAAAGTTAGCCTTTCTCCAATCAAAAATCTCTACCCTAGGTCCAGTTCTGACTCTCTCCATAATTATATTGAAACTAATGGTATTGTGATCACTGGTCCCGAAGTGCTCACCAACGCATACCTCCGTCACCTGACCTGCCTCATTTCCTAACAGGAGGTCCAGCACTGCCCCTTCTCTGGTCGATACCTCTATGTACTGCTGCAAAAAACTATCCTGCACACATGTTACAAACTCCAAACCATCCAGCCCATTTACAGAATGTGTTTCCCAGTCTATTTTTGGAAAATTGAAATCTCCCACAATCACTACCTTGTGCTTACTACTAATATCTGCTATCTCCTTACATATTTGCTCTTCCAATTCACGCTCCCCATTTGGCGGTCTATAATACACCCCTAAAAGTGTTGCTACACCGTTCCCACTTCTCAGTTCCACCCAAATAGCCTCCCTAGACGAGCCCTCTAATCTATCCTGCCAAAGCACTGCTGTAATATCTTCTCTGACAAGCAATGCAACACCTCCCCCTCTGGTCCCTCCAATTCTATCACACCTGAAGCAACAAAATCCTGGAATATTTAGTTTCCAATCACAGCCCTCCTGCAACCATGTTTCACTGATTGCCACAACATCATATTTCCAGGTGTCAATCCAGGCTCTAAGTTCATCCACCTTACTTACAATGCTCCTAGCATTAAAATATACAGATTTTAGAAACCCACCATCCCTTATTCTCGGTCTATTATCTTTTTCATCTTTCTCGCCTACATTTTGGATCCGAGTGCTTCCCTTCTCTGCCTCTTGCCCCACACCCTGACCCCTAGCCCCCTCTACCCGAGTCCCTCCCCCCAGCCTTTCTAGTTTAAAGTCTCCCCAGCTTCATACCAGCTTCAAAGTCGTCTTGTTGAGTCTCATTGCCTGCAACTCGTTTTCACCTAGCCCACAGCTAACAATGGCTGTTTCCTTTATCATTGTTACTTTTTTGCATATCTTTCATTCATTTATTCTCTATCTCTCTGGGGAACAAAGAAGGGAAGAGATTTAACTTTATTTCGCCTTCCATCACAGTGAGGAATGTGAAGGAGTCACTGTGGTGGATGTTCATGTGAAAATGTATTTTGTCTCTTTTGTTGCTTTTTATCGGTATGTCTGTACGGCAAATCAACTTCCTCATGTGTTGCAAAACATACTTGGCTCATAAAGTATGATTATGATTATGATCGCCGTGTATATCTGTGAGTTGGATGTGGCCCTTGTGGCTAAGGGGATCAGAGGGTATGGAGAGAAGGCAGGTACGGGATACTGAGTTGATGATCAGCCATGATCATATTGAATGGCGGTGCAGGCTCGAAGGGCTGAATGGCCTACTCCTGCACCTAATTTCTATGTTTCTATGTGTATATCTCCCTTTCGCCTGACTCTCAGTCTGAAGAAGGGTCTCCACCCGAAACATCACCTATTCCTTGTCTCCAGAGATGCTGCCTGACCCGCTGAGTTACTCCAGCTTTTTGTGTCTATCTTCGGGGTAAACCAGCGTCTGCAGTTGCTTACTACACAGTGCCTCATTCAGAGGAGCTTTGAATTTGCACTGGAGGGCAACATAACAAAAGAACATAGAACATCGAACAGTATAACACAAGAACAGACCCTTCGGCCCACAATGTCTTCAGATTCTTCAGACTCCCAACCCTATACACCACTGATCCATGTTCTACTGCTAGGACCACCCTTGGCGATGAGGTTGAGGATGAAGGTCCAGACTAAGAACGCGCCAACCTACAAGACCTCAACGGCGGACCAGGCGGACAAAGTTATCTTGAACTCAACGGCTGTGAAGGCAGATGAAGGCTGCAACAGATCATCAGCTCCAATCGTCTTGGTTCTCTTTGCATTGGGATGAGTTGATTGATGTGTGAAGGACCGTGGGCTTCTTGCAGTGCAACATCAAGTACACGTTAAACACACGCACAGAACGCCTCTTCCTTCTGTGAGCTGCGCAAAACTTCTACTCAGAAGCCACCTGAGAGTCCATAAAAACAACAGAGCGTAGACCAGCATCCTCGACCTCGAGGGATAGCCACCACTGCTAATTACTTTGTTCTGATCCACCCATGAGCTTCTGTGAGGCCAACTCATAGCAAGCATTGTAAACGGCCCAGGGTCAAAATCAGATGCACAGGAGCAACTCATCGTTAATTCACCAGACTTGGACCAACAAAGAGACTCACCCTCTGATTTCAACGGTTGCATGTTTGATGTGAATGATAGAGGCAGGAAAAATTCCCTGTGGAGAGAGCACAAGGGCAGACATCAGGCATAATATTCAACTGCAGACTGGAATGATACACGCCATTCAACGGGTGCTGGTTTATGAACAAATTGAATATTTCACTCAGTGACGGGAAACCTTATCCAACATTTAGGCTAGAAACATAGAAAAATAGAATCATAGAAAAATAGGAGCAGGAGAAGGCCATTCGGCCCTTCGAGCCAGCACCACCATTCAATATGATCATGGCTGATCATCTAAAATCAGTACCCCGTTCCTGCTTTGTCCCCATACTCCTTGATTCCCTTAGCCCCTAAAAGCTAAATCTAACTCTCTCTTGAAAACATTCAGTGAATCGGCCTTGAAAGCATCCAGAGAACCTGCCTCCACCACTGCCTGTCCCGCTGAGTTACTCCCGCTTTTTACGTCTATCTTTTATGTTCCGTGTTTGGGCGAGTCCAGAACCAGGGGCCACAGTCTTAGAATAAAGGGGAGGTCATTTAAGACTGAGGTGAGAAGAAACTTTTTCACCAAGAGAGTTGTGAATTTATGGAATTCCCTGCCACAGAGGGCAGTGGAGGCCAAGTCACTGGATGGATTTAAGAGAGAGTTAGATAGAGCTCTAGGGGCTGGTGGAGTCAAGGGATATGGGGAGAAGGCAGGCACGGGTTATTGATAGGGGACGATCAGCCATGATCACAATGAATGGTGGTGCTGGCTCGAAGGGCTGAATGGCCTCCTCCTGCACCTATTTTCTATGTTTCTATGTGTTCCATATATGTTATGTTCCCTCCAGCTCAAACTGAAAGCTGCTGTGAATTTGGAACACCCTGTCATGGCAGAGTTAACCACATCTTTCTGCACAGCATGCTTGACAATCCAGCTGATTTGACTCGTTGCCTCAGGGGAACACGGCCCAGGTTTTTATCAGCTGCACACTATTCCTGTTGCACTTTGCTACGCGCTTCCTGTTCAGAGGCAGCCAACGGATGATTAATAATTGCTGCCGCATCAAGCGAGATTCAAACGGAGCGCTCTCCTCGACTTATAGAGAGTCATAGAGCGATACAGTGAGGTAACAGGCCCAGTGGTCCAACTTGCCCACACCAGCCAACATGTCCCAGCTACACCAGTCCCACTTGTCTGCACTTGGTCCATATCTTTCCAAACCTGTCCTATCCATGTACCTGTCCAACTGTTTCTTAAATGTCCCTGCCTCAACTACTGATTCCTATTAAATCTTTTCCCCTTCACCTTAAACTTATATCCTCTGATCCTCAATTCACCTACTCTGGGCAAGAGACTACCCAGTCTATTCCTCTCATGATCTTCGGTAGGTAGGTACGGGATACTGAGTTGGATGATCACCCATGATCATATTGAATGGCGGTGCAGGCTCGAAGGGCCGAATGGGCCGAATGGCCTACTCCTGCACCTACTTTCTATGTTTCTATGTTTCTATCTATAAGTTCCTCCCTCATCCTCCTGCGCTCCAAGGAATAGAGTCCCATCCTACGCAACCTCTGCCTGTACTTCACACCCACTGGTTCTGACAACAACTTCATAAATCTTCTCTGTACACTTTCCAGCTACACAACATATTTCCTATAACATAACATCTCGCCTATAACAAGATGCATCTCCTCACTAATTGAAAGCAGGAACATATTTGTCCACGTGGGTGGAGCTAAGACCTGGATAGTGTGGTTGTGGAGAGAATATTTCCACTACTGGGAGAGTCTAGGAATAAGAGGGCACAGTCTCAGAATTAAAGGACATTCCTTTAGGAAGGAGATGAGGAGGAATTTCCTTAGCTAGAGGGTGGTGAATCTGTGGAATTCATCGCCACAGAAGGCAGTCAAGGCCAAGTCAATGGATATTTTTCAGGTGGAGATTGGTAGATCCTTGATTAGTACAGGTGTCAGGGGTTATGGGGTTAGGGGGAAGAGACAGATCAGCCACGATTAAATGGGACAGTAGACTTTATGGGCCGAATGGCCTAATTCTACTCCCACTAGTTATGAACTGATGAAGGGGCTGCGATGGATTTCTGATCAACTCTGGAGGCATCGCAAGCAGGAATCGATCATCAAAGGTCATTTGATCTATTTTTAGTTCAGCATTTACCGTGAACTAAACAGCTCTTCCTAGCACCGTTGAACTGTTCATCGTCTCTGCTGCTCCGAGGAGTGTTCAAGGGGAAGCGAGTTAAGTGCAGGAGGAAATAGCCAACATCTATTTTTCAAGCTGCAAAGGGCGCAGAGAAGATTTACGAGGATGATGCGAGGACTTGTCAACGCGAGGACTAGAGGGAGAGATTGATCAGGCTGGCACTTTATTCCTTGGAGGGCAGATGAAGGGTGATCTTATGGTGTGTACAAAATCAGTAAAAGCTTCTTTAGATATGTTAAGGGAAAAAGAGTAGCAAAGTCAAATGTGGGTCCCTTCAAGGCAGACACGGGTGAAATTATTATGGGCAACACGGAAACACGGCAGAAGAGTTGACTAGGTACTTTGGATCTGTCTTCACTAAGGAGGACACAAACAATCTCCCAGATGTACTGGAGGACAGAGGATCTAAGGGGGTAGAGGAACTGAAATAAAATTTCATTAGGTGAGAAATAAGACCTGGATAGTGTGCTGCAGGAACAATGTTCCCAATGTTGGGCGAGTCCAGAACCAGGGGCCACAGTCTTAGAATAAAGGGGAGGTCATTTAAGACTGAGGTGAGAAAAAACATTTTCACCCAGAGAGTTGTGAATTTATAGAATTCCCTTCCACAGAGGGCAGTGGAGGCCAAGTCACTGGATGGATTTAAGAGAGAGTTAGATATAGCACTAGGGGCTAGTGGAGTCAGGGAGAAGGCAGGCACGGGTTATTGATAGGGGACGATCAGCCATGATCACAATGAATGGCGGTGCTGGCTCGAAGGGCCGAATGGCCTCCTCCTGCACCTATTTTCTATGTTTCTTGGTAAACAAAAAAATGTAAAAAACAAAGTTTGGAGCGCAACCAAAAACAAACTCCAAAGTTGTTCATGATTTCTGACGTTAGTGTTGAGCAGCGTTCAAGAGCCTGATGGTTGTTGGGAAGAAGCTGTTCCTGAGCTTGCTGCTCATGGATTTCAGGCTCCTGCCCGATGATATTGGCTGCCGTCATTGGCAGCACCTCCGACAGATCTCTTTGGGCAGCACAGACTTGGTGGGCTGAAGGGCCTGTTCCCTGTACCACGTGAATGACCCTCTGAGAGTGCCATCGACAATCCTGATGACAATTTCAAATTGGTCAAGGGAAACATCATCTGTGTTGAGCAGTTATCAAAAACCTACCTTTACGCATCGGTTTTTCAAGGAATATCCTTTGTACCAACCTATGAAATAGAAAGACAAGGAGCATCACTGCCAAGAAGATCAGAGAATCCTGGCTCAACAGTAAATTCACAAACATTAGGTCACAGTCATAGAATCACAGAGTGAGAGAGCGTGGAAACAGGCCCTTCAGTCCAACTTGCCCACATCGACCAACATGCCCCATCTACACTAGTCCCACACGCCTGCTTTTGGCCTGTATCCCTCCGACCCTATCCTGTCCACGCAGCTGTATAAATGTTTCTTAAACATTGTGGTAGTACCTGCCTCAGCTACCTCCTCTGGCAGCTTCTTCCATACACACCACCACCCTTTGTGTAAAAAAGGTACCACTCACCTTAAACCTGTGTCCTCCAGTTCTCAATTCCCTTACTCTGGACAAGAGACTCTGTGCATCTACCCGACCTAGTCCTCTCATGGCTTTGTACACCTCTCTAACATCCCCATCATGTATAGTCTTTCCGCCGATTGGATAGCACGCAACAAAAAAGCTTTTCACTGTCCCTCATTACAAGTGACGAAAATAAACTAAACTAGCGGATATAAGAGCCTTTTGGATAGGCATGTGGATATGCAGGGAAAGGAAGAATATGGGTGTATTTGCAGGCTGATAGGAGGTGGTTCTGCCCTTGTGTTCAGCACGGGCATTGTTGGCCAAAGGGGCCACTGTTCAAGGTTCTATGATCAATCGCATCAATCCATCAGTTCATGTTATAGGAGCAGAATTAGGCCATTCGGCCCATCAAATCTACTCCGCCATTCAATCATGGCTCTCCCTCCTAACCCCATTCTCCTGCCTTCTCCTCGTAACGCCTGGCACCCGTACTAATCAAGAATCTGCCAATCTCCACCTTAACATTGTCCATTGACTTGGCCTCCGCAGACGTCTGTAGCAATGAATTCCACAGATTTAAGGCAGAGATAGATAGAAACATAGACATAGAAACATAGACATAGAAACATAGAAAATAGGTGCAGGAGTGGGCCGTTCGGCCCTTCGAGCCTGCACCGCCATTCAGATTCTTCATTAGTACAGGTGTCAGGGAGAAGGCAGGAGAATGGGATTAGGAGGGAGAGATAGATCAGCCATGATTGAATGGCAGAGTGGACGATGTGCCGAATGGCCTAATTCTGCTCCTGTCACGTGATCGTATGTTAATCTCTGCCCAGAATCACCAGTAATTGCATCCTCTAGTCCTGACAACATCCTCACTGGGGTTACAACCCTACATTCTATGGGGGGACCTCATTGAATCTATTTCTTATGACCACCCTCTGACTAAAGACATTTCTCCTAATTTCCATTCTAAAGGAATATCCTTTTATTCTGAGTCTATGGCCTCTGATCCTAGACTCTCCCACTAGAAGAAACATCCTCTCCACATCCACTCTATCCAGGCCTCTCACTATACGCTACATTTCAATGAGGTCCCCCCCCCCCCCCCCCCCCCACCCCCCACCCCCACCATCCTTCAAAACTCCAGCGAGTACAAGCCCAGTGCTGTCAAACGCTCATCCTGTGTTAACCAACCCATTCTTGGGAACATTCTCGTAAACCACCTCAGGACCCTCTCCAGCGCCAGCCGGCACATCCTTCCTCAGACATGGGGCTCATTAATTGCTGGCAGTTCTTGTAAACTCCATCTGGCCTCACGGATGGACAGAGCACGCACAAGAGGTTGAGCAGCGTTCTCCTGCTTCGAATTCTAATTCCAATTTGTTTGCGGAGGCTCCTGGGAGGGTGTCGGGCGGTGGTGACCACTGACCATGAGCGACCTGTTGCCGGACGGCAGATGGAGCGGGTGGTCCCCAGTGAGCCCTTCGTGCCTGTGGAACAGCAGACCGTATCTCATGTGGTGCCATTGCTGGCGGCTGCCTGCGTGCGAAGGGGAAGCTCCAAGTGGGGCCAGTTGTAGTCCTGCCCATATGCATCTAAAGTAAATGTTTGTTTTTGAGAGCAAGCGCTCTTGAGCCAGATGGGTGCACTAACGGGGGATGGTTTAGTTATCAAGGCAGCGTACAGTCACAGAAGTGCACAGCTGATGTCAAACACAACATAACCTTGATTAGAACACCTCGGCAGATCCAGTGCCACAATCCCTATAGACAATAGTTAACAGACAATAGACAATAGGTGCAGGAGGAGGCCATTCGGCCCTTCGTGCCAGGAAGGATGATCCTGGCTGATCATCCCCAATCAGTACCCCGTTCCTGCCTTCTCCCCACATCCCCTGACTCCGCTATCTTTAAGAGCCCTATCTAGCTCTCTCTCTTGAAAGTATCCAGAGAATCGGCCTCCACCGCCCTCTGAGGCAGAGTATTCCACAGACTCACAACTCTGTGAGAAAAAGTGTTTCCTCGTCTCCATTCTAAATAGCTTACTCCTTATTCTTAAACAGCGGCCCCTGGTTCTGGACTCCCCCAACATCGGGATCATGTTTCCTGCCTCTAGTGTGTCCAAACCCTTAATAATCTTATATGTTTCAATACCATCCCCTCTCATCCTCCTAAACTCCAGAGTGTACAAGCCCAGCCGCTCCATTCTCTCAGCATATGACAGTCCCGCCATCCCGGGAATTAACCTCGTGAACCTACGCTGCACTCCCTCAATAGCAAGAGTGTCCTTCCTCAAATTAGGTGACCAAAACTTCACAATACTGCACACAATAATCCCGGCCCAAACGTCACCTGTCCATGTTCTCCACAGTGGTGCAGCGCTAGAGCTTGGTTGAGTTTATTATCACATGTACCGAGTTACAGTGAAAAGCTTTTGTTGCTTGCTAGAGTTGCTGCCTTACAGTACGAGAGACACAGGTTCGATCCCAACTACAGGTTGGTGTTACAAGTGCTACATCTTGGCAGGACAAATCAAAATAGGACGTACATGGTAAATGGTAGGGAATTGAGGAATGCTGTGGAACAGAGGGATCTAGGAATAACTGTGCATAGTTCCCTGAAGGTGGAATCGCATGTAGATAGGGTGGTAAAGAAAGCCTTTGGTGTGCTGGCCTTTATAAATCAGAGCATTGAATATAGGAGTAGGGAAGTAATGTTAAAATTGTACAAGGCATTGGTAAGACCAATTCTGGAGTATGGTGTACAATTTTGGTCGCCTAGTTATAGGAAGGATGTCAACAAAATAGAGAGAGTACAGAGGAGATTTACTAGAATGTTGCCAGGATTCCAGCAACATTCCAGCAGGATTACAGAGAAAGGTTGAACAAGTTAGGTCTTTATTATTTGGAGCGCTGAAGGTTAAGGGGGGACTTGATTGAGGTCTATAAAATGATGAAAGGGATAGACAGAGTTGACGTGGAAATGTTTTTCCCATTGAGGGTAGGGAAGATTCAAACAAGAGGGCATGACATGAGAATTAAGGGACAGAGGTTTTGGGGTAACGTGAGGGGGAACTTCTTTACTCAGAGGGTGGTGGCTGTGTGGAATGAGCTTCCAGCAGAAGTGGTGGAGGCAGGATCGATTTTAACATTTAAGAGTAAAGTGGATAGGTATATGGACGTGAAGGGAATGGAGGGGTATGGTCTGAGTGCAGGTAGATGGGACTAGGGGAAAACAAATGGTCGGCACGGACTGGAAGGGCCGAGAGGGCCTGTTTCCGTGCTGTAATTGTTGTTATATGGTTACAGGTGCTTGTATGTACGCCGGTTGTTAATTCTTCCCGTGACCCGCGTGGGTTTTCTCCGGGTGCTCCGGTTTCCTCCCACGCTCCAAAGACGAACGGGTTTGTAGGTTCCAGCGATGCTGCCTGACCTGCTGAGTTACTCCAGCATTTTGTGTCTACCTTCGATTTAAACCAGCGCCTGCAGTTCTTTCCTGCGCAGGTTTGTAGGTTAATTGGCTTTGGTAAATAAAATTCCATTGCGTGTAGCATAGCGCAGGGATCGGTGGTCAGTGCGGACTCAGTGGGCCGAAGGGCCTGTTTCCATGCTGTGTCTCGAAACTAAACTAAGATGATGCCTGCCCCATTGAGTTACTCCAGCATGATGTTTTTGTAAACCAGCATCTGTAGTTTTCTATTCCTTAAATATAACCTCAGGCAGTTTGTTTGGGACAAGTAGCAGATAGATCCTTTCTGGAAGTGGTCGGGGAGGCCGTGCCGTCCGGGGCTGGTGTCGGCAGCTCGGTCTGGCGGTGAAGGTCGATAGGTCATATAACAAACGTGGTGGTCACACCAAAGCCTCTGCTTCCTTAAGAGGCTTAGTAAGTTTGGCTTGTCCCCACCAACTCTCACCAACCTCTACAGATGTGCCAAGGACAGCATTTTATCGGGATGCATGGTTTGGGAACAGCCCCATCCAAGACCACAAGAAATGGCAGAGCAGTGCGTGCGCAGCCCAGACCATCACACAAACCCACCTGCCTTCCATTGACCACATCTACACCAGAGTGGTCCTGAACTACTATCTACCTCCCAGGTGACCCGCGGACTATCTTCAATCAGACGTTACTGGCGTTGTTATTTACCAAATATCCTTTATCATGTATCTCTACGCTGTGGATGGCTCGATTGTAACCATGTATTATCTGTTCACTGAGTGGTTAGCACGCAACAAAAGGCTTTTCACTGTACCTCGGTACACGTGACAATAAACTAAATAAAGTGAAAACAAAACTAAACGATCATTCAGAAATGAATGCGGGGCTTGGTACATCGGCTCATTGGACAATCAAGACCCACCCAGACTCTGCATCCACCGCAAGGCAGCGAACCTAGAATCATAGAGCGATACAGCATGGCAACAGGCCCTTCAGCCCACCTTGCCCACAGCGACCAACATGTCCCAGCTACGCTAGTCCCACCTGCGTGCGTTTGGTCCAAGTGTAGGAAGGAACTGCAGATGCTGGTCCAAACCAAAGATAGACACAAAAAAAGCTGGAATAACTCAGCGGGGCAGGCAGCATCTTCAGCTCCATCTTCTGTGCCGTTGAGTTACTCCAGCTTTTTGTGTCTATCTTGCACTTGGTCCATATCCCTCCAAACCTGTCCTATCCTTCCACCTGTCTAACTGCTTCTTAACGGCTGGGATAGTCCCATCCTCAACTACCTCCTCCGGCAGCTCATTCCGTGCACCCACCACCCATCGTGTGAAAAGGTTACTCCTCAGATTCCAATTAAATCTTTTCCCCTTCACCTTAAACCTATGTCCTCTGGACCCCGATTCACCTACTCTGGCCAAGAGACTCTGTGCATCTAATCAGATCAGTACTAACAGCGGGGTGGGAGATTGCAACCTTCACGTGGTCCACCCTGTTTCGACTAATGCAATCAAGATCAACTAGAACAAGGTAGACAAACGTGCTGGAGAAATTCAGCGGGTGCGGCAGCATCAATGGAGCGAAGGAAATAGGCAACGTTTCGGGCCGAAACCCTTCTTCAGACTGAATCAAATAGAACAAGTTGACTTACAACTTTAGGCTGTACTAAGAAGTACTAACAGCTCTAATAGATTCACAAAGACTATTACTGATTTTGTTCCATATTCATTTAATTAACTGAACACTTCCCCAGTCCCCGAGACGGGAGTTGAATGTGTCTCTGGATCATGACTCCCTATTACTCAATCTGTAAATGCAACAAGCCCTCAAAGTTCCCAACGAATGGTAAAATGGTGACGAGTTTACCCTGATGCATGTTTGCACTGCGTCTATTTATGAACTCATTTATCTTTCAAACCTTTCCAAATTGCTCATCAAATTTGGCTTTTCTTGCCATTGCCATCTGGCCCACTTCAGTCTCCTCCCTCGTGAAGCACTAGACATCAGCTGTCGAGTGGCTGGAATGGAGTCAATGAAAAAACGCAGCACACTTTGGCATTCTTAAGCTGCTCACTGCCGAGCTACAGATGCCAGAAAAACAGGAGGAAGACACAGCGGGTCAAGAGGCATCTGTGGAGGGAATGGACAGAATGCACAGGGAATTGGGTGGCACGGTGGCGCGGCGGTAGAGTTGCTGCCTCACAGCGGCAGGGACCTGCATTCCATCCTGACTACAGGCGCTGCCTGGACGGAGTTTGTACGTTCTCCCCGTGACCTGTGTGGGTTTTCTCTGGTTTCCAAACACTCCAAAGACTACGGGTTTGTAGGTTAATTGGCTTGGTATAATTGTAAATTGTCCATAGTGTATGTGGGATAGTATTAGCGTTGGCGTGTACATGGTGGGCTGAAGGGCCTGTTTCCGCGCTGTATCTCCAAACGAAACTAAACCAAATGATGACATCTTGAGTGTGGACCCTTCTTTCTTTTGTCTCAAGGGATACTAGCCCAGTTTTAGCATCCTTAGTTGTCCCATGGTGGGCCGAAGGGCCTGTTTTCATGATGTATAACCTTAGTGCTTAGAACATCCTTTGACGGCACTGGGCCTGTAGTCGCTGGATTTTAGAAGAATGTGGGGGGGGGAACTCATTGAAACACACAGAATAGTGAAAGGTTTAGATAGAGTGGATGTGGAGACAATGTTTCCACAAGTGGGAGAGTCTAGGACTAGAGATCATAGCTTCAGAATTAAAGAACTTTCTTTTAGAAAGGAGATGAGGAGAAACTTCTTTAGTCAGAGGGTGGTGAATCTGTGGAATTCTTTGCTTCAGAAGGCAAAGGAGGCCGTCAGTGGATATATTTAAGGCAGAGATAGATACATTCTTGATTATTGTAGGTGTCAGAGGTTATGGGGAGAAGGCAGGAGAATGGGGTTAGGAGGGAGAGACAGAACAGAGATGAGGAAACATTTTTTCACACAGAGAGTTGTAATTCTGTGGAATTCTCTGCCTCAGAGGGCGGTGGAGGCCGGTTCTCTGGATACTTTCAACAGAGAGTAATGCCCCTGTCCCACTTAGGAAACCTGAACGGAAACCTCTGGAGACTTTGCGCCCCACCCAAGGTTTCCGTGCGGTTCCCGGAGGTTCTTGTCAGGTTCCCGGAGGTTTTTTCAATTTTTGAAATAATCGCCGGAACATAGAAGAAGTGGAAACCACTTTCGACCATTAAGGAGACTGACAAAAAGCTCCGGGAACCTCCGGGAACCGCACGGAAACCTTGGGTGGGGCGCAAAGTCTCCAGAGGTTTCTGTTCAGGTTTCCTAAGTGGGACAGGGGCATTAGATAGGGCTCTTAACAAAAGCAGAGTCAGGGAATATGAGGAGAAGGCAGGAACGAGGTACTCATTGGGGATGATCAGCCATGGTCACATTCGAATGGCGGTATTGGCTCGAAGGGCTGAATGGCCTTCTCCTGCACCTATTGTCCATAGATCAACCATGATTGAATGACGGAGTAGACTCAATGTGCCGAATGGCCTAATTCTCCTCCTATCACTTACGATCTTATGAACATCCAACATAGAACTGTATAGGATGTACAGTGGCTTGCAAAAGTATTCATACCCCTTGAACTTTTCCACATTTTGTCACGTTACAACCACAAACGTAAATTTATTTTATTGGGATTTTATGTGATAGACCAACACAAAGTGGTGCATAATTGTGAAGTGGAAGGAAAATGATACATGGTTTCTAAATGTTATTACAATTAAGAAACTGAAAAGTGTGGCGTGCAAAAGTATTCAGCCCCCCTGCAAAATAGCTCAAGCTCAGTCAGATTGGATGGAGAGCGTCTGTGAACAGCAATTTTCAAGTCTTGCCAGATATTCTCAATTGGATTTTGGTCTGAACTTTAACTGGGCCATTCTAACACATGAATATGCTTTGATCTAAACCATGCCATTGTAGCTCTGGCTGTATGTTTAGGGTCGTTGTCCTGCTGGAAAGTGAACCTCCGCCCCAGTCTCATGTCTTTTGCAGACTCTAACATGTTTTCTTCCAAGATTGCCCTGTATTTGGCTCCATCCATCGTTCCATCAACTCTGACCAGCTTCCCTGTCCCTGCTGAAGAAAAGCATCCCCACAGCATGATGCTGCCACCACCATGTTTCACAGTGGGGATGGTGTGTTCAGGGTGATGTGCAGTGTTAGTTTTCCGCCACACATAGCGTTTTGCATTTAGGCCCAAAACTTCAATTTTGGTCTCATCAGACCAGAGCACCTTCCTCCACATGTTTACTGTGTCCCCCACATGGAGTGTGGCAAACTGCAAACGGGACTTCGTATGGCTTTGTTTCAGCAATGGCTTTCTTCTTGCCACTCTTCCATAAAGGCCCGATTTGTGGAGTGCATGACTAATAGTTGTCCTGTGGACAGATTCTCCCACCTGAGCTGTGGATCTCTGCAGCTCCTCCAGAGTTACCATGGGCCTCTTGGCTGCTTCTCTGATCAATGCTCTCCTTGCCCGGCCTGTCAGTTTAGGTGGACGGCCATGTCTTGGTAGGTTTGCAGTTGTGCCATACTCTTTCCGTTTTCGGATGATGGATTGAACAGTGCTCCGTGAGATGTTCAAAGCTTGGGATATTTTTTTATAACCTAACCCTGCTTTAAACTTCTCCACAACTTTATCCCTGACCTGTCTGGTGTGTTCCTTGGGCTTCATGATGCAGTTTGTTCATTAATGTTCTCTAACAAACCTCTGAGGCCTCCACAGAACAGCTGTGTTTATACTAAGATTAGATTACACACAATTAGGTGACCTCTGAAGGCAATTGGTTGCACTGGATTTTATTTAGGGGTATCTGAGTAAAGGGGGCTGAATACTTTTGCACGCCACACTTTTCAGTTTTTTATTTGTAAAAAAATTTGAAAACCATGTATCATTTTCTTTCCACTTCACAATTATGCGCCACTTTGTGTTGGTCCATCACATAAAATCCTAATAAAATACATTTACGTTTGTGATTGTAACGTGACAAAATGTGGAAAAGTTCAAGGGGTATGAACACTTTTGCAAGCCACTGTATGTAGCACATGATGGGCCCTTTGACCCACAATGCATGATGCCAAGTTCAACTGATCGCATTCATATCCCTCTATTCCCTGCACTTCCATGGGCCTATCTAAAAGCCCCTTAAATCTCGCTCTTGTATCAGCCACCATCACCACCCTTGGCAGCGCGTTCCAGGCACCCAGTTTATCCAACCTCTCCCTGTAGCTGAAATCCTCTCATCCAGGCGGCATTCCTGCCGATCCTTCTGAATGTTGTAGTCGGCAGGGCAGCACTCTGCATATCGCCAACTTGGACAATTTTACATTTACACCAAGCCAATTAACCTACAAACCTGCACGTCTTTGGAGTGTGGGAGGAAAACGAAGATCTCGGAGAAAACCCACCCAGATCACGGGGAGAACGTACAAACTCCATACAGACAGCGCCCGTAGTCGGGATCGAACCCGGGTCTCTGGCGCTGCATTTTGCTGTAAGGCAACTTTACCGCTGTGCCACTGGACCATCCCATTCCGGTAAACCCCCTGTCCAAAGCCTCCACATCCTTCCAAAGATAGGGCGACCAGAACTGCACGCAGTACTCCAAATGCGGCCGGACCAAAGACCTATAGAGCTGCATCGTCACATCCTGACTCTTGCATTCAATGGCCCTTGCAATGAAGACAAGCATACCATTGGCCTTCATGACTAATCTATTCATGTTTGCTCCTTCAGTGAGCTATGAAGTTAGACTCTAAATCCCCCTGCACATCAATGCTGCTAAGGGCCCTGCCATTGACTGTAAACTGTCCCCTTACATTCAACCTCCGAATGTGCAACACGGTGGCGCAGCGGTAGAGTTGCTGCCTCACTGCCCCAGAGACCCGGGTTCGATCCTGACTAAGGGTGCTGTCTGAACGGAGTTTGTGCGTTCTCCCCGTGACCTGCGTGGGTTTTCTCCGGGTGCTCCGGTTTCCTCCCACACTCCACACACGTGCCGGTTTGTTGGTTAATTGGCCTCTGTAAATTGCCCCTGGTGTGTAGGGCAGAATCAGTGTTTAGGGGATCGCTGGTTGGGTCAGACTCGGTGGGCCAAAGGCCTGTTTCCATGCTGTATCGGTGAAACTAAAAACTGAAATTAAATACCTCACATTTGCTTGGGTTAATCTTCACCTGCCATTTCTCTGCCCATCTATGCAGCTAGGCCATTCGGCCTATCAAGTCTACTCCACCATTCAATAGCTGATCTATCTTTCCCTCTCATCACTATTCTCCTGCCTTCTCCCCATAACCCATGACGCCCGAACTATTCAAGAATCTGCCTTAAAAGTATCCACTGACTTGGCCTCCACAGCCGTCCGTTGCAATGAATTCCACAGATTCACCGCCCTCTGACTAAATAAGTTCCTCCCCATCTCCTCTCTTAAGGTACGTCCTTTTATTCTGAGACTGTGGCCTCTGGTCCGAGACTCTCCCACTAGTGGAAACGTTGTCATTATGGCACCATCAGCAAGCGTACTCACCAACCCATCTACATTTACATCTAGGTCATTTATATATTTATACAACAGCAACATTTGTCACCAAAATACGATTGAATTTGGAGACAGGTTGAAAGAAGCCTCTTAGAGAGCTGTGGGAGCTTTGCAGATCCGTCAGACATTTGCTGAGGAAAATTCCAACCTTCAAAGGCTTGGTAAGAGCAGCATGGCTGTCGATAGCTGGGAAATTAAATTCAGGCACAAAGTGCTGGAGGAACAGCACGGCACGGTGGCGCAGCGGTAGAGTTGCAGCCTCACAGTGGGTTCGATCCTGACTACGGGTGCTGTCTGTACGGAGTTTGTACGTTCTCCCCGTGACCGGCGTGGGTTTCCTCCAGCATCTTCAGCTTCCTCCTGCACTCCAAAGACGTGCAGGTTTGCAGGTCAATTGGCTGAGTATAAATGTGAATTGTCCCTAGTTGGTGTGCGGGGTCGGCCTGGACTCGGTGGGCCGAAGGGCCTGTTTCCGAGCTGTACCTCAAAGCTCTAAACTAACCTAAACTCAGAGGGTAAGTCGGCATCTCTGGAGAAAAAGGATGGGTGGCGTTTTCGGGCCGGGTCCCTGCTGAAGTCTGAAGTCTGAGTCTGAAGAAGGGTCCTGATCCGAAATGTCACCCATCCTTTCTCCATGCCCCAGTTGTCCGACTAGTTCCACTCTTTGCACCCCTGTATCCCATCGAAATCACTTCTTGCCCGGCCAACATTTTGATCACCACACTTCCTTGGTCATCTGTTGCCGGCCCCGATTAATCCTGGCCTTTTCCTTCCTGCAGGTCTCACCCTCCCCTCTACTTTCAGTCTGAAGAAAGGTTCCCACCCGAAACGTCACCCATTCTTTTGCCTGACCCGCAGTTACTCCAGCACTTTGTATCTATCTTCAGTATAAACCGGCATCTGCAGTTCCTTCCAATGCAGGGAATTAGTGAGGACAACTGAAACAGTTACAGAGGTAGAGAGGTGTCGGCAACAGAGAGATGGATTAATTTGGTGTTGTTGTTAAATTATGTTTAGTTTAGTTTTGTTCATTCTCACGTGCACGGAGGGACAGTGAAAAGCATTTTGCAGAACGGAGCGGCTGGGCTTGTACACTCTGGAGTTTACAAGGATGAGAGAGGATCTTATTGAAACATAAGATTATTAAGGGTTTGGACATGCTACAGGCAGGAAACATGTTCCCGATGTTGGGGGAGTCCAGAACCAGGGGCCACAGATTAAGAATAAGGGGTAACGTGACAGAGGTTTAGAACGGAGACGAGGAAACACTTTTTCACACAGAGAGTGGTGAGTCTGTGGAATTCTCTGCCTCAGAGGGCGGTGGAGGCCGGTTCTCTGGATACTTTCAAGAGAGAGTTAGATAGGGCTCTAAGAGATAGTGGAGTCAGGGCATATGGGGAGAAGGCAGGAACGGGGTACTGATTGGGGATGATCAGCCATGATCACATTGAATGGCGGTGCTGGCTCGAAGGGCCGAATGGCCTCCTCCTGCACCTATTGTCTATTGTCCATTGTTGTGTGCTAACCAGTCAGCGGAAAGACTATACATGATTACAATCGAGCGGTCCACAGTGTACAGATACACGATTCAGGATGTGAACATGGGACAGTGAATTTTGTTGAGAGCAGTTCATGCAGGAATCTCCCCATCATCGAAGGGATCTACAGGAGTCGCTGCCTCAGGAAAGGCAGCCAGCATCATCAGAGACCCACACCACCCTGGCCACTCTCTCGTTTAACTGTCCTCCCGATGCATTTTACTCATATTTGACTAATTGTGTACCTCATTGTCACCTTCCCCTCAGCTAACAATGAACCATTCTACAGTTTCCTTGAACACCGTCTGCTTTGATCTGCTTTCACATCTTATCCTTCCATATCTCTAGTCTCCCACTCCCCTGACTCTCAGTCTGAAGAAGGGTCTCGACCTGAAATGTCACCCATTCCTTCTCTCCAGAGATGCTGCCTGTCCCGCTGAGTTACTCCAGCATTTTGTGTCTATCTTCAGTGTAAACCAGCATCTGCAGTTCCTTTCTCTGCAATAGAGAATAGGTTCAGGAGTAGGCCATTCGACCCTTCGAGCCAGCATTTGCAAGAATTGATTACTTATGTAGATGAGGCATCTTGGTAGGGATGGGCAAGTTGGGATGAAAGGCCTGTTTCCATGATGCATCACTCAATTTCTTCTAATTCTATAAGGTGCTGGTCAGGCTGCATTTGGAGCATTCTGAGCAGTTTCGGGCCCCATATCTGAGGAAGGATGTGCTGGATCTGGAGAGAGTCCAGAGGAGGTTTACAAGAATGATCCCAGGATTGAGTGGGTGAGCATATGGTGAGCTTTTGATGGAACTGGGCCTGTACTCGCTGGAGTTTAGAAGGCTGAGGGGGGATCTCATTGAAACTTACAGAATAATGAAAGGCTTGGATAGAGTAGGGTAGTTAATCTGTGGAACTCATTGCCACAGAGGGCTGTGGAGTTCAAGTCAGTGGATATTTTTAAGGCAGAGATAGACAAATTCTTCATTAGAACGGGTGTCAAGGGTTATGGGGAGAAGGCAGGAAAATGGGATTAGGAGGCAGTGATCAGCCATGATTGAATGGCGGAGTGGACTCGATGGGCCGAATGGCCTAATTCTACTGCTATAACTTGTGAAATTGTGAGATAATTTTGACCACAATTGGCATAGCTCTCCACTCAATTCAATTTGAATCCACTTTGTAATTACACCATTGCCTGTCACAGCTTTTATTACGAGGCTCTGTATCTAGCTGCCTGACCCGCTGAGTTGCTCCAGCATTTTGTGACTATCTTGCTGTTGTAAACCAGCATCTGCAGTAACATCCTAGGAATCATAGTTGGTCTTGAGGGGATGGATCGAAGGGCCTGTTTCCGTGCTGGATAACTTCTGTGAACCTATGGCAAGGACGTTCCTTTAGGAAGGAGATGAGGAGGAATTTCTTTAGTCAGGAGGGTGGTGAATCTGTGGAATTCATTGCAACAGAATGCTGTGGAGGACAAGTCAGTGGATATTTTTACAGCAGAGATGGATAGATTCCTGATTAGTACGGATGTCAGGGGTTATGGGGAGAAGGCAGGAGAATGGGGTTAGGAGGGAGAGAATGATCAGCCATGAATGAATGGCAGAGTAGACTTGATGGGCCAAATGGCCTATTCTACTCCGAGAACGTATGAACCTATGAACAAACGGGCAACAACCATTAGTCTGGGACTCTATTCCTTGGAGCGGAGGAGAATGAGACGGTGATCTTATAGAGGTGTATAAAATCATGAGGGGAATAGAGTATAGATGCATAGAGTCTCTTGCCCAGAGTAAGTGAACCGAGGACCAGAGGACATAGGTTCAAGGTGAAGGGGAAAATATTTAACAGGAATCTGAGGGGTAACTTTTTCACACAAAGGATGGTGGGTGTATGGAACGAGCTGACAGAGGAGGTAGTTAATGCAGGGACTATCCCAACATTTTAAGAAGCATTTAGACAGGTACATGGATAGGACAGGTTTGGAGGGATATGGGCCAAACGTGGGCAGGTGGGACTAGTGTAGATGGGACATGTTGGCCGGTGTGGGCAAGTTGGGCCACACTGTATCACTCTATGTCTCTAACCTGCCTCAAACATCTGCGAGTGCATACTCACCTTCGAACACTTGGAGGATATGGACCGTGTCTCCAATTTGCAGGGGAATATGGCAGTCCTGAGTTGGCTGGAAATTCCACACCGCTGAAAGGAAAAATAGCAGAATTTTACTTACGAAAAAAAAAGCAAAATTGCAACCGAATTTTGTTTAGTTCAGTTACTGTTTATTGTCACGTGTACCGAGGGTCAGTGAAAATATTTTGCCGTGTGCTATCCAGTCAGCGGAAAGACAATACATGATTACAATCGATCCATTCACAGTGTACAGATACATGATAAGGGAATAACGTTTAGTAGAGGGGAAAGCCAGCAAAGTCCGATCAAGGATAGTCCGAGGGTCACCAATGGGGTAGATAGTAGTTCAGCGCTGCTCTCTGGTTGTGGTGGGATGGTTCAGTTGCCTGATCGCAGCTGGGAGAGACAGACCGATGGGAGAGGGGAGAAGAGGATATGGCCAGGATGTGACTCATCCCTGATTATCCCTGAAATTAACAAAAACCTGCGCTTCAGAGTGGTGGAAATAATACTGGAACGTGAAGCCTTTTCAACAAGACAGTGCTGAAATCAAGGGTTTACTTGTGAATTGATAGATCAGATTGCTGTTCGGAAGAACGTCATTAATCTCAAATGAGAGAGGAGGAAATAGAAGTAAAACTGATGTGTGGCGATAAATTAATTATACATGCTTTTATACATCGCTCCTTATCACATTCAACTGCTATCAAATGATGAATGTGGTTCTCAGAACGCTGAATGTTACCGAACACAGGAGGATGAGGGGTGATCTGATGAATGCGTCCAAAATCACGCAAGAAATAGATAGGATAAATTAGTCTTTTACCCAGAGTAGTAAGTAAGTAAGTAAGTACGTTTATTGGCCAAGTATTCACATACAAGGAATTTGCCTTGGTGCTCCGCCCACAAGTAACAACATGACATACAGTGACAGTTACGAATGACTCAGAAAACACTAAACATTAATAATAATAAAACATTAATGATAAAACATCATTGGTCAAGCATGTGAACCAACAAAATACCAGATCAAAGGGAGGCTACAGATTTTTGGCTGTTGAGTAGAGCAACTACTCGTGGATAAAAACTGTTTTTATGTCGGCTGTGGCAGCTTTGACAGTCCGGAGTCGCCTTCCAGAGGGAAGTGATTCAAAGAGTTTGTGGCCAGGGTGAGAGGGGTCAGAGATGATCTTGCCCGCTCGCTTCCTGGCCCTTGCAGTGTACAGTTCATCAATGGAGGGAAGGTTGCAGCCAATAACCTTCTCTGCTGATCGGACGATTCGCTGCAGCCTCCGGGTGTCGTGCTTGGTGGCTGAGCCAAACCAGACCATGATGGAGAAGGTGAGGACAGACTCTACGATGGCCGTGTAGAATTGGACCATCATTGCCTGTGGCAGATTGTGTTTCCTCAGCTGCCGCAGGAAGTACATCCTCTGTTGGGCCTTTTTGACTGTGGAGTCGATGGTAGCCCCCCCACTTAAGGTCCTTGGAGATGATGGTTCCCAGGAACTTAAAAGACTCCACAGATGTGACTGTGGTGTTGTTGATGGTGAGTGGGGTGAGGGGAGGGGGAGCTCTCCTAAAGTCTACAATCAATTCCACTGTCTTAAGAGCATTGAGCTCTAGGGTGTTGCCACGGCACCAGGACGCCAGCTGCGTCACTTCCTGTCTGTCGGCAGATTCCTCCCCATCCTGGATCAGTCCAATCAGGGTTGTGTCGTCCGCAAACTTGAGAAGCTTGACAGAGGTGTCTGTGGAGGTGCAGTCGTTGGTGTAGAGAGAGTAGAGGAGAGGAGAGAGTACGCAGCCTTGCCGTGCTCCTATAGTAGGGGAATCAAGAACCAGACAACATCGGCTTCGGGTGAGAAAGGAAGATTTAATAGGTACCTGAGTGGCAACTTTTTTTACATTAAGGTAGATAATGCGAGCTGCCAGAGGAGGCAGTTGAGGCAGGTACTATCACACCATTTAAATAATATTTGGACAGGTACATGGATAGGATAGGCTGAGAGGGAAAGATAGATGATTGAATGACAGAGTAGACTTGATGGGCCGAATGGCACAATTTTGCTCCTATAACTGTGAGTTTCTATTGCTGAGTCCCTCCAGCACATTGAGTTTTGATCTTGTCTGGCTTGATTGGTTCTCCACTCGCTCTTCTAAACACCTCCAATCAGCAATATCCTCTCCTTCAAAGGTAGTTTAGTTTAAGGATACAGCACAGAAACAGGCCTTTCAGCCCACCGAGTCCTGCCGACCAGCGATCCCCACACATGAACTCTACAGAGTCTGTACCTTCTCCCCGTGACCTGCGTGCGTTTCCTCTGAGAGCTTCGGTTTCCTCCCACACTCCAAAGATGTGCAGGTTTGTGGGTTAATTGGCTTGGTAAATGTAAAATATACGGGGTTAATATGCGGGGAATGTTAGTCGACGTGGACCGAGTGGTCCTCTGTGTTTCTTCAGTGTATCTCTAAACTAAATTAAATTAACACTATCCTACAATCAACGGACAACTGCCATTTGTACCAAGCCAATTAACCTACAAACCTCTACGTCTTTGGAGTGCGGGAGGAAACTTATTAGGAACGCATTAAGAAAGGGTGAGGTGCAACGAGACCTGGGTGCGCTTGTACATCAGTTAACACTGAAAGTAAGCATGCAGGTACAGTAGGCAGTGAAGAAAGCTAATGGCATGTTGCCGTTCATTGCGAGAGGATTTGAGTTAAGGTGCAAGGAGGTCTTACTAATTTGAGGAAGAACATTATTGCTATTGAGGGAGTGCAGCGTAGGTTCACCAGGTTAATTCCCGAGATAGTGGAACTGACATATGATAAAAGAATGGGTCGACTGGGTTTATATTCACTGAAATTTAGAGGGGATCTTATAGAAACATATAAAATTCTTAAAGGATTGGATAGACTAGATGAAGGAAAAATGTTCCCGATGTTGGGAGTGTCCAGAACCAGGGGTCAGGGGTAGGCCATTTAGGACTGAGATGAGGAGATGCTTTTCCACTTAGAGAGTTGTGAATCTGTGAAATTCTCTGTCACAGAAGGCAGTGGAGGCCAATTCACTGGCTAACGGAATCAAGGGATATGGGGAAAAATCAGGAACGGGGTAGTGATTTTAGATGATCTGCCATGATCATATTGAATGGCGGTGCAGGCTCGAAGGGCCGAATGGCCTACTCCTGCACCTATTTTTCTATGTTTCTATGTTTCTGATCGGAGATCCCAGAGAAAACCCACGAGGTCAAGGGGTGAATGTACAAACTCCATCGGGACGTGGAGCTAAATATGCTGCTCTGTAGACTAGGATTGCACAATCCAGTCTGAATGGAGCCCAGCCAAAACAGTGAACCAGACTGCACGCCACCGCCACACACACCCTGCAGATAAAACAAAGCACTGACTTCCTCGCTGGAAGTTCAGAGAAGATTTGCAGGATGTTGCCAGGATTCGTGGACCTGTGCTATAGCGAGTTGGTTGGTCGAGCTTGGACTTTATTCCTTGGAGTGCCGGAATCTGAGAAGTGCTCTACGGAGTTGTACAAGGTAGACAAAAATGCTGGAGAAACTCAGCGGGTGAGGCAGCATCTGTGGAGTGAAGGAAATAGTCGAGACCCTTCATCTGACTGTACGGTGGAGCTGTACAAGATCACCAGGGGAATAGATTGGGTAGAATACTGCATTTACTCTGCATTGGAGAATCAGGGAACTTAGAACCATAGAACCAACAACTGGAGAGCAGTCCTGAGCTCCTATCTACCTCGTTGGAGATCCTAAGTCTACCTTTGATCAGACTTTACTGGCTTGATCTCGCACGAAACATTATTCACGCTATTACCTTTGTCATGTACTTATACGCTGTGGATGGCTCATTTGTAATCATGTATTGTCTTTCCGCTGACTGGTTAACATGGTACACGTGACAATAAACTAAACTAACTCAAACTCAACTGAACAGAGGTTTCAGACGAGCGGAAGGTTTAAAAGGAATCTGAGGGGCAACTTTTTTTTACACAGAGGATGGTGGGTATCATAATCATAATCATATTTTATTAGCCAAGTACGTTTTGCAACATAGGAGGAATTTGATTTGCCATACAGTCATAAAAAGCAACGGAACACACAAAATACGTTTTAACATAAACATCCACCACAGTGACTCCTCCACATTCCTCACTGTGATGGAAGGCAAAAAAAAAGTTCAATCTCTTCCCTTCTTTGTCCTCCCTCGTGGGCCTCGAGCCTTCCATTGACGGGATGATCTTGGCTCCCGTAGCCGGCGGTCGAGCCCTCTCCGTCGGGGTGATCAAGCTCCCACATCGCAGGAATCTCGGCGCCCCCCACGCCGGGCGATCGGACCCCGGGTCGGTGCTGGTCAAACAGATTCGGAGCTTCCCGATATCAGTCTCTACCCGAGACTGCGAGCTCCGTGGTGGTGAAACCCGCTGGCCGCGGTTGGAGTGTCGACCCCAGGCAAGGGATCGCAGGCTCCGCTTGTAAGCCCACAGCCCCGCGGTGGGGCTCAAAGTCAGTCTCGAGCAAGGCCGCCAGCTTCACGATGTTAGGCCGCAGAGCGACTGGAGATGCGACACGAAAAACTATTGCATCTCCGGCAAGGTAAGAGATTGAAAAAAGGTTTCCCCCTCTACCCCACCCCCTACATAAAACAAAGCAGAGAACATGAACACAATCTTTTTAAAACACACTAAAAATAACAAAAAAAACAAAAAGACCATTGGCGAGGCTGCCATCGTCGACAGTGACGGAACGTACATGGAACGGGCTGCCAGAGGAGATAGTTGATGCAAATATTATGAATGTTTTAAAAGATATTTAGACAGTTACATGGATAGGAAATATTTGGAGGGATATGGGCCAAGCGCGGGCAGGTGGGACTGGCGAGGATGGGGCACCTTGATTGGCATGAGCAAGTTGGGCCGGAGGGCCTGTTTCCATAATGTATTACTATGAGTGGATGAGAAAGTGAGATACATAACACTATTGTGAATGGGTTATCGGTGGTCAGTGTGGACTCAGTGGGCCAAAGAGCATGTTTCTATGTTAATCCACAAACCTGACTCTTCTGGCAGACCCAGTGTTTCTGCTTGTTTTTGTCCCACCAAACTTATTTCCATATACCTCGACTCCATCCTATCCCCCCTGGTCAAATCCCTCCCTATCTATTTCCAAAACACCTCACACGCTCTTCGTCTCCTCCATGACTTCCGTTTTCCAGGCCCCCACTCCCTCATCTTCACCATGGGCGTCCAGTCACTCTACACCTTCATCCCCCACCAGGAAGGTCTTAAAGCCCTACGTTTCTTCCCCGACCGCAGAATCGACCAATCCCCGTCTACTGATACTCTCCTCCGCCTAGCGGAGCTGGTCCTTGCCCTCAACAACTTTTCCTTTGACTCCTCCCATTTCCTCCAAATCCAAGGCGTAGCTATGGGCACGCGCGTGGGCCCCAGCTACGCCTGCCTCTTTGTCGGGTACGTCGAACAATCACACAACTCACTGACTTTATCCGCTTCACCACTAACTTCCATCCGGCACTCAAATACACCTGGACCAATTCCGACATCTCCCTACCGTTTCTAGACCTCACCATCTCCATCGCAGGTAACAGACTACTGACCGACATCCACTACAAACCCACTGACTCCCATGGCTATCTGGATTACACTTCTTCCCACCGTGCTTCCTGTAAGGACTCTATCCCCTACTCCCAATTCCTCCGTCTACGCCGCATCTGCACCCAGGATGAGGTGTTCCACACCAGGGCATCGGAGATGTCCTCATTCTTTATTTTCAAATTTATTTTCAAATTCTTCCATGGGCTTCATTCTTCCCTCTCTTGGTTCCAAAGACATGTGAGTTTGTGGGTTAAGTGGCCTCTGTGAAACTGCCCCTCGTGCGTAGGGAGCGGAAGAGAAGAAGGGTCTCGACCCGAAACGTCACCCATTACTTCTCTCCAGAGATGCTGCCTGTCCCGCCGCTGAGTTACTCCAGCATTTTGTGTCAACCTCCCTTCCATTGACTTCATCTACACCTCACGCTGCCTCGGCAAGGCCAGCAGCATCATCAAGGACCAGTCTCACCCCGGCCACTCCCTCTCCTCCTCCTCTCCCATCAGGCAAGAGGTACGGTAGTTCAAAAACGCACACCTCCCGATTCAGGGACAGTTACTTTCCAGCTGTTATCAGGCAACTGAACCAACCTACTACTAGCAGAGAGCAGCGCTGAGCTACTATCTATCTCATTGGAGACCCTCGGACTATCTTTGATCGGACTTTGCTGACTTATCCCCTTTACTCCCTTTATCATGTATCTGTACATTGTAACTGGCACGATTGTAATCATGTATTGTCTTTCCGCTGACTGGTTAGCACGCAACAAAAGCTTTTCACTGTACCTCAGTACACATGACAATAAACTCAACTCTAAGTCTAGTTGACACTAGTTAAACATAGAAACATAGAAACATAGAAAATAGGTACAGGAGTAGGCTATTCGGCCCTTCGAGCCTGCACCGCCATTCAATATGATCATGGCTGATCATCCAACTCAGTATCCTGTACCTGCCTTCTCTCCATACCCCCTGATCCCTTTAGCCACAAGGGCCACATCTAACTCCCTCTTAAATATAGCCAATGAACTGGCCTCAACTACCTTCTGTGGCAGAGAATTCCAGAGACTCACAACTCCCTGTGTGAAAAATGTTTTCCTCATCTCGGTCCTAAAGGAATTCCCCCTTATCCTTAGACTGTGACCCCTTGTTCTGGACTTCCCCAACATTGGGAACAATCTTCCTGCATCTAGCCTGTCCAACCCCTTAAGAATTTTGTAAGTTCCCCCATCAATCTTCTAAATTCTAGCGAGTACAAGCCGAGTCTATCCAGTCTTTCCAGTCTAGTTAACAGGTGATCAATGGTCAGTGCGGACTTGCTGGATCAAAGGGCCCGTTTCCATGCTGTATTTCTACACTAAACTATCTCCAAACTAAAAGTGGTGGTGGGGTGGAGGGCTGGCGGAGGAGGATTTCGGAGAAAAGCTGAAACATTAGAAAGTTCAAGCCAGCAAGTTCCAGATTCCAACATCTGCAGTTGCTTGTGCCTGCACCGGGAAATAGGTGCATTGTAAAGTCATCCAGGAAACACTGCTAAAGGTCAGGCCATTCACATGGCAACAATGCAGGTCTCTGGAGATGCAATGGACCGCAGAAGCTGGAATCTGGAACAGTGCAGGCCTCCGGTTAGAATTCCTCATCGCCAATCATAACCATGGAAACAGTCCCTTAGTCCCACAAACTGCATTTCGGCACACAGTGGCGCAGCGGCAGTTGCTGCCTGACAGCGCCAGAGACCCGGGATCGATCCTGACCACGGGAGCTGTCTGTGCGGCATTTGCTAATTCTCCCCGTGACCTGCGTGGGGTTTTGTCCGGGTGCTCCGGTTCCTCCCAATTCCAAAGACGCGCAGGTTTGCAGGTTAATTGGCTTCAGTAATATTGTAAATTGTCCCTGGTGTGTGAAGGATAGTGCTAGTGTACGGGGTGATCGTTGGTCAGCGCGCACTCAGTGGGATGAAGGGCCTATTTCCATGCTATATGTTTAAAGTAAAGTACATGGTAAGCTACGACAGCATGCATTTGTCGTAGATTCATGCAACACAGAGATGGGTCCATTCGGCCCATCTTGCCCACACTGACTGTGATGCCTATCTACGCTAATCCATTTTGCCCACATTACGTCTGTATCACTCAATGCTTTTCCATTTCAAATCCCTGTCCAAATTAATTTTAAACAATATTATTGTATTTGGCTTAATCCACCTCCTCCTGCGGCTCGTTCCATTTTACTATCACCCTCTGTGTCATAAACCAATATAGTTCATGTGCGTATGTCTTAGGAACTGAATTAGGCCGTTCGGCCCATCATTCCACAGGTTCACCACCCTCTGACTAAGGAAATCCCTCGTCATCTCCCTTTTAAAGGTACATCCTTTTATTCTGAGGCTATTGCATTGAAAGTTCTCAGCATTATAGCGCAACAGTTCCATACACACAGTCCAATGTCCGCAATGGGGTAGTGTAATGAAAAGCAGAGATGATAAACGGTTCTGTAATTGCAGAACTATTACACCATGTCCGGCCTGTTATTTTGCTGCCCATGCAGGGTAGATCTAACTTTCCTGTGCCTGACATGTGTAGACTGGTAGACAGTACCCTAGCTCATGCAAGGACCGTTCATAAACCTGATAACAGAGGGGAAGAAGCTGTTCTTGAGTGTGGTGGTGCACACTTTGAAGCTTCTGTACCTTCTGCCGGACGGGAGCGGGGAGAAGAAGGAACAAGTTAAGACAAGTCTACGATTATGTCGGCTGCTTTTCCGAGGCAGCGTGAAGTGTAGATGGAGTCGATGGTGGGGAGTCTGGTCCGTGTGTAATTTAGTTTAGTTTGGAGATACAGTGCGGAAACAGAACCTTCGGCCCACCAAGTCCGCACCGACCAGCGATCCTCACACACCAACACTATCCTACACACACTAGGGACAATTTACAATTTTACTGAAGCTAACTAACCTATAAACCTGCACGTCTTTGGAGTGTGGGAGGAAACCAAAGATCTCGGAGAAAACCAACGCAGGTCACGGGGAGAACGTACAAACTCCGTACAGACAGCGCCCGCAGTCGGGATCGAACCCGGGTCTCTGGCGCTGTAAGGCAGCACCAATGGTGGACCGTGATGGACTGCGCTTCCGTGATAGACTGAGCTACATCCACAACTCTCTGCAATTTTTTATGGTCTTGGGAGGAGCTGTTCCCAAACCAAGCTGAGATGCGACCCGACGCTGTAAAGTACCATTGAGCAATTAAAGTGAACAGCCAATATATTTCTAATTTAAAGACAGACACAAAATGCTGGAGTAGCTCAGCAGATCAGGCAGCATCTCTGGAGAAAAGGAATAGGTGACATTTTGGTTTGAGACCCCTCTCCAGGGCAACAATGGTGTGTTTCGTTTATTATTGATTCTTTTTGCATCTCTCATTCATTTGTTCTACATCTCTCCATGTCTCATGTTCCCTTTCCCCTGATTCTCAGTCTAAAGAAGGGTCTCGACCCAAAACGTCACCTATTAAGTAAATCAGAGGGCAAAAGGGGGCCAGGAGATAGCTCTGGCGGTAGCGTTAAGGACAATCCCAAAAGAGTTTATCGATATAACTAAAAGTCTCATCTTGACCACTTCCTGCCTGCGCTGTATATTGATTTTAGAAAAAACAGTACCATATATCACTCTGATTTTTGGCCATCTTACTCACAGTCCTCCTCCGTTGAGGCAGACCCGAGAACTTTTCAGATCAATGAAAAATAAAAAGGTTATGAATGTTTAAAAATCTTGGGATCAGCGGATTGGTCCTTCGCCTGTCAACCATCACAATGAAGATAGCGCCTCTTCTGGGGTGGGCACAACTATAAAACCCCAGATGCCTGAACGTGAGTCAGTCACTCTGGCAGATTGCGAGGGAGAGTCCACAATTATGATTCTAAGCTGTGAATCAATTGAACCGTGAGTCTGCAATGTACTTGCAATAAATGATTTGTTAGCCCTTAAAGACAATGCAATGAGTTGTTTGGCAATTTGGTGGCCTGCACTCTGCTTGAAATGTTATGAAATTGAGTTTGGTGGCCTGCACTCTGCCTGCAATGCTATGAAATTGAGTTTGGTGGTCTGCACTCTGCCTGAAATGGAATTTCAAGGAATAGCCGTGTGAACTGCCAGCCCCAGTCCACCAGCCCTGAGTGACTGAGCTGCCAGCCCACCAGTCCTGAATGACTGAGTTGCCAGCCCACCTGCCCTGAGTGACTGAGCTCGCAGCCCACCAGCCCTGAGTGACTGAGCTGCCAGCCCACCTGCCCTGAGTGACTGAGCTCGCAGCCCACCAGCCCTGAGTGACTGAGCTGCCAGCCCACCAGCCCTGAATGACTGAGCTGCCAGCCCACCTGCCCTGAGTGACTGTGCTGCCAGCCCACCAGGCCTGGGTGACTGAGCTGCCAGCCCACCAGGCCTGAGTGACTGAGCTGCTAGCCCAATAAACCATTTGGCCCACAATGTTCAAAATAGCCCTCTGGAAACCAGTCACTTTGGCCCATAACATCCATACTAGCTCTCCAGAAATCTCTCCACCCCCCAAACTGGCCACCAATATTGGAATTGGAGGAGAGGTGGAATATTGCATTGGGGGACCAGCCCTCCCATGTGAACATGGGACCCAATGGGTCACACTTAGTCTAGTAAATACATAAGGAGGAAAAGGATAATTAGAGAGAGAGTGGGGCCTCAGGAATCAAAGCGGTCCCCTCTGTGTGGAGCCATGGAAGATGGGTAAGGTCCTCAATGAGTATGTCTCCTCTGTATTTACCGAGGAGAAAGACAGTCGGACGGAGTCAATGGAAGTCGTGAGAGCAGTCAGGGTTACTGTCGAAGAAGTACTGAAGGTGCTGTCGTGTATGAAGGTAGACAAATCTCCAGGGCCTGATCTGATATATCCGGGGACATTGCGGAAAATTAGAGAGGAAATTACGGGAGCCCTGGTTGAAATTCACGAGTCGTCCTTAAATACAGGAGAGGTGCAGGAAGACTGGAGGGTGACAAATGTTATGCCTCTTTTCAAGAAGGGCTGCAGGGAAAATGTTGGGAACTATTGGCTGGTGAGATTAACATCTGTAGTTGGTAAGTTACTGGAGAGTATTGTGAGGGATAGGATATACAGGCATTTGGGTGGGCAAGGGCTGATTAGGGACAGTCGGCATGGTTTTGTATGTGGGAGGTCATGTCTCACAAATATGATTGATATTTTTGAAGACATGAGCAAAAAGATTGATGAGGGCAGAGCTGTAGATGTTGTGTACATGGACTTCAGTAAGGCATTCAACAAGGTTCCGCATGGTAGGCTGCTCTGGAAGGTTAGATCGCATGGGATCCAAGGAGAGATAGCTGAATGGATAGCAAATTGGCTCCATGGAAGGAAGCAGAGGGTGAGGGTGGAAGGTTGCTTCTCAGACTGGAGGCCTGTGACTAGTGGTGTGCCTCAGGGTTCAGTGCTGGGCCCGTTACTGTTTGTCATCTACATCTATGATTTGGATGAGAACATACAGGGCAAGATTAGCAAGTTTGCTGATGATAGAAAAGTGAGTGGTTTTGCAGATAGTGAAGATGGTTGTGAACGATTGCAGCAGGATCTGGATCGATTGGCCAGGTAGGCAGAGGAATGGTTGATGGAATTTAATACAGAGGTGTGAGGTGTTGCATTTTGGGATGTCGAACAAGGGCAGGACCTACACAATGGTAGGCCTCTGGGTAGTGCTGTAGAGCAGAGGGATCTAGGAGTACAGGTGCATGGTTCCTTGAAGGTCGAGTCGCAGGTAGATAAGGTGGTCAAAAAGGCTTTTGGCACTTTGGCCTTCATAAGTCAGACTATTGAATATAGAAGTTGGGAGGTCATGTTGCAGTTGTATAAGACGTTGGTGAGACCACATTTAGAATATTGTGTTCCGTTCTGGGCGCCATGTTATAGGAAAGATATTGTCAAGCTTGAAAGGGTTCAGAACAGATTTACGAGGATGTTGCCAGAACCAGAGGGTGTGAGCTATAGGGAGAGGTTGAGTAGGCTGGATCTCTATTCCATGTGTAAATTGCTTGTTTCTAAGCTTTCTCCCCAGTCGGGTTTCAGTAAAAACATTGAATCAAGCACTAATCTTTATTTTAACAAAAGTGCAATTCCAGTTCAACTACTGTACCTATCCCACCATGGGTTCGATCCTCGTATCTGCCTGGTCAAGCCCTCTAGGCCTCGCTCAAACAGAGACACTCCAGAATGTAAGGAGATAGCAGATATTAGTAGTAAGCACAAGGTAGTGATTGTGGGAGATTTCAATTTCCCAAAAATAGACTGGGAAACACATTCTGTAAATGGGCTGGATGGTTTGGAGTTTGTAAAATGTGTGCAGGATAGTTTTTTGCAGCAGTACATAGAGGTACCGACCAGAGAAGGGGCAGTGCTGGACCTCCTGTTAGGAAATGAGGCAGGACAGGTGACGGAGGTATGCGTTGGTGAGCACTTCGGACCAGTGATCACAATACCATTAGTTTCAATATAATTATGGAGCGAGTCAGAACAGGACCTAGAGTGGAGATTTTTGATTGGAGAAAGGCTAACTTTGAGGGAATGCGTGAGGATTTTAAAGGAGTGAATTGGGACACTTTGTTTCATGGGAAGGATGTAGAAGAGAAATGGAGGACATTTAAAGGGGAAATTGTAAGAGTACAGAATCTTTATGTCCCTGTTATGTTGAAAGGAAATAGTAAAAATTGGAAAGAGCCATGGTTTTCAAGGGAAATTAGACACTTGTTTCGAAAAAAGAGAGATATCTACAATAATTATAGGAGGCATGGAGTGAATGAGGTGCTAGAGGAGTATAAAGAATGTAAAAAGAATCTTAAGAAAGAAATTAGGAAGGCTAAAAGAAGATATGAGGTTGCTTTGGCAAGAAAGGTGAAAGTAAATCCAAAGGGTTTCTACAGCTATATTAATAGCAAAAGGATAACGAGGGATAAAATTGGACCATTAGAGAACCAGAATGGACAGCTATCTGCAGAGCCAAAAGAGATGGGGAAGATATTGAACAATTTCTTTTCTTCGGTATTCACCAAGGAGAAGGATATTGAACTCTGTGAGGTAAGGGAAAAAAGTAGAGTAGCTAATGGAAACTATGAGATTCAAAGAGGAGGAAGTACTGACACTTTTGAAAAATATAAAGGTGGATAAGTCTCCAGGTCCTGACAGGATATTCCCTAGGACATTGAGGGAAGTTAGTGTAGAAATAGCAGGAGCTATGACAGAAATATTTCAAATGTCATTAGAAACGGGAATAGTGCCGGAGGATTGGCGTACTGCGCATGTTGTTCCATTGTTTAAAAAGGGTTTAAAGAATAAACCTAGCAATTATAGACCTATTAGTTTGACGTCAGTGGTGGGCAAATTAATGGAAAGGATACTTAGAGATAATATATATAAGCATCTGGATAAACAGGGTCTGATCAGGAACAGTCAACATGGATTTGTGCCTGGAAGGTCATGTTTGACAAACCTTCATGAATTTTTTGAAGCGGTAACTAGGGAAATTGATGAGGGTAAAGCAGTGGATGTTGTCTATATGGATTTCAGTAAGGCCTTTGACAAGGTTCCCCATGGAAGGTTGGTTCAGAAGGTTCAATCTTTGGGTGTTAATGGCGGAGTAGCAAGATGGATTCAACAGTGGCTGAATGGGAGATGTCAGAGAGTAATGGTGGATGGCTGTTTGTCAGGTTGGAAGCCGGTGACCAGTGGGGTGCCTCAGGGATCTGTGTTGGGTCCACAGTTGTTTGTCATGTACATCAATGATCTGGATGATGGGGTGGAAAATTGGATAAGTAAGTATGCAGATGATACTAAGATAGGTGGTATTGTGGATAATGAAGTAGATTCTCAAAGTCTACAGAGAGATTTGGGCCATTTGGAAAAGTGGGCTGAAAGATGGCAGATGGAGTTTAATGCTGATAAGTGTGAAGTGCTACATCTTGGCAGGACAAATCAAAATAGGACGTACATGGTAAATGGTAGGGAATTGAGGAATGCTGTGGAACAGAGGGATCTAGGAATAACTGTGCATAGTTCCCTGAAGGTGGAATCGCATGTAGATAGGGTGGTAAAGAAAGCCTTTGGTGTGCTGGCCTTTATAAATCAGAGCATTGAATATAGGAGTACGGAAGTAATGTTAAAATTGTACAAGGCATTGGTAAGACCAATTCTAGAGTATGGTGTACAATTTTGGTCGCCTAGTTATAGGAAGGATGTCAACAAAATAGAGAGAGTACAGAGGAGATTTACTAGAATGTTGCCAGGGTTCCAGCAACTATGTTACAGAGAAAGGTTGAACAAGTTAGGTCTTTATTCTTTGGAGCGCAGAAGGTTAAGGGGGGACTTGATTGAGGTCTTTAAAATGATGAAAGGGATAGACAGAGTTGACGTGGATAAGCTTTTCCCATTGAGGGTAGGGAAGATTCAAACAAGAGGGCATGACATGAGAATTAAGGGACAGAAGTTTAGGGGTAATGTGAGGGGGAACTTCTTTACTCAGAGGGTGGTGGCTGTGTGGAATGAGCTTCCAGCAGAGGTGGTGGAGGCAGGATCAATTTTAACATTTAAAAGTAAAGTGGATAGGTATATGGACGTGAAGGGAATGGAGGGGTATGGTCTGAGTGCAGGTAGATGGGACTAGGGGAAAATAAATGGTCGGCACGGACTGGAAGGGCCGAGAGGGCCTGTCTCCGTGCTGTAATTGTTATATGGTTATATGGTTATAAGGTCACGCAGTCCTAAGCACTCTCCAAGAAGATCGACGCTGACTCTCGTGGCAGCGGACCTTTATAGATCCCGGGACCTCGAGGGGCCGAACCACATAGGGGTGGCCTCTTAATAATCCAATTACAGATATCGATTAACCCCATACATGACAGACATTTCCCTAACCCAATAATATGGCAGCTCAATACATTGTATTCAAACCGGACTTCTCAAGGAAGCCAACTTTGAAACATTTACCCTAATCTGCAAGAAACCCAGACAAGGCTCAATACCTCATCCAATCAACGCTTGGCAAAGTAGACCTCTGCAACATTATTTACAATTATTTACCAGGTGTATGTCTGGTTTGCAGCCATCCAATCCATTCTATGCATTTTGCACCTAATTGACATGGTCTGCAGATGTTCTTATCCTTTTCTTGCAACTTGTATCTAGGTGTTGGACACACTGGCACCACTCTGCAGCTTGTCGCAGCTCTGCAGAGAGCAATTCCAAATTGACCAAATCTCCCAGCAGCCCCAAAGCTTTTACCCCATTTTAAAGTCCTAGCCTATCCAAGTTGGCCATGATTAACACATGGAGCGCAGGAGGATGAGGGATCTTATAGAGATATACTAAATCATGAGAGGAATAGATCGGGTAGATGCACAGTCTTTTGCCCAGAGTCGTGGAATCGAGGACCAGAGGATATACTGTAGGTTGAAGGTGAAGGGGAAAATAATTAATAGGAATCCGAGGGGTAATTTTGTCTCACAAAGGGTGGTGGGTGTATGGAATGAGCTGCCAGCGGAGGTAGTTGAGGCTGGGACTATTCCCTCGTTGCAGAAACTGTTAGATAGGACAGGTTTGCAGGGATATGGACCAAGTGCAGTGTAGCTGGGACAGTGTTGGCCAATGTGGGCGAGTTGGGCCGAAGGGCCTGTTTCCGCACTGTGGCACTCTATGACTCTATGACTCTGTGACCTATTCCTTTTCTCCAGATTTGTTGCCTGACCCGCTGAGTTACTCCAGCTTTTTGTGCTTATCTTCAGTTTAAACCTGCAGTTCCTCCCTACATATTTCTAATTCAACTGGCCAGCTTGGGCTGACTGGAGAAGCACACTGCTCTGTTGCACACAGTGAATCAACACAAAGCCATTGTCTGCTGCTTAATAACCACATTTCCTGCTGATGATATCATCACCGCTAAGTTAGATCCCAAAATAAACACTTGCTCATTCCTATACTCGAGATACAGCTTGACACACAAGTGCAAATTGCTCTTTTCACTCATACTACAAGTATTATTCTTAGCTAGTCCATTTCCAGCTAAGAACAGTCAAAGATTCAAATTGCCAGGTCACCAGCAGCAGACCAAATGCCCTTTTAGAATCTGTAAAAAGGAACTGCAGATGCTTGTTTAAGAAAGAACTGCAGTTGCTGGAAAAATCAAAGGTCGACAAAAGTGGTGGAGAAACTCAGCGGGTGAGGCAGCATCAATGGGGTGAAGGAAAAGGCAACGTTTCGGGTCGAGAAGTGTCTCAACCTGAAACGTCACCTATTCCTTCGCTCCATAGATGCTGCCTCACCCGCTGAGTTTCTCCAGTATTTTTGTCTAACTGCAGATACCTGTTTTGTTACCGGAGATAGACACACAATGCTGGAGTAACACAGTCTGAAGAAGGGTTCTGACCCAAAATGTCAGCTATTCCTTTGCTCCAGAGATGCTGCCTGACCCGCATTTTGTGTCTATCTTCCCTTTTGGAATCCCCTATGTAGCTTTATTGATTCTACGACCATAAGACGTAGGATCAGTTAGGCCATTCGGCCCATCGAGTCTACTCCGCCATTCGATAATGGTTGATCTATATTTTCCCCTCCCAACCCTGATTAGTACAGGTGTCAAGGGTTATGGGGAGAAGACAGGAGAATGGGGTTGAGAGAGAAAGATAGACCTGCCATGATTGAATGCCAGTGTAGCCTTGATGGGCTGAAAGGCCTAACTGCTGCTGTGAACTTATGAAATGGGACTAGCTCAGAAGCAGCATCTTGCTTGGCATGGATGAGTTGGACTGAAGGGTCTGTTTCTGTGCTGTATGACCTCTATGAGATTAGTTTAATTTGGCACTATGTTCGGCAGACATTGTGGGCTGAAGGGCCTGTTCTTGTACTGTGCTGTTCTATGTTCTGTAATATCGCATCCCGAGCTTATTTTGTTCAGGTTTAATAGTTCTGGCATTTGATTGCTAATCTAGTTATTGAACCCATATTAAACAGCTTTTTTTCCACGAGTGGTAGCTCCACTCAATAACCAAAAATCTGTAGCCCCCTTTTGCTCTGGTATTTTATTTAATTCACATGTTTAATCAATAATGTTTTATTATTAATGTTTAATGTTTTATGTATCATTCCTATCTGTCACCGTATGTCATGTTGTCACTTGCGGGCGGAGCACCAAGGCAAATTCCTTGTATGTGAATACTTGGCCAATAAACTTTAATCATTCATTCATATAAGGGCGGCACAGTGGCGCAGCGGTAGAGTCGCTGCCTCACAGCGCCAGAGACCCGGGTTAGTTCCTGATTACGGGCGCTGTCTGTACAGAGTTTGCACGTTCTCCCCGAGACCTGCGTGGGTTTTCTCCGGATGCTCTGGTTTCCTCCCACACTACAAAGACGTGCAGGTTTGGAGGTTAATTCTCTTCGGTAATGATTGCAAATTGTCCCAGTGTGCAGCACTGTGCTGTGTACGGGGTGATCACTGGTTGGCATGGGCTCGGTGGGCGGAAGAACCGGTTTCTATGCTGTATCTCTAAACTAATGAGACAGAGTGGGTTGAAGGAGATGCTCCTGAGCATTACTGATCTATGTTCTAGAACATCATATTCCTAAAATGTTTTCCCCAGATTAACAGATCTGGCATTTGATTACTAATCTGGTTATAGTCATAGAGTCACACAGCATGGAAACAGGCCCTTCGGCCCAACTTTCCCATGTTGACCAACATATTCCATCCGCACTAATATCACCTGCCTGCGTTTGGCCCATATTCCTCTAACCCTGTCCTATCCATGTTCCTGCCTAATTATTTTTTGAAAGTTGCAATAACCACTGCCTCAACTACCTCCTCTGGCAGGTCGTTCCATACACCCACCACCCTTTGTACGAAATACTTACCTCTCAGATTACTATTAAATCTTTCCCTCTTCACACTAAACCCATGTCGTGTGGTCCTCGATTCACCTACTCGGAACAAGAGACTGTGTATCTACCCGATCTAATCCTCTCATGATTTTGACAACCAAACCTCATGACAACCAAACCTCTTGCTTGGTTGTCGGAGTGAGGGCTGAGGTGGAGGGCCTTGCCTTAAACATGGAGAGGGCAACGGCAACGGATAGTCCCAGTGGATTAACATATTTGCCAGACTCTCCAAAGTGCAGTCATGTTGTGGAAAAGGGTCGACGTCATGCTCCAGAGAACACTGTTGGTCAGCCAAGATTACGCACTATTACCACCAGGCAGAGAAAGAAATCCAGTAACGCTGTGCCTATTATTGGTACCGGAGCTGTGGGTAACAGCAAAATGATCGAGACTAAGCTGTTGAGTGTTTTTGCCGGACCTAAACGGCGAAACTTTATCTGTGTTTCTTAAAGAAAAACTTGGCCGTGAGGTTACCTGTCAAAAGATAGACGCCGTCTGAAGAAGGGTTTCAGCCCGAAACGTTGCCTATTTCCTTCGCTCCATAGATGCTGCTGCACCCGCTGAGATTCTCCAGCATTTTTGTCTACCAAAAGATTGATACTGTACACAGTAGATACTGTTCATTTAAAGTATCTGCGGAATGTAATGAGCAGAGATGCCAACCCTAAATTTAGTTCACCGTAACATTTAACCCATTTGTCCGTAACAAATGGGGTTAAATGCATTTCTCTCCGTAACACTCACCTGGGGTTGTTGCCGGCGGCTATGCGCCTGCGCACTGGTGCAGATCAGCGGGCTGCCGGCGGGCGGGTGCGGCACATGCGCACTTGGCAAGCGCGGGTGCGGCACATGCGCACTTGGCAAGGTTGCCGGCGGGTCTGCGCCTGCGCACTGGGTAGGGGTGGGGGGGAGGCCCGGTGATGGGGCTGCCGCGAGCGGCCGGCTGGCGGCAAGAAAGTGCCGCTGATCGCCCGGGCCGGCGCCGCCCGGGCTCTGGGCCGGGCGTGGCGTGGCTCGAAATGGCGCCAGGCCCGGCAACCCTCCCCCACTGCGCACGCGCGGCCACTGGGGCCCGGCAACCCTCCCCCACTGCGCACGCGTGGCCACTGGGGCCCGGCAACCCTCCCCAACTGCGCACGCGCGGTCACTAGGGCCCGGCAAAGTGCCGCTGATCGCGCGGGCCGGCAAACCGGGGACACATGGCGCCGGTGTTCTCACCGGAGGAACACCGGCGCGGCGGTGTTCCGTAACAGCATGTTTGGCTGCCGGAACACCGTAAAAAGTTTATTTCGCCGGGATAAAATACGGCGAATCCGGGACACTTGGCATCTCTGGGTGAGGTTGGCGAAGTGTACAATCTGGAGCTCTGGCCAGAAGGGGCATTTGTCCGGCACTATTACGAGCCGCGCAGGGTTGGAGTCATCGGATCAAGCACCGCGCCTGCCACGGGGGGAATGAGTGTGCCTGCTGGTGCTAGGGGCACTCACTGGTCTCCCTAAATGAACATTCGGGTTCTATTGTACAACTGTCGTGGCCTGCGTTTGGGCCAGAGCGCAGGGGATAAAGCTCGCCGCTCAGTTGTTGACAACCTTCTGGAGAACTGTGACATACTATGTATGCAAGAGACATTCTTAGCGAAGCAAGACTTGGACAAGCTCAATTCTCTCAATGACAGCTTTCATGGGGCTGAGGAGTCTACAACTGACCTTGGCATGGGAATAGTCAGAGGTAGGATACCAGGTGGTGTGGCCATTCTATGGAACAAGAAGCTTGACTCATCAGTAAACGTGGTTCGGCTTGATGCTGACTGGTGTATTGCCATACACTTTGCTCACATCGACAAGGAATTTGTTATCCTGAATGTGTATACACCCTATGAATGCCATCAGAATGAGGGTGAACATTTAAATAGGCTTACTTTCATCTATTCTTTCATTCAAAAAAATAATTATTGTATTGTATATGTCATTGGGGATATGAATGCAGATATCTCAGATAGGAACTCATTATTTGCCAATCATATGGCTCAGTTCTGTCAAGATAATAATTTAATATTTTCAAGCAAAGTGCTTTTACCTACAGATAGTTATACATATTAGTGAGGCCTGGCACACCACATCATGGGTGGACCACTGTATTAGTACAGCTGATGGACATGCCTCCTTGGGGTGTATGAGCATTCTGTATGGGGCAGCAATGACTGGTCATATACCTGTTGCTATGAATGTTGAATACCTACCTGTGGTATCCAGAGATAGAAATAACTTTAACACAGAAAAACTGGACTGGTCAACCCTCACAGAGGAAGACACCCTAGCCTATTATGGATGATTGCTTAAAATCCATGTCTACTGAGCAGGAAGCAATTCTACCAGTAAAACAACTGACTTCCCTTCGCAATAAGGGAGGATTCACACTTCCCAAGTGGATAAGCAACAATTGTGAAAGCATTCCACCAGATGATAGAGCCAAAGAAACCAGAGAGTTGGATTTGGACAGAGATAATCTGCCAATGGAAATAGCATTGGGAGTTACTAATGTTGTACAACTGAAATATGTTGACACTAAAGAAAATCCTGCGGAAGAGGTTTACAGAGAACTGACAGCGAACCGCTTCTTAAGCGAGAAGAGATGGATCAATGAACTAAAATCTCTCTGTAAGCCAGACAGAGAATGGCCAATGCTTGAGCTGCGATTTGAAATCTCTGTTAATGATCCGGAAATTAAATCAAACCTAACGGTGAACTTTATTGCGAAAAATCCTGTTATTTTCTCGAAGGATTTGACACTTCAACATTATTGTTACAACCAATCCATGAGTTGATCGGACATGGAGGAAGACGTTTCATGCTGTCAAAGCTTCCGACTGTTATGTTTTGGACTATATACTAGGTAGCATGCCTGATTTTAAAGGTTTGGTGCGCACCGTACTTTAAACTAACAACAGTGTTGTAATCAGATTAATAACCTAGTTATGCTTGGTTCTAGAAGGCAAAGAAGGGAGAGTCGACGAAGAATTCTGATTGCGGATATATAGTGCGTGCTATTTTTTCCTCGTTAGTATAGTGGTTAGTATCCCCGCCTGTCACACGGGAGACTGGGGTTCAATTCCCCGACAGGGAGCCACAGGGTTTGATTCCCTGATTTATATATATGTTTTGATATATGTTAAGCTTTCATGGCTACTTTTTTTGATATTTATTAATAATTGCCTCGTTATATACTCAGAACAATTAGGGGCCGGTATGTAGTGGCCATTTGGCTTGTTTTGTGTGTCATTAATGATGGCATGTGCCTTTAAATCTTAGACTGCCTGTTATATTCTGCGTGGGATTTATGATGTATTTTAGGTCGTGTTTGGAGCTATGTTTCTCGCGCAGAAGCTTAGTTTAGTTTAGTTTTGGACCTGCATGGGGAAGGTTTACCCTTTGGCCATGCAAAGCGTAACGGGGACACGAGGAGTTTTCTAACCTTTAAAGTGATAAGCTGGAGTTCGATGAAGATTATAGTGGACTAGCCGGAGGAAGTTTGGATGTATACCTTATTATTTTTCATCAACAATGAAGAATCTATTAATCAAAAGACTGTGTTCTGAAGATTTATCTGTGAAGAAGCTCTGACGGTCTTTGACGGAGAGCTCGCATGCGTATAACGACATTATCCTTAACCATGTAATCCACTTAGCAGCTAGAGGGAGTCATCTCCTGAACGATATAAACATCTGCCGCTACATAGGGTGGACAATATTGAGAGTAATGTCTCAATGGTGATTATGCCACATGAGGTGTATCATGCCATGAACAGGCTGTCCAACAACAAAGCAAGTGGCTTGGATCATATTTCTGCTGAACACCTTAAGTATGCGAGTATGAGGATAGCTCCTCTCCTTGCTATTTGTTTTACTGGCTTTATGATTCATGGCTTGTTACCAGACTCAATGTTGTCTGTTCTGTTAGTGCTGGTCATTAAGGACAAAGCTGGTAAAGTAGGCAGCCTAAATAATTACAGGCCCATAGCTTTAGCCAGCATATTGTCAAAATTCTTAGAAAGAGTTCTGCTGGATAGAGTAAATGAGTTTGTTAACTCCACAGATAACCAGTTTGGTTTTAAAGCTAAACATGGCACTGACTTGTGCATATATGCCCTAAAGGAGATTGTAAACAAATATAGAGGCAAAAACTCTTCAATCCTTATGTGCTTTATTGATGCTTCCAAAGCCTTTGATCGTGTTAATCACAGAAAGCTGTTTGTTAAAATGAGTCAAAGAGGGGTGCCTAAATACATTGTGAGAATTCTGGCCTACTGGTATGCCCACCAGACTATGCAAATAAAATGGGGCAATAGGGTCTCAGCACCATTTGGGGTTAGCAATGGTGTTAGACAAGGGGGGATTTTGTCCCCAGTCCTTTTCCATCTTTATATTGATGATCTGTCCAAACAATTGAAAGCCTGTAACACTGGGTGCGTGATTGGTAATATTTTAATGAACCATATTATGTATGCAGATGATCTTGTGGCCTTTAGTCCATCTAGCGCTGGTCTCCAGCAGCTCCTTACTATATGTTCCGTGTATGGTGTGGAACATGATATTAAATATAATGCTTGTAAGAGTGCTGCTATGATCTGTAGAACCAAAGAGGATAAATGTCTAAATTTTCCTGATTTTAAATTGTCTGACAATAATCTTAGTGTCTGTAATAGGGTAAATTAGCTCATTCCACACAGCCACCACTCTCTGAATAAAGGGGTTCCCCCTCATGTTACCCCTAAACTTCTGTCCCTTAATTCTCATGTCATGCCCTCTTGTTTGAATCTTCCCTACCCTCAATGGGAAAAGCTTATCCACGTCAACTCTGTCTATCCCTTTCATCATTTTAAAGACCTCAATCAAGTCCCCCCTTAACCTTCTGCGCTCCAAAGAATAAAGACCTAACTTGTTCAACCTTTCTCTGTAACATAGTTGCAGGAACCCAGGCAACATTCTAGTAAATCTCCTCTGTACTCTCTCTATTTTGTTGACATCCTTCCTATAATTAGGCGACCAAAATTGTACACCATACTCCAGAATTGGTCTCACCAATGCCTTGTACAATTTCAACATTACTTCCCTACTCCTATATTCAATGCTCTGATTTATAAAGGCCAGCACACCAAAGGCTTTCTTTACCACCCTATCTACATGCGATTCCACCTTCAGCGAACTATGCACAGTTATTCCTAGATCTCTCTGTTCCACAGCATTCCTCAATTCCCTACCATTTACCATGTACGTCCTATTTTGATTTGTCCTGCCAAGATGTAGCACTTCACACTTATCAGCATTAAACTCCATCTGCCATCTTTCAGCCCACTCCTTCCAAATGGCCCAAATCTCTCTGTAGACTTTGAAAATCTACTTCAATATCCACAACACCACCTATCTTAGTATCATCTGCATACTTACTTATCCAATTTTCCACCCCATCACTCCATCATCCATGACAAACAACAGTGGACCCAACACAGATCCCCCCCCCCCCCCCACCCCCCGGTCACTCCCTCTTCCCCCCTCTCCTATTGGGCAAGAAGTACAGAAGTGTGAAGGCACACACCTCCAGATTCAGGGACAGTTTCTTCCCAACTGTTATCAGGCAACTGAACCATCCTACCACAACCAGGGAGCAGTCTTGAACTACTATCTACCTCTTCATTGGTGACCCTTGGACTATCTTTGATCAGACCTTGCTGGCTTTACCTTCCACGAAACGTTATTCCTTTATCATGTATCTGTACACTGTAAATGGCTCGATTGTAATCATGTATTGTCTTTCCGTTGACTGGTTAGCACGCAACAAAAGCTTTTCACTGTACATCGATCCACGTGACAATAAACTCAACTGAATGAAATGGGCAGCTAAATGAGGAGTAAACTGGGGTTTGAAGTTGGGTTCTGATACATTAATTAAAGTGCAGCAGAGAGAGAGAGAGAGAGAGAAGGCAAAGAGTATTGTACATTATAAAGACGGCAGAACAGCGACTCTACTTCCTGAGAAGATTACGGAGATTCGGCATGTCGTAGAGGATTCTCCTAAACCTCTACAGGTGCTCGGTAGAGAGCGTTCTGACTGGTTGCATCGTGGCCTGGTTCGGCAACTTGAACGTCCAGGAGCAGAAACGACTACAGAAAGTTGTGACCACTGCCCAGTCCATCGCCGGCTCCGACCTCCCCACCGTCAAAGGGATCTATCGTAGTCGCTGCCTCAAAAAGGCAGCCAACATCATCAAAGACCCACACCACCCTGGCCACACACTCATCTCACCGTTACCATCAGGAAGAAGGTACAGGAGCCTGGAGACTGTAACGTCCAGGTTCAGGAACAGCTTCTTCCCCACAGCCATCAGGCTATTAAACATGACAACGAATAAGCTCTGAGCTCTGAACTGCAAAAGACTAGATTATTATTGCACTATATTTGTGAATTATTCAACTTTTTCTTTTTTCTCTTCCCCAGTTATGTACTTTGTTCACATATTTACATATTCTGTTGTGCTGCAGCAAGTATGAATTTCACTGTCCCTTCTGGGATATATGACAATAAAACAATCTTGACTCAAAATGCCGGGGTAACTCAGCGGGACAGGCAGCATCTCTGGAGAGAAGGAATGGGTGATGTTTCGGGTCGAGATCCTTCTTCACCCTGAGCGTTGTGCTTAGAGAGGTTGAATACAAGGGGAATGTTCTTGTCATAGGAGAAGAGTTAGGCCATTCGGCCCATCAAGTCTACTCCGCCATTCAATCAAGGCTGATCTATCTCTCCATCCTAACCCCATTCTCCTACCGTCTCCCCATAACCCTTGACACCTGTACTAATCAAGCACCTGTCAATCCATGCCTTAAATATATCCGCTGACTTGGCCTCCACAGCCTTCTGTGGCAAAGAATTCCACAGATTCACCACCCTCCGGCTAAAGAAATTAATCCTCATCTCCTTTCCAAAGGTACGCCCATTTATTCTGAGGCTGTGCTCTCTGGTCCTAGACTCTCCCACGAGTGGAAACATCCTCTCCACATCCACTCTATCCAGGCCTTTCACTATTTGGTAAGTTTCAATGAGGTTCCCCCCTCATCATTCTAAACTCCAACAAGTACAGGCCCCAGTGCCGTCAAACGCTCATCATACGTTAACCCAAATTCCTATCTACGTACCTGTCCAAATGGACTTTTAAAACCGTTTTAGTACCTGCTTCAACTACCTACTCTGGCAGCTCGTTCCATACACCCACCGTTCCTCCACCCACCATGTGAAAAAAGTTACCCCTCAGGTTCCTCTTAAATCTTTCTCTCCCCCTCAACTTAGACCTATGTCCTCTGGTACTTGATTCCCCTACTCTGGGTAAAAGACTCTTGCATTCACACACCTATTCCCCTCATAATATTATAAACCTCTATAAGATCACCCCTCATCCTCCTGTGCTCCAAGGAATGAAGCCCTTGCCTGTCCCAACCTCTCCCTATAGCTCAGGCCTTCAAGTCCTGGCACCATATTCGTAACAACATCTTTGTGTATCTTCTCTGCACTTTTTCCTACTTACCGACATCTTTCCTGCAGCAGAGAGACCAAACCTGACCACAGTTCTCCATGTGTGACCTCACCAACGTCTTGTTCAACTGTAACACAACATCTCAGCTTCCACACTCAGTACCCTGACTAATGAAGGTCAGTGTAGTAAAATACCACCCTATCTACTTGTGACGCCACTTTCAGAGAACTATGTATCATTACTCCCAGATCTCTTGGCTCTACAACACTCCCACAGCCCCGCCATTCACTGTCAATGTCCTGCTCTGATTTGACTTCCCAAAATGCAATATCTTGCACCACCAGGGGGCGCTGCACGATGGCAGCCTCGCCAACGGTCTGTCTGGCCTTGATTTTATTGCTTGTCATTCGAACCTCAGAGAGAAACAGAACAATTCATAGAAAAACATGCAAACAATTAAATTCACACAAACATCCATCACAGTGGATCTCCTCCTCACTGTGATGGAAGGCAAAGTTCTTCTCTCTCCTGTCTGGCCTTTCAGCTATTTATTTTTTTATTTTTAGTGTGTTTTAATAGTTTGCGTTAAGGTTCTCTGGTTTGTTTTCTGTGGGGGAAGGGAAGGGTGTCGGAGGGAAACTGTTTTTTCAGTCTCTGACCTTGCTGGAGATGCGATTGTTTTCCGGATTGTATCTCAGGTCGCTCTGCGGCCTAACATCATGGAGCTGGAGGCCTTGCTTGGGACTGACTTTGAGCCCCACCGCGGGACTGTGGATTTACCATCGGAGTCTGCGGTCCCTCGCCTGGGATCGACGCTCCAACCGCGGCCTGCGGATTTCACCATCGAGGAGCTCGCAGTCTTGGGTAGAGACCGATATCGGGAAGCCCTAGTCGCAGGTTTGGCCAGCCCCGACCCGGGGTCACATCGCCCGGCGCGGGGAGCTGAGATCCTCCCGATGCACGAGCTTGATCACACCAACGCGGAGGGCCCAACCACCGTCTACGTGAGCCAAGATCACCCCGTCAACGGAAGGCTCGAGGCCCCTGACCGCTGGAGAGCAAACAAGGGAAGAGATTGAACTTTTTTTCACCTTCCATCACAGTGAGGAATGTGGAGGAGTCACTGTGGTGGATGTTTATGTTAAAATGCATTTTGCATTTAATGGTAAGATTATACAGCAAATCAAATTCCTCGTATGTTGCAAAACATACTTGGCTAGTAAAGTATGATTATGATTATGATTTCTGAATTAAACTCCATTACCCATTTTGCCCAGCGGGTCAAGATCCTGCTGTATTTTTTGATAATCAGCTTCATTGTCTGCAATAGCATCAACTTCAATGTAATCTGCAAACTTACTGAACATGCCTAGTACATTCTCATCCAAACTGGTGATACAAACCACAACCAACAATCTATCCCTGAGGCACACCACCAGTCACGCGCCTCTGGTCCGACAAACAGCATTCCACCGTCACTCTCTGGGAGCATCAGTAGAGTTGCTGCCTCGCAGCGCCAGAGACCCGGATTTGACCCTGACTACGGATACTGTCTGTATGGAGCTTGTCCGTTCTCCCTGTGACCCGCGTGGGTTTTCTCCGGGTGGTCCGGTTTACTCCCACACTCCAAAGACCTGCTGGTTTGTCGGCTAATTGTGCTCCAGTGAAAATTGTACATTGTCCCTGGTGTGTAGGATAGTGCAAGTGTACGGGGGGGATCGCCGGTCGGCACGGGCTCGGTGGGCCGAAGGGCCTGTTTCCGCGCTGTATCTCTAAAGTCTAAAGTCTCCGCGACCTTCCACGAAGCGATGTTCTGAGTTGGAATTGCAGCAGACATGACTGCAGAAGACAGAAAATGCTAACAGAAGCTATTTAACTTACTTGTGGAGGAGGAGAAATGAATGACAACAGGCAATTGAGCAAGAAATTGGAAATAGCAGGCAATAATAACACAAATATGCAGATGCTGAACAGCAAAACCGTTGAGAAACTCATCACAATGCTAATATATATGCATGCCCCCTCGACTGAAAGAGAGATTGCAGAGTTCGGCAGTGTAGAAAGGAACTGCAGATGCTGGTATATACTGAAGATAGACACAAAGTGCTGTAGTAACGCAGCGGGTCAGGCAACATCTCAGGAGAAAATGAATAGGTGACCTTTTGGGTCGGGACCTTTCTTCAGACTGCCACCGTGCAGCCGTGGGACGAACTGCAGAGAATTGTGGACGCAGCCCAGACCATCACACAAACCAACCTCCCTTCTATTGACTCCATCTACACCTCGCGCTGCCTCGGCAAGGCCAGCAGCATCATCAAGGACCGGTCTAACCCCGGCCACTCCCTCTTCTCCCCTCTCCCAACAAGCAGAATGTATTGAAGTGTGAAAACGCACACCTCCAGATTCAGGGACAGTTTCTTCCCAGCTGTTATCAGGCAACTGAACCATCCTACCACATCCAGAGAGCAGGCCTAAACTACTATCTACCTCATTGGTGACACTTGGACCATCTTTGATCGGACTTCACTGACTTTACCTTGCCTATTCCCTTTTCATGTATCAAAACACCGTAAATGGCTCGATTGTAATCATGTATTGTCTTTCCGCTGACTGATAACAGCTGGGAAGAAACATTCAATGTGATCATGGCTGATCATCCCCAATCAGTACCCCGTTCCTGTCTTCTCCCCATATCCCCTGACTCCGCTATCTTCAAGAGCCCTATCTAGCTCTCTCTTGAAAGTATCTAGATAACCGTCCTCCACCGCCCTCTGAGGCAGAGAATTCCACAGACTCACCACTCTCTGTGTGAAAAAGTGGTTCCTCATCTACGTTCTAAATGGCTTACTCCTTATTCTTAAACTGTGGCCCCTGGTTCAGGACTCCCCCAACATCGGGAACATGTTTCCTGCCTCTAGTGTGTCCAAGGCCTTAATAATCTTATATGTTTCAATGAGATCCCCTCTCATCCTTCTAAACTCCAGAGTGTACAAGCTCAGCCGCTCCATTCTCTCAGCATATGGCAGTCCCGCCATCCCGGGAATTAACCTTGTAAACCTACCCTGCACTCCCTCAATAGCAAGAATGTCCTTCCTTAAATTAGGGGGCCAAAACTGCACACAATACTCCAGGTGTGGTCTCACCAGGGCTCTGTACAACTGCAGAAGGTGCCCGACCCACTGATTCTTCAACACATTGTTTTTTGCTCAAGGTTCAGGCATCTTCAGTCTCTCACGTCTCCAACATCATTGTTGACTGCTTTCAAATAAGATGTTAAACGTATCTCCAACTAGCCACACGAGTGGATGCAAATGATTCCCCCTACTGACATTAATATCTAACTCTCAATTGCTGGTAGAATTGCTGCCTCAAGTTTGATTCTGACCTTGGGTGCTGTCTGTGTGAAGTTTCCACATTCTCCCTACAATAAACTTTATTTATCCCCGGAGGGAAATTGTTGGGGGAGTGTAGAAGCAGGGGTCACAGTTGAAGAATAAGGGGTCGGCCATTCAGGACTGAGATGAACAAAACCCTTTTCACCCAGAGAGTTGTGAATCTGTGGAATTCTCTGCCACAGAAGGCAGTGGAGGCCAATTCACTGGATGTTTTCAAGAGAGAAACCAATTCTTGGTTAGTAAGGGTGTTTCATAAGTGATCGGAGCATTCAACTCATCAAGTCTATGGCGGATCTATCTCTCCCTCCTAATTCCTAAAGGATCGTGTTAGGTGTGCGGGGATCGCTGGTCGGTGCGAACTCGGTGGGCTGAAGGGTCTGTTTCTGCGCTGTATACCTAAACTAAAGTAAACTTCACTCGGGTCAGGCTGCAACGGTGTGCAGGGAAATGCATTCAAAGAGAAAAACAAATTCTTGCTGGCAGGATGTTGTCAGAGTGAATCTGAAACCGGCAACCTGGCGCTAGTCATTATGGTCTTCCTGATGATTCTCACACCGTGGGGTGAAAGAGATAAAGGGCCTGTCCCATTTAAGCTATTTTTTAGGCGCCTACAGGCGACTAGGCTGTCGCCACGTGGTCGCGGGGTGTCCCCTGTACGGTCGTGAGTCGTCTCCTCAGTCGCCCAAAGAGTCGTAGCGTCTTTCTGGTCGCCGCTGGAATTTCAACATGTTGAGACATTTTCGGAGACAGTGGGTTTGACGCCAATGAGCGTAGCTTGACCTCTCCTGACGTAGGTGCTGTCATAGGTTGTCGCCAGGTGACGTAGGTTGTCGCCGGGGCTGACTTTTGTGAATTCCATTGGCGACTACCTACCTATGACAGTTGCCGGCAGTCTCCTAAAAAATCGCCTAAGTTGGACAGGCCGTTAACTCATAAGATCATAAGTGATAGGGGTAGAATTAGGCCATTTGGCCCATCTAGTCTACTCCACCATTCAATCATGGCTGATCTATCTCTCCCTCCCAACCCCATTCTCCTGCCTTTTCCCCTTAACCACTGACACCCGCACTAATCACGAATCTAGGTCATAATGTCATGAGGAAGAGGAGTAGAGTGGGGTGGGAGATTGCAACCTTCACGTGGTCCGCCCTGTTTCCACGAATGCAATCAAGCTGGCGTGCACAAACAAATAGAACACGTTGTCCGACAACTTTAGGCTGTGCACACCATACGCAAGAAGAAGATGAAGGAGTAGAATTAGGTCATCTGTCCCATCAAGTCTAATCTACCATTCAATCGTTGGCTGATTACCTCCCCCTCCTAACCCCAATCTCCTGCCTTCTCCTCTCACACCCGTACTAATCAAGAATCTATCTATCTTTGCCTTAACAATATCCACTGACTTGGCCTCCACAGCCTTCTGTGGCAAAGAATTCCACAGATTCACTACCCTCTGACTAAAGAAATTCCTCCTCATCTCCTTCCGAAAAGAACGTCCTTTAATTCTGAGGCTGTGACCTCTGGTCCGAGACTCTCCCATGAGTAGAAACATCCTCTCCACATCCAATCTATCCAAGCCTTTAACTATTTGGTACGTTTCAATGAGGTTCCCCCTCAGAATGTAGGGTTGTAACCCCAGTGAGGATGTTGTCAGGACTAGAGGATGCAATTTCCGGCGATTCTGGGCAGAGATCATCATAAGATCATGTGATCGGAGCAGAATTAGTCCATTCAGCCCGTCATCTACTCTGCCATTCAATCATAACTGATCTATCTCTCCCTCCTAACCCCTTCCTGCTGCCTTCTCCTCATAACCTCTGACACCCGTACTAATCAAGAGCTGACTAACCAAGCTGGGATGCTCCCTGGCACTCTGCTTTCTATCCCAGCATGTTTGACGTCCCAAACAACGATCCTGAGTTCTCAGTGTAGAAGTAGGCCATTCGGCCCATCAGGTCTGCTCCCACCATTCAATCAGGGCCGATCTAGTTTAGTTAAGAGATACAGAGTGGAAACATAGAAACATAGAACATAGAAATTAGGTGCAGGAGTAGGCCATTCAGCCCTTCGAGCCTGCACCGCCATTCAATATGATCATGGCTGATCATCCAACTCAGTATCCCGTACCTGCCTTCTCTCCATACCCTCTGATCCCCTTAGCCACAAGGGCCACATCCAACTCACTCTTAAATATAGCCAATGAACTGGCCTCAACTACCCTCTGTGGCAGAGAGTTCCAGAGACTCACCACTCTCCGTGTGAAAAAAAGTCTTTCTCATCTCGGTCTTAAAGGATTTCCCCCTTATCCTTAAGCTGTGACCCCTTGTCCTGGACTTCCCCAACATCGTGAACAATCTTCCTGCATCTAGCCTGTCCAACCCCTTAAGAATTTTGTAAGTTTCTATAAGATCCCCTCTCAATCTCCTAAATTCCAGAGAGTATAAACCGAGTCTATCCAGTCTTTCTTCATAAGACAGTCCTGACATCCCAGGAATCAGTCTGGTGAACCTTCTCTGCACTCCCTCTATGGCAATAATGTCCTTCCTCAGATTTGGAGACCAAAACTGTACGCAATACTCCAGGTGTGGTCTCACCAAGACCCTGTACAACTGAAGTAGAACCTCCCTGCTCCTGTACTCAAATCCTTTTGCTATGAAAGCTAACATACCATTCGCTTTTTTCACTGCCTGCTGCACCTGCATGCCTACTTTCAATGACTGGTGTACCATGACACCCAGGTCTCGCTGCATCTCCCCTTTTCCTAATCGGCCACCATTTAAATAATAGTCTGCTTTCCTGTTTTTGCCACCAAAGTGGATAACCTCACATTTATCCACATTATACTGCATCTGCCAAACATTTGCCCACTTACCCAGCCTATCCAAGTCACCTTGCAGTCTCCTAGCATCCTCCTCACAGCTAACACTGCCCCCCAGCTTAGTGTCATCCGCAAACTTGGAGATATTGCCTTCAATTCCCTCATCCAGATCATTAATATATATTGTAAATAGCTGGGGTCCCAGCACTGAGCCCTGCGGTACCCCACTAGTCACTGCCTGCCATTGTGAAAAGGACCCGTTTACTCCTACTCTTTGCTTCCTGTTTGCCAGCCAGTTCTCTATCCACATCAATACTGAACCCTAATACCGTATGCTTTAAGTTTGTATACTAATCTCTTATGTGGGACCTTGTCGAAAGCCTTCTGGAAGTCCAGATATACCACATCCACTGGTTCTCCCTTATCCACGCTACTAGAAAGCGGTCATTCACCCCACGAGTCTGTGCCAACCAGCGATCCCCTTACACTAGCCCTTACCCCGTTCCTGCCTTCTCCCCATAGCCCCTGACTCCGCTATCTTTAAGAGCTCTGTCTAGCTATCTCTTGTAAGTATCCAGAAAACCGGCCTCCACCGCTCTCTGAGGCAGAGAATTCCACAAACTCACAACTCTCTGTGTGAAAACGTGTTTCCTCGTCTCCGTTCTAAATGGCTTATCCCTTATTCTTAAACTGTGGCCCCTGGTTCTGGACTCCCCCAACATCGGGAACATTACCCCGAAACCTCTGTCCCTTAATTCTCATGTCATGCCCTCTTGTTTGAATCTTCCCTACCCTCAATGGGAAAAGCTTATCCACGTCAACTCTGTCTATCCCTTTCATCATTTTAAAGACCTCAATCAAGTCCCCCCTTAACCTTCTGCGCTCCAAAGAATAAAGACCTAACTTATTCAACCTTTCTCTGTAACATAGTTGCTGGAACCCAGGCAACATTCTAGTAAATCTCCTCTGTACTCTCTCTATTTTGTTGACATCATTCCTATAATTAGGCGACCAAAATTATACACCATACTCCAGAATTGGTCTTACCAATGCCTTGTACAATTTTAACATTACTTCCCTACTCCTATATTCAATGCTCTGATTTATAACGGCCAGCACACCAAAGGCTTTCTTTACCGCCCTATCTACATGCGATTCAACCTTCAGGGAACTATGCACAGTTATTCCTAGATCCCTCTGTTCCACAGCATTCCTAAATTCCCTATCATTTACCATGTACGTCCTATTTTGATTTGTCCTGCCAAGATGTAGCACTTCACACTTATTAGCATTAAACTCCATCTGCCATCTTTCAGCCCACTTTTCCAAATGGCCCAAATCTCTCTGTAGACTTTGAAAATCTACTTCATTATCCACAACACCACCTATCTTAGTATCATCTGCATACTTACTTTTCCAATTTTCCACCCCATCATCCAAATCATTGATGTACATGACAAACAACAGTGGACCCAACACAGATCCCTGAGGCACCCCACTGGTCACCGGCTTCCAACCTGACAAACAGCCATCCACCATTACTCTCTGACATCTCCCATTCAGCCACTGTTGAATCCATCTTGCTACTCCGCCATTAACACCGAAAGATTGAACCTTCTTAACCAACCTTCCATGGGGAACCGTGTCAAAGGCCTTACTGAAATCCATATAGACAACATCCACTGCTTTACCCTCATCAATTTCCCTAGTAACCGCTTCAAAAAATTCAAGGTTTGTCAAACATGACCTTCCAGGCACAAATCCATGTTGACTGTTCCTGATCAGACCCTGTTTATCCAGATGCTTATATATATTATCTCCAAGTATCCTCTCCATTAATTTGCCCACCACTGATGTCAAACTAACAGGTCTATAATTGCTAGGTTTATTCTTTGAACCCTTTTTAAACAATGGAACAACATGCGCAGTACGCCAATCCTCCGGCACTATTCCTGTTTCTAATGACATTTGAAATATTTCTGTCATAGCTCCTGCTATTTCTACACTAACTTCCCTCAATGTCCTAGGGAATATCCTATCAGGACCTGGAGACTTATTCACTTTTATATTTTTCAAAAGTGTCAGTACTTCCTCCTCTTTGAATCTCATAGTTTCCATAGCTACTCTACTTTTTTCCCCTTACCTCACAGAGTTCAATATCCTTCTCCTTGGTGAATACCGAAGAAAAGAAATTGTTCAATATCTCCCCCATCTCTTTTGGCTCTGCAGATACTGTCCATTCTGGCTCTCTAATGGTCCAATTTTATCCCTCGGTATCCTTTTACTATTAATATAGCTGTAGAAACCTTTGGATTTACTTTCACCTTTCTTGCCAAAGCAACCTCATATCTTCTTTTAGCTTTTCTAATTTATTTCTTAAGATTCTTTTTACATTCTTTATACTCCTCTAGCACCTCATTTACTCCATGCCTCCTATAATTATTGTAGATATCTCTCTTTTTTCGAAACGTGTCCAATTTCCCTTGAAAACCATGGCTCTTTCCAATTTTTACTATTTATTTTCAACCTAACAGGGACATAAAGATTCTGTGCTCTTACAATTTCCCCTTTAAATGTCCTCCATTTCTCTGCTACATCCTTCCCATAAAACAAAGTGTCCCAATTCACTCCTTTTAAATCCTTACGCATTCTCCAATCAAAAATCTCCACCCTAGGTCCAGTTCTGACTCTCTCCATAGTTATATTGAAACTAATGGTATTGTGATCACTGGTCCCGAAGTGCTCACCAACGCATACCTCCGTCACCTGATCTGCCTCATTTCCTAACAGGAGGTCCAGCACTTTGTTCTCTGGTCGATACCTCTATGTACTGCTGCAAAAAACTATCCTGCACACATTGTACAAACTCCAAACCATCCAGCCCATTTACAGAATGTGTTTCCCAGTCTATTTTTGGAAAATTGAAATCTCCCACAATCACTACCTTGTGCTTACTACTAATATCTGCTATTTCCTTACATATTTGCTCTTCCAATTCTCGCTCCCCATTTGGTGGTCTATAATACACCCCTAAAAGTGTTGCTATACCGTTCCCACTTCTCAGTTCCACCCAAATAGCCTCCCTAGACGAGCCCTCTAATCTATCCTGCCAAAGCACTGCTGTAATATCCTCTCTGACAAGCAATGCAACACCTCCATCTCTGGCCCTCCAATTCTATCACACCTGAAGCAACGAAATCCTGGAATATTTAGTTTCCAATCACAGCCCTCCTGCAACCATGTTTCACTGATTGCCACAACATCATATTTCCAGGTGTCAATCCAGGCTCTAAGTTCGTCCACCTTACTTACAATGCTCCTAGCATTAAAATATACACATTTTAGAAACCCACCATCCCTTATTCTCGGTCTATTATCTTTTTCATCTTTCTAGCCTACATTTTGGATCCGAGTGCTTCCCTTCTCTGCCTCTTGCCCCACACCCTGTCCCCTAGACCCCTCTACCCGAGTCCCTCCCCCCAGCCTTTCTAGTTTAAAGTCTCCCCAGTAGCCTTTGCAAATCTCCCTGCCAGGATATTGGTCCCCCTCGGGTTCAAGTGCAACCCGTCCTTTTTGTACAGATCATGCCTTCCCCAAAAGAGGTCCCAGTGATCAAGAAACTTGAATCCCTGCCCACTGCACCAGTCCCTCAGCCACGCATTTATCCTCCACCTCATTCCATTCCTACTCTGACTGTCACGCGGCACAGGCAGTAATCCTGAAATCGTTACCCTTTTGGTCCTTCTCCTTAACTTTCCCCCCAACTCCCTAAATTCTTCCCTTCAGGACCTCGTCTCTTTTTCTGCCTATGTCATTGGTACCTATGTGTACCACAACATCAGGCTCCTCTCCCTCCCTTATCAGAATCTTTTGGACACGTTCTGACACATGCGAGACCCTGGCACCAGGGAGGCAAACTACCATCCGGGTCTCCTGACTGCGTCCACAGAATCGCCTATCCGACCCCCTAACTATAGAGTCCCCTATTACAATTGCCCTCCTCTTTTTGCTACCCTTCTGAGCATCAGGGCCGGTCTCTGTGCCGGAGGCCCGGCCGGTGTTGCTGCCCCCAGGTAGGCTGTCCCCTCCAATCGTAGTCAAACCCGAGTACCTATTTTCCAGGTGTACGGTCACAGGGGTACTCTCTAGCCTCTGCCCCTTGCCCTTCCTAACCGTGACCCACTTGTCTGCCTCCTGTGGTCTGGGAGTGACTGCCTCCCTGTAGCTCCTCTCTATGACCTCCTCACTCTCCCTGACCAGACGGAGGTCATCGAGCTGCTGCTCCAGGTTCCTAACACAGTCCTTTAGGAGCCCCATCTCGACGCACCTGGCGCAGATGTGGACGTCTGGAGGGCTATCAGATTCCCTGACCTCCCACATCTGACATCCAGAACAGTACACTGCCCTGGCCTTCATACTGCCCCCTTACACAGGATACAATATCAACACAATACGAAATCACTACAAACTGCTGAAATCTGATCGCCAATCAGCTGCTTACCCTAGTCCACTTCCCACCAATCAGCGGCTTACCCTAGTCCACTTCCCACCAATCAGCGGCTTCCTCAAAAAAAACACTTCTCCAAATGGAACGTTATGGATTTAGGCAAAAACAAGCCCCGTGCTGGATTTTAAACCTTACCGGTCGGGTGTCGCTCCTCCCCGTCCTTCTCTTCCAACGGCTCCTGTGGGCCTCTCTTGTTATAAAGGCCAACATGCCATTCGCTTTCTTCACTACCTGCTGTACCTGCATGCTTACTTTCATTGACTGATGAACAAGGACCCCCAGATCCCGTTGTACTTCCCCTTTTCCCAACCGACCTGATCTCCCGGTGGCTCAGCACTTCAACTCCCGCTCCCATTCCCAATCTGACCTGTCCTAGGCCTCCTCCATTGTCAGAGCGAGGCCCAACGCAAATTGGAGGAGCAGCACCTCATATTTTGCTTGGGCAGCTTACACTCCAGCGCTAGGAACAGTAACTTCTCTAACTTCATATAGCCCTTGCTTTCCCTCTCTCCCCATCCCCTCCCCCTTCCCAGTTCTGCCACCAGTCTTAATGGATTAGTTTAAGCCAGAGGTAGATAGATTGTTGATTAGTACGGGTGTCAAAGGTTATGAGGCGAAGGATGGGGTTCGGAGTCCGCGCCGACCAGCGATCCCCGCACACTAGCACTATCTTAGGGAAAATTTACAATCTTTACTGGTCAAATAACCTACAAACGCTTCTTTGGAGTGTGGGAGGAAACCGGAGCTCCCGAATAATGCCCAGGCAGGTCACGTGGGAAACGTACAAACTCCATACAGACAGCACCCGTTGGCTGCATCGAGCCCGGGTCTCTGGCGCTGTGAGGTGAACACCGTGCAGCCCTAGATTCCCTCTCAACTCCATTATCGTGCGGTTGCCTAATAACAGCGGACACCCATCCTAACCAAGAAACTGCGTTTGAGAGAGTTAGGAAGGAACGATAAATCAGAATAGCAGAACAGCAGAATAGACTTGATGGGCCAAATGGCCTAATTCTGCTCCTATCACTTATGAACTTATGAAACAATGATTGCCCAGCAGTAGGTATTTGCCCATCTTAGTCCCAAGGGCTGTAGATGTTGTCACAATTGAAGCTGGCAAGACAGATGCAAAGTTCATCCACATTTTTTTTAAATTCCCATATCTGCATATCACCGGCACAGCAGTCATTTCTTGCCATTGAAAACTCTAACTGCTCTTGAAAAGATGGTGGCAAGCTCTTTTTGTTAATTCACAGTGCCAGAGTACCTCAGCGGGTCGGGCAGCATCGCTGGAGAAAAAGGATGGCTCAGGACCCTTGCCAGGCAACAGAGTTGCGGCCTCACAGCGCCAGAGACCCGGGTTCGATGCCCACTACGGGTGCTGTCTGTACAGAGTTTGTACGTTCTCCCCGTGACCTGTGTGGATTCTCCCTGGGTGTTCCAGTTTCCTCCCACACTCCAAAGATGTACAGGTTTGTAATTGGCTTGGTATAATTATAAATTGCCCCTAGTGTGTGTAGGAAAGTGTTACTGTGTGGGGGTCGCTGGTCGGTGAGCAGAAGAGGCTGTTTCCGCGCTGTATCTCTAAACTAAACTGAAGACAGATCCCGACCCATAAAAATGCTACCCATCGTTTATCTCCAGAGATGCTGCCTGGCCCGCTGTTAGTCCCGCACATTGTGTCTAACGTTGGTATAAGCCAGCATCTGCAGCTCATCTGTCTTTCCATTTTCATTTCACGCACGAGATCCCCTGCCCAGAATTCAACAAACCATATACTTGGTTCCCTTGACTTAAAAAAAGACACAGAGTGCTGGAGTAATTCAGCAGGCCAGGCTGCAGTTCCTTTCTACACACTATATTATAGGGGACATGGGGAGAAATAGAAAATAGGTGCAGGATGAGGCCATTCGGCTCTTCGAGCCAGCACCGCCATTCATTGTGATCATGGCTGATCGACCCCTATCAATAACCCGTGCCTGCCTTCTCCCCATATCCCTTGACTCCACTAGCCCCTAGAGCTCTATCTAACTCTCGCTTAAATCCATCCAGTGACTTGTCCTCCACTGCCCTCTGTGGCAGGGAATTCCACAAATTTACAACTCTCTGGGTGAAAACGTTTTTTCTCACCTCAGTCTTAAATGACCTCCCCTTTATTCTAAGACTGTGGCCCCTGGTTCTGGACTCACCCAACATTGGGAACATTTTTCCTGCATCTAGCTTGTCCAGTCCTTTTATAATTTTATATGTTTCTAAGAGATATCCCCTCATCCTTCTAAACTCCAATGAATAGGGATTGGGGATGATCAGCCATGATCTCATTGAATGGCGGTGCTGGCTCGAAGGGCCGAATGGCCTCCTCCTGCACCTATTGTCGATTGTGTATTGATTGATCAATTGATTGATTGAACAAATCAGCGTGGAAACAGGCCATTCGGCCCACTTAGTCCAGGCATGCTCTCTCTCCCTGTGATTGCATGTGCTTCCTGTGGGCTCCCAGCTCTATAAAATGTGTGGGCTGGTAGCTTCATTGCTTAGTCGAATGATAAAGCACAGATGGATGTCCATGCTGACCAGCGACCACCCGCTCACACACTAGTTCTATGTTATCATGAGTAGAATACATCGGGTGAATGCACAGAATATATTTTACCCAGAGCAGGGGAATCGAGAACCAGAGGTTTTAAAGGAAAGCCTTAAGAAAAGGGGAGATGCAGCGAGACCTGGGTGTCATGGTACACCAGTCATTGAAAGTAGGCATGCAGGTGCAGCAGGCAGTGAAAAAAGCGAATGGTATGTTAGCTTTCATAGCAAAAGGATTTGAGTACAGGAGCAGGGAGGTTCTACTTCAGTTGTACAGGGTCTTGGTGAGACCACACCTGGAGTATTGCGTACAGTTTTGGTCTCCAAATCTGAGGAAGGACATTATTGCCATAGAGGGAGTGCAGAGAAGGTTCACCAGACTGATTCCTGGGATGTCAGGACTGTCTTATGAAGAAAGACTGGATAGACTCGGTTTATACTCTCTGGAATTTAGGAGATTGAGAGGGGATCTTATAGAAACTTACAAAATTCTTAAGGGGTTGGACAGGCTAGATGCAGGAAGATTGTTCCCGATGTTGGGGAAGTCCAGGACAAGGGGTCACAGCTTAAGGATAAGGGGGAAATCCTTTAAGACCGAGATGAGAAAGACTTTTTTCACACAGAGAGTGGTGAGTCTCTGGAACTCTCTGCCACAGAGGGTAGTTGAGGCCAGTTCATTGGCTATATTTAAGAGTGAGTTGGATGTGGCCCTTGTGGCTAAGGGGATCAGAGGGTATGGAGAGAAGGCAGGTACGGGATACTGAGTTGGATGATCAGCCATGATCATATTGAATGGCGGTGCAGGCTCGAAGGGCTGAATGGCCTACTCCTGCACCTAATTTCTATGTTTCTATGTTTAAGGTGAGGGGGGAAAGGATTTAAATGGAACCCAAGGGACAAGTTTATTTTCACACAAAGGGTGGTGGGTGTATGGAACGAGCTGCCAGAGGAGGTAGTTGAGGCTGGGACTATCGCAATGAATGAATGAATTAGTTTATTGGCCAAGTATGTTCACATACAAGGAATTTGCCTTGGTACACCGCTCGCAAGTAACAACATGACATACAGTGACAATTAGGAATGACACATAGAGCACTAAACATTAATAATAAAACAATGAATAAGAAACCTAGACAATAGGTGCAGGAGGAGGCCATTTGTCCTTCGAGCCAGCACCGCCATTCAAACTGATCATGGCTGATCATCCCCATTCAGTACCCCGTTCCTGCCTTCTCCCCGTATCCCTTTATTCCGTTAGCCCTCAGAGCTGTATCCAACTCTCTCTTTAACAAAACTTTAACAAGTTTATCCAATTCCAACATTTACAGGTACATGGATACGACAGGTTTAGAGACTGTTGTAATGACAGGCACACTATAATAATTTCATCCATTTGCTTTTCATGTTCTTGGTTTAGGGAGACGAATGGTGAACAAGAATCTGAGCAACCAGTTGTGTCAAAACGTTGGGTCGAACGGCCTTTTTCTACGCTGTGTAACTCTACCCCGCTTTCACATCCACTCCCTACGCACTGGAGGTAATTTCCGAGGCCAAACCTAAATCCATGTCTTTTGGATATGGGAAGACAACCAGAGCATCCAGAACAAACCTAGGGAGAACATGCAAGCTCCACGGAGACAGCACCTGAAGTCAGGATCGAACCTTGCTCTCTGGAGCTGTGAGGCTGCAACTCTACTGCTGTGCCACCATGCAGCCTCGCAACCTTGTATCAGCTCCTATAACGGCACTGGGCCTGTACTCACTGGAGAGTAGAAGGATGAGGGGGGGCCTCATTGAAACTCACCGAATAGCAAATGGCCTGGATAGAGTGGATGTGGAGCGGATGTTTCCACTAGTGGGAGAGTGTAGGACTAAAGGCCATAGCCTCAGAATTAAAGGACGTTCCTTTAAGAAGGTGGACAAAAAAGCTGGAGAAACTCAGCGGGTGAGGCAGCATCTATGGAGTGAAGGAATAGGTGATGTTTCGGGTCGAGACCCTCCCTCAGCCTTCAAGAATGAAATGAGGAGGGATTTCTTTAGTCAGAGGGCGGTGAATCTGTGGAATTCTTTGCCACAGAAGGCTGTGGAGGCCAAGTCAGTGGATATTTTTAAGGCAGAGATTGATAGATTCAAGAGTCAAGAGAGTTTTATTGTCATGTGCCCCAGATAGGACAATGACATTCTTGTTTTCTGCAGCACAACAGAATATTGTAGGCACAAATACAGAACAGTTCAGTTCAGTACGGGCGTCAGAGGTAATGGGGAGAAGGCAGGAGAATGGGGTTAGGAGGGAGAGATAGATCAGCCATGATTGAATGGCGGAGTAGACTTAGAAACATTGAAAATAGGTGCAGGAGGAGGCCATTCGGCCCTACGAGCCAGCACCGCCATTCATTGTGATCATGGCTGATCATCCCCTATCAATAACCCGTGCCTGCCTTCTCCCCATATCCCTTGACTCCACTAGCCCCTAGAGCTCTATCTAACTCTCTCTTAAATCCATCCAGTGACTTGGCCTCCACTGCCCTCTGTGGCAGGGAATTCCATAAATTCACAACTCTGGATAAAAAAGTATTTTCTCACCTCAGTCTTAAATGACCTCCCCTTTATTCTAATTGATGGGCCAAGTGGCCTAATTCTTCTCCTATCACATGATATAAAACAAGGCTCAACTCACTCCGAGCTGGAAATAAGAGCAGAGAGAAGGGAGAAATGCATTATACACGAAGCATATAATATGCTGACGGTAAAACTGACAGTGTGTTAACAATTGTACTTTATGCAGGATAAGCACTTTAAATAACTAAATCACAGAAAGCCTTCTCTGAAAACCAGTCAAGAGGAAAAAAATCTTGTATTGCATTACAGAACTCAATAGACGAAGCATTTGTACAGTTGTGGGAGCATTCACTCACTATCCTCCCCTTCTGCAAATCCACAAGACCAGGGCTGCACGATGGGGCAGCTGGAAGAGTTGCTGCCTCCCAGCGCCAGAGACCCCACTTCGATCCTGACCTCGGGTGCTGTCTGTGTGGAGTTTGCACGTTCTCCCTGTGACTGCTTGCGTGGGTTTCCTCTGGGTTGAGCCAGATACCGTAGTGGCATTCAAGAGGCTTTTGGACAGTCATAGAGTGAATAAGTGTGGAAACAGGCCATTCGGCCCAACTGGCCCACCCCGGCCAACTATGCGCCAGCTTCACGAGTTCCACCTCCTCCCCGTGGATTGTCACCTTGTCGTGGTGGAGAAGCTTGTGTGGACCTGAGATCCTGAGAGCGATGCCGTCTGGAGCTCTGCTCCTGGTAGGGCCACCCATGGCGGTAAGGTCGAGGGGGAGGTCTCTGACTAAGAGCAATCCAACCAAGACCTCAACGGTGGTACAGGCGGAGGACGATGGCCGACCTTAGTGGAGCGTCACGACGGCTGGGAAGGCGGATGAAGGCTGCGGCAGAAAAGGGTCTCCGGTCGTCTTGGACTCCGTGCCACTGGATCCTGACCCAGATCTGTCAAGGACCGTGGGGTGGCTGTCTGTGCACCAGTCTCCCCACGTTAAACAAAGTCACGCACAGGCGTCCTCCCAAAAGAGGACAGTCACACTTGTTTCGAGTGACTGCCGATGATGGTGATGATGATGATGATGTCCCACCTGCCTGTGCTTGGTCCATATCCCTCCAAACTTGTCCCATCCATGTACCTGTCTAAATGCAGTAATGTCCAAACGCAGACTGGGCGATCGATTTGCAGAACACCTTCGCTCATCCTGCCTGAACCAACCTGATCTCCCGGTTGCTGGACATTTTAATTTTCCTTCTCATTGCCACACTGACCTTTCTGTCCTCAGTCTCCTCCATTGTCAGAGTGAGGCTAAACACGAATTGGAGAACAGCATCTCATATTTCGCTTGGGCAGCTTCCAGCCCAGTGGTATGATTATTGATTTCTCTAACTTCAAGTAACCCCGACATTCCCTCTCTCTCTATCCCTCCCCCACCCAGGTCGCACCAGCTTCTCATTTTCACCCTACAAACAGCTTACGAAGGCCTGTTTCCTTTATCATCATTACTTTTTTGCATATCTTTCATTCATTGTTCTTTATCTCTCCACATCACCGTCTATATCTCTCGTTTCCCTTATCATTAAGAAGTCTCGACCCAAATCGTCACGTTCCTTCTCCCCAGAGATGCTGCTTGTCCCGCTGAGTTACTCCTGCTTTTTGTGTCTATCGTGCACCGTGAAAGACTGGTTAGTGATAAGGGAAACAAGAGATATAGCCGGTGATGTAGAGAGATAAAGAACAATGAAGGAAAGATGTGCAAAAAAGTAACGATGATGAAGGAAACAGGCCATTGTTAGCTGTTTGTTGGGTGAAAATGAGAAGCTGGTGGGGCTGGGGTGGTGGAGGGATAGAGAGAGGGAATGCCGGGGCTACCTGAAATGAGAGAAACCAATATTCACACCACTGGGCTGTAAGCTGCCCAAGCGAAATATGAGATGCTGTTCCTCCAATTGGGTTTAGCCTCACTCTGACAATGGAGGAGGCCCAGGACAGAAAGGTCAGTGTGGGAATGGGAAGGAGAGTTAAAGTGTTTGGCAACCGGGAGATCAGGTTGGTTCAGGCGGGGTGAGCGAAGGTGTTCAGCTTTAATCTTAGTTTTGAATAAACCACCAAATTCCACTTTACTGGCAAGGGTTTTCATAGCCTAGTCATTTAGCTGTGAAAATCACCTTGTCCAGATGATTCATTATGAAACCTTCAAAGCTGCTGCTATTTTTCAACAGTTCTACTTTGGTCCATGTTGAAAAATCCAAAAATAGACAGAAAAATTTGTCGGCACCACCGTGCCAACCTATAATGCAAACATGTGCACCCATATTCTCTTCACATTCAATTCATGCCTTGAATGTTACGCATTCCTTCTCGCCAGAGTTGCTGCCAGTCCCGCTGAGTTACTCCCGCTTTTTGTGTCTATCTAATTGTCTGTTTCTTAAACGATGAGTGATCTTCAGTGCCAGAACTTACAAGAAGCTTATCCTTGGAGCTGCAATGAGATGTGTGAAAGTGAAAGGCTTGGATAGAGTGGATGTGGAGAGGATGTTTCCACTAGTGGACCAGAGGTCAGGGCCTCTGAATTGATCGACCTTCTTTTAGGTGGGAGATGAAGAGGGTGGTGAGTCTGTGGAATTCTTTGCCACAGACGGCTGTGGAGGCCAAGTCAGTGGATATATTTACGGCAGAGATAGATAGATTCTTGATTAGTACGGGTGTCAGTGGTTATGGGGAGAAGGCAGGAGAATGGGGTCAGGAGAGAGAGATAGATCAGCCATGATTGAATGGCAGAGTAGACTTGATGGGCCGAATGGCCTAATTCTACTATCACTTATGTGTGTCCGGGAAGGAACGGCAGATGCTGTTTGGAATCATGGAAATGTTGTTGTCATTCAGACCTTGCGGTCTGAACACAATTTCGTTGCCTGCAGTCATACATATAATAAAATAACAAAACACACAATAAACACATATTTAACATCCACCACAGTGCGTTCACCAGACACCTCCTCACTGTGGTGGAAGGCAAAATCTTGTCTTTGTCTCTTCCCTTCTTGTTCTTCCTCTTCCTCTTCCTCTGCGCTGAGGCGACCCGGGCCTCCGATGTTGTGACCGCACCGGGTGATGTAAATAAGTCCCGCGGGTGAACCGCGCTCCGCGAGCGGGCCGGTTCAACTCCGCGGCCCGGGGCGGTCGAAGCTGCCGAAGCTGCCGCCCTCCAGTCCAGCGGCCGCAGCTGTTGCCGCGGGAGCTCCGGAAAAACAGGTCACCAACCTGTGACCTGCGAGCTCCCGACGATGTCGTCCACTGGGCCCGCGGCCGGGCCTCCGAAGTCGCTGCCGCCGCCACCGGAAAGCCGCCACAGCTCCGAGTCGGGCCGCCGGAACGCCTGAACCCGCCGCAGCCCCGAAGTCGGCCAGCCTCGCGCTGGTAAGTCCTGGCTGGCTCTGCCTCCGGAGCCTCGGGTCGGTCGCAGTTAAAGTTGGAGGCCGCCAGCTCCGCGATAGGCCTCAGCGCAGACGGAGACGGAGACGGGGGATACGACAAGAAAAGTCGCGTCCCCCCCCCCCCGAAGGAAGAGACTAAAACGTTTCTCCCACCCCTCCCACACACATACACTACATAATAACTCAAATTAACACGCTAAAACAGTACAAGAAAACAACAAAAAAAGAAAAAACAGACGGACTGCAGGCGAGCCGCAGCTGCCAAGGCAGTGCCGCCACTCCAATAATAAGCTGAATTGATGCGATCTGTTCAGGCAGCATGCAAAACAAAGCTTTGCACCATGCTAGGGGACAGAAATAAACTTAAACATCTATTCAATAAAACTGCAATGGTGAATGTGCAAAATACAAGAAGGCCCCGTGGTATAGACAGCATCTGATAAGTCCAATCTGTTGTCTGTCCATTTCCTTCCGCTGATACTGCCTGACCCGCTCTGTTCCTTTATCAGTTCACCCTTTATCAGTTGGTTTTAGGCACCATCTGATAAAGGGTGTCGGTTAACTCTCTCTCTCTCTCTCTCTCTTGTTGGGGGAGTCCAGAACCAGGGGGCACAGTTTAAGAATAAGGAGTAAGCCATTTAGAACGGAGACAAGGGAACACTTTTTCACACAGAGTGTTGTGAGTCTGTAGAATTCTCTGCCTCAGAGGGCGGTGGAGGCCGGTTCTCCGGATACTTTCAAGAGAGAGTTAGATAGGGCTCTTAAATACAGCAGAGTCAGGGGATATGGGGAGAAGGCAGGAACGGGGTACTGATTGGGGATGATCAGCCATGATCACATTGAATGGCGGTGCTGGCTCGAAGGACCGAATGGCCTACTCCTGCACCTATTCTCTATTGTCTCCTCACTGATGCTGCCTGATTTCAGGTTCCTAAGTTATGAGCAAAATGTATTTAAAGGAACTATAGATGGTGGTTTACACTGAAGATTGACACAAAATGCTGGAGTCACTCAGCAGGACAGGCAGCATCTCTGGAGAGAAGGAATTGGTGACGTTTCGGGTTGAGACTCTTCTTCAGACTGAGAGTCAGGGAAGAGGGAGATACAGAGATAAGGAAGGGTAAAGTATGAAAACGAGACATCAAAGGGGATGGAAATCAAGGAAAATGTAGAATAGATCATTGCTGTCTTGGAGAAGATGACAACGAGGTGCACAGAGGTAAAACTTAATCAGGAGGACAATGAGACTGGTGGGAGAACTGGGAAGGGGGAGGGATGGAGAGAGAGGGAAAGCAAGGGTTACTTGAAGTTAGAGAAGTCAATGTTCATACCGCTGGGGTGTAAACTACCCAAGCAAAATATGAGGTGCTGTTCCTCCAATTTGCGCTGGGCCTCACTCTGACAATGGAGGAGGCCCAGGACAGAAAGGACCGTGTGGGAATGGGAGGGGTTGTTAAAGTGTTCAGCAACCAGGAGATTGGGTAGGTTTAGGCAGACTAAGCCGAGGTGTCCATACCTGGAGCAGCGGATACAGTAGATGAGGTTGGAGGAGGTGCAAGTGAATCTCGAGGGAGGAGGAATAGGGACAGGTGTTGCATTTCCTGTGGTCGCAGGGGAAAGTACCAGGGTAGGGGGTGGTTTGGGTGGGATGGGGCGAGTTGATCTGGGAGTTGTGGAGGGAACGGTCTCTGTGGAAAGCAGAAAGGGGTGGAGATAAGTAGATGTGGCCAGTAGTGGGATGCTGTTGGAGGTGGCAAAAATGTGGGAGGATTATATGCTGGTGGGGTGGAAGGTGAGTTCCAGGCGGACTCTGTCCCTGTTGTGACTAGGGGGAGGGGGAGCAAGGGCAGAGCTGCGGGATATCGATGAGACACGAGTGAGGGCCTCATCTATGATAGAAGAGGGGAACCCCTGTTCCAAAAAGAAAGAGGATATTCGTGCATAAAGAATGCATTTACCTGTACTTAGAAACAAGGGACAATCAAGTACCTTTGAATCATTGGATATTTTTGAGGCAGAGATTGACAGATTCTTGATTGGTAAGGGTATCAGGTGTTTTGGGTAGAAGGCAGGAGAATGGGATGGAGAGGAAAATGGGGTCAGAGGGTGGTGAATCAGTGGAATGTGCCACAGAAGACCGTGGAGATTGGCAAAGTTAAGGCGGGGATTGACAAATTCTTCATTAGCACGCGTGTCAGTGGTTATGGAGAATGGGATTGAGGGGGAAAGATGGATCAGCCATGAGTGAATGGCGGAGTAGACCTGATGGGCCAAACTCTGCTCCTAGAACTTATGAACTATCTGTCCAATTCAATTGAGATGTGGTAAATACTGAACTCTGCTTCTACCCCAGTCTAGCTTGGGATGTTGACCACAGGTCTGAGGCTATGCTACGATCACACTCAAAGTCAAAGTCATGCATCCGAAGGAGCAGTGAAATGAATTTGCCAGCAGCGATACACTTAAAAAGAAAACACAATACACAACAAAATCTAACACAAACATCCACCACAGTGTTCCTCACTGTGGTGGAAGGTAACAAAGTTCAGTCAGTCCTCCTCCTTTGATCAACGTTTTACAGGCATGTGGAGATGTTATAGAGCGATACCTTCCGTGGTCTTGACCATTTAGCTGTGAAGATTTCGGGGTTAGTTCTCTGTGCACAGTCTTTAAATAAGTGTCATATAAAATCCAATCAAGCGAGTTTTACACAGTGCCTTTTTTTAGTTCAGCTTAGTTTATTATTACGTACGCCTAGGTACAATGAAAGTTTTTGTGGTGTGCTATCCAGCCAGTGAACGAGCTGCCGGGGTGGGGGGTGGGGGGTGGGGGGGGGGGGGGGTTACAAGTGCGGTATATTCAGAGACGTTTGGATAGGCACATGGATATGTGGCGACTGCATTACGTGCAGGCAGATGAGAATAGATGAGGGCGGCACGGTGGCGCAGCGGCAGAGTTGCTGCCGCACGGCACCAGAGACCCGGCTTCCATCCTGACTACGGGTGATGTCTGTCCAGAGTTTGTCTGTTCTCCCCGTGACCATGGTGTTCGGGTTTCCTCCCCCACTCCAAAGACGTGCAGGTTTGTAGGTTAATTGGCTTCGTTCAAAGTAATTTGTCCCTAGTGTATAGGACAGTCGTGGTGTACGGGGATCGCTGGTACGGCGCGGACGTGGTTGGCTGAGGGGCCTGTTTCTGCGCTGCATCTCTAAACTAAACTAATTGGTCGTGGCATCATGTCCAGCACAGACTTTATGGGCCGAAGGGCTTGTTCCTGTACTATTTTATCTACTGTGTTCCAGGTCTCACATTATACAAGCGACAGGTCATAAGGATAGTAAGTAAGTAAGTAAGTTTATTGGCCAAGTATTCACATACAAGGAATTTGCCTTGGTGCTCCGCCCACAAGTAACAACATGACATACAGTGACAGTTACGAATGACTCAGAAAACACTAAACATTAATAATAATAGAACATTAATGATAAAACACTATTGATCAAGCAATGTGAACCAAAAAAATACCAGATCAAAGGGAGGCTACAGATAGTACTCTACTCCACTATTCAACTGACTTGGCCTCCATAGCCTTCTGTGGCAAAGAATTCCACAGATTCACCACCCTCTGACAAAATAAATGTCTCCTCATCTCCTTCTTAAAAGAACGTCCTTTAATTATGAGGCTGTGCCCTCTAGTCATAGACTCTCCCACCAGTGGAAACATCCTCTCCACATCCACTGTATCCAAGCCTTTCACTATTGCGTCTGTTTCAATGGTCCCCCATTCAGCACCGACAAACACTTGTCATAGGTTAACCTACTCGTTCCTGGGATCATTCTTGTGAACAGAGCCTTGCATTTGTAACAGTCAGGACTTCTAAGCTGCATATGGTTCTCCCTCCATAATTGTAGCAAGACACCCTTTGGCTTGTATTCATAACCACTTACCGTGAAGGCTAATGTACCACTATCATTCATTATCATTATAGATCATGTTGAGGCGGAGACAGGGGGCTGTGCGGGAGCTGGGAAGGGGAGGGGAAAGAGGGAGAAAGCAGGGACTACCTGATATTGGAGAAGTCAATGTTCATACCGCTGGGGTGTAAACTCCCCAAGCGAAATACGAGGTGCTGCTCCTCCAATTTACGGTGGGACCCACTCTGGCCATGGAGGAGGCTCAGGACAGAAAGGTCAGTTTCGGAATGGGAGGATGAGTTGAGGTGCTGAGCCACCGGGAGATCAGGTTGGTTATTGCGAACTGATGGGAGGTGTTGAGCGAAGCGATCGGCAAGCCTTTCTTCTTCCCGCCGCCCCCCCCCCCCCCCCCCCCATCCCTTCATCAGTCTGAAGAAGGGTCTCGACCACGAAACCCAGCTCCATAGATGCTGCCTCACCCACTGAGTTTCTCCAGCATTTTTGTCTACCTTCAATTGTTCCAGCATCTGCAGTTCCTTCTTAAACAGGTAGATGCACAGAGTCTCTTTCCCAGAGTAGGGGAATCGAGGACCAGAAAAAAATTAACAGCAATCTGAGGGGTAACTTTTTCACGCAAAGTGTGGATGGAATGAGCTGCCAGAGCAGGTAGTTGAGACAGGGACTATGCTAACATTTAAGAAACAGTTAGACAGGTACATGGATAGACAATAGACAACAGATAATAGGCAATAGAAGACATGGACACCATTCATTGATTTATTACAAGGATAGTATGGTGCAACACAATTTTGGAGTTAAATGTATTTCCGGGTTGGGTGATGGGTGGGGAGGGATACGAGGCAGGTATATCATCACCTTTTGTTTTTCTTTCTGTTTCTGCCTTTTTATTTCTCCACATCTTTCATATTTATTTTACTTACTCACTCTTTGGCTACACCAATTTGGTAGTCTAGGGGTTCTATCCTTGGACATCCACTTTCTCTCTCTCTCGCTTGCTTTATCTTTCTCCTTCTTTCTCACCTTTAGCTAAAAATTAAAATTGAAGCTGGTACAATAACTGTATTATGTCATACGCCGCTGATTACATTTTTGTACACTGCTTCTAATACATTTTTTTTTAAATAAATAAAAAAAAAATTTAAAAAATTATAAAGTGAGAGAATGCCACAGCTTTTCTTGAGCAAGGACGCAGCCTGCGCTGGTGGAGTATGCACCGGAGGAGAGGTCATCTGGGATGGCCCTTGTGGCTATCAGGCACCAGATCAATGCATATTGAAGGGTGGAACATGTTTCTATGTTTCTATGTAAGAGCAAGCATGAAGAATTTTGTCCAGTGGACCACAAGCTTTGCACAGGAAGGAACTGCAGTTGCAAGTTTGCACCGGAGATAGACACAAAATGCTGGAGGTACTCAGCAGGTCAGGCAGCATCTCTAGAGAAAAAGGAATTGGTGACATTTCGGGTCAGGGCCCTTCTTCGGACTGAAACGACTAAAGTCCTTTTCTCCAGAGATGCTTCCTGACCCGCTGAGTTGCTCCAGCACTTTGTGTCTATCTTGCGTTTAAAACATGGACTGTTCAGCTGGATAGGGTGCAGAGAAGATTTACGAGGATGTTGCCAGGGCAAGATGGATCTGAGCTACCGGGAGAGGTTGGGCAAGCTCGGACTTCAGCTTGGAGCACAGCAGGGTGAGGGGTGATCTTATAGAGGTGTATAAGATCATGAGAGGAATAGATCGGGTAAATGCACAGATTCCTTTGCCCAGAGAAGGGTAAATGAAAAACCAGAGGACATAGGTTTAAGGTGACCGGGGCAAGATTTAACAGGAACGTTTTTTTTACACAAAGGGTGGTAGGTGTATGGAACAAGGCTGCCAGAGGAGATAGTTGAGGCGGGGGCTATCACAATGTTTCAGAAACATTTGGACAGGTACATGGATAGGACAGATGTCGAGGGAAGATAGACACAAAATGCTGGAGTAACTCAGCAGGTCAGGCAGCATCTCTGGAGAAAAGAAAAAATCGAGCCAGTCACAGAGTATAGATACATGATGAGGGAATAACGGTTAGTGCAAGGTAAAGCCAGCAAAGTCTGATCAAGGATAGTCTGAGGGTGACCAAAGAGGTAGATAGTAGTTCAGCAGTGTTCCCTGGTTATGATGCTGCCTGTCCCGCTGAGTTACTCCAGCATTTTGTATCTATCTTCGGTGTAAACCAGCATCTGCAGTTCCTTCCTACATATAGACATAGAAAACATAGAAAACATAGACAATAGGTTGCAGGAGTAGGCCATTCGGCCCTTCGAGCCTGCACCGCCATTCAATATGATCATGGCTGATCATCCAACTCAATATCCTGTACCTGCCTTCTCTCCATACCCCCTGTTCCCTTTAGCCACAAGGGCCACATCTAACTCCCTCTTAAATATGGCCAACGAACTGGCCTCAACTACCTTCTGTGGCAGAAAATTCCACAGATTCACCACTCTCTGTGTGAAAAACGATTTTCTCATCTCGGTCCTAAAAGACTTCCCCCTTATCCTTAAACTGTGACCCCTTGTCCTGGACTTCCCCAACATTGGGAACAATCTTCCTGCATCTAGCCTGTCCAACCCCTTAAGAATTTTGTAAGTCTCTATGAGATCACCCCTCAATCTTCTAAATTCCAGCGAGTACAAGCCTAGGTTTACTAGGTTTAGATGGATATGGGCCAAACGTAGTTAGGTGGGAGGCAGTCAGAAGGGACTGGTGTAGCTGGGGCATGTTGGTCGATATGGGAAAGGTGGGCTGAATGGCCTGTTTTTACGCTGTATGACTCTGACTAACACTTAAAATACTTTGACTGCCTGCAATGCAGGTCTTGATGTCTTGAGGTTCAATTGTGAAAGGAACCATCAATCTAAGTTCTGCTTTCTAGTTCCTGTAGCAGACATCCTTGCAATTTCTCTATTAAAACTGTCGATTTGGAGGAGTGCATCTCCCTGGTGCAAGTGTTAAAAGATATCTGCCTTGTCTCAGAGGGTCGCTCTCTGTTCATCTATATCGATTATATACTTTTGATGTCCAGAAATTTGATGACCTTCACTTTATTCCCTTAATGTACACTGCAAATAGATCGATTGTAAGCATGTGTTGTCTTTCTGCTGACTGGAGAGCACGCAACAAAAGCTTTTAACTGTACCCAGGTACACGTGACAATAAACTGAACTGATAACTGATAGTTTATTGTCATGTGTACCGGGGTACAGTGAAAAGCTTGTGTTGCGTGCTATCCAGTCAGCGGAAAGACAATACATGATTACAATCGAGCCGTTCACAGTGTGCAGATACAGGATAAGGGAATAACGTTTAGTGCAAGGCAAAGCCAGCAGAGTTCAATTCGGGATAGTCTGACAGTCAACAATGAGGTAGATGGTACGTCAGCTCGCTGGTCTTTTGCCCGATGGGAGAGGGGAGAAGAGGAAGTGACCATCTGAAATATATTCGTCGACTTGGCTCTCCGTGGCAGCACTCTCTATCAAGAATCTCTTCCTCATCTCAGTTCTAAATCTCTCACTTTACTTTTAGATTTTACTTTACTTTAGAGATACAGCACGGAATTCGGCCCACCAAGTCCGTGCCTGCCACCGATCTCCCCATATACTATCGCCATCCTACACAATAGGGACAATTTGCAATTTTACCAAAGTCAATTAACCGACAAACCTGTAGGTCTTTGGGAGTGTGGGAGGACACTGGAGCACCCGGAGAAAACCCACTCGGAACGTACAAACTCCGTGCAGACAGCGTCCATGGTCAGGATCGAACTGGGGTCTCTGCTGCTGTTAGGAAGTAACTCGACCGTCTAGCCACCGTGCCACCCGTAATAATCTGCGATCCTTGTTCCCGCAGGGGAGACATCATCCATACATCCAGTCTATCCAGGCATGTCAAAACTTGCAAGAATAAGAGAGGATTTGATTGAAATCGACCAAGTTCTATGAAATACATACAGCATCAGGTGGCACTCTGGGCAGTGGTAGAGTTGCTGCCTTAGAGCCAGAGACCCGGGTTCGATCCTGACCACGGGTGTTATATGTACGGAGTTTGTATGTTCTCCCCGTGACCTGCCAAGGTTTTTCCGAAATCTTTGGTTTTCCCCTTCACTCCAAAGACGTGCAGGTTTGTAGGTTAATTGGCTTGGTATAAATGTGAAATTGTCCTTAGTGTGTGTAGGATAGTGTTAGTGTGCGGGGATCGCTGGTTGGTGCAGTCTTGGTGGGCCGAAGGGCCTGTTACATTGAAATATAGAAAATAGGTGCAGGAGGAGGCCATTCGGCCCTTCGAGCCAGCACCGCCATTCCTTGTGATCATGGCTAATCCTCCGCTATTAATAACCCGTGCCTGCCTTCTCCCCATATCCCTTGACTTCACTAGTCCCTAGAGCTCTATCTAACTCTCTCTTAAATCCATCCAGTGACTTGGCCTCCACTGCCCTCTTTGGCAGGGATTTCCATAAAGTCACAAAATCTCTGGGTGAAAACGTTTTTTCTCACCTCAGTCTTAAATGACCTCCCATTTATTCTAAGACTGTGGCCCTTGGTTCTGGACTCGCCCAACATTGGGAACATTTTTCCTGCATCTAGCTTGTGCAGTCCTTTTATAAATTTATATGTTTCTATAAGATCCCCCCCTCATCCTTCTAAACTCCAGTGAATACAAGCCTAGTCTTTACAATCTTTCCTCATATGACAGTCCCGCCATCCCAGGGATCAATCTCGTGAACCTACGCTGCACTGCCTCAATCACAAGGATGCAGACAGGTACATGGATAGGACAGTTTGAGAGCGATATGGGTCAAATGCCCATATAGGTGGGACTAGCGTAGATGGGACATGTTGGCTAGTAAGGAATAGTTGGGCCAAAGGGCCTGTTTCCCACACTGTATGACTCTATGACAAGTACAAAAAGCAAGCCTTATTGCAACCAAAGACAGTCCATCGATGTTCATAGTTGCTGAGGTTAGTGTTGTGTGTTGTCTGATGGTTATTAGGAAGAAGCTATTCTTGAACTAAGTCACAATCATTAACCTTTGTGTTTACCGGATCTTGAGGTCTGCTCTCAGTGACTGGCGTATAATCATATCCAAGTCTCTGTGTACCTCAACATGTACCTCAAAAGGACTGGACAAGCTAGATACAGGGAAAATGTTCCCAATGTTGGGGGAGTCCAGAACCAGGGGCCACAGTATAAGAATAAATGGGAGGCCGTTTAAAACTGGGATGAGAAAAAACGTTTTCACCCAGAGATTTCACTGTATCTTAGTTGGTTAAGTGGCAATAAATGCAAACTTGAACTTGAGTTGTGAATTTGTGGAATTCCTCTCCAGCTACAGTGGCTTGCAAAAGTATTCATACCCCTTGAACTTTTCCACGTTTTGTCACGTTACAACCACAAACATAAATGTATTTTATTGGGATTTTATGTGATATACCAACACAAAGTGGTGCATTATTGTAAAGTGGAAGGAAAATTATACATGGTTTCCAAATTTTATTACAAATAAAAAACTGAAAAGTGTGGCGTGCACAAGTATTCAGCCCCCCTGAGTCAATACTTTGTAGAACCACCTTTCGCTGCAATTACAGCTGCAAGTCTTTTGGGGTATGTCTCTACCAGCTTTGCACATCTAGAGACTGACATTTTTGCCCATTGTTCTTTGCAAAATAGCTCAAGCTCAGTCAGATTGGATGGAGAGCGTCTGTGAACAGCAATTTTCAAGTCTTGCCAAAGATTCTCAATTGGATTTAGGTCTGGACTTTGACTGGGCCATTCCAACACATGAATATGCTTTGATCTAAACCATTCCATTGTAGCTCTGGCTGTATGTTTAGGGTCGTTGTCCTGCTGGAAGGTGAACCTCCGCCCCAGTCTCAAGTCTTTTGCAGACTCTAACAGGTTTTCTTCCAAGATTGCCCAGTATTTGGCTCCATCCATCTTCCCAAGAACTCTGACCAGCTTCCCTGTCCCTGCTGAAGAAAAGCATCCCCACAGCATGATGCTGCCACCACCATGTTTCACAGTGGGGATGGTGGGTTCAGGGTGATGTGCAGTGTTAGTTTTCTGCCACACATAGCGTTTTGCATTTAGGTCAAAAACTTCAATTTTGGTCTCATCAGACCAGAGCACCTTCCTCCACATGTTTGCTGTGTCCCCCACATGGCTTGTGGCAAACTGCAAACGAGACTTCTTATGGCTTTGTTTCAAAAATGGCTTTCTTCTTGCCACTCTTCCATAAAGGCCCGATTTGTGGAGTGCATGACAAATAGTTGTCCTGCGGACAGATTCTCCCACCTGAGCTGTGGATCTCTGCAGCTCCTCCAGAGTTACCATGGGCCTCTTGGCCGCTTCTCTGATCAATGCTCTCCTTGCCCGACCTGTCAGCTTAGGTGGACGGCCATGTCTTGGTAGGTTTGCAGTTGTGCCATACTCTTTCCATTTTCGGATGATGGATTGAACAGTGCTCCGTGAGAGGTTCAAAGCTTGGGATATTTTTTTATAACCTAACCCTGCTTTAAACTTCTCCACAACTTTATCCCTGACCTGTCTAGTGTGTTCCTTGGGCTTCATGATGCTGTTTGTTCACTAATGTTCTCTAACAAACCTCTGAGGCCTTCAGAGAACAGCTGTATTTATACTGAGATTAGATTACACACAAGTGGACTCTATTTACTAATTAGGTGACTTCTGAAGGCAATTGGTTGCACTGGATTTTATTTAGGGGTATCAGAGTAAAGGGGGCTGAATACTTTTGCACACCACACTTTTCAGTTCTTCATTTGTAAAAGAATTTGAAAGCAATATTATTTTCCTTCCACTTCACAATTATGCGCCACTTTGTGTTGGTCTATCACATAAAATCCCAATAAAATACATTTACGTTTGTGGTTGTAACGTGACAAAATGTGGAAAAGTTCAAGGGATATGAATACTTTTGCAAGCCACTGTATATAACGATGGTACATCCCTTTATTGTGAGGCTGAGCCCACTGGGCCTAGACTCTCCCACTGCTGGAAACATCCTCTCCACTTCATCTACCTTTAATTTTCAATGAGTTTCCCCCTCATCCTTCTAAACTCCAGCACCCTTCAAAGGCTCCTCTCACGTCTCCATGTAAACACCGTTTAAATTTAGTTTAGATTAGTCTAGATTACAGTGGAGAGATGCAGCGCCAAAACAGGCCCTTTGGCCCACCGGGTCCGCACCGATCAGCGATCCCCGCACACTAACACTATCCTATACACACTAGGGACAATAGACAATTAGACAATAGACAATCGGTGCAGGAGGAGGCCATTCGGCCCTTCGAGCCAGCACCGCCATTCAATGTGATCATGGCTGATCATCCCCAATCAGTAGCCCATTCCTGTCTTCTCCCCATATCCCCTGACTCCACTATTTTTAAGAGCCCTATCTAGCTCTCTCTTGAAAGCATCCAGAGAACCGGCCTCCACCACCCTCTGAGGCAAAGAATTCCACAAACTCACCACTCTCTGTGAGAAAAAGTGTTTCCTCGTCTCCGTTCTAAATGGCCTACCCCTAAATGGTTTACATTTACTGTATACCAAGCCAATTAACCTACAACCCTGCACGTCTTTGGTGTGTGGGAGGAAATCGAAGATCTCGGAGAAAACCACGCAGGTCACGGGGAGCATAGGCTGAGTTATCACTGGAAAAGTACCATTTTGAAAGGCTGATATTTCCTGTAGTTTAGTTTAGTTATTTGAATGAATGAATGAATTAATTAATTAATACGTTTATTGGCCAGTATGTACACATACAAGGAATTTGCCTTGGAACCCCACTCACAACACGACACACAATAAACAATTAAGAATAAAACATAAAGCATTAAAACATTAAGAACAAAACATACTGTGCATGAAATGAAATACCAGAGCAAAAAGATGCTGTAGGCTTTTGGTTATTGAGTAGAGCTACTGATCGGTAGGCTGAAGTTCCTTTTCCAGGCTGTATCTCTAAAGTAGACCAAACCAATAAGATCTCAGACCAGACACAAAGATTCATGGTCAACAATGACTCTTGCACTCTAAAACCTGGTGTTGGTATTAGTTTATTATTGTACAATGAAAAATGTTGGTTGCTGCTTGCTGCTTGCTCTCCAGTCCAATCACACTATACATGAATCCATTTAATAGACAATAGACAATAGGTGCAGGAGTGGCCATTCGGCCCTTCGAGCCAGCACTTCCATTCAATGTGATCATGGCTGATCATCCCCAATCAGTACCCCGTTCCTGCCTTCTCCCCATTTTGCCTGACTCCGCTATCTTTCAGAGCCCTATCTAGCTCTCTCTTGAAAGTATCCAGAGAACCGGCCTCCACATGGCCTGCATCAAGACATGCACAAGTAAAACAGGTCGTGCAAAGTGAAAACGTATCTTTAGAAAGGAGATGAGGAGGAATTTCTTCAGTCAGAGGGTGGTGAATCTGTGGAATTCACTGCCACAGAAGGGTGTGGAGGCCAATGGATATTGTTAAAGTGGAGATTGACAGATTCTTGATTAGTACGGGTGTCAGGGGTTACAGTGAGAAGGCCGGACAATGGGGTTGAGAGGGAGAGATAGATCAGCCATGGCTGAATGGTGGAGTAGACTTGATGGACCAAATGGCTTAATTCTACTCCTGTGACATGAATTCCAGGGAAAAATACCAGTGTTGAATATAGCTGCAGCAATTCCAAAGTAGGTGCAGATGAACGGTAGTGCAGGGGTAGAGCTGCTGCCTCTCAGCGCCAGAGACCCGGGTTCGATCCTGACTACGGGTGCTGTCTGTGCGGAGTTTGTACGTTCTCCCTGTACATGAGTTTTCTCCGGGTGCTCCAGTTTCCTCCCACACTCCAAAGACTTGCAGGTTTGTAAGTTCATTGACTTGTTCAATTTGTAAATTGTCCCTTGTGTGTGCAGGATAGTGTTAGTGTGCGGGGGGATCGCTGGTCGGAGTAGACTCGGTGGGCCAAAGGGCCTGCTTCTGCGCTGTATCTCCAAACTAAACCAAAGACTATGTAGAGCAAGCATTTGAAAAGCATCACCAACAATGTCTCGATTTAAGAAAGTACTGCAGAAGGTCGACAAAAATGCTGGAGGAACTCAGCGGGGGAGGCAGCATCTACGGAGAGAAAGAATTGGTGACGTTTCGGGTCTGATGTCGGGGGAGCGGGCGGCGAAAAGAAAGGAAGAGGCGGAGACAGTAGGCTTGTGGGAGAGCTGGGAAGGGGAGGGGAAGGAGGGAGAAAGCAAGGACTAGCAGTAGAATTAGGCCATTCTGCCCATCGAGTCCATGGCTGATCTCTGCCGCCTAATCCCATTTTCCTGCCTTCTCCCCATAATCCTTGACACCCGTTCAAATGAAGAATTTGTCTGTATTTACTGTATTTCTGGAGTAGAGTGTTTACAGGAAGGATGGGCAAAGCAACGCCAATATCATTTCTAGGCCAACGTCCCCAGCATTGGGCCCTCTTTAATTAGTGTTCACCATGGTGTGTTGGACAACAGGGAAGCTCACAGACTATTGGGCAGGAGGTGTTCCCAGTCCTTTTTAGTTTAGTTCAGAGATAGAGAGCGGAAACAGACCCTTCGTCCCACCGAGCCCACAGCGACCAGCGATCCCCGCACACTAACATTATCCTACACACACTAGGGACAAATTACATTTACACCAAGCCAATTAACTTACAAGGATTACACAAAAAGCTGGAGAAACTCAGCGGGTGCAGCAGCATCTAAGGAGCGAAGGAGATAGGCGACGTTTCGGGTCGAGGCCTTTCTTAGTCGGAAGAAGGGTCTCGACCCGAAACGTCGCCTATCTCCTTCGCTCCTTAGATGCTGCTGCACCCGCTGAGTTTCTCCAGCTTTTTGTGTAACCCTCGATTCTCCAGCATCTGCAGTTCCTTCTTCAACAATTAACTTACAAGCCTGTACGTCTTTGGAGTGTGGGAGGAAACTGAAGATCTGGGAGAAAACCCACGCAGGTCACGGGGAGAACGTGCAAACTCCGTGCAGACAGCGCCCGTAGTCAGGATCAAACCCGGGTCTTTGGCGCTGTGAGGCAGTTGTATAAATCGTAGGTGAGATCACATTTAGAAGTATTGTGTTCACTTCTGGGTACCATGTGATGGGAAAGACGGTGTCAAGCTGGAAAGGGTGCAGAGAGGATTTAAAAGGATGTTGCCAAGACTTGAGGGCCTTAGCTATAGGGAGAGCAGTAATCGGTCGGGGGGAGTTCCCCCCGCCACGGGTACCATGGTCGGATAGTCGGCGACTAAACCGTCTCCCCCGCCTGGTTTGCCAGGTGAGGAGGGGGCTGTGGACCCCCAGCAGGACCAACAACAAGACCTGTCAAAGGGCGGATGAGTGAGCTCCTAGTGAGCCGACGGCCACCCACACTTCAGTAGAAGTTGCGATCACTGTCGTACACGGCATTGTAAGGAATGATGATAAAGCGCACACGCACCAACATCCTAGACTTCCAGCGGCGGAAGTCCGCAGGAACTGGAGGACAGAGACGTGTGGTGCGTCCGTCACCGTTCCCGTCGGAAACCAGCGCCACTGCGTCACTAATGTTTTCAACGATGATGAATGGACGAAGGAGTAGGCCATTCGGCCCATATGGCTGATCATCCAAAATCCGTACCCAGTTCCTGCTTTTCCCCCATATCCCTTGATTCCTTTAGCCTTAAGGGCCTGTCCCACTGTACGAGGTAATTCAAGAGTTCTCCAGAGTTTTCCCCTGATTCAAACTCGGAGAATGTGCGTAGCGGGTCCTTTTAGTTTGCGGATGTCTCGTAGCGGCTCGTACGAGTAAAAAGTCACCATTTTTCTCATCACGAGCATTTTTTTACTCGTGGACATTTTTCACGGAGTTGAAAAAATGTCACGAGCTTACCGGATGCCCTGAGTACCTACCGTTACGAGCCGCTACAGGACATCACGACCTCCTACGGACCCGCTACGGACATTCTCCGAGTTCGAATCAGGGGAAAACTCGGGAGAACTCTTGAATTACCTTGTACAGTGGGACAGGCCCTTTAAGAGCTAAGTCCAACTCTCTCTTGAAAACATCCAGTGAATTGGCCTCCGCGGCCCTCTGTGGCAGAGAATTCCACAGATTCACAACTCTCTGGGTGAAAAAGTTTTTCCTCATTGTTCATTCATTTCATTTCATTTCATATCATCGTTCTTCTGCTTTTCTATACTTAAGAAGCCTGGCAATTTCGAAAGCGAAACCTTCAGCTTGCAGCCAGCTTGGTTGCGGACATGGACACTGGCCAGGATCTAACTCCGCCCTCACTTCCCAGAAGCAAATGGAGCAAAATTCTCACTTCAGCGGTTTGGCCTGAAAAGCCGTTATCTAGCAGTTATCAGAAAGGCGAGTAAAACGAGTGATTGTAGATCCCCTTCTGCGACTGGCGTGCAGAGAGCCAATACGCTCTGGCATCTCGTGCAATAGTGTGAGGTCATATAAAGGATAGCGTGACTCTGTGGCATGGCAGGACAGAAATGCCAACAGAGTAAAAAGAAGTTAACTTCCGATCTGGAAAACGGATAGATAAACGATGGCCTGAATCGTCTCCGGGTACAAGTCGTACATTTCTCTCACTGACTCGCAGGTGCAGTGAAACTCGTCGAGTCGGTATCGAACCCGGGTCTCTGGCGCTGTAAAGGGCCTGTCCCACTTGGATGTCATTTGCCTCATTTACGTGTCATATGTAAACTAGTTTGACACATTGCGATGCGCGACGTCGCACACGTCATCACGCATCAGCGCAGCCGTCTGGTGTGCGTGACGTCATTAGAATACCCTGCGCGCGCGGCGACGCATGGTTGCGGACGTCGACACACGGTGACGTATCCATGCGTCACCACGCGATACACGTGAGACGTGACGCAGGTGGCGCGCGAGGATTTCATTACATTACGAAATCCTGGAGCGCCGCGCGATACCGCGCGCCACCGCATGCAATTCCATGCGTCACCATGCGCAACGCGTGTGTCACCCACGCGTCACGAGGCGTCGACCTATTTTACATGTGACGCATAAATGAGGCGCAAATGACAGCCAAGTGGGACAGGCCCTTAAGGCAGCAGCGCCACCGTGCCACCTGATACTGTATGTAATTCCTGGAACCTGGTAGATTTCAATCAAATCCTCTCTTATTCGTGCAAGTTTTGATATACACAAGAAAAGGGCAGGTGCAGGTTGACAAGAAGGGAACACATGGTGCTGGAGAAATTTGGAAATGTCATCCCGTCACCCATTCCTTCTCTCCAGAGATGCTACCTGCCCGCTGAGTTAAAGAGTGCCCATGGAAAAGTCACGACAGATGCTGGTTTACACTGAAGATAGACATTGAGGGGATCTATCGAGGGGATCTATCACAGTCACTGCCTCAAAAAGGCTGGCAGCATCATCAAGGACCCACACCACCCTGGACACACACTCATCTCCCTGCTACCTTCAGGTAGAAGGTACAGGAGCCTGAGAACTGCAACGACCCGGTTCAGGAATAGCTACTTCCCCACAGCCATCAGGCTATTAAACTTGGCTCGGACAAAACTCTGGACATTAATACCCATTATCTGGACTTTATCATCATTTATCTATGAAGAAAGACTGATAGACTCGGCTTGTACTCGCTGGAATTTAGAAGATGAGGGGTGATTTCATAGAGACTTACAAAATTCTTTAGATAGATTGTTCCCGATGTTTACAAGGGGTAGTTTAAGGATTAATCGTAGTGGTGAATCTGTGGCTGCCACAGAAGGTAGTTGAGGCCATTGGCCATATTTAGTTATGTGGCCCTTGTGGCTGAAGGGATCATATGGAGAGAACACACTGATCAGCCATGTTTGGTGTGCAGGTCAATCCTGCACCTAATTTCTACTATGTTTCTATGTTCTGTTGTGCTAAGCTAGAAAGAATGTTATTGTCCTGTCAGGGACATGACAATAAACTCTCTTGACTTTGACACAAAATGCTGGAGTAACTCAGCAGGACAGGCAGCATCTCTGGAGAGAAGGAATGGGTGAGGTTTCAGGTCAAACCCCTTCTTCAGACTCTTTCCGGTGACTGGTTAGCACGCAACAAAAGCTTTTCAACTCAGTACGTGTGACAATAAACTAAACTGAACTAATCCAAACCATGGCATGATTATTGTCATGTCCAGTCAATTGACATAGAACATAGAAGAGTGCAGCAGCAGGCCCTCTGGCCCACAATGTCCGTGCTAAACATGATGTCAAGTTAAACAAATCTTCCAATTTGGAGGCAATAGACAATAGACAATAGGTGCAGGAATAGGCCATTTGGCCCTTCGAGCCAGCACCGCCATTCAATGTGATCATGGCTGATCATCCCCAATCAGTACCCCGTTCCTGCCTTCGCCCCATATCCCCTGACTCCGCTATTTCTAAGAGCCCTATCTAGCTCTCTCTTGAAAGCATCCAGAGAACCGGCCTCCACCGCCCTCTGAGGCAGAGAATTCCACAGACTCACCACTCTCTGTGAGAAAAAGCGTTTCCTCATCTCCGTTCTAAATGGATTACTCCTTATTCTTAAACTGTGGCCCCTGGTTCTGGGCAGAAGGCGATAGGATAGTAAAGAAGGCATGCGGTATGCTTGCCTTCATTGCTATGGCCATTGAATGCAAGAGTCAGGAAGTCATGATAGAACTTTGTTCAAAACGCATTGGAGTATTGTGTGCAGTTCTGGTCGCCCCATTACAGGAAAGACATGGTGGCTCTGGAGAGGGTGCAGAGGAGTTTTACCAGAGTGCTGCCTGGATTCGAGGGTTTCAGGCACAGAGGGAGGTTGGATTGGCCGGTTGTTTTGTCTAGAGCAGGGGTCGGCAACCTTGTTCTGCGTAGGGGCCGGGACCCATGTCTGTGAGCGGGTGGCGGGCCACATCTATCGCCACAGTGTGACACTTGACGTTGTTTTTCGCATTAGTTTTCACGTGTTTTTCAACTTGTTTCCTGCAGTTCCCAGGTCCGTCACCTGCGTGCCCCGGGTCTGGCTGTAGCGCCCAGGTCGCGTGCGTGTCCCGGGACCGGCTGCAGTTCCCAGGTCGCGAAAATTAATTGAAAGAAAAACACCTGCGGGCCGGATGATTGCGAGTTACGGGCTGGATCCGGCCCGCGGGCCATAGGTTGCCGACTCCTGCTCTAGAACATCGGAGGTTGAGGGATGACTTGATAGAATTATCTAACATTGTGAGAAACATAGATAGGGTAGACAGTCAGAACCTTTATATCCAGGGTGGAAATATCCACCAGTCGAGGGCATGGCTTTAAGGTGAGAGGGGGAAAGTTCAATAGAGATGTGTGGGGCATGATTTTGCTTTTTAAGCACAGGGTGTTGGGGGCCTGGAACGCGCTGCCAGGGGTGGTGGTGGAGGCAGATACCACAGCGGCGTTTACAAGGCTTTTCGATGGGCACGTGAAAGTGCCGGGTGAGGAGGGATAGGGATCATGTACAGGCAGAGGAGATCAGGTTAACGTGGCACCATGTTCAGCGCAGACATAGAAACATAGAAACATAGACAATAGGCGCAGGAGGAGGCCATTCGGCCCTGCGTGCCAGCACCGCCATTCATTGTGATCATGGCTGATCGTCCCCTATCAATAACCCGTGCCTGCCTTCTCCCCATATCCCTTGACTCCACTAGCCCCTAGAGCTCTATCTAACTCTCTCTTAAATCCATCCAGTGACTTGGCCTCCACTGCCCTCTGTGGCAGGGAATTCCACAAATTCACAACTCTCTGGGTGAAAAAGTTTTTTCTCGCCTCAGTCTTAAATGACCTCCCCTTTATTCTAAGACTATGGCTCCTGGTTCTGGACTCGCCCAAAATTGGGAAAATGTTTCCTGCATCTAGCTTGTCCAGTCCTTCTATAATTTTATACGTTTCTATTAGGATCCCCCCCTCATCCTTCTAAACTCCAGTGAATACAAGCCTGGTATTTTCAATCTTTCCTCATATGACAGTCCCGCCATCCCAGGGATCAATCTTGTGAACCTACGCTGCACTGCCTCAATCACAAGGATGTCCTTCCTCAAATTAGGAGACCAAAACTGTACACAGATGTGTGGGCCGAAGGGCCCATTCGTGTGCTGTACTGTTCTATGTTTTACAGTCTCTGCCTGCAAGTCATTCACACCTCTCCATTCCCTTCATATCTGTGCACCTATCTCTAGACTTGTTAACAAGATCATAAGGGGAATAGAAAGGGTAGAGGCACAGTCTTTTACTGAGAGCAGGGAAATCAAGAACCAGAAGACAGGTTTAAGGTGAGAGGGGCAAGATTCAATCGAAACCGGAGGGACAGCTTTTTCCACACAATGTATTGTGGATGCATTGAACGAGCTGCCAGAAGAGGTAGTTGAGGCAGGTAGTTGAGTGCAGAAGTCCATCACACAACCAAAACAAGAGTGGTGACACAGTGTGGCTTTACAACTGTTAGAATCACATCTAACAGAAACATACAATTATAAAAGGACTGGACAAGCTAGATGCAGGAAAAACTGTTCCCAATGTTGGCGGAGTCCAGAGCCAGGGGCCACAGTCTAAAAATAAAGGGGAGGCCGTTTATTGCTGAGATGAGCAAAAACGGTTTCACCCAGAGAGTTGTGACTTTGTGGAATTCTCCGCCACAGAGGGCAGTGGAGGCCGATTCACTGGATGAATTTAAAAGAGTATTAGATAGAGCTCTGGGGGCTAGCGGAATGAAGGGATATGGGGAGAAGGCAGGCACGGGGTACCAATTGTGGACGATCAGCCATGATCACAATGAATGGCGGTGCTGGCTCGAAGGGCCGAATGGCCTCCTCCTGCACCTATTTTCTACCTTTCTATGTTTCTACTGAAAAAGCATTTGAAAGATATTTGGACAGGTACATGGAAAGGAAAGACTTAGATGTAAATGTAACGTCCTTAGTTTGTAGGATAGTGCGAGTGAGCTGGTTGGCACAGACTCCGTGGGCCGAACGGCCTGTTTCCACGCTGTATCTCTAGAGTCTAAACTTGAACGATGTTGACCAAAGGTGGGTAGGTGGGACTATCTTAAGTAAGTAAATAAGTAAGTTTATTGGCCAAGTATTCACATACAAGGAATTTGCCTTGGTGTTCCGCCCATAAGGAACAACATGACATACAGTGACAGTTACGAATGACTCAGAAAACACTAAACATTAATAATAATAAAACATTAATGATAAAACACCATTGATCAAGCATGTGAACCAACAAAATACAGATCAAAGGGAGGCTGCAGATTTTTGGCTGTTTAGAGCAACTACTCGTGGATAAAAATTGTTATTATGTCTGGCTGTGGCAGCTTTAACATTAGATGGACAAAATGCTGGTGGGAATCTTAGATTGTTTCATCTTGGTTGGCAGGGACAAGTGTTGGGGCCAAAGGGCCTGTTTCAATGCTGCATGGCTCATGATGCTCTGATCTGATCTCCCATCATTGGTGGAGCTTCCTGAGAACAAACTGACCACGTACACTCGACATGAACACAGAGCCTGGGTTTCCAACCTTCTCCACTGGCTGAAGGGGGGGAAGGGAACGCTCTGCGGTTTAATGAAGAGAGACCTGTTAACACTTCCCCATTTTTAACCCAGATGTTAGTCATTGTATCATTCAGCATGGAAACAGGCCCTTCAGCCCAACTTGCCCACATCAACCAACATGCTCCATCTACACTAGTCCTAGTACAGCCCATATCCCTCACAACTTTTCCTATCTATGTACCTGTCCTAATGTCTTTCAAATATTGTCAACTACCCCCTCTGGCAACTTGTTTCATACCCCCACAACCCTATGTGTGAAAACGTTCCTATTAAATATTTATCTTAAATCTCATCTTAAACCTATGTCCTCTGGTTCTTGATTCCCCGACTCTGGGTAAAAGACTCTATGCATTCACACTTCCCTCCCCCTCATGATCCAAAACAATACAAACCCCCCCCCCCCCCCAGTCCAAGACTGACCACTGGTGCGCCGCGAGGCTGCGTTCTCAGCCCCCTTCGTAACTCCTTGTACACCCACGACTGCGCAGCCATGTACAAATAATTAAATTTTCAAATTTGTGGGCGACACCTCCATTGTGGGCCGGATATCAAACAATGATGAGACGGAGTTCAGGGAGCAGATCGAGAACCTCGTGTCCTGGTGTCCAGACAACAACCCTTCTCTCAACGTCAGCAAGACAAAGGAGATAGTGATGGACTTCAGGTCATGAAGCGGTCCACACACCCCAGTCTGCATTGACGGTGCCGATGTAGAGATGGTTAAAAACTTCACATTCCCTCGGAGGCAATCTCACCAACAACTTCTCCTGGACCACCCATATTGAAGCAACGACCAAGAAAGCAGACCAACGCCTCTACTCCCTTAGAAACCTCAGGAAGTTTGGCATGTCCCCTACAATTCTCTCCAATGTCTACAGATGCATCATAGAAAGCATTTTATCGGGATGCATCACAGCTTGTTTTGGAAACAGCTCCATCCAAGACTGCAAGAAATTGCAGCGAATTGTGGACGCAGCCCAGACCATCACACAAACCGACCTCCCTTCCATCGGCTCCATCTACACCTCGCGCTGCCCCGGCAAGGCCAGCAGCATCATCAAGGACCAGTCGCACCCCGGCCACTCCCTCTTCTCCCCTCTCCCATCGGGCAAAAGGTACGGAAGTGTGAAAACGCACACACCTCCAGATTCAGGGACAGTTTCTTCCCAGCTGGTATCAGGCAACTGAACCATCCTACCACAACCAGAGAGCGGTCCTGAACTACTATCTACCTTGTTGGTGACCCTTGGACTATATTTGATCGGACTTTACTGGCTTTACCTTGCACTAAACATTATTCCTTTATCATGAAGAAGGGATTTGGCCCAAAACGTTGCCTATTTCCTTCGCTCCATAGATGCTGCTGCACCCGCTAAGGTTCTCCAGTATTTTTGTGTACCTTCCATTCCCTTACCATGTATCTGTACACTGTGAATGGATCAATTGTAATCATGTATTGTCTTTCTGCTGACTGGTTGGCACGCAACAAAAGCTCTTCACTGTACCTCGGTACACGTGACAATAAACTGAACTGAATGGAACTGAACTGTAGTGGCATTTACATGCTTTTAGATAGACACATTGCTATGCAAGGAATGGGGGGTGGGGGGGTATGGATAGTGTGGAGGCTAGAGATATGGCACCATGTTCAGCACAGACACTGTGGGCTGAAGGGCCTGTTCTTGTGCTATACCACTCTACATTCCATGATAAGCTTGCTCGTTGTTCTAAGTGAGCACATCAGTCTGAAGAGGTTCCTCATTTTATTTTAGGATTTGTGAATATCCGGTTCAGGGGTCACGACTTTTTTTTCCGGAAAATAGTCAGGCCTTTATTGCTACTGCCAAAACGCACGGCTCCGCACTTTGCTACACTATATTCCATCTGCCACTTCCCTGCCCACTCTCCCAACCTGCCCAAGTCCCTTCTGCAGAGTCCCTGCTTTCTCTACACTACCTGCCCTCCACCTATTTTCATACAATTTGCAAACTTTTGACACAAAGCCTTCAATCCCCTCGTCAAATCAAATATACAACGTGAAGAGTAGCGGTCCCAGCACCGACCGCTGCGGAACTCCACTAGTCACTGGCAGAAAAAGCCCTCTTTAAGAAAGTAAGTAAGTAAGTATGTAAGGAAGTTTATTGGCCAAGTATTCACATACAAGGAATTTGCCTTGGTGCTCCGCCCACAAGTAACAACATGACATACAGTGACTTTAACACCACCCTTTGTCTTCTGCCAGTGACTAGGTTGGTGGTGGTGGCGCAGTTACGATAGTGACATTTAAGAGACTTGCCGATAGGCAAATGAATATGGATAGGGTGACGTTTTGAATTGGAAACCATCTTCTGACCCCCTGAGATGCTCCAGCACTTTGTGCCTTTTTGTTTGTCCATTAAGTGTAACTCCAAGAATAGATAAGTAACTGTGTCAAAGTTTATGGGGAGAAGGCAGGAGAATTGGGGTTGAGAGTGAAAAATAGACCAGCCATGATCGAATGTCGGAGCACACTCGATGGGCTGAACGGCCTAATTCTGCTTTATGCTTTATGAGTTCGGCTGGTAGAATGCCCATCGGTGGCCTGGAAGGATGTGAGGGATTGGATTTTATTGTAGCATTGAACAAAACTGCCTCACCCCCCCCCCCCCCCCACACCTGCGATGGGGGGTTGAAAGGCCCGTTTCTATGCTTACACAACCCCAGAACTCTATGACTTTCACAGCTCCAGTGCCGGAATGGAAAAGCACGTGCGGATGAAATGTGCTGTGTGCAATTAGAGAACGTACAGACCAACCCACTAGCTCCTGGCAAGAGATCCTCTAAGATCCAACTGCAGGAGAGACAGAGACAGAGACAGAGGCAGAGACAGAGACAGAGACAGAGACAGAGACAGAGACAGAGGCAGAGACAGAGGCAGAGAGACAGAGAGACAGAGAGACAGAGAGACAGAGAGACAGAGAGACAGAGAGACAGAGAGACAGAGAGACAGAGAGCGAGACAGACAGAGAGACATGATTTGGATGAGGGGATCATCCACAATCAGTACCCCGTTCCTGCCTTCTCTCCATACCCCTGGCATAGGACTTTCCGAGCCCTATCTAACTCTCTCTTGAAAGCATCCAGAATAGAGGAGAGAGGAGAGGTGAGGAGAGGGAGAGGGAGGGGAGGATAGAGGAGGGGAAGAAGGGAGAGGACAGGGGAGGGGGGGGGGGGGGGGGGGAGGAGATACATTAGACAGGGTGCAGGAGTAGGCCATTCGGCCCTTCGAGCCGTACACACATGGAGTTTGGATGTAATCTTAACACGGAAAAGCACGTCTTGTCCATGGACCTGTCCAAGTGCTTCTGAACATTCCGCTCAAGGCCTTATCACTCCAGTGATGGAGTTCACTTATATCTCAAGGCCACCCCAAATTCAGACAGCCCGCGTTACACAGAGCCACCTGCCAGTTCCTGAACGCGCGTTAGCTGCAGAGAGTTAGCTGTTTCGCTATGAATGAGTTGCACACTCACAGGACACAGTGAGCCCGCGGGGTGCTCTTGAAGCCTGCGTTTGAGTTGCACGCCCAACCTATTCCCCGCACCTCTGGAGAAACGCTGGACTCTTCTCCAAAGCTTTTTTTTACACACACACACACCAGGGATAATATTATTTTTTTCGCTCTCGAAATTGCTTTGCTTAATTTCCACCACATCCTGTTTTCGCTATCCATTTAATTTTCGGGTTCTACTCCGATAGCCAGGAAACAACTGTTGCTTTCAACATTGCAGCGTTACATGCAGTCTGTACTCGCAAGAAACACACACTCACACACTCACACACTCACACACACACTCACACACTCACACTCACACACACACACACACACACACACTCACACACACACACACACACACTCACACACTCACACTCACACACTCACACACACACAAGTCCATCGCAACTTACCCACTCCATATCTCGCGTCCACGGAACGGCCCCAGGAGAACATCTCTCAAAGCGCGTCTCTCAGCGAAACATCCAAACAGAAGACCCCACAGAAGTTTGTTCTCTTTCTCTCTCTCTCTCTCTGTCTCTGAGGCTCCCAATACTCCGTGGTGCTGCAAGAGTCTCCACACAAGCAAATCACATGTTTAAACTACGTCACGTTAGGACCGATGAAGCGAGGAAGTTCTACCCAACTGGGCAGAACTTCAGAGTCATAGAGTGACACTGGCCCTTCAGCCCAACCTGCCCACATCGGCCAACATCTTCCATCCACACCAGTCCCACCTACCTGCGTTTGACCCATATTCCTCCAAACCTGTCCGATCCATGTACCTGTCTAAATGTTTCTTAAATGTTGCGTTGGTCCCTGCCTCAACTACCTCCTCCGGCAGCTCGTTCCATACACCCACCACCCTTTGTGTGGAAAAAGTCCTATTAAGTCTTTCCACCCTCACCTTAAACCTATGTCCTCTGGTCCTCGATTCCCCTACTCTGGGCAGGAGACTCTGTGCATCTACCCGATCTATTCCTCTCATGATTTTGTACACCTCTATAAGATCTCCCCTCATCCTCCTGCGCTCCATGGAATAGAGACCCAGCCTGCTCAACCTCTCCCTGTAGCTCACACCCTCAAGTCCTGGCAACATCCTCGTGAATCTTCTCTGTCCCTTTTCCAGCTTGACCACATCTCTCCTATAAAATGGGCCCAAAAGTGAAAGTATAAAAGTGGCCCTTTCCAGTTTGACAACATCTTTCCTCTAACACGATACAATACAATACAATATGGTTTTATTTGTCACATTGCACATAAAGTGCAAGTGAAATTAATTAGCCAGCAGCGGTACAATGATAAAGAACACACAACACACAATAAACATTGAAGACGAACATCCCCCACAACATTCATCACTGTGGTGGAAGGCACAACATTTGGCCAGAAGCATCGCAGACGCAGGGCCGGCGGTCGAAGCTCCCCTCCAGGGATCCCCGGCGAGGGACCCGGCGAGGGATGGTGAGTCCCCGCCGCGCCGGCGGTAGAAGGTTGGCCGCGGGCCGGCAGTCAGAGCTCTTCTCCTCCCGGGTCCCCAACAAGGGATCCCAGGCTGCGGATGCCGCGCCAGCTGGAGCTCTGCAGACCCCGGCTTCAGGCTGCCGCGGGCCAGCGAACGGAGCGGTCCCCTCCGGCGAGCCCCAGCGGGCGCTTGCCCGCTCCACGCCGAGAATCCACGCTGCGTCCGCCGCTGAGGCCCCGTGGAGGAGGCGACCAACATACAAAAAAAAAAAGTAGAAAAAAATTGACAAGTTGCTGACAGGGCACCGGCCTGCAGCGCCCCCACCGACCACGGAGCCCAGAAAGGCCCAGACCTGTAGACGCCGGTCTCTGGAACGAAACACAATGTGCTGGAGTGACTACGGATGCAGGAATCTTGAGCAAAGTTTTTGTTTCTGAAGAAGGGCACAAATGTTATCGTGCTAGAGGCAGGGAACATGTTCCCGATGTTGGGGGAGTCCAGGACCAGGGCCCACAGTTTAAGAATAAGGGGTAAGCCATTTAGAACGGAGACGAGGAAACACTTTTTCTCACAGAGAGTGGTGAGTGAGGAATTCTCTGCCTCAGAGGGCGGTGGAGGCCGGTTCTCTGGATGCTTTGAAGAGAGAGTTAGATAGGGCTCTTAAAGATAGCGGAGTCAGGGGATATGGGGAGAAGGCAGGAACGGGGTACTGATTGGGGACGATCAGCCATGATCACATTGAATGGCGGTGCTGGCTCGAAGGGCAGAATGGCCTACTCCTGCACCTATTGCCTATTGTCTATTGCCTATTCTCGAATCCAAAAATGTTGGCTAACTATTCCCTCCGCCGATGCTGCCTGGCCTATTGAATTACTCTGGCACTTTGTGTTTCGATTAGAGATTTTACTTCGGAGTCACGTGAGTGACTACGTGAAGACCCCGCCAGGACGCATGCGCGACTAACCTCACTGGCATCAGGGAACCATCCATTCGGCAAGGAGCAAGAGTGATTGGGAATTGGTGGCTGCGTTCCCAGCAGCACAATTGGACCACTCCATTATTAAAACCTGGAAGAGGGAAATTTTAGCTCTCAAAAATCATACAGGCCATTTCAATAGGCCTATGCAACTACCAGGGAAAGTAATTAGAATTAAACTGGTGGATAGAAATGTTCCATATTATCCTAACCCCATCACCCCATTCTATATCCCTAGGGTACATTACAGACTGATGCCAGTGCTAAAGGTTGGGGAGCAACTAATACCACCGCAAGTTGTGGTGGCAGATGAGTGCACAAAAATTATTCTGTTTAAAGCACTAGGAATTAATTATCTAGAAATGCTGGGAGCGTTTCATGGACTCAGGGCCTACTGCTCAGATGAGCACCAGTTGCATGTACGGTACAGATTGATACCACACTGGGGGCCTATATATAATCATATGGGTGAAATAAAGTCGATGTCATGTGATGAATTGCCTAATAATATCTGGCACTGGTGTCTGGGAGAGAGATTTGGATCTCAACCACTTACCTTCCAGGCAAGCTAAATACAGTGGCAGACATCAGGTCACGTAAATTCAACGACAACATTAAATGGATGTTGGATCGGAAAGTGTTTACAGATATTATAGACCGGTATGGGACACCAGATATCGACCTTTTTTCCATCCGGACTAATTCACCAACTACCAACATATGTTGCTTGGGAACCAGACCCAGGGGCAGCAGCGATGGACGATTTCTCGCTGCATTGGGAGGGGGGGATTTGTTTTGCTATGCATTTTCCCCTTCTGCCTCATCAGGCGAGTCTTACAATAATTAAACAAGACGCCGCAACAGGTACCATGGTTCCCAACAGTACAAAGATGGTCTCAGAACCCTGCATCTGGATCAACAACGGCCAAGGAGGTTGGACACACCCCGTGCGGGAAAGTATCCGTGCCATGACTGTATGAACTTGTTGATTTGCAGTTTCTGAACAGGCCATTTCTGGGATACGGACTCTCCGACAGGACGATCAATGCCATCTCAGCGTCATGCAGGGAGTCCACGAGAAGACAGTACCTGACATATGTCAGGAAATGGGAAGTGTTCAGCACCAGGACGAACACTACATATGACTCAGCCACCAACACTGAAGTGCTGGAGTTCTGGCCACCCTTCATTTCGATGAAGGATTGAGTTACAGTGCCATTATTGTGCAAGGAGTGCCCTAGCTAATATCTGGGCAGAGGGAGTGATCACCTGGCTATAGGATCACACCCACTAGTACCTAAACGAATGAGGGGTATTTGTACTCTATTCCCCCCAGGCCCAGATACACCCATATATGGGACATAGGTAGTACACCATGTTACGAGGATGGACACCAATATCGGGGTTCACTCTGGACAAACTAATATCCTAGATGGGAATGATTATGGCACTTGGATCAGCACAACGGGTCCAGTCCTTACACAAGCTAGAATAGGACGTCATGTCTGTCACAAATGGCAGATAACCTGCTACATACAGGGGTACTTAAACTAGACTGACCCGGTTCCTTTGGCCAATATTAGAGTTCTGGCCTATCCTGCAGATAGTCGGCCTGCATAGTGACACATACTTTCCAATATATAGTCACCAAGACACTTATGGGCATGGAGAGAGCTTTCTCATTAGCCATAAATGCCCTCACCTAAGGTCACAGTGCAAACCATATCCAGATGGTTCGGGTGGTATTACATGCAGTGGTGGATACTAATGTTTCAAATCTCACTCCAACAGGGCTGCATCTACATCGTACGCTAGGATGATGGGAGTTTCTATGGACCACATCCTTGCCACAGCGGGGTGGAGCAATGAACGCGTTCAATGCTTTATAATAAACCCGTGGGCGATCCTGAGACGTTTGCAGGGAAAAATTAAGTTCTGTAAAATAAATTACCCAATGTGGGGCATATTATTTTAGGTATGAATAATTCCTTTATTGTTTTTCAGCACAGTGTCGTGTGTGAAATACGTTCATCCTCCGTCCCAGAATGGCAGTGTGTGAGCATGGTCTCGTTCCAGGGCATGAAATCACAGAGCTTTGAAATCTTCACGTAGTCACTCACGTGACTCCGAAGTAAAATAGTAAGATTAAATGAGAACTTACCAGTTTGAAGTTTGATCTTTATTTTATGAGGAGTTACGATGAGGGATTACGTGCCCTCCGCTCCCAAAACCCTCTATTATAAAGTTCAACTGGTATGGAAGTTCTCTCTTATCTTACTATATTAGTCTACTCTGGTATCTGTGATTTCACACCACTGCTTTGAAGAATGTCGCGCATGCGTCCTGGCGGGGTCTTCACGTAATCCCTCATCGTAACTCCTCATAAAATAAAGATCAAACTTCAAACTGGTAAGTTCTCATTTAATCTTACTATTTCTCTGCCTCCTTTTGGAAATTCTGACCATGCTGCCATTTTCCCGCTGCCGGAGTATCAACAAAGGATAGTACGGGAAGCGGCAGTGACGAGGGACGTAACGCGGTGGTCCGACAGTCAGAGGCCATGCTGCCAGATGCACTGAGCGATGTCGACTGGAATATGTTCCAAGCAAGTTCCAGCGACATCAGTGAGTTCGCGAAAGCGGTTACGGACTTCATCGCAACAGTAACCGATAACACCGTCCCCAGGGTAGGGGTTGGCATCTTACTTGAATGCTAACCCTCACCGTGTTGCCTTGAATGCTCGCCCCGCCGCTTACAACTCCGGCATGGCATCCGGAAATATGGATGACTACAAGGCGGAGTCCTATAGACTGCGAAGGGCAGTGAAGGACGCAAAAAGGAGGTACAGGGACAGGATGAAGTCGCAGATGGAGCAGCAGGACACCAGGCGCCTTTGGCAGGGGCTACGGACTATAACTAACTACCAGAGCAGCCCCCTCCCCCCCTCTACTGGGAGTGACAGCACCTCCCTAGCTGATGACCTGAACTCTTTCTACGCACGATTCGAGACGGGCAACATCGCCCCTAGCTCGCCGGCTAACAACAACACTGCCATCTTGCTGGCTACTGAAGCTGGAGGGAGGCCCACTGCTGGGGATGGGCACACATTCTCATTGTCCGCGCACGACGTGAGGAGGGCTCTGACACGTGCGAACACGAGGAAAGCTGTAGGCCCAGATGGTACAGTCCCCACCAATCTTGCTGAGAAGCTGCTGGAACTGGGGCTGCTGGAACTGGGCCCTGGACTTTCTCACCGCCAGGCCCCAAGTGATCAAGATGGGAAGACATACACTGAACACCCTCACCCTGAGCACAGGATCCCCCCAGGGTTGCGGCCTCAGCCCCCTTCTGTACTCCCAGTACACACATGACTGTGTGGCCACGTTCAGCTACAACTCCATCATCACGTTTGCTGATGACACTGTGGTGGTGGGCCTGATCTCCGATAACGATGAGAAGGCCTACTTGGTGTCAGATGTGCCACTCTGGTGTCAGATGTCATGAGAACATCTCCTCAGCAGCTGCCCAAAGTCCCTTGGGGAGGTCGCTATCGGTGGTGCCATGGCCAGGTGCTCAAGGTGGTTGCTGAGAGCATAGTCACTGCCATCGGTAACAGCAAACCCCACCACACCCCAAAGAAATCAATCACTTCTGTCAAAGCTGGAGAGAAGCCTCGACCACAACCAAAAACAAGGACGGGCCTCCTCTGCACAGCCACTAACTGGCAGTCGATCTGGGCAAAGAGCTGACATTTCCACAGCACATCACAGCAACATCACTCCGGCCAGACATGATCATCACCTCCGAAGTGACAAAACAGCTGATCATTCTGGAGCTGACAGTGCCCTGGGAAGAGCGTATTGAAGAGGCTAACGAGAGGAAACGGGCAAAGTACCAGGAACTGGTGGAGGTGTGCCAGGACAGAGGCTGGAAGACATGCTATGAGCCCATAGAGGTGGGCTGTAGAGGCTTTGCAGGATGCTCACTCTGCAAAGTCCTCAACCAGTTGGGCATTACGGGGCTGGCAAAGAAGAGGGCCGTTCAATCCGCAGGCGAAGCCACAGAGAAAGCCACCAGGTGGCTTTGGATTAAGAGGCTGATCCGTGGGCGGTTGCTGCTGGGACGCAAGTCGGAGCCTGATCAACCCCGGCTGGGTCGCCTGGGCGAGGGCGTCTGATGTTGTGAGGCCCGAAACACCCGATGCCCCCAGGTCACATCACTGAGGATGCGTCCCAGCGCATCTAGAAGATGTGTCGTTCACACAGGTGGTGGGCCTGATCTCCGATAACGATGAGAAGGCTCCGATGGAGGAGATGGCTGACCTGGCACTCTGGTGTCAGGACAACAGCCTCTTGAATGTCATAAAGACTAAGGACTTCAGAAGGGCACGACATCCAAGGACGTACACGCCACTGGGGATAAATGGGGCTATCATGGATAGGACATACCTGGGAGTCCACACCACAGAGGATCTGACATGGACAACACACACTGCCGCACTGGTGAGTAAGGCAAGGCAGAGCCTCTACCATCTCAGGCAGCTGAGGAAATTCAGAGTCTCTCTGAGGATCCTTCAGTGCTTCTACTCAGGGGCTGTAGAAAGCATCTTGTCCGCAACATCACAATCTGGTTTGGGAACAGCTCTGCCCAGGACAGGAAGGCTCTGCAGAGAGTAGTGCGTTCGGCCGGACGTACCAAGGGAACTACACTCGCCCCCCTGCAGGACCTGTACACCAGGAGGTGCAGATCCAGAGCCGGCAACATTATGGGGGACCCCTACCCCCCCAGCAACGGACTGTTCCAGCTGCTACAGTCAGGCAAACGCCTCCGCTGTCACGCTGTGAAAACACAGAGGATGAGACGGAGTTTCTGCCCACAGGCCATCAGGACTGTAAACTCTGATCTCACCAGCGACTAACTTACTGCACCAATTTACTGTTGTGTTGTGTCTTTTTAAAATTCTGTTTTTTTCTAACATGTAAATACTGGTTCTGTTCTGTCTGTAGTTTCTGCACAACCCGCAGGCATGGCCACTTTCATTACACTGCACATCTTGTGTGTGTATGTGACAAATAAACCTGACTCGACTTGACTTGACTTGAAATTGGATAACAACATGGAAACAGACGCCGCGGTCCACTGAGTCCACGCTGACCATCGATCGTCCGTTCACACTGGTTCAATGTTGTCCCACTCTCTCATCCACTCCCTACACACTAGGGGCCAAGTAACGTACAAACCCACATGACTTAGGGATGTGGGAGGAAACGGGTGCAGGAGGTGGGACGGGGCCCCCGGTTGGTACCCCGAGGACGCGTGGTTAGTACGAGTGTCAGAGGTTACGGGGAGAAGGCAGAAGAATGGGGTTGAGAGGGAAAGATAGATCAGCCATGATTGAATGGCGGAGAAGATCTGATGGGCTGAATGGCCTAATTCTGCTCCTATCACTTATGGACCTTTGAACTTATGAGATCAAAGAGGGCCCATTGAACTCTTGTCATTTTGGCAGTGATTCCTTACATGTGCAGTCAGAAGACATGGGTTTAAGGTGAGGGGGAGGGAAAGAATTAATAGAAACCTGAGAGGTAACTACTTTGACAATGTCTTATAAGATCATAAGTGATGGGAGCAGAATTAGGCCATTCGGCCCTTCAAGTCTACTCCGCCATTCAATCATGGCTGATCGAAGGTAGACGAAAATGCTGGAGAAACTCAGCGGGTGCGAAGGAAATAGGTAACGTTTCAGGCTGAAACCCTTCTTGTAGGGTGGGGGGGAGGTGGGGGGAAGAAGAAAGGAAAAAGGAAGAGGAGGAGCCAGAGGGCTGAGGGAGAGCTGAGAAGGGGAGGAGACAGCAAGGGCTACCGGAAATTGGAGAATTCAATGTTTATGCCGCTGGGGTGCAGACTGCCCAAGCGGAATATGAGGAGCTGCTCTTCCGATTTCCGGTGGTGCTCACTCTGGCAATGGAGGAGGTCCAGGGCAGAAAGGTCGGATTCGGAATGGGAGGGGGAGTTGAAGTGCTGAGCCACCGGGGGATCAGGTTGGTTAATGCGGACCTGAGCGGAGGTGTTGGGCGAGAGGGGCTGATCTATCTCTCCCTCCTAACCCCATTCTCCTGCCTTCTCTTCGTAACCTCTGACACAGAGGATGAGGATGGCCGCTGAGAACGAAGGGGGACGTGCTGTATGCAAAGCAAAGCATTTCACTGTACCTAAGCACACGTGACAATGAAGTATCATTGAGCATTGATATGAACTGCGCAAAGCTTATTCTAATACAATAACCCACCCAGTACAGACAGCGCCCGTAGTCAAGATCGAACCCGGGTCCCTGGCACCGTAAAGCAGCAACTCTACCGCTGCGCCATCCTGCCGCCCCATGGAAGTTACAGAAGGACCATTCACACGCCCTGATTACAGTGGGGAAGCAGCTATTCCTGAGCCTGGTGGTGCCTGGTTTCAAGCTTCTGTACCTTCCCCTTGACTCGATTGTATCTAGCAATATCTGATATGTTCGGATAGCAAGCAAAATAAATCTTCTCACTGTAACTTGCTGCACATGACAATAATAAATCTAAACCTGTGTTTGGACAAGTACAGGGTTAGAGGGATATGGGCAGGCGGGACTAGTGTAGATGGGACATGTTGGTCGGTGAGGGCAAGTTGGGCTGAAGGGACTGTTTCCGCACTGTGTGACTCTATGCTCCATGACTCTACCAAATAACCAGGGCGGGACAAGTCCCATCAAGGTATGCCTACTTTGAAGAAGTTCTCCCCCTCTCTCCCACCCTCGGTCTGCAGAAGGGTCCCGACCCGAAACATCACCCATTCCTTCTATCCAGAGATGCTGCCTGTTCCGCTGAGTTACTCCAGCTTTTTGTGTCTGCCTGTGACGAACGTTGGCCTGAGTTTACCGAGGTCTGGGTCTGCCAGGATTGTTTGGCTGAATCCCGAGAATTCCCAGTCTGCTTTATGGCAGTACACGAGCATTCAGTGCAGTGAGCTCCAGCTTTGAAAGCCATCCTGATGTGCGCCTGCTCTTTTCACGCTGCTGCAGGACACAAACACGAACAAAATTGACCACAGAGAACTTCTGCAAAAGTGGAACTTCAACTTCTGCTTAATACATCCTTAAACTGCTGACAGAATCGAGTTCCAGCTGGTGTAGAACGAGGGAGGACCTCGTTGAAACTCACCCAATAGTGAAAGGCCTGGATAGAGTGGTTGTGGAGAGGATGTTTCCACTAGTCGGAGAGTCTAAGACCAGAGGTCACAGCCTCAGAATAAATGGAAGTGGCTTTAGGAAGGAGATCTGGAGGAATTTATTGGGTCAGAGGGTGGTGAAATTGTGGGATTCATTGCCACAAAAGGCTGTGGAGGTAAATATGTTTAAGGCAGATTCTTAATTAGTACAGAGGTTAGGGATTGTGGGGAGAAGCTAGGAGAATGGGGTTGAGAGGGAGAGATAGATCAGCCATGATTGAATGGTGTGGAGACGATGGGCCGAACGGCCTAATTCTGCTGCGAGAACTCATGAACTTGTGTAGCATTGCCTCAGCCAGACAGCCGGCCAGATAAGGTTATAAATGGATGTTACAGAGAGGAACAGGTGTTGCTGGGAGGTGTCCCAATATAAACCCACCAGGTGAGCTCATAACCAGAACACACAACTGTGATTCACAGGAACAGGCCATTCGGCCCACAATGTCCATGTTGAACATGATTGCAAGGTAAATCTCCTCTCTCCTCTGCCGGTAAATAACCGAGAGCGGTCCTGAACTACTGCCTATTTCACTGCAGACCCTCAGACTATTTTTAATCGGACTTTACTGGACTTTGTCTTGCACTAAACGCTATTTCCGTTAAGCCCGTTATCGTGCATCTGTACGCTGTGGACGGCTCGTTTTTAATCACGTATCGTCTTTCCGCTGACTGGTTACCACGGGGTGGCGCGATGGCGCAGCGGTCGAGTTGCTGCCGTACAGCCGCAGAGGCCCGAGTTCGACCCTGACTGCGGGTGCTGTCTGCACGGAGTGTGTACGTTCCCCCTGTGACCGGCGTGGGTTTTCTCCGGATGCTGCGGTTTCCTCCCACACTCTAAGGACGTACAGGTTTGCAGGTTAATTGTACTAAGTGTGCAGGATAGAACGGGGTGATCACTGGTCAGCAAGGGTTCGGTGGGACGTAGGGCCTGTTTTCACGCTGCGTCTCCAAACTAAACAAAACATAACGTGCTGGAGTAAAGTGCTCCAGCGTGTAGGATAGTGGCAGCACGCCGAGGTTGCTGGTCAGTGTGGACTGGGTGGGCCAAAGGGCCCCGTCCCTGAAGGGCGAGCCCGTGGTCTCCGGCAGGCGGGCAGGACCTTCCGGGGCCTGGCTACCCGGGATCCACGGGCGTGCTCCGGATTCCTCCCACACTCCAAAATCGTGCAGGTTTGTAGGTTACTTGGCATCTTTAAATTGTCCTTCGTGTGTGGGATCCTATTTAGTCAGAAGGTGGCGAATCTGTGGAATTCTTTGCCACAGAAGGCTGCGGGGGCCGTCAGTGGATATCACGGCAGAGATAGATAGATTGGTGATTAGTGCGGGTGTCAGGAGTCATGGGGAGAAGGCAGGAGAATGGGGTTAGGAGGGAGAGGTGGATCAGCCATGATTGAATGGCGGAGTAGACTTTAGTTTAGACTTTAGAGATACAGCGCGGAAACAGGCCCTTCGGCCTACCGAGTCCGCGCCGACCAGCGTGCACCCACTAGGGCCACCATGCTGGTAGAGTTGATGCTTTACAACGCTTGCCGCACGGGAGACGCGGGTTCAATCCCGACTACGGGCGCTGTCTGTACGGAGTTTGTACCTTATCCCCGTGATCTGCGTGGGTTTTCTCCGAGATCTTTGGTTTCCTCCCACACTCCAAAAGACGTGCAGGTTTGCAGGTTAATTGGCTTGGTAAATGTAAAAATTGTCCCTAGTGTGTGTAGGATAGTGTTAATGTGCGGGGATCGCTGGGCGGTGCAGACTCGGTTGGCCAAAGGGGCTGTTTCCATGCTGTATCTCTAAACTAAACTAGTCCCACCGACACGTCTTCCGTCGACGGCTGACCAGCGACTCTTGGGCCGCGCCATGCAGTCTTCACGGAACGCAGGGATCACGTGCTGACAGCGATTATTCGAACTTGGCATCATTTTCAGCTCCGCCATTGTGGGCCGAAGGGCCTGTTTCTGCGCTGTGCTACTCAGTGCCCTATGCTGCCTCATCAATGCTCAAGACCCAAAATAAAAGAGGAAGTTGAGTTGCAAGCAGACGTTACATTAGAGGAAGTGCAAGCGAGTTGCCGTCGGACAAGGAAGGGCTGTCTTTGAAGGAAAGGTACTACTTGCTGGAGTAACTCAGTGGGTCACGCAGCATCCCTGGAGAACATGGATAGTTTAGTTCAGTCCATTGTTGTTGTGTCCTGGAGTAGCCACTAGAGGAGACCTCAGTATCTGTACGGTTCTCAGCTGTGAAGCCATAAACGTTACGTTCACCGAGCTGTTATTTTGGACTGATTGCATGTGGACATATTTGGGTGGATAATCTCTGACCCTTCTCACCCTGGCCACAAACTCTTTGAATCACATAGGGGGAAGTCTTTTAGGACCGAGATGAGAAAATCGTTTTTCACACAGAGAGTGGTGAATCTGTGGAATTCTCTGCCACAGAAGGTAGTTGAGGCCAGTTCGTTGGCCATATTTAAGAGGGAGTTGGATGTGGCCCTTGTGGCTGAAGGGATCAGGGGGTATGGAGAGAAGGCAGGTACAGGATACTGAGTTGGATGATCAGCCATGATCATATTGAATGGCGGTGCAGGCTCGAAGGGCCGAATGGCCTGCTCCTGCACCTAATTTCTATGTTTCTATGTTTCCCTCTGGAAGGTGACTCCGGACTGTCAAAGCTGCCACAGCCGGACATAAAAACAGCTTTTATCCACGAGTAGTTGCTCTACTTAACAGCCAAAAATCTGTAGCCTCCCTTTGATCTGGTATTTTGTTGGTTCACATGCTTGATCAATGGTGTTTTATCATTGATGTTTTATTATTATTAATGTTTAGTGTTTTCTGAGTCATTCGTAACTGTCACTGTATGTCATGTTGTTACTTGTGGGCGGAGCACCAAGGCAAATTCCTTGTATACTTGGCCAATAAACTTACTTACTTAACCGGACTTATATGATAACCTTCATTTACAAGGAGGGAAACGTGTCCTGGAGTCACCACTAGAGGGCTGTGTCTTGAAAGGAATGTTTCCTCAGGGAGGATTTGCAGAGCTTTAGGGCAGTCATTTTTGGCTGGTAATAAATACACTTCGGGTTCTGGACACCAAATGCAGTTTGTGAATTATTTAGCCCTCGAATACAACAATTGTCTCGTACAGTGAAAATAATTTTTGTTGCGTGCTAACCAGTCAGCGGAAAGACTATTCATGATTACAATTGAGCCGTCCGCAGTGTCTAGATACTTGGTTAGAGGTGCTGAGTTTCAGATGAGTTGTTTAGTTTAGTTTAGAGATACAGCGCGGGAACAGGTCCTTCGGCCAACCTGGTCCGCGCTGACCAGCGATCCCCGCACATTAACACTATCCTACTCCCACTGGGGACAGTTTTTTACATTTAGCAAGCCAATTAACCTATAAACCTGTACGTCTTTGGAGTGTGGGAGGAAACCGAAGATCTCGGAGAAAACCCACGCAGGTCACGGGGAGGTAGACAAAAATGCTGGAGATACGCAGCCGGCGAGCCAGCATCTATGGAGCGAAGGAATAGGTGATGTTTCGGGTCAAGATCCTTCTACAGAACAGGTCTGAAGAAGGGTCTGGACCCAAAACGTCACCTATTCCTTCGCTCCATAGATGGATCCTCACCTGCTGAGTTTCTCCAGCATTTTTGTCTACCTTCGATTTTTCCAGCATCTGCAGTTCTTTCTTAAACAGGTCACGGGGAGAACGTACAAACTCCGTACAGACAGCACCCGTAGTTGGGATCGAACCCGGGTCTCCGTCGCTGCATTCTCTGTAAGGCAGCAACTCTACCGCTGCGCCACCATTAATCTTTGTCCTGAGAGAGATGTGCAAAACTCTGTTAACAATTGCAATTCATCGAGTGACTTGGATAGAATGAATGAATGAATAAGTATATTGGCCAAGTATTCACATACAAGGAATTTGCCTTTGTGCTCCGCCCGCAAGTGACTACGCCACATGCACCGTTAGGAATGACACAGAAAACATTAAACATTAATAATAAATAATAAAATGGAGTGGATGTGGAGTGGATGTTTCCACTAGTGGGAGAGTCTAGGACCAGAGGTCACAGCCTCAGAATTAGGAAGGAGATGAGGAGACATCTCTTTAGTCAGAGTGTGGTGAATTTGTGGAATTATTTGCCACAGAAGGCCTTGGAGGCCAAGTCAGTGGATATTATTAAGGCACAGATAGATAGATTCTTGATTACAACGGGTGTCAGGGGTTATGGGGAAAGGCAGGAGAATGGGGTTAGGAAGGAGAGATGTATCAGCCATGGTTGAATGGGGTGAGGGGAGGGGGAGCTCTCCTAAAGTCTACAATTCCACTGTCTTAAGAGCATTGAGCTCTAGGTTGTTACTACGGCACCAGGACGCCAGCTGTGACACTTCCTGTCTGTAGGCAGATTCCTCCCCATCCTGGATCAGTCCAATCAGGTTGTGTCGTCCACAAACTTGAGAAGCTTGACAGAGGTGTCTGTGGAGGTGCAGTCGTTGGTGTAGAGAGAGTAGAGGAGAGGAGAGAGTACGCAGCCTTGCGGTGCTCCTATGCTGAGTGTTTGCGGTTCCGAGATGTGCTTTCCCAGCCTCACATGCTGCTTCCTGTCTGTCAGGAAGCTGGTGATCCACCAACAGAGGGGTTCAGGTATAGTCTACTGGGTGAATGGCGGAGTAGACTTGATGGGCCGAATGGCCTAATTCTGCTTCTATCACTCCTATGACCTTATGACCATATGATTCAGAAGACAGATTAGTGATTCCTAAAAACCCACATAACATATGACAGCAGAGGCCATTTATCCCATCTTGCTGGATCTCGGGAACTCAAGTTCCAGTTCAAGTGAGTTTATTGTCGTGTGTCCCTGATAGGACAATGACATTCTTGCTTTGCTTCAGCACACCCGTGCTTACCTCTGTAAAACCAGTGCTCTCTCATTTCCCCATAAATTCTTCCTTGGTACTCCTGATGTCTCCAAGCCTAATGAGTAACTTACAGTTGTCAATTAACCTAACAGTGAAAAACTATATTTTTGCTGCCTGCCATCCAGTCAGCGGAAAGACTATATATGATTATAATCAAGCTGACTGCAGTGTACAGATGTGGGAGAAAGGGAATAATGTTAAGTGCAAGATAAAGTCCAGTTAAGTCCAATTAAAGATAGTCCGAGGATCTCCAATAAGATAGATGGGAGGTCAGAACCGCTCTCTGGTTGTGATAGGATGATTCATTTGCCTGATAACTGCCGGGAAGAAACTGTCCCTGAATGTGGAGGTGTGCGTTTTCACACTCATGTACATCTTGCTTGATGGGAGAGGGGAGAAGAGGGAGTGACCGGGGTGCGACTGGTCCTTGATGATGCTGCTGGCCTTGCCGAGGCAGCGTGAGGTGTAGATGGAGTCAGTGGAAGGGAGGTTGGTGTGTGTGATGGTCTGAGTTGCGTCCACAATTATTTGCAATTTCTTGCGGTCTTGGACGGAGCTGATTCCAAACCAGGCATCCCGATAAAATGATTTTACGGCGCATCTGTAGAGGTTGGTGAGAGAAGTTGCGGACATGCCGACAAACTAGTCCCATTTTCCTGCGTTGGGCCAAATGTGAGCAAATGGGCCAAGTTTGGATGGGGCATCTTGGTTGCCATGATTCCGTACAGTCTGACTCTGACAATAGTGGTACGGTGGCGCAGCGGTAGAGTAGCTGTCTTACAGCACCAGAGATCCCGGTTCGATCCCGACTACGGGTGCTGGCTGTATGGAGTTTGTACGTTCTCCCTGTGACCACGTGGGTTTTCTCCAGGTGCTCCAGTTTCCACCCACACTCCAAAGATTGCGGGTTTGTAGGTTCAATGGCTTAGGTAAAGGCTGTAAATCAGCCCACCGTGACCTCACCCACCAAGACACCTCTATACTGGGAACAAGATTGAGAACATTCACTTATTTTATGCCTCCCATGGATATGTGGTCAATAGACAATAGGTGCAGGATGAGGCCATTCGGCCCTTACAGCCAGCACTGCCATTCATTGTGATCATGGCTGATTATCCCCAATCAGTACCCCGTTCCTGCCTTCTCCCCACATCCCCTCACTCCGCTATCTTTTAGAGCTCTATCGAACTCTCTCTTGAAAGCATCCAGTGAATTGGCCTCCACCGGCCTCTGAGAAATCCACAGATTCCTCCAGAGGCTTTATCCCTGACCTTGCAGTCGACTGATTGCCTTATAAGTTTCACTTAATTAACTTCCATCAATTGCTTTAAAAACGCAATCAGTTGTTCATTTTTGCAGCTTATGGAGTTTTAAGTGAAGTGGATAATTCCACAGGATCCAGTTTCAGAGACTCATTTGCATAAGGTCCAGCAAAATTCCGCCAGCGACTTTGTCAGGACTTTGGAATTGATTTGACCAAGTCTTCTGTCTGTGCGGAATTTGAACGTGTTCCCCGTGACCACGTGGGTTTTCTCCAGGTGCTCCGGATTCCTCCCACACTCCAAAGATGTACAGATGTGTAGGTTAATTTGCTTCAGTAAAAATCGTAAAAATTGTTCCCGGTGCGTAGGATAGTGTTAGTGTACGGGGATCCAATCTTACATTTTACATGCATTTGCCCACTCACTCAGTCTATCCAAGTCATCCTGCAGCCTCCTAGCATCCTCCTCACAGCTAACACTGCCCCCAGCTTCGTATCATCCGCAAACTTCGAGATGTTGCATTTAATTCCCTCGTACAAATTAATAATTAAGCCCTTTGTCCTCCTCTGTTGGTCTCTGAATTTCTCCCAGTCCCCTGGTAGGCTGCTTTTTCTGGCTAATTTGTACGCTTCATCTTTTTCTTTGATACTATCCCTAATTTCCCTCGTTATCCACAGATGCGCCACCTTCCCTGATTTTTCCATGGGAGGGGGAGGGGTTATATAATCCAGAAGTGTGGGTGTGGTTCAGTCTCTGCATGATGGGGGAGGAAGAGGTCACGACTCTGTCTGAGCTGTGAATAAACTGAACACACTGAATGACTACTGAACTGTGTGTTTGGTGTTTTGTGTGGTTTTATGGTGGTTTCACCCTGCTTGAAATGGTATGAAACTGCATTTGAATGTGGTGGCCTTGCACTCTGCATGAAACGGTATGAAACTGCACTTGAATTTGGTGGCCTTGCACCCTGCTTGAAATGGAATTTCAAAGAATAGCCATGAGTCAACTTCCAGCTCACCAGCCGTGAGTGAGCTCCAGCACATCAGGCTTGAGGGACTGAGCTACCACCCCAAGAACCCACAGCAGCGCTCCCCCACAAAGCCCCCCCACAGGCCATCAATATTGGAATTAGTCGAGAGGTGGAATATTGTGTCGGGGAACCAGCCCTCCCATGTGAACATGGGACCCAACGGGTCACACTTAGTCTAATCTCTTTTAAACCTTTCTCCTCTCACCTTAACAAACCGACCAGTTCAGGACATCTCTGCACTGGGAACAAGAATGAGACCATTCAATTATTTTATGCCACACATGGATAGGTGGTCAGTGTTATGCTCCCTTCGGTCATTGCTGACCATGGGTGTCTGTTACGACTCCCGAATGCAGGTGCTTCAGAGTCGCGTAACAGTCAAAAACCAGGCTCAAGTTCAAGAAAATAGTATTTTATTTAATTAAAACTCAAACCTGATTCAAACAACCCAGACAAGGACAAGAATAAACTAATAAACAAAGATAACAGTGCTCCAGCCAGCCGCGCAATGGGCCGTCGAACTAGAGTCTCTAACCTGCCTAAATAGAAATATCCCTTAAACAAAATACCCGAAAACCCTCAGGTCAGTCCTTATCTGTCCCAATTCAATATTAATTGACAAATGTTGCTAATAATACACAAAGTTCTATGCCATGTGGCCAGGCCGCCTGCAGCTCAGACCTCCTGCTCCCGAGTCAGGGTCGACGAAGAGAGAGAGAATTCTGGGAGATTCTGGTATTTAAGCTTCCGATGAGTCACCGTCACCTGACGCAGCTTGGCCAATCGGGTACAGGAGCCCTTAACCCCTTGATTCCTGACTCCCAGCCATGGGGCCTGCACTCAGGAGAGAAACACAAGAGTTAAGTACATAGCATTCACCAGAGGGGGGGGGGGAATACCTAACAGTGTCTCCAGGGTGCTATTCCCTATATGGAGGACGCCTGTGCGTGACTTTGTTTAACGTGGGGAGACTGGTGCACAGACAGCCACCCGACGGTCCTTGACAGATCTGGGTCAGGATCCAGTGGCACGGAGTCCAAGACGACGGTGAATCTGTGGAATTCTCTGCCACTTAAGGTAGTTGAGGCCAGTTCATTGGCTATATTTAAGAGGGTTTGATGTGGCCCTTGTGGCTGAAGGGATCAGGGGGTATGGAGAGAAGGCAAGTACGGGATACTGAGTTGGATGATCAGCCATGATCATAATGAATGGCGGTGCAGGCTCGAAGGGCCGAATGGCCTCCTCCTGCAACTATTTTCTTTGTTTCTATGTTTCCGCACTGCATTTCTAAAGACTAAACTCTAAAGAAAAGTTTTTTTGAGGCATTCTTTCCTGTCAGTGAAAAGTCAATACATGATTACAATCGAGCCATCCATAGTGTAATCATAATCATAATTAGACTTTATTAACCAAGTATGTTTTGCAACATACAAGGAATTTGATTTGCCATACAATCATACTAATAAAAAGCAACAAGACACACAAAATACATTTTAACATAAACATCCACCACAGTGACTCCTCCACATTCCTCACTGTGATGGAAGGCAAAAAAAGTTCAATCTCTTCCCTTCTTTGTTCTCCAGCGGTCGGGGGCCTCTAACCTTCTGTTGACTTCTGGAACGATCTTACTCCCGTTGCCGGTGGCGGGCCTCCTCGTTGGGGTGAACAAGCTACTGCATCGGGGAAGGGTCTCAGCTCCCCGCGCCGGCTGATTGGACCCCGGGTCGGGGCTGGTCGAACGTCTTGCGGCTTTTGGAGCTTCCTGACTCGGTCGCTCCCGAGACAGCGAGCTCCTTGATGTTAAAGTCCGCAGGCCGCGGTTGGAGCATCGATCCCAGGTAAGGGATCGGCTCCGATGGTAAGTCCACGTCCCACGGTGGGGCTCAAAGTCAGTCCCAAGCAAGGCCTCCAGCTCCATGATGTTAGGCCGCAGAGCGACCGGAGATACAACCAGGAAAACAATCGCATCTCCAGCAGGGTAAAGATGTTTAAAAAGTTCTCCTGACCCTCCTTTCCCCACCCCCCTTCCCCCCCAACCCGCCTCCCACATAAAACAAACCAGAGAACATTAACACAAATTTTTAAAACACACTAAAAATAACAAAAAAACCCCAAAAAAACAGACAGTAAAACAGTAGCCGCCGACCTCCACCTGCCTACTGATGATGCCCAGCCCCGCTGCCTGCCCGGTAACTCTGTTTATCTCCCCCTCCCCGATTCCACCGCCCTTCACCAGCGCAACGCGACTGCCGAACCTCGCCGTCCCCCGGGACCACCTAACTCCATCGCCACACCGGGCCCATCCAGCATCGCCAGTGTACTGGGCCCGCCGAAGACCACAGCCGCACCCGCCTCACCTTGCATCGCCGCCGGACCGGGGCTGCCCGAACACGGCCGCCGCACCGCACCCCACTCATCTCGCCGCCTCACCGGTCGGACCGACCATCCGCCCACCGGGACCTCCAACGCATCGTCCACCGACCCCAACTCTACTGCCCGTGGACTCACACCTTCGGGTCCGCCGATCCACGACTCTCCACCGCCCTCCAGCAGCCTGCGGCTGTCGTCTCACCTGCAGACTGGACTCTGCAGTGGGCCTGAAGCCTCCACGTTGCTAACGCCCCCCACCACTCTGTCTTTAACGGCACTGGGTCCTAGTGCCCGTCTCCCCAGCCCCAGTAACCTTAGTGGCTATTCCACTAGGTCTTCCCCATCCCCCCGCTACCATGTAACCCCTGCTCTTCCCCACCCACACCACAGCCCCCATACCCCCCTACCGCCTGACCACCCTCCACCCCCCCACCACACAACGCTTCGTCCTCAGTCCACTCACCTGCCTTCCTCCGGCCACAACCCCATCCTTGCCGCGTGTTCACCATCCCCCGGACCTCCCCCTCTCCGACATCGAACGGTCTGTCCTCAGCAGAGGACTCACCTTTGTCCCCCTCCGTCCCCACCTCAATGAGTTCCGCGCCCACCACGACTTGGAGCTCTTCTACCGTCGCCTCCGCCTCACAGCGTTCTTCCACGGGAAGAAGCCCTCGCCCCCCACTGATGATCCCTTTTCCTGTCTCCCACGCACCGCCTCCACTTGGAACCCCCCTCGTAGCCTTCCGGCTGTAGAACTATTTATCCAGAACTGCCGTCGGGACATCAACCGCCTCGACTTCTCCACCCCCCCTGTCTCACTCCAATCTCTCCAGCCCTGAACGTACTGCCATCGACTCACTCCGTAACAACCCAGACTGGGTTATCAAACCCGCCGACAAGGGAGGTGCCGTGGTAGTCTGGCGCGTTGATCTCTACAAAGCGGAGGCCGCGCGCCAACTCTCGGACACCTCCTCCTACTTACCCTGGACCATGACCCCACTGACGAACACCAGGCCACCATCTCAAGCACCATAACCAACTTCATCAGCTCGGGCTCCCTACCCCACCGAGCCTCCGACCTCATCGTTTCCCAGCCCCGCACGGCCCGATTTTACCTTCTCCCCAAAATCCACAAACCCGACTGCCCTGGCAGACCATTGTCTCTGCCTGTTCGTGCCCCACCGAACACATTTCCACATACCTTGACGCCATCCTATCCCCTTTGTTAAATCCCTCCCCACCTACGTTCAAGACACCTCAGACACTCCCCGTCGGCTCCGTGCATTCCATTCTCCAGGCCCCATCCTTCATCTTTACCATGGACGTCCAGTCACTCTACACCTCCATCCCCCACCAGGACGGTCTCAAAGCCCTCCGGTTCTTCCTCGACCAGAGGAGCAACCCAGACCCGTCCACTGACACCTCCTCCGCCTAGCAGAGTTGGTCCTCACCCTCAATAACTTCTCTTTTGATTCCTCCCATTTCCTCCAAACACAAGGCGTAGCTATGGGGACACGCATGGGCCCCAGCTACGCTTGCCTCTTTGTTGGGTACGTCGAACAATCCTTGTTCTCGCGTTCCCCGACCTCTACCTCCGTTACATCGACGACTGCTTTGGTGTCACCTCCTGCACCCACACACAACTGACTGACTTCATTCATTTCACCACCAACTTCCATCCGGCACTCAAATACACTTGGACCATTTCCGACACTTCCCTACCATTCCTTGACCTCACCATCTCTATTGCAGGTGATACGCTCCTGACCGACATCCACTACAAACCTACTGACTCCCACAGCTACCTGGATACTCTTCCTCCCACCCTGCTGCCTGTAAGGACTCCATCCCCTATTCCCAATTCCTCCGTCTACGCCGCATCTGCTCCCAGGATGAGGTGTTCCACACCAGGTCATCACAAATGGCCTCATTCTTCAGAGAACGGGGATTCCCCTCCCCCACTATTGATGAGGCTCGCACCAGGGTCTCCTCCATACCCCGCAACACTGCCTCGCTCCCCATTCCCCCACTCGCAAACAGGGCAGAATCCCCTGGTCCTCACCTTTCACCCACCAGCCGGCAAATACAACATATAGTCCTCCGCCAGTTTCGCCACCTCCAACGTGACCCCTCCACCCGCCACATCTTCCCATCTCCCCCCTGTCTGCCTTCCGCAAAGACCGCTCCCTCCGCAACTCCCTTGTCCATTCTTCCCTCCCCTCCCACTCTACTCCTTCCCCGGGCACTTTCCCTTGCAACCGCAAGAAATGCAACACTTGTCCCTTCACCTCCCCCCTCCACTCCTTTCAGGGACCCAAGCAGTCCTTCCAGGTCCGACAGAGGTTCACCTGCACCTCCTCCAACCTCATCTACTGCATCCGCTGCTCCAGATGCCAGATGATCTATATCGGTGAGACCAAGCGGAGGCTTGGCGATCGCTTCGCCGAACACCTCCGCTCGGTCCGCAATAACCAACCCGACCTCCCGGTGGCTCAGCACTTCAACTCCCCCTCCCATTCCACATCCGACCTCTCAGTCCTGGGCCTCCTCCACGGCCAGAGTGAGCAACACCGCAAGTTGGAGGAACAGCACCTCATATTCCGCTTGGGGAGTCTGCATCCTTTGGGCTTGAATATTGAATTTTCTCAATTCTGTTAACCTTGCTGTCTCCTCCCCTTCCCACCTCTCCCTCAGCCCTGGGGCCCTGGCATTCCCTCTATCTCTATCTCTCCCCCACCCTAGTCGCACCAGCTTCTCATTTTAACACCACAAACAGCTTACAATGGCTTGTTCCCTTTATCACCGATACTTTTTTGCATATCTTTCACTCATTGTTCCTTATCTCTCCACATCACCTTCTATATCTCTCGTTTCCCTGATCCCTGACCAGTCTGAAGAAGGGTCTCGACCCGAAACGTCGCCTATCTCCTTCGCTCCTTAGATGCTGCTGCACCCGCTGAGTTTCTCCAGCTTTTTGTGTACCCCCAAAAAAACAGACTGTTGGCGAGGCTGCCATCGAACCGCCACCCGGTGCAAATGCAGGATAATGCAATAATGTTCAGTGCAAAATAAAGTCCAATAAAAGATGGTCTGAGGGTCATGAACGAGGTTGATGGGTTTTAGTTACCATGTTACAGGAATGTTGTTGTTAAGCCGGAAAGGGTGCAGATAAGATTTCACAAGTTCACAAGTTGTAGGAGTAAAATTAGGCCATTCGGCCCCTTGAGACTACTCCCCCATTCAATCATGGCTGATCTCTGCCTCCTAATCCCATTTTCCTACCTTTCCCCATAACCCTTGACACCCGTTCCAATCAAGAACTTATCTATCTCTCTTAAAAATATCCACTGACTTGGCCTCCACAGCCCTCTGTGGAAATGAGTTCCACAGATTAACTAACCTCTGACTAAAGAAGTTCCTCCTCACCTCCTCTCTAAAAGAGCGCCCTTTAATTCTGAGGCTGTGCCCTCTGGCCCTAGACTCTCACACCTGCAGAAACATCCTCTCCACGTCCACTCCATCCATGCCTTTGAATATTCTGTAAGTTTCAATGAGGTTCCGCCCTCAACCTTCTAAACTGCAGCGAGTACCGGCCCAGTGCTGACTGGCAAGATTTATGAGGGGCCCGAGCTACAGGGAGAGGTTGAGCAGGCTGCGACTATTCCTTGGGGCGCAGGAGGATGAGGGGTGATCTTTTAGAGGTCTTTTAAAATCATGAGATCTTTTAAAATTATGAAAGGAATAGATAGGGTAAATGCACAGAGACCCTTGCCCAGAGTAAAGGAATCAGGAAACAGATGACATGGGTTTAAGGTGAGAAGGGGAATCTGAGGGGTGACTTTTTTATGCAGTAGGTGGTGTGTGTATGGAACGAACTGCCAGAGGTGGTAGTTGAGGAAGGTACTATAACAATGTTTAAAAGACGGACTGGTTAGCAAGCAACAAAAGCTGTTCACTGTATCTCGGTAAACCTGACAATGAACTAAACTAAATTAAACTAAACAAGACAAGTAGTGTGGAGAAAGGAACAAAAAGCTGGAGTAACTCTGCGGGACAGGCGGCATCTCTGGAGAGAAGGAATGGGGGAGCACGAGTCGAGACACTTCTTCAGACCAAAGAAGAAGGGTCTCGACACGAAACGTCACCCGTTCCTTCTCTCCAGAGATGCTGCCTGTCCTGCAGAGTTACTCCAGCTTTTTGTGTCTAAACTAGACAGGTTCATGGATAGGAAAACTTTAGCATGTTATGGGCCAAAAGACAATAAACAATAGGTGCAGGAGTAGGCCATTCGGCCCCATTCACTGTGATCCTGGCTGATCATCCGCAATCAGTACCCCGTTCCTGCCATCTCCCCATATCCCCTGACTCCGCTATCTTTAAGAGCCCTATCTAGCTCTCCCTTGAAAGTATCCAGAGAACCAGCTTCCACCGCCCTCTGAGGCAGAGAATTCCACAGACTCACAACTCTCTGTGTGATAAAGTGTTTCCTCGTCTCCGTTCTAAATGGCTTAGCCCTTATTCTTGAACTGTGGCCCCTGGCTCTGGACTAGTGTAGATGTGACATGTGGGTTGGCCTGGGTAAGTTGGGCCGAAGGGCCTGTTTCCACGCTGTATGACTCCATCAACTACCACCAGTCTCCAGCCCTTTGTGTTTTGCTCAAGATTTCAGCATCTGCAGTTCCTTGTGTCCCTATTTCTTTGTTCGTACTTCTGTGAGGCACTTTGAGATAATTTACTACATTCTTTCTGGTGGAATAGATGACAGTCTATGCATGGAAGTCTTAAATGCAAAAATCTACATCAACAACTCGAACAAACATTAATTAATTCTCCAATTAAAGTTCCCCGGATTACCTGTCACTGTTTGAAGAAGCCAATTAGCGGTGAATTTATGGGAAGAATTTTACAGGATGCCAAGTTCCTCTCGAGAAATAGAAAAGGCCATGTTCACTTGTGCAGATAACGCGCACAGTCGTAAGCTCGAATGGGGAGCATTAAACATTGGTAGGCACTTAGCAGGGCTGTGTCTCGGCATTAATGGGAAGGCTGTTGTCAAGCTGGAAAGGGGAGCGGGGGAGATTTATGAGGATGTTGCCAGGACCAGAGGGACTGAGCTATAAGGAGAGGTTGAGCAGGCAGAGACTCTATACCTTGGAGCGCAGGAGGATGAGGGGTGACCTTATAGAGGTGTACAAAATTATGAGAGGAATGGATCGGGTAGATGCACAGAGTCTCTGGCCCAGAGTAGGGGAATCAAGGACCAGAGGACATAGGTAGGGAATTGAGGAATGCTGTGGAACAGAGGGATCACTGTGCATAGTTCCCTGAATGTGGAATCGCATGTAGATAGGGTGGTAAAGAAAGCCATTGGTGTGCTGGCCTTTATAAATCAGAGCATTGAATATAGGAGTAGGGAAGTAATGTTAAAATGTACAAGGCATTGGTAAGACCAATTCTGGAGTATGGTATACAATTCTGGTCGCCTAGTTATAGGAAGATGTCAACAAAATGAGATTTACTAGAATGTTGCCTGGGTTCCAGCAACTATGTTACAGAGAAAGGTTGAACAAGTTAGGTCTTTATTCTTTGGAGCGCAGAAGGTTAACGGGGACTTGATTGAGGTCTTTAAAATGATGAAAGGGATAAACAGAGTTGACGTGGATACGTTTTTCCCATTGAGGGTAGGGAAGATTCAAACAAGAGGGCATGACATGAGAATTAAGGGACAGAGGTTTCGGGTAACGTGAAGGGGAACTTCTTTACTCAGAGGGTGGTGGCTGTGTGGAATCAGCTTCAGCAAACGTGGTGGAGGCAGGATCGATTTTAACATTTAAGAGTATATGAAGGGGAAGGTCTGAATGCAGGTAGATGGGACTAGGGGAAAACAAATGGTCGGCACGGACTGGAAGGGCCGAGAGGGCCTGTTTCCGTGCTGTAATTGTTATATGGTTATATGGTTCAAGGTGAGAGGGGGAAAGATTGAATAGGCACCCGAGGGGTAACTTTTTCACACAAAGGGTGGTGGGTGTATGGAACGAGCTGCCAGAGGAGGTAGTTGAGGCTGGGACTATCACAATATTTGAGACACATGTCCCATCTACACTAGTCCCACCTGCCTGCGTTTAGTCCACATCCCTCGAGTAGGGGAATCGAGACCCAGAGGACATAGGTTTCAGGTGAGGGGGGGGGGGGCAGATTTTATAGGAACCTGACCGGTAACTTTTTCACAAAAAGAGTGGTGGGTGTAAGGAACGAGCTGCCAGAGGAGGTAGTTGAGGCTGGTACTATGCAACGTGTAAGAAACATTTGGACAGATTTGGCCAAGATTGACTGGCAATTAATTCTAAAAGGGTTGACGGTGGATATACAATGGCAGACATTTAAAGACTGCATGGATGAACTACAAAAATTGTTCATCTCAGTTTGGCAAAAGAATAAATCGGGGAAGGTAGTGCATCCGTGGATAACAAGGGAAATCAGGGATAGTATCAAAGCAAAGGATGATGCATGGCTAGAAAAAGCAGCATACCAGAGGACTGGGAGAAATTCAGAGACCACAGAGGAGGACAAAGGGCTTAATTAGGAAAGGAAAAATAGATTATGAAAGAAAACTGGCAGGGAACATAAAAACTGACTGCAAAAGTTTTTATAGATATGTGAAGAGAAAGAGGTTAGTTAAAACAAATGTAGGTCCCTTGCAGTCAGAAACAGGTGAGTTGATCATGGGGAACAAGGATATGGCGGACCAATTGAATAACTACTTTGGTTCCGTCTTCACTAAGGAAGACATAAATAATCTGCCGGAAATAGCAGGACTGTGGGTCAAAGGAGGAATTGAGTGAAATCCAGGTCAGTCGGGAAGGGGTGTTGGGTAAATTGAATAGATTAAAGGCCGATAAATCCCCAGGGCCAGATAGGCTGCATCCCAGAGTACTTAAGGAAGTAGCTCAGGAAATAGTGGATGCTTGTGATAATCTTTCAAAACTCTTTAGATTCTGGAGTAGTTCCTGAGGATTGGCGGGTAGCAAATGTAACCCCTCTTTTTAAGAAGGGAGGGAGAGAGAAAACGGGGAATTACAGACCAGTTAGTCTAACATCGGTAGTGGGGAAACTGCTAGAGTCAGTTATTAAAGATGGGATGCAGCACATTTGGAAAGTGGTGAAATCATTGGACAAAGTCACATGGATTTACGAAAGGTAAATCATGTCTGACGAATCTTGTTGGAATTTTTCGAGGATGTAACTAGTAGCGTGGATAAGGGAGAAGACTTCCAGAAGGCTTTCGACAAGGTCCCACATAAGAGATTAGTATAACAAACTTAAAGCATACGGTATTAGGGGTTCAGTACTGATGTGGATAGAGAACTGGCTGGCAAACAGGAAGCAAAGAGTAGGAGTAAACGGGTCCTTTTCACAATGTGACTAGTGGGGTACCGCAGGGCTCAGTGCTGGGACCCCAGCTATTTACTAATGATCTGGATGAGGGAATTGAAGGCAATATCTCCAAGTTTGCGGATGACACTAATCTGGGGGGCAGTGTTAGCTGTGAGGAGGATGCTAGGAGACTGCAAGGTGACTTGGATAGGCTGGGTGAGTGGGCAAATGTTTGGCAGATGCGTTATCCACTTTGGTGGCAAAACAGGAAAGCAGACTATTATTTAAATGGTCGATTAGGAAAAGGGGAGATGCAGCGAGACCCATGGTACACCAGTCATTGAAAGTAGGCATGCAGGTGCAGCAGGCAGTGAAAAAAGCGAATGGTATGTTAGCTTTCATAGCAAAAGGATTTGAGTACAGGAGCAGGGAGGTTCTACTTCAGTTGTACAGGGTCTTGGTGAGACCACACCTGGAGTATTGCGTACATTTTGGTCTCCAAATCTGAGGAGGACATTATTGCCATAGAGGGAGTGCAGAGAAGGTTCACCAGACTGATTCCTGGGATGTCAGGACTGTCTTGTGATGAAAGACAGACTCGGTTTATACTCTCTGGAAAATTAGGAGATTGAGAGGGATCTTATAGAAACTTACAAAATTCTTAAGGGTTGGACAGGCTAGATGCAGGAAGATGTTCCCGATGTTGGGGAAGTCCAGGACAAGGGGTCACAGCTTAAGAGGATAAGGGGGAAATCCTTTAAGACTGAGATGAGAAAGACTTTTTTCACACAGAGAGTGGTGAGTCTCTGGAACTCTCTGCCACAGAGGGTAGTTGAGGCCTCATTGGCTATATTTAAGAGTGAGTTGGATGTGGCCCTTGTGGCTGGGGATCAGAGGGTATGGAGAGAAGGCAGGTTACTGAGTTGGATGATCAGCCATGATCATATTGAATGGCGGTGCAGGCTCGAAGGGCTGAATGGCCTACTCCTGCACCTAATTTCTATGTTTCTATATATGGATAGGGCAGTCTCTTGAGGGATATGGGCCAAATGCGGGCAGGAGGGATATGTGTTGATGGAACACGTTGACCAGTATGGGAAAGTTGGGCCAAAGGGCCTGTCTCCATGCTGTAAGAATCTATAACTATGATACACAGAACATAGAAAAGTATAGAACAGGAACAGGCACTCCAATTCATAATGTCCATATTGAACATGGTGGCAAGTCACGTAAATCTGCCTGCACATGTCACATGATGCACCAGGTGGCGCTTCGATGGCAGCCTCACCCACAGTCGCTATATCGGTGAGACCAAGCAGGTCTGAAGAAGGGTCTCGGCCCGAAACGTCGCCTATCTCCTTCGCTCCTTAGATGCTGCTGCACCCGCTGAGTTTCTCCAGCTTTTTGTGTACCCTCACCCACAGTCGGTCTGTCTTTTTCGCCGTTTTTTTTGTTATTTTGAGTGTGTTTTAAAAGTTTGCGTTAATGTTCTCCGGTTTGCTTTATGTGCAAAAGAAGCAACAAGACAACACCATTGTGCAGATGCCGAGGAGTGTGGTCAGCTCTGGCTGAACAACTTCTAAGCTTGTGTGTGGACTCGATAAGAAGAAGACTATTCTGTAAGTTTCAGAGGTCCCCCCTCATCCTTTTAAACTCCAGGCCCAGTGCTTTTAAACTCCATCCAGTACAGGCCCAGTGCTGTCACAACAGTCACAACGGGACTGACTTTGAGCCCCACCGCAGGGACGTGGACTTACTATCGGAGCCGATCCCTTGCCCGGGAACGACGCTCCAACCGCTGCCTGCGTAATCTAACATCAAGGAACTCACAGACTCGGGTTGAGACCGACATCGGGGAGCTCCAAAAGCTGCAAGGGGTCCGATCGCCCGGTGCGGGGGAGCTGAGATTCCCCCCACGATGCAGGAGCTTGATCGCCCCGACGAGGAGGCCCGACACCGGCTACGGGAGTAAGATCATCCCGGCAACAGAAGGTTAGAGGCCCCTGATCGCTGGAGGACAAAGAAGGGAAGAGATTGAACTTTTTTTCGCCTTCCATCACAGTGAGGAATGTGGAGGAGTCACTGTGGTGGATGTTTATGTTAAAATGTATTTTGCATATTCTGTTGCTTTTTATTGGTATGACTGACTTGGCAAATGAAATTCCTCATATGTTGCAAAACTTACTTGGCTAATAAAGTATGATTATGATTATGAATATTTAGTGCAAGATTAAATCTGATAAAGTCTGATTAAAGTTCAAAGGTCTCTGATGAGGTAGATGGGAGGTTAGGATCGCACTCTAGCTGAAGAGAGGACGGTTCAGTTGCCTGATAACAGCTGGGAAGAAACTGCCAATGAATTTGGTGGGGTGCGTTTTCACATTTCTGTACCTCTTGCCCGATGGGAGAGGGGAGAAGAGGGAGTGACCGGGGTGAGACTGGTCCTTGGTTATACTGCTGGCCTTGCCGAGGCAGCGTGAGGTGTAGATGGAGTCGATGGAAGGGAGGTTGGTTTGTGTGATGGTCTGGGCTGCGTCCACAATTCTCTGCAATGGATGGAGCTGTTGCCAAACAATGCAGCAATGCATCCTGATAAAATGCTTTGTACGGAGCATCTGTGGAAGTTGGTGAGAGTTATATGGGACATGTCGAATTTCCTAAGCCTTCAAAGGAAGTAACCATATAACAATTACAGCACGGAAACAGGCCCTCTCGGCCCTTCCAGTCCGTGCCGACCATTTGTTTTCCTTTGTCCCATCTACCTGCATTCAGACCATACCCCTCCATTCCCTTCACGTCCATATACCTATCCATTTTACTTTTAAATGTTAAAATCGATCCTGCCTCCACCACTTCTGCTGGAAGCTCATTCCACACAGCCACCACCCTCTGAGTAAAGAAGTTCCCCCTCACGTTACCCCTAAACTTCTGTCCCTCAATTCTCATGTCATGCCCTCTTGTTTGAATCTTCCCTACCCTCAATGGGAAAAGCTTATCCAAGTCAACTCTGTCTATCCCTTTCATCCTTTTAAAGACCTCAATCAAGTCCCCCCTTAACCTTCTGCGCTCCAAAGAATAAAGACCTAACTTGTTCAACCTTTCTCTGTAACATAGTTGCTGGAACCCTGGCAACATTCTAATAAATCTCCTCTGTACTCTCTCTATTTTGTTGACATCCTTTCTATAATTAGGCGACCAAAATTGTACGCCATACTCCAGAATTGGTCTCACCAATGCCTTGTACAATTTTAACATTACTTCCCTACTATATTCAATGCTCTGATTTATAAAGGCCAGCACACCAAAGGCTTTCTTTACCACCCCATCTACATACGATTCTACCTTCAGGGAACTATGCACAGTTATTCCTAGATCCCTCTGTTCCACAGCATTCCTCAATTCCCTACCATTTACCATGTACGTCCTATTTTGATTTGTCCTGCCAAGACGTAGCACTTCACACTTAACAGCATTAAACTCCATCTGCCATCTTTCAGCCCACTTTTCCAAATGGCCCAAATCTCTCTGTAGACTTTGAAAATCTACTTCATTATCCACAACACCGCCTATCTTAGTATCACCTGCATACTTACTTATCCAATTTTCCACCCATCATCCAGATCATTGATGTACATGACAAACAACAGTGGACCCAACACAGATCCCTGAGGCACCCCACTGGTCACCGGCTTCCAACCTGACAAACAGCCATCCACCATTACTCTCTGACATCTCCCATTCAGCCACTGTTGAATCCATCTTGCTACTCCGCATTAACACCCAAAGATTGAACCTTCTTAACCAACCTTCCATGGGGAACCTTGTCAAAGGCCTTACTGAAATCCATATAGACAACATCCACTGCTTTACTCTCATCAATTTCCCTAGTTACCACTTCAAAAAATTCAAGAAGGTTTGTCAAACATGACCTTCCAGGCACAAATCCATGTTGACTGTTCCTGATCAGACCCTGTTTATCCAGATGCTTATATATATTATCTCTAAGTATCCTTTCCATTAATTTGCCCACCACTGATGTCAAACTAATAGGTCTATAATTGCTAGTAGAGACGTTGGTGTGCTTTCTTGGTCATTGCTTCAATGTGGCTGGTCCAGGAATATTGTTGGTGATATTTATTCCTAAGAATTTGAAGATTTTGACCGAAGATTTCTACTTCGGCGCTATCAATGTAGACCTGGGTGTGTTTACTGCTTTGCTCCCTGAAGTCAATCACAATTTCCTGTATCTTGCTGACATTGAGGAAGAGGTGGTTGTCATATAGCTGATGGGACATTATATTGTAGGTGTACAAGACAATGGCGAGACTGCACTTGGACGATTACAGGCAGTTTTGGTCACCTTGAATGAATGAATGAATGAATGAATACGTTTATTGGCCAAGTATTCACATACGAGGAATTTGCCTTGGTGCTCCGCCCGCAAGTGACAACATGACATACAGTGACAGTTAGGAATGACACATAATACATTAAACATTAATAATAAAACATTATTGATTACACATGTGAATTAAATAAATTACCAGAGCAAAAGGAGGCTACAGATTTTTGGCTATTGAGTAGAGCAACTACTCGTGGGAAAAAGCTGTTTTTATGTCTGGCTGTGGCAGCTTTGACAATCCGGAGTCGCCTTCCAGAGGGAAGTGATTCAAAGAGTTTGTGGCCAGGGTGAGAGGGGTCAGAGATGATCTTGCCCGCTCGCTTCCTGGCCCTTGCAGTGTACGGGTCATCAATGGAGGGAAGGTTGCAGCCAATAACCTCTGCTGATCGGACGATTCGCTGCAGCCTCCAGGTGTCGTGCTTGGTTGCTGAGCCAAACCAGACCATGATGGAGAAGGTGAGGACAGACTCTACGATGGCCGTGTAGAATTGGACCATCATTGCCTGTGGCAGATTGTGTTTCCTCAGCTGCCGCAGGAAGTACATCCTCTGTTATGTGGGAAGTCAGGGACTCTGATTTTCGCCTCTGACCACAACACCTGTGGAAAATTGTGTCCAGGTGCATCTCCTGAAGGACCGTATTGGGGAATTGGAGCAGCAGCTGGATGACCTCAGGACCATCTGGGAAAATGAGAGCTTCCTGGACAGGTCTTACAGTGAGGTCGTCACGCCGAGGATACAGGAAGTGCGAAGGTGGGTGAGGAAGAGGAGTAATCGTGGAGAGCAGGAGACCCCGGTGGCTGTGCCTAATGAAAACAGGTACACCCTCTTGGGAGCTGTCAGAGCGGACGATGCGTCAGGTTTGAGAGGCAGCCAGGACTGTGATTCCAACCCTGGTGCCGAGGCTCAACGGGGTTGCGTGACGTCCGGCAGAGCCGTAGTGGTGGGCGACTCCATCGTCAGAGGTGCGGACAGGAGACTCTGCGGAAACAGGCGAGACTTCAGGATGGTGAGCTGCCTCCCTGGTGCCGGGGTCCACAACATCTCACACCGACTTCAGAACATCCTCGAGAGGGAAGGTGAACAGCCGGCAGTAGTTGTGCGTGTGGGCACAAGTGACATGGGGAAGAAGAGGAAGGAGGTTCTGCAACGTGAGTATAGAGAACTAGGTAGCAGGCTGAAAAACAGGACTTCTAGGGTGGTTATCTCTGGTTTGCTCCCAGTACCTCAAGCTGGTGAGTGAATGAACTCGGAGATAGGGGATCTGAATGTGTGGCTGAGGAGTTGGTGCAGGGGGCAGGGATTTAGATTTCTAGATCACTGGCATCTCTTCTGGGGTAGGGGTGACCTGTACAAAAGGGACAGGTTGCACCTTAACTGGAGGGGGACCGACATTCTGGCCGCAGGTTTGCTAGTGCTACACGGGTGGGTTTAAACTAAACAGTGGGAGGGGGAGTCAACAACATGGAAGCGTATGCGTGCAGTTAACGGGAAAGAGAGTGTAGGAAAGGTCACGTTTAAACTAACTGGGCAGGGGGATGGGAACCAATGCAAGGAGACAGAGGTTCATAAAAGGAGGACAGAAGCAGAAGGTAGAAGGGAGATAACAAAAACAAACCTGACAGCTTTGTGCCTTAGTGCGAGGAGCATTCATAGTAAGGTGGATGAATTTAATGAGCAGTTAGTAGTTAATGAATATGATATAGTTACAATTACGGAGACATGGCTCCAGGGTGACCACGGCTGGGAGCTGAACATGCAGGGGTATTCGATATTCAGGAAGGATAGACAGAAAAGAAGAGGAGGTGGGGTGGCATTGCTGGTCAAAGTGGAGACAAATGCAATGGCAAGGTGAGACATTAGCTTGGATGCTGTAGAATCGGTATGGGTAGAACTGCGAAATAGCCAAGGGCAGAAAACGCTTGTTGGATTTGTATACAGACCACCAAATAGCAAGAGTGAGGTTGGGGATAGCATCAAGCAGGAAATTAGGGATGCGTGTAGCAAAGGTACAGCGGTTATCATGGGTGACTTTAATCTACATTTAGATTGGGCCAATCAACTGGCGGCAGCGCTGGGGAGGATTTCCTGGAATGTAGATGGGATTGTTTTTTAAACCAGTATGTAGAATAACCGCCTCGAGCGCAGGCCATCCTAGACTGGGTATTGTGTAATGAGGAAGGATTAGTTAGCCATCTTGTTGTGCAAAGCCCCTTGGGCAACAGTGACCATAATATGGTGGCATTCTGCATTAGGATGGAGAGTGACACGGTTAATTCAGAGAATAGGGTCCTGAACTTGAAGAAAGGTGTCTGAAGGTATGAGACGGGAATTAGCTAGGATAGAGACAAATTATACTTAAAGGGTTGACGGTGGAGATGCAATGGCAAAGATTTAAAGACCGCATGGATGAACTCCAAAAATTGTTCATCCCTTTCTGGCGAAAAATAAAACGGGGAAGGCGGCTCAACCGTGGCTAATGAGGGAAAGCAAGGATAGTGTTAAAGCCACGGAAAAGGCTTATAAATTGGCCAGAGGAAGCAGCAAACTGGAGGACTGGGAGAAATTTAGAACTCAACCGAGGAGGACAAAGTCGTTCATTAAGAGGGGGAATAAAGGGAATGAAAGAAAGCTTGCGGGGAATATTACACATGATTCTAAAACTGATTCTTTAGATGTGTAAAAAGGAAAGGACTAGTGAAGACAAGGTCCCTTACAGTCAGAGACAGGTGAATTTATATTGGGACACAAGGAAATGGCAGAACAGTTAAACAAGTACTTTAGTTCTGTCTTCACTAAGGAAGACACAAACAATCTCCCAGAAATACTAGAGGACCGAGGATCTAGTGAGAGGTGGAACTGAAGGGAATCCCCATTAGTCAGGAAATGGTGTCAGGTAAACTGTTGGGACTGAAGGCAGATAAATCCCCAGCGCCTAACGGTCTGCATCCCAGAGTACTCAAGGAGGTGGCCCCAGAAATCGTGGATGCATTGGTGATCATTTTCTAATGTTCTCTCGACTCTGGATCAGTTCCTGTGGACTGGAGGGTAGTCAATTTAACCCCACTTTTTAAGAAAGGTGGGAGAGAGAAAACGGGGAATAAAAGACCAGTTAGCCTTACATCGGTAGTGGGGAAGATGATTGAGTCGATTATTAAAGATGTTATAGCAGCACATTTGGAAGCAGTGACGGGATCGGTCAAAGTCAGCATGGATTTATGAAGAGGAAATCATGCTTGACTAATCTACTGGAATTTTTTGAGGATGTCACAAGTAGAATGGCTAAGGAAACGCCAGTTGATGTGGTGTATCTGGACTTTCAAAAAGCCTTTGACAAGGTCCCACACAAGACTGCAGGCAACGAAATTTCGTTCAGACCGCAAGGTACTGAATGACAATAAAGTTTTCCAAGTTCCAAGAGATTAGTGAGCATCTATATTAAAGATTTAGACGAGGGAATTAAACGTGACATCTCCAAGTTTGCGGAGGACACAAAGCTGGGTGGCAGTGTGAGCTGCGAGGAAGATGCTATGAGGCTGCAGGAGGACTTGGACAGGTTGGTGTTTATGATTCAAGTAGAAATTCTTTATTGGAGTATCATTACAGAGGTAACACTCAACATGCTTTCATCCCTGTGTCCGACTCCAACTAACTAACGTCCAATAGACGTGACAGTTTAAATGGTTACTAACATACAGAAAACCCGGACTGGAATATATGAACCAGATGTGTAATATGAATGACAGTTATAATCAAGTAAGTTAATATGATTCATCTACAGTTGGGTGAGTGGGCAGATGCATGGCAGATGCAGAAAAATGTGGATAAATGTGAGGTTATCCACTTTGATGGCAAGAACAGGAAGGCAGATTATTATCTGAATGGTGTCAGATTAAGAAAAACGGGGCCTGGGTGCGCTTGTACATCAGTCACTGAAAGTAAGCATGCAGGTACAGCAGGCAGTGAAAAAAGCTAATGGCATGTTGGCCTTCATTGCGAGAGGATTTGAGTTTAGGAGCAAGGAGGTCCAACTGCAGTTGTACAGGGCCCTGGTGAGACCACACCTGGAGCATTGTGTGCAATTTTGGTCTCCTAATTTGAGGAAGGAAATTATTGCTATTGAAGGAGGGCAGCGTAGGTTCACCAGGTTAATTTCCAGATGGTGGGACTGACATATGATGAAAGAATGGGTCGACTGGGCTTGTATTCACTAGAATTTAGAAGGATGCGAGGAGATCTTAAAGAAACATATAAAATTCTTAAAGGATTGGACAGGGTAGATGCAGGAAAAATGTTCCCGATGTTGGGGCAGTCCAGAACCAGGGGTCACAGATTAAGAATAAGGAATAGGCCATTTAGGACTGAGATGAGGAAAAACTTCTTCACCTAGAGAGTTGTGAATCTGTGGAATTCTCTGTCACAGAAGGCAGCGGAGACCGATTCAGTGGATGTTTTCAAGAGAGAGTTAGATTTAGCTCTTCGGGTTAATGGAATCAAGGGATATGAGGAAAAAGCAGGAACGGGTTACTGATTTCAGATGATCAGCTATGATCATGCTGAATGGCGGTGCTGGCTCGAGGGGCCGAATGGCCTACACCTGCAGCTATTTTCTATGTTTCTATGGTTCAATGATGTACAAAGTTGAGGTCACAGTTAGTGTAGATGGATCATGTTGTTTGGTGTGGGCAAGTTGAGCCGAAGGGCCTGCTTCCACGCTGAATGACTGACAAGGTTGTGTTACACTGATTTTGCTGTTTTTTTTAAATTTAGTTTAGATTAGCTTTAGTAATGGACAAGGACTTTTGGCCCACCGAATACACGGGAAGCATCGTCACCCATTTACACCAGTGCTACGTTATCCCACTTTCTCATCCACTCCCTCCGGGGCAATGTTACAGAGGCAATTAACCCACAAACCCGCGCGTCGATGGGGTGTGAGAGGAAACCGGAGCACCTGAAGGAAACCCACGCGGTCACAGGGGAGATCATGCAAACTCCACACACAAACTGTTCCAGAGGTCAGGATCGAATTTGAGTCTCCGGCGCTGTGAGGCAGCAGCTCTAACAGCTACACCTGTGACAAACAAGCCCAATCTATATATCTATCTATCTATATCTATATATCTAGATATATTGCTCAAAGTCTGATCTTGACCGCTTTTGGCTCGCTGTGCTGTGTTTTCCGAGAGAACTCCCCCACCGACGGCCGTCATTTTTAGCCACCTCGCTCAGAGCCGCCCTCCACCTTCTGGGACCGGAAGATTTTTCCCATCGATTAAAAATCAGAGAGATATTAATGTTTTAAAATTGTTTGCCATTCTCTCTGCTGCCCCTGCTGGTGGGAGGGGGGGGAGGGACTATAAAACCCGGAAATGGTGTGCCTCACTCAGTCTCTGCAACATGGAGGAAGCGAGAGGTTCATGTCGCTCTGAAAAACACTAAACATGCAAATGGCTGTCTTTGGGGTGAGGTGGGAGTGCACTGCAAATGGCTGTCTTTGGGGTGAAGTGGAAATGCACTACAAATTGTTGTTTGGGTGGGGAGGGGGGGGTTTGGGGTGAAGTGGAAATGCACTGCAAATGGCTGTCTTTGGGGTGAAGTGGAAATGCACTACAAATGGTTGTTTGGGTGGGGGGGGGGGGGGGGTTTGGGGTGAAGTGGAAATGCACTGCAAATGGCTGTCTTTGGGGTGAAGTGGAAATGCACTGCAAATGGCTGTTTGGGCGGGTGGGGGGGGGGGGGTTGGGTTGAAGTGGAAATGCACTGCAAATGGCTATTTCGCTAAACGTGACAACTTCCTGTTTGCACTATATTGATTTTAGATAAAACGCTACCACTTACGGCTGTGATTTTTGGCCATCTTACTCAGTCCCCCTCCGCTCATCAGTGTTTAGTGTTTAAAAAATCTTGAGTCACGCCATGAAGGCCACACCTTTTCCGGTGGGAGGGGGAGGGATTATAAAACCCAGAAGTGTGGGTGTGGCTCAGTCTCTGCATGATGGGGGAGGGAGAGGTCACAACTCTGTCTGAGCTGTGAATCAACTGAACACGCTGAATGTCTACTGAACTGTGAGTGTGGTCTTTTGTGTGGTCTTATGGTGGTTTTACCCTGCTTGAAATGGTATGAAACTGCATTTGAATGTGGTGGCCTTGCACCCTGCATGAAATGGTATGAAACTGCATTTGAATGTGGTGTCGTTTCACCCTGCATGAAATGGTATGAAACTGCATTTGAATGTGGTGGCCTTGCACCTTCCTTGAAATGGTATGAAACTGCACTTGAATTTGGTGGCCTTGCACCCTGCTTGAAGTGGTAGGAAACTGAACCTGAATTTGGTGACCTTGCACCCTGCTTGAAGTGGTATGAAACGGCACTTGAATCTTGTGGCCTAGCACCCTGCTCGAAGAGGTAAGAAACTGCACTTGAATTTAGTGGCCTTGCACCCTGCTTGAAATGGTAGGAAAATGGATTTGAATTTGGTGGCCTTGCACTCTGCTTGAAATGGAATTTCAAGGAATAGCCATGAGTCAACTGCCAGCCCAACAGTCGTGAGTGAGCTGCCAGCACATCATGCTTGAGGGACTGAGCTGCCACCCTGAGAATCCATTTGGCCCACAATGTCCATACTAGCCCTCTGGAGACCAGTAGTCCCTGCAGCCAACAACACCCATACCAGCGATCCAGAAAGCCCCCCCCCCCCCCCCACTAGCCACCAATATTTGAATTGGTGGAGAGGTGGAATATTACGTTGGGGGACCAGCCCTCCTGTGTGAACATGGTATCCAACGGGTCCCACTTAGTCTAGTATGACTCTATAACTAAAACTTCACGTGCAGGAAGGAACTGCAATGCTGGTTTACACCGAAGGTAGACACAAGATGCTGGGGTAACTCAGCGAAGGAATAGGTGATGGTTTGGATCGAGATGTTTTGGAAGGGTCTCGACTCAAGAAGGGTCAGGAATCCAAGCGGCACCTATTCCTTTCCCCCAGAGATGCTGTCTGACCCGCTGAGTTACTCCAGCATTCGGTGTCCATCTAGAGGAGTTCCTTGCAGTGTTCTTTGAACCGACCACATACTGAGCAAGGCATGAGGGGAATGAAGATTGGGGATGAAAAGGCACAATAAAGAATTACATCAGCCTTTAAAATCAAAGTGCAAGCAATAAATTGAAGAGACTCTGCAACTTCATTTCTTGTGCAAATTTTATTTTAATAAACTTTGGCTTTTTAATGTATTCAAGGAATATGGAAGTTTAATGCTAATCCTCAATTGCTCAAGAGAATACAATTATGAGCTGTCTGCTATCGCATTAGTTTTTTTGTAGTGTTTTAATTTTATTAATTTGCTGGGCCAAACCAAGGGCAGCTGAGACTCAAGAACCTAGGATATGAATGGCGGTGACAAAGGCAGATTAATGGGCAGTTCATGTTCATAAATTCACAAATTATAGGAGTAGAATTAGGCCACTCGGCCCATCGAATCTACTCCGCTATTCAATCTTGTCTGACCTCTGCTTCCTAAGGACCTGTTTCCACGCTGCATCTCTAAACTAAACTAATTGGTCATGACATCATGTTCGGCACAGATATCATGGGCCGGAGGCCTTCTTCCTGTACTATTTTATGTACTGTGTTCCATGTCTCACATTATACAGGCGACAGGCCATAAGGTCATGTGATTGGAGTCTACTCCATTCTTCAATAATGGCTGATCTACTTCTCCCTTCTAACCCTATTCTCCTGCCTTCTCCCCATAACCCTTGACACCCGTTCTAATCAAGAATTTGTCTATCTCTGCTTTAGAAATATCCACTGACTTGGCCTCCACAGCCCTCTGTGGCAATGAGTTCCACAGATTAACTACCCTCTGACTAAAGAAGGTCCTCCTCACCTCCTTTCTAAAAGAGCGCCCTTTAATTCTGAGGGTATGACCTCTGGTCCTAGACTCTCCCACCAGTGGAAACATCCTTACCACATCCACTCTATCCAAGCCTTTCATTATTCGGTAAGTTTCAATGAGGTCCCCCCTCAACCTTCTAAACTCCAGCGAGTACAGGCCCAATGCTGCCAAACGCTCATCATATGCTAACCCACTCATTCCTGTAAACCTCCGCTGGACCGTCTGGAGACGGCACATCCTTCCTCAGATACAGGGCCCAAATTTGCTCACTGCACTCCAAATGCGGCCTGACCAGCGCCTTATAGAGCCTCAGCATTACATCTCTATTTTTGTATTCCAGTCCCCTTTATACAAATGCTGGCATTGAATTTTCCTTCCTTACTACTGATTCAACTGGTAACTCAACTTTCACTGTACCTTAACTGGTACATGTGCCAATAAACTGACCTTGAAACCTTGAAACTTACATTTACCAAGCCAATTAACCTACAAACCTGCACGTCTTTGGAGTGTGGGAGAAACTGAAGATCTCGGAGAAAACCCACGCAGGTCACGGGGAGAACGTACAAACTCGGTACAGACAGCGCCTGTAGTCGGGTTCGAACCCGTGTCTCCGGCGCTACATTCGCTGTAAGGCAGCAACTCTACCGCTGCTCCACTGTGACCGCCCTCATGAGGTGAACAGACCGGGTAGATGCACAGAGACTCTACCCTGTAGTTGGGGAATTGAAAATCAGAGGACATAGGTTTAAGGTGAGGTGGGAAAGATTTTATAGGAACCCGAGGGCTAACTTTTTCATGAAATTCATTAACTATCTGAGCTCAGGTTTCAGATGTTCAGTCACTCTACACCTCCATCCCCACCAGGAAGGCCTTAAAGCCTTCCGTTTCTTCCTTGACTGCAGAACCATCCAATGTCCCTCTACTCCACCTAGCGGAGCTGGTCCTCACCCTCAACAACTTCTCCTTTGACTCCTCCCACTTCCTCCAAGGCGCCTGCATGGGCCCCAGCTATGCCTGCCTCTTTGTAAGTAGGGTAAGTTGAACAATCCCTGTTCCAGGCGAACGCTGGCCCTATCCCCAAACTCTATCTCTGTTACATTGATGACTGCATTGGTGCTGCCTCCTGCACCCATGCAGAACTCATGGACTTCATCAACTTCACAACCAATTTCCATCCTGCACTCAAATTTACTTGGACCTTCTCCGACACCTCCCTCCCCTTTCTTGATCTCACAGTCTCCGTCACAGGAAATAGACTATTGACTGATGTCTGTTACAAACCCGCTGACTCCCACAAATATCTCGACTACACATCTTCCCACCCTGCTTCCTGCAAAGACTCAATCCCCTACTCCCAATTCCTCTGTCTACGCCGCATCTGTGCCCAAGATGAGACGTTCCATACTAAGACATCCAAGATGTCTTCATTCTTTTAGGAACGTGGATTCCCTTCTCCCATCATAGATGAGGCCCTCTCTTGTGTTTCCTTGGTATCCCACAGCTCCGCCCTTGCTCCCCCTCCTCCTGAGTCGCAACAGAGACAGAGTCCCCCTAGTCCTTACCTTCCACCCCATCAGCCGTCGCATACAGCACATAATCCTCCAAACTTTCTGCCACCTCCAAGAGGATCCCACCGTTAGCCACATTTTCCCATCTCCACCCCTTTCCACCTTCTGCAGAGACCGTTCCCTCCGCAACTCCCTGGTTAACTCATCCCTTCCCACCCAAACTGCTCCCTCCCCAGGTACCTTCCCCTGCAACCACAGGAGATGCAACACCTGTCCCCATACCTCCTCCCTCGACTCTGTCCAGGGACCCCGACAGTCCTTTCTGGTTGGGCAGCGATTCACTAGCACCTCCTCCACCTCATCTACTGTATCCGTTGTTCAAGATGTGGACTCTTATACATCGGCGAGACCAAACGCAGACTGGGCGATCGTTTCATGGAACACCTTCGCTCAGCCCGCCTGAACCAACCTGATCTCCCGGTTGCCGGTAACTCTCCTTCCCATTCCCACACAGACCTTTCTGTCCTCCGTCTCCTCCATTGTCAGAGTGATGCTAAACGCAAATTGGAGGAACAGCATCTCATATTTCGCTTGGGCAGCTTACAGCCCAGTGGTATGAATATTGATTTCTCTAACTTCAAGTAACCCTGGCATTCTCTCTCTCTCTATCCCTCCCCCACCCAAGTCGCACCAGCTTCTCATTTTCACCCTACAAACAGCTTACAAAGGCCTGCTTCCTTTATCATCGTTACTTCTTTGCATATCTTTCATTCATTGTTCTTTATCTCTCCAAATCACCGTCTATATCTCTCGTTTCCCTTATCCTTAAGAAGTCTTGACCCAAAACGTCACATTCCTTCTCTCCAGTGATGCTGCCTGTCCCGTTGAGTTACTCCTGCTTTTTGTGCCTATCTTTGAGCTCAGGTTGAGTCCAGTTTAGTGATACAGAATGGAAACGGGTATTGGGACCATCGATTCCGTGCCGATCGTCGATCGTAGTGCAGTGCTCGGACCTCAATGGCACGGTGCAGTAGATGAATATGTTGCGCTTGTGAAACGATTGAACAGATACACACCTTCATTGAGAAGATTGCTGGTTGCTACAGATTATTACGTTGTACAACACCTCCCTCTGCTGAATAATGTGCGTATAACCACCAGCAGAATAAGTTGCTGCGATTTTGTTCAGTGAGAATTCAGGCAAGTGAACCATCCGACCACAACCAGAGAGCAGTGCTGAACTACCATCTACCTCTTTGGTGACCCTCGGACTATCCTTGATCGGACTTTTCTGGCTTTACCTTGCACTAAACATTATTCCTTTATCACGTGCATCTATACCTGTGCAGACTAACTGGCTAGAGTTTTACGGACATTTTCAACCTCTCATTACTGAGGTCTGAGGTTTCCATCTGCTTTAAGAAAGCAATAATAATACCGGTGCCCAAGAAGAGCAAGGTGACGTGCCTATCGATCAATGGCACTAACGTCCATGGTAATGAAGTGCTTTGAGAGGTTGATTATGGTGTATATGAACTCCTAACTCCACACGAACCTCGACCCACTACAGTTTGCCTACCGTCACAACACTTCAATGGAGGACGCAATCTCACTGGCTCTCCACTGGACCATTTGGACAATAAAAACACATACGTCAGGCTTTTGTTCATAGACTACAGCTCGGCGTTCAATACCATCATCCCTTCCAAGCTGCTTACCAACCCACCATCCTCATCTTTGGAACCCTGTGCATAGGGGAGAGGGTAGGGCCAAAGATGTCCTGGTTGGGTTGCTCCTGGGCCTGGCCAAGCTGGCCATCCGTGAGTCACGGTGCCAGGCGGAAGAGGGTTCTGCCCGAGCCAGCTATCTGCCCTTTTTCCGGGGTTACATCCATGCCCGGGTGGTGCTAGAATGGGACTATGCACTGTTCACGGGCACCCTGGGGGATTTCCGGGATCACTGGGCAACGCAGGGGGTTGAATGCATCTTTGACAAGGATTGTAACATAGTTGTATAATAGTTAATTTAGTATATTTGTTTGTCGTGTATTATGTGGTGGGTTCTCTTTTGTTTTATTGCATTGTAAATATTATTTCTAATAATTGAATACATTTTTTATTTAAAAAAAACAAAAAACTAGATACCAGGTTGCCGTGAATGTATCCTTGACAAGGAGTGTAAGATAGTTGTATGATAGTTTATCGTTTGTCGTGTATTAAGGTGGTGGGTTTTGTTTTGATTTTTTACTGTACTGTATATATTATTTTAATATTTCAATAAGTATTGAGTATATAAAAAAAAGCTGGTTACCATGCTCCGGGAACTGGGTCTCTGCAACTGGCCTCTGCAACTGGCCTCTGCAACTGGATCCTCGACTTCCTCATCCACAGTCTGTTCGAATTGGCAGAAACACTTCATCCTCATTAACAATCGGTACGGAAGCACCTCAAGGCTGCATGCTCAGCCCTCTGCTCTACTCACTCTATACTCATGACTGCATAGCCGGACACAGTACAAACTCCATCATCAAGTTCGCCCACGACACTACCGTTGTTGGACGAATGAGTTGGTGGTGATGAGTCAGCGTATAGAAATTAGATCGACCGATTGACCAAGAAGAAGGATGAGGACCCACAATCCCGTTTATATCAATGGCGGAGAGAGTAATAAACGTCTGGGCGTGCATAGTTCCAAAGATCTTTCCTGGTCCCAGCACACTGATGCAATTATAAATAAAGCACATCAACGCCTCTACTTCCTGAGAATATTACAGAGATTTGGTACGTCAAAGAGGATTCTCTTGAACTTCTACAGGTGTACAGTAAAGAGCATACTGGCTGGTTGCATCGTGACCTGGGTTCGGCAATTTGAACGTCCAGGAACAAAAAGTTGCGAACACTGCCCAGTCCATCACCAGCTCTGACCTCCCCACCATCGAAGGGATTTATTGGAGTCAATTCCTCAAAAAGGCAGCCAGCATCATCAGAGACCTACACCATCCTGGCCGCATGCTCATTTCACCATTGCCATTGGGAAGAATGTACAGGAGCTTGAAAATTGTAACGTTCAGGTTCAGGTATTGTCTTTCTGCTGACTGGTTAGCATGCAACAAGAGCTTTCCACTTTACCTCGGTACACGTGACAATAAACTAAACAGATTGAACCAAGATGTGTAGGTGGCCCGGTGGTGCAGCATTGGAGTGGCTGCCATACGGCACCAGAGGCCCGGGTTCAGCCCTGACTACGGGTGCTTTCAGTACGGAGTTTGTCCGTTCTCCCTGTGAATCATGTGGGTTTTCTCCAAGTGCTACGGTTTCCTCCCACATTCCAAATACATGCAGGTTTTTATGTTAATTGCCTTGTGTACATAGTTCTAGAATGTACGATTGAACTAACGTACAGGGTGATTGCTGGTCAGTGCGGACTCTGTGGCCGAAGGGTCTGTTTACGCACTGTATCTCTAAAAGTCTATTATTATTATAATTATTAACATCTATATAACCAGAAGTCTCATCTTGACACTTCCTGTCTGCGGTGTAGATTAATTTTAGAAAAAATGCTACCCTATATCGCTATGATCTTTGGCCATCTTACTCACAGTACTCCTCCGCTGAGACAGCCCTGAGGATTTTTCCGATCGATTAATAATAAAGTTATGAGTGTTTAAAAAATCTTGAGATCAGCTGATTGGTCCACTCGCCTGTCAATCACCATGATGAAGGTAATGCCCCTTCCAGGGGGGCAGGACTAAAACCACGGATGCCTGGACGTGAGCCAGTCACTCTGGAAGATCGCAAGGGAGAGGCCACAACTGTGATTCTAAGTTGCGAATCAACTGAACTGTGAGTCTTGCAATAAATGATTTGTTAGCCCTTAATGCAATGAATAGTTTGGCCTACCCTGCCTGTGCTTGAAACTGCAATGCAAAATTGAAAATGAAATGACAATGCCATGAGTTGATTGGCCTGCCCTGCCCGTGCTTGAAACTGCAATGCAAAATTGGAAATGAAATGACAATGGCATGAGTTGTTTGGCCCGCCCTGTCTGTGCTTGAAACCTCAATGCAAAATTGGAAATGAAATGACAATGCCATGAGTTGCTTGGCCTTCCCTGCCTATGCTTGAAACTGTAATGCAAAATTGGAAATGAAATGATAATGCCATGAGTTATTTGGCCTGCCCTGTGCTTGAAATGGATTGACCTGACTTGAAATGGATTGACTTCACTTGAAATGGATTGACTTGACTTGACTTGAAATGGATTGAATTTACTTGAAATGGATTGACATGACTTGAAATGGATTGACGTGACTTGAAATAGATTGACTTGACTTGACTAAAATTAGTGCACGTGGTATTGGGGGTAGGGTGTTGATGTGGATAGAAAATTAGTTGGCAGACAGGAAGCAAAGAGTAGGAGCGAACGAGTCCTTTTCAGAATGGCAGGCAAGGCTCGGTGTTGGGGCCGCAACTGTTTACCATATATATCAATGATTTGGAAGCGGGAATTAGGAGCAACACTAGCAAGTTTGCGGATGACACAAAGCTGGGTGGCAGTGTGAACTGTGAAGAGGATGTTAGGAGGTTGCAGGGTGACCTGGACAGGTTGAGTGAGTGGGCAGATGCGTGGCAGATGCAGTATAATATAGATAAATGTGAGGTTATCCACTTTGGTGGCAAAATCAAGGGGGCAATTATTATCTCAATGGGGTTTGGTTAGGTAAGTGGGGGGTACAGGGAGACCTGGGCATCCTTGTTACCCGCTCACTGAGGGTTGACATGTAGGTACAGCAGGCAATGAAGAAAGCTAATGGAATGATGGCCTTCATAATAATAAGATTTCAGTATAGGAATAGAGAGGTTCTTCTGCAGTTGTGTAGGGTTCTGGTAAGACCACAACTGGAGGATTGCGTACAGTTTTGGTCTCCTAATTTGAGGAAGGACATCCTTGTGATTGAGGCAGTGTAACGTAGGTTCACGAGATTGATCCCTGGGATGGTGGGACTGTCATATGAGGAACGATTGAAAAGACTAGACTTGTATTCACTGGAGTTTATAAGGGTGAGGGGGGTTCTTATAGAAACATATAAAATTATAAAAGGACTGGACAAGCTAGATGCAGGAAAAATGTTCCCAATGTTGGGCGAGTCCAGAACCAGGGGCCACAGTCTTAGAATAAAGGGGAGGCCATTTAAGACTGAGGTGAGAAAAATTGTTTTCACCCAGAGAGTTGTGAATTTGTGGGATTCCCTGCCACAGAGGGCAGTGGAGGCCAAATCACTGGATGGATTTAAGAGAGAGCTAGATAGAGCTCTAGGGGCTAGTGGAGTCAAGGGATATGGGGAGAAGGCAGGCACAGGTTATTGATAGGGGACGATCAGCCATGATCACAATGAATGGCGGTGCTGGCTCGAAATGCCGTATGGCCTCCTCCTGCACCTATTTTCTGTTTCTATGGGTTGACTTGAATTGATTTGAAATGGATTAACTTCACTTGAAATGCATTGACTTGACCTGACTTGGAAATGATTGACTTGACTTGAAATGGATTTAAATAGATTGTCGGCCGTGCACTCACTGTGCGTGACTTAACTTGACCCACGACACCTATGCTAGTGCACCAGAAAGCCCTTCTGGGTCAGAGGTGGAATCTCCCCATAGAGCTGGGCCTTGGTGACATGGTCCCTCCAACTGACACTTTGAACATTTCTGAGAGTTCGGGTGTAGGTACCATCGAGAGACTTGGACAGTGCTCGAGTGAGAGTCCACGCCTCACACCCGTACAATAATATGGTCTCTACAGTGGCATGGAAGTTGCAGTTTGAGACCCTTAGACATCCGAGACGTCCAGATTTTCTCCATGTTATTGAAGTCTAAACAATGTCTAAAACTAGTGTACGGGGTGACTGTTGGTCAGCACGGACCCGGTGCGTTGAAGGCCCGTTTCCACGCTGCATCTCAAACTTAGACGAAGGAGTTGACAAAGCAGTCATTGAGACAGGCAGTTCAATCTACTGAACTCAGGATTGGGGAAGGTTTGCAAGTGATACCTGGGAGGGTTTAAACTATGTTGGCAAGGGAGCAGGATCTAAAACACTGTGAGGCAGGTGGGTGACTGGAAATCGATAGAGAAAGTGACTGACAGTAAATTCAGTAGACAGGATGGGCAGGAGCACGGCAGGGAGCGAGGAAAGATGGTTAGATTACATTGCAGATGTTTCAAAGCAAGAGGCCTGACAGGTAAAGTGGATGGATTCAAAGCATGGATAGGTACGTGCGACTGGGACATTATAGCCAAACTCAGCTAAATAGAGTGAAAAGGTCATAAGGCCATATGGTCATGTGATAGGAGCAGAATTAGGCCATTCGGCCCATCAGGTCTACTCCGCCATTCAGCCGTGGCTGATCTATCTCACCCTCCTAACCCCATGCTCCGGCGAGTACAGCCCCAGTGCCATCAAACACCTATCACCTAACCCACTCATTCCTGGGATCGTTCTTGTATGGGTGGTGGGCACATGAAACAAAGTAGTTGAGGTAGGTACAATATCAACATCGAAACGACAGTTGGATAGGCCACGTGGCTGTCTGCAAGAGAACCGGAGAGCAGCACGGAGGCGCAGCGGTAGAGTTGCTGCCTCACAGCGCCAGAGACCCAGGATCGATCCCGACTACGGGTGCTGTCTGCATCGAGTTTTTCTGTTCTCCCCGTGATCACATGGGTTTTCTCCGGGATCTTCAGTTTCCTCCCACACTCCAAAGACGTACAGGTTTGTAGGTTAATTGGCTTGGCATAAACATGTAAATGGTCCCCAGTGCGTGTGCGGGGATCGGCGGTCGGCTCGGACTCGGTGGGCCGAAGGGACTGTTTCCATACTGTACCTCTAAACTAAACTAAACTGAAGAGAGCCGGCGACGGCGGAAGCACGAGCTAGGGCTGGTGCAAGAGTGAACCAGGGTCTATACCTACCACGCACTCAAGGTTGGCTGTGGGAGACTCCCACGCAGGGCACAAAAGGCTGAAGGTGGCCGGGTGGGCGAGGAGATGGACGACGGAGGCGACGGCTGGAGGCCCTACAGCAGCCTGGGTCTCGCCTGGATCGGGCCCCGCTTCAGGAGACCAGGCGCACAGACCAGGCTGGACTTAAGAAAATGGCGCCAAAACGTGGCAAATCTTGCATGCGGTCTCAGTGGACTTTTTCTATGCTGGACACAAAATACTGGTATAACTCAGTGGGACGGGCAGCATCTCTGGAGAGAAGGGATGGGTGAAGTTTCGGGTCGAGACCCTTCTTAAGATTCATGTCTCGACCCGAAACATCACCCATTCCTTCTCTACAGAGATGCGGCCTGTTCCGCTGAGTTCCTCCAGCATTTTGTGTCTATCTTTGATTTAAACCAGCATCTGCAATTACTTCCTACACATTTTGAGTAATTCTTTGCTCTCTGTAGTATTTGGAAATTGTGCAGAAAAATCATTTCACTGTGCATTTACACACAAGAGTCATTGTGGAAACAGACCCTTCGACCCAACCTGCCCACTCTGGCCAACGTGTCCCGGCTACACTACTACCACCTGCCTGTGTTTGGTTCCTATCCCTCGAAACTTGTTCTATCCATGTACCTGTCTAACTGTTTCTTAAACGTTGGGATAGTCCCATCCTCAACTACCTCCTCTGGCAGCTTGTTCCATACACCCACCACCCTTTGTGTGAAATAGTTACCCCTCAGATTCCTATTAAATCTTTTCCCCTTCACCTTGAACCTATGTCCTCTGGTCCTCGATTCCCTTACTCTGGGCAAGAGGTTCTGTGCATCTACCCAATTTATTCCTCATGATTTTGTACACTAATTTTATACACGTGACAATAAAGAACACACAGACAATTGACACACAGTCTCTTGCCCAGATTAGGGGAATCGAGGACCAGGTTTAAGGTGAAGGGGCAAAGATTTAATTGGAACCCGAGGGACAAGATTCTCACCCAAAAGATGAGGTAGTTGAGGCAGGTACTATCTGAGGTATTGATCTGGGACCCAGACTTCCCAGCACCAGCTAGCAGACTGTGGCTTCTTATACAGAAAGGGCTAATAGGCCGTAAATACATGAATCATCTGCTTTATTTTGGCCACGATTTATATTCCCCCCTCTTATCATATGATAACCTATCATCAATGATAGATAAGGTGCAATGGTGACTGTTCCAATTCAACAAACATATTAACAACAAGATGTTGATGTATTTTCCCAGAATTCCATCAAGCTTCCCGAGTTTTCGTGGGCTTTGCTTCATGATACCCGTCTGATGAGTCTTCACCTCCCGAGTTTTCATGGGCATGAATCCCCTCCATCCATCTTGCTAATTCATCTGTGCTTGATCCATAGTAGAGTATGACGTTTCTAAAAGAACCTTGGATAAAGTAAGTTGGCAGTCCATACTTCCACTGATACTCCTACAGTGGTGGAGATGTACCCACACATTCTTCCCTTCCACTCTCAACAGAGAGCCTCTCTCTGTACACTGCTCCTACTCTATAATACAATTCTTCCAACACTAGGATCAATGCTAGAATGCGGTCAGTCATCTCTGCAGCCAGACAGTGAAAAGTGATAATTTCAAGTGTACTTTTAATGAAGGTTTCTCATATGAATTTCAGCTGAGTTCAGTCCAGCTGAAATTAATACTTTAATCCAGCCAAATTCTTTCTTAGCTTTTAATTTAACTGATTTAGGGTCTGTCGCACCCATTTTACAATCCAGCAGCTTGTGGTCAATATTCACAAATCAATTGCAGCAGAATTCCCAGCTGTTTACATACTTTTCATCAATTTGTTTTAATATATTGTGGATCATTATTTAAACCAAATCAGACAGGGATACCAAATCTTGGGATAATTTCCTTGATAATAGTAGCCGCTTTATTATCAAGGTTTGGATAAATTTTGATCCACCGGTCAAATGCATCGACTCTGACAACAAGTACCCACTCCCCTGGTACTTCCTCCAACTCAATGTAATTCTTCTTTCCAGGTGGTCAGCATCGACTTCCTGAGGGAGCCTTGTCACTCGAACTTTCTCATTCCTTATCATTCTTATGCTATATCTCACACTCCATGGATATTCTTTCATATATGCCAATATCGCAATACTGTCAGGTTCTGTCCTTTCCTTGTTGATCGCTAAACAATCCCGTCCCATCTCCGGCTGTCTTTCTGGGGGTGAGACAAGAAAAGATACCAGGTCGTAATCAAATTTCCAATTACTTTTGAACCAGATCCCATAAGCCATCTTTAAATGCCAGATTGTATTTCTTCTTTTGCACTACTATGGTCCTGAATCATGTCCCACACTGTCAGGGATTACATTTACAACTGGTCACAAATTATTCATAGTAGTTAGAAATTAGGCGTAAAGTGGGTGTCCCTGAGCCACAGAGCTCACAGCCTCATTCTTATGTTTCCATATTTAATTTGGAATTGCCCATCCAGACAAAGTATTACAGTGATGGTTTCTTTCAAGGTGGAGTTTGCTTCAATGGTCTTTAGAGGCTTTCTGTACTTTTCCAGTTTCCCGAGATTTAGTTATTTTTCCTTACTGGTGTCAATAGACAATAGGTGCAGGAGTAGGCCATTCGGCCCTTCGAGCCAGCACCGCCATTCAATGTGGTCATGGCTGATCATCCCCAATCAGTACCCCGTTCCTGCCTTCTCCCCATATCCCCTGACTCCTATTTTTAAGAGCCCTATCTAGCTCTCTCTTGAAAGCACCGAGAGAACCGGCCTCCACCGCCCTCTGAGGCAGAGAATTCCACAGACTCACCACTCTCTGCGAGAAAAAGTGTTTCCTCGTCTCAGATCTAAATGGCTTACTCCTTATACTTAAACTGTGGCCCCTGGTTCTGGACTCCCCCAACATCGGGAACATGTTTCCTGCCTCTAGTGTGTCCAAGCCCTAAACAATCTTATTTGTTTCAATGAGATCCCCTCTCATCCTTCTAAACTCCACAGTGTACAAGCCCAGCTGCTCCATTCTCTCAGCATATGACAGTCCCGCCATCCTGGGAATTAACCTTGTGAACCTATGCTGCACTCCCTCAATAGCAAGAATGTCCTTCCTCAAATTAGGGAACAAAAACTGCACACAATACTACAGGTGTGGTCTCACTAGGGCTCTGTACAACTGCAGAAGGACCTCTTTGCTCCTATATTAGATATCTGTTGTTATAAAGGCCAACTTTATAAGTCATTTGCTTTCTTCACTGCCTGCGGCACCTGCATGCTTACTTTCATAGACTGATGTACAAGGACCCCCAGATCCCGTTGTACTTCCCGTTTTCCCAACTTGATGCCATTTAGATAGTAATCTGCCTTCCTGTTTTTGCTACCAAAGTGGATAACCTCACATTTATCTACATTAAGATTCATCTGCCATGCATCTGCCCACTCCCCCAACCTGTCCAAGTTACCCTGCATTCTCATAGTATCCTCCTCACAGTTCACACTGCCACCCAGCTTTGTGTCATCTGCAAATTTGCTAATGTTACTTTGAATCCAATACCAATGAAGTGCTTTGAAAGGCTGGTCCTCTCCCACATCAAATCCAGCATCCGTGCATCATTGGACTCTCATTAATTTGCATACAGGGCAAATAGATCCAAAGAGGATGCCATCTCTGTGGCTCTCCACACTGTCCTGACCCACCTGGAAAGACAGGGCACGTACGCGAGGATGCTCTTCATAGACTATAGCTCTGCCTTCAATACGGTCATCCCCACCAAGCTCACCACCAAACTCCACCAGCTAGGCCTCAGCTCACTGATATGCGATTGGATCCTGAATTTTCTGACGGTGCGACCGGAGGCAGTGAGACTGGGGCCGCACCTGTCCTCCACTATCACCCTGAGCACCGGCACACCACAGGGCTGTGTACTGAGCCCCATGCTCTACTCCCTCTTCACCCACAACTGTCTTCCTGCATTTGACAACAACACCATTGTCAAGTTTGCAGACGACACAACGGTGATCGGGCTGATCACCAACGGTGATGAAACAAAATACAGAGCTGAGGTGCAGAACCTGGCGGACTCGTGCTCACGGAACAACTTGTCGCTAAACACCTCCAAGACCAAGGAGCTGATTATCAACTTCAGGAGGTCACAGAATGGGGAATACGCCCCAATCTCCATCTACGGGGACAGTGTGGAGAGAGTGTCCATCTTCAAGTTTCTGGGCACTCACATCTCAGAGGACCTCACATGGTCCACCAACACCGCTGCGCCGGTCAAAAAGGCACAGCAACGACTGTTCTTCCTAAGAACATTGAAACGGACTGGTCTGCCCCAACAGCTGCTGACGACCTTCTACCGCTGCACCACAGAGAGCATACTAACGAATGGCATCTCTGTGTGGTATCTCAGCTGCACGGAGGCGGAGAGGAGAGCGCTTCAGCGCGTTGTCCACAGAGCGCAAAAGATTATTGGGATACCGCTACCAGCCTTGGAGGGTATCTACCACACACGGTGCCTCAGGAAGGCCGTCAGCATCTATAAAGACTCCTCTCACCCTTGTAATGGACTGTTCGAACTACTCCCTTCCGGCAGACGTTACAAGGCCTTCTACGCCCGCACCTCCAAACTCAGGAACAGCTTCATTCCCAGAGCTATAGCGGCTCTGAACCGGCCCTGCTGAGTGCCCCCCACCCCCATGGACTGTCTCCCTCGGATGGTCACGTCGCACAGACACATCTGCACTTTGGTCTGGTTTGACTGTTTTACTGGTCTAATGTTCTTTTTACAAACCTTGTTCTCGGGGTATCTAAACCTAAATTTTATTAGTCGTTTAAGTTATGACATTGGATGGAAGTTGCAAACCAAATCTCATTGCACTTATGTGTAATGAAAATAAAATATATTATTATTATTATTATTATTATTATTATTATTATTATTAATCCCTTCATCCAAATCATTGATGTATATTGTAAATAGCTGTGGTCCCAGCACCAAGCCTTGCGGTACCCCACTAGTCACTGCCTGCCATTCTGAAAGGGACCCGTTAATCCCTACTCTTTGTTTCCTGTCTGCCAATGACATTCTTGCCATAGAGGAAAAGATATTCTTGCCATAGAATGAGGTACAGAGAAGATTCACCAGACTGATTCCTGGGATGTCAGGACTTTCATATGAAGAAAGACTGGATAGACTTGGCTTGTACTCGCTAGAATTTAGAAGATTGAGGGGGGATCTTATAGAAATGTACAAAATTCTTAAGGGGTTGGCCAGGCTAGATGCAGGAAGATTGTTCCCGATGTTGGGGAATTCCAGAGCAAGGGATGAGAAACACATTTATCACACAAAGAGTGGTGAATCTCTGGAATTCTCTGCCACGGAAGGTAGTTGAGGCCAGTTAATTGGCTATATTTAAGAGGGAGTTAGATGTGGCCCTTGTGGCTGAAGGGATCAGGGGGTATGGAGAGAAGGCAGGTACGGGATACTGAGTTGGATGATCAGCCATGATCATATTGAATGGCGGTGCAGGCTCGAAGGGCCGAATGGCCTACTCCTGCACCTAATTTCTATGTTTCTATGTGACCACTTCTCTATCCATGTCAGCACTGTACCCCCAATACCATGTCCCCTAATTTTGTCAAATATTGGGTTCTTCTGTATGTTAGGTTTGGCACTAGGGTGCGTGTAGAGCAGCTCTATCTCCGAGTCAATTGTTGATTTGTATATGGATCTTCTTTTTCTTCTTGATGTTAAATTTGCAGGAGTAGGAATACCACTATGAGGAGCAACCTTTCCTGTCTTTTGGCATTTCCTAGATTGTGAATGTTGTTGGTGGCCTCTGATCTTGGACATTGAAGGGACAGGACAGTTACTTCTCTCTGGGGAGCTACTTGGATGGAATTGATGGTTACACATCCTACCCGAGCTGTGTCTTCTGCCCATTCTTGACGGTTCACATGCTCGTTTACCTCACTGCCCAGATGATGGCATATATGGGCAACACTGTCCTGAAGGCACAACAAACTTAACAACACTTTATTGCTTCTGCTTCTCATTCCTATACCTCCTGCACTCACCGACATTTCAGTGGAAATCATAGATTCCATCTCTTCCTTCCCTAGTGCCAATCTGATTCCCTTTGAGTTCTTCTTTTAACACCAGCTACTTGGTCTCCTTTTTCAGTTTCTTTATTATTTTTTGTACTTCGTTCTGTCTGTGGCCTTTTCTTGGTTTGGTGATCCTAATCTGATACAATTAAAGTAGTTTCTTGGGATTGCTACCTTCCCTTTATAATTTCCTTACAGGTATTTGTGGGCCTTTCTGCAGCATTCGCGATTCTGGATACTTGTTCTTGTTATTCTCCCTGTACCATCTCAGTGCTATGAGGAGGGTATGCTCCATTCTCACAGATTTTTATTTATGGGCTCTGAAGCAGGGGTTAGGTCATTCCGTCTACATATTCTGGACTGGCTGGCGGATCAGGGCTACAAGAATGGATTGGATTGCGAAAAAGATGTTGGCTTTCTCACTCCCTGATCCTCTGGCCAGCTTCCTCTTGGTTCCTTTTGATCTTTAGGACCCCGAGTGTCCCTATAACCCCTAGGGATCCAAAGTCTCCTTGGACCTTGTGACCCTCTCCTTCGACCCCTTCCTCCTCTTCGTTCTCTCATGGGGCAAGTTCTACTTCCCCACAATCATAGCACTGATCTGATCTCACTGTCTTATAACTACTCCAATGTAACAGAGGAAATGGGCTCCTGGGTAGATATATCTGGTGAGATAATCTGGTGAGATCCAGATTTCAGATTCTTCTTCTGTCATCTTCTTTTTAGGATTTCCCCGTCCTATGATTGCCATTGGTTTATCTTCTACATGTTTTATCTTCTCCCTCTGGTATCTCACTGCCCGAGCCATCTGAGCGACACTGTTGTTGGACCAGTCAGTGATATTGGTTTTACATTGACAGCAAGACAGCTCAATAATGTGGATAATTTGCCCCCCTCTGAACTCCAGTACACCTGATTGACTTAAATATAACCCCGAAAATCGTTTCAGGAATTCACCTGCCTCCTCTTCTTCTCTAGGTTTGATTTCCAAATTCCTAATCAAATCAATCGGTTCCTTGAAGGAATTTGTAAGGGCAGTGTAAATCGCCGCCTCTTTTGCACCCTCTTCCGTTTGCACCTCCGGCAAGGCTTCATAGGTGGAATATCCCCAAGCTGCCAAAAATCTAACATTCTCTGCAGGGGTGATTGATTGCTGCAATACCTCCCATAAGTCTTGAGAGTTAGTGTAATGCCCGTACACTGTGAGTCTTGAATACTTCCCAAATGAAGCAGGCAATTCCTTCTTGTCTGGGATCTTGCTTATTACTGTTGTTGTACTAGGCTTCAATGGAGTGTGGGTGTCTGTAGCCCGGAGATGACCTGCACCCGCTGCGCTAACCAAATCAAAAGTAGGAGTAGGCACTTTTCTAACAGGGAATTGCCTACAGGTAATCCGCTCTGCTCTCATAATGCCGGCGATATCGGGATCGGTTTTCATATGGCCAGCTATCGTCTCATCCTCAGAAGCATTAATCTCCTCACTGAAGGGATCCCTGTACTTTTCAAACGTAGAAACATAGAAATTAGGTGCAGGAGTAGGCCATTCAGCCCTTCGATCTTTTAACATCTGCTGCCCATCTGGTTCGTTCAAGCACCGGCTCACAAGGACATTTTGGAGATGGTACCATTCCCTTAAGACTTTTGTCTTTTAACTCTGGCTCGATCTTAACCTTCCTCCTAGATCCATGAATCACTGAACTATCTGTTGCCAGTAAAGCAATCGGGGCCAGAGAATCCCTTGCTAGTGTCTCCACTGCGGATATGAATTTAGTGGGTGGAGTCAAAGGTGCTGTCTAATCCACTTGAGTGCGATGCTCACAGACCGAACAGGGTATATTGGGACTAGGAACGTGAGAAGAATGAAGGGAAGGCTGTGAGTCTTGACTTAAAAGGCCCATCCATCTGTGAGGGATAAAGTGATTAAACCCCATTAAAGTAAGGAGTTTTAAAGAGAATCCGAACTGAGAGGGGCTGGAGAGAGGGTTCTGACACAGCTGTGTCTGAAGGTTGCCAGACCCATCCTTGAGTCCTTGAGTAAGAAGTAATAGCATTGTATAGCAGTAGAAGGGAGTGATGTAGAGAGATCCCTATCAGTGGAAGGGAGTGATAGATGGGACCCTTGTCACTATAGCTTAGCTTTAGGACTGATATAGGAGAACTGAGAGGGTTCACTAGGAGGTGAGTAAAACTAGGGTAGGTCATGAGCAACTGAGCATGCTTAATAGAATAAATGAATATTACAACACACCCCTGGTCAAGAAACTGCTCATTACCATGAAACATGTTTGAACATGCGATGTATGATATGGGAGGTGCGAGGGGATGTACGGTGGGATGTACCTACAGATTGTGCACCTCAGACCCTGATTGGAGAAGGGTCCGGAGGGGAGGTTGAATGTAAAATTCTGTGTATAAAGGGGGATGACTTCTTTGGCTTCGGTGTGTCTCGATTTGGAGAGGCACCCGGGTCTGCAGAGTTGAGAGGAATAAAGAACTCTTGCTTCCAAGATTTAGTCTTTGAGCGGTTATTGTGAGCACAAAGCGTATCTCACACATCTTATCGAATAATTGGCTTCCTCCCCTTCAAGGTCCACGCTAACCACCGGATTCTTAAATGTAAATGTGGCTGGGACCAATTCCCCTTTAAAAGATTTCTCTCTTCCCTGCTCCTGCTCTTTAATGTATTTCTGTTCCTCTTTAAAAATGCCTAGAGGTGGACTGGCTTCAGCTCTATCTCAAGCTTTGAGGTTGCCTTTCTCCAATTCGTCATTCTAATACCCTCTTTATTCACTCTCCTCGATGCATAACAATCCTATCAGTTCCTTGGCTACCACACTATTTCCACACTGCCAAATGATTTGTTCTATATACCTTATTCCTTTTACTGTCTGTAAGCTCCCCCCTTCGGCCATAATTCGTCCCCTAACTCTTTATTTAATGCTTAAAAATGTTTCAACCTCTCAGCTTTCTGTGGGAAATCATTGAATATTAATTGCAATGGGCTTCCAGAGTCCTCCGACATATCCCGCTCTAGGCTATTTCCCATATTTCTGAACAATAGAAACAAAGTCACTCTCAGTCACTCTTGTTTCTTGGTTCTTGGTTACTTGGTCGTCCAAAATATTCCAACTGGAATTTAAACTGGAGGTGGTGAAGGGAGGGGTTTAGCCAGAGAGGGTTATTGGGAAGAAAGTGCACTTTAAATTTAGTTGCATCTGGCTGGGCAACCGTGGTTTGGTGGAGATTATTCCATGCTTTAATAGTGCGTGGGGAGAACGAATTGCTGTACACATCTGTCTTTGTGGCTGGGACCACAAATTGGATCGAATGCCCTCGTCTGCTCCTAATTGGTTTGGGGTTGGTGTAGGTCTTGTGATCTATGTCTAGCTGACCATTTAACATTTTGTAAAAACAGGTCAAACGGTGAGCTTCACGTCTGTCTTGGAGAGGGTTCCACCCCAGAGAATTCAGAAGTTTGGTGACACTCGCTTCTCTCTCGTAGGTGTTAGTAACAAATCGAGCGGCCTGCCTTTGGACATGTTCGATGGATGAAATGTTTTTATCTGTGTATGGGTCCCAAGCTGCAACTGCGTAGTCCAGATGAGGTCTAACGAGGGTGAAATACAGCTTCTCCTTGACAGAAGCTGAACAATGATGGAAGTTGCGCCTCAGGAAGTTTAGGACACCTGTTGCTTTCGCTGTTGCGTGATGAGTCTGACCGTTCCAACTCACACCTCTCACACCACTCACCACTCACACCTCTTCAACAATTCACACCTCCCTCTCAATCTCTGAGGCTATCAAGGTGGCTCCCGAACAATGGCCAAAGGCTCCGAAGCGCCCTTGCAGTCTCGCACACAATCGCAAAATCACTCTATTCAATCGGGCACCCAAATCTCTTATCAGTTTCATCTCATTCACAACCGCTCCTACAACCCCCAACCTGTAAACAGCTCCGGAAGAATCCTCAGTCTCCCAGACTTAGGTGCTTCAATGAATATTCAAATACACTTTTTCAGCAGCAATCTCTCACACTCAAAATACTTTAATCTAACGCAGACAAATAAATCCAAACCAAGTAAGCAAAATTGTACTTAAGCAAGAAACTATACCACTTATTATAATTAAACAGAAACACCACACTCCAATGTAAATTACAAGCATTCGCTTACTATCACATTCATTAATTACACTCCACCATTTCCAAAAGCAAATCGCAAACTATTTTAATCCCTCCTCGTGGTGTGCTTGGTCAACGGAACTATCCCTCCCACGAAACAACGATCGGAAGGATGCGAACCCCAGATCGAGCAACCACGAATCGGCCTTCAGTGATAATAGTGGTCCCAACCAAACCAAGTTCTTATACTTATTATACTCCTTATAAGCCCGTGACCCCACCACTTGCCACATCTTCCCATCTCCTCCCCTGTCCGCTCTCTGCAGAGACCACTCCCTCCGTAACCTCCTGGTCCATTCGTCCCTTCCCACCCGAACCACCCCCTCTCTGGGCACTTTCCTTGCAACCGCAAGAAATGCTACACTTGTCGCTTTACCTCCCCGCTTGACTCCATTCAAGGACCCAAGCAGTTGTTCCAGGTGTGACAGAGGTTCACCTGCACCTCCTCAAACCTCATCTATTGCATCCGCTGCTCAGGTGATCTACATAGGTGAGACCAAACGTAGGCTTGGTGATCGCTTCGCCCAACACCTCCGCTCGGTTCGCAATAACCATCCTGATCTCCCGGTGGCTCAGCACTTCAACTCCCCCTCCCATTCCAAATCCGACCTTTCTGTCCTGGGCCTCCTCCATGGTCAGAGTGAGGACCACCGGAAATTGGAGGAGCAGCACCTCATTGGGCAGTTTGTACCCCAGCGATATGAACATTGACTTCTCTAATTTCAGGTAGTCCTTACTGTCTCCTCCTCTTCTCAGCTCTCCCTCTAGCCCTTTGGCTCCTCCTCTTCCTTTCTTCCTCCCGCCCCCCCACCCTGACATCAGTCTGAAGAAGGATTTCGACCCAAAACGTTGCCGATTTCCTTCGCTTCATAGATGCTGCCTCACCCGCTGAGTTTCTCCAGCATTTTTGTCTACCTCTAAGTTTTATATATTCGATTTAAACCACTTCTACCACAGTTTTTCTTACATTCAAAACCCTAAACAATATGCAATCAATACAATGAAACAATCCACAATCTTAACACACTCTCAAGTGTATTCACAATCTTAACACACTCCCACAAATAACTAAGTATTTATACAAAATAAATATGTACACTTGGAATTTACCAAAATTCAAATCACTGGCAATGCAATACACAGTAAACACAAGACTATAACGACAATCTTTATTACACTTTATGCACAACATTGAAGTTTTATTATCATACACAGATTAATCTGAAAGGAAATGTGCACACTTTAAATTGTCCAGCACCTCAATGTGAGATTCTGAATATTAGTAAATTTGAATCGAAGAATTTTCAGCTCGTTCTTCTTTGACTAATTTTTTTTTGGTGCCTAAATTCGCTGTATGCAAAATTCAAAATTTGTTCGGATATGGAATTCTTGAATTGATTAGAATATTTTTGGCCAATCCATACTCTGATCACTGAGTGCCCGATACCTTTACAAGACTGCTCCCCCGTCCTTTCAGAGATCCAGAAACCTTCACACAGGCGGGGACTTGAACCCACATAGGCTTACCTTATCAAAAAGGCTTCTTCCTTTCCACCTGCTTGGTATCGGGTTTCAGCGCGTAATCTCTTCACACTGGCAATCGATGCCGATTTTTGGAGCGCTCTTCCAATCTGCGCCAACGGCAACTACGCAGTACTTTGCCTCTTAGCACTGTTACACCCAGTTCATTTTTAAATATCCAGTCAATCGGATACCCGATCTGGGCAGGGCCTCGAACCCTACGTTATTTTTTTAATGGAATAGTTGTTCTTTGTAACAGCTGCAGCTGTTGACTAAGGTTAGGTTTTACGGGCCTTTAACCCAAAGGAGAGGGCCTTTAACCCAACCCTAGAAGGGGGCCTCTAACCCCAAAGCCCCCAGTGCTTGCTGGACTCGTGTTCTATGATCTCATTGGGACACTTTCCCAAGCTCACAAATGATCGACCTGCTCCGAATAGCGAAGTGGGGAAAACCGATGCGTAAACTGCACTCGATCTGGAACAGCTCAACACCCTTAATCGCAAACTAGCATTTGGGGGTCCGTTGAGATCCTGGACGAGCCCCAAATGTAAATACCCGCCCCCCCCCCCCACTTAGTCTAGTTCAGTAAAAACACTGGTTCAAACACTGGAGAAACTAATCTTTATTTTTAGAACGAACAGCAAATTCCCCAATACGATACCTAACCACCGCAGGTTCGATCCCTTGTCTCTGCCTGGCCAAGCCCTTCAGCCTCGTGCAAGCAGACACTGCCCAAAAGGTCACGCAGTCCCAAGCAGCACGGTAACTGTCTTGCAACATTGTTTACATTATTTACAATCCCTTTGCAGTAATTCAATCAAACGCATGCGTTTACAATACATTGCAGTTCCTCTGCAAGATTCTCATACATACTAACAATTGCAAGGATACTTGGACCTTCCTGATCTGAGGTATTGATCTGGGACCTAGACTTCCCAGCACCAGTTAGCAGCCAGTGGCTTCTTATACAGAAAGGGCCAACAGGCCTTGTAAATACATGAATCCTCTGCTTTATTTTGGCTCTATTTTGGCCAGGATTTACAAGGAGGGCATTCAATGTCACGAGGGAGAGAAGATTGATGAAGTAGAGAGTAATGACTTAAATGTTTCTTTTCAGCACTTTGATTGTATTTATCTCTGCCTTAAACGTCATCAGTTTCCTTTTTTCTCCAGAAATGCTGCCTGTCCCCTGCTGAGTTACTCCAGCTTTTTGTGAAGAAACTATCTATCGCTGCCTTTGAACGCCATCTGTTTCCCTATTCTCAAGAGAAAAGTCAATAGTGTTTTATTGTTACATAGAGTCATAGAGTGACACAGTGTGGAACCAGGCAGGCCCTTCGGCTCAACTCGCCCATACCGGCCAACAATATCCCAGCTACACTAGTCCCACCTGCCTACGCCTGGTCCATACTCCTCCAAACCTGTCCCATCTATATACCCGTCTAAATGCTTCTTAAACGATGGGATAGTCACAGCCTCAACTACCTCCTCTGGCAGTTTGTTCCATACACCCACCACTCTTTGTGTGAAAAAGTTACCCTCAGATTCCTATTAAAATCTTTTCCCCTTCACCTTGAACCTATGTCCTTTTGTCCTCGATTCCCTTACTCTGGGCAAAATACTCTGTGCATCTACCCACTCTATTCCTTTCATGATCTTATACCCCTCCATAAGATCACCACTTATCCTCCTGCGCTCCATGGAATAGAGACCCAGCCTACTCAATCGTTCCCTGTCGCTCACACCCTCTAGTCCTGGCAACATCCTCGTAAAACTTCACTGAACCCTTTCAAACTGGATAATATCTTTCCTGTAACATAACTGAACACAATATTCTAAATGCGGGTACACAAAAAGCTGGAGAAACTCAGCGGGTGCAGCAGCATCTAAGGAGCGAAGGAGATAGGCGACTTTTCGGGTCGAGACCCTTCTTCAGACTGGTCAGGGATCAGGGAAACGAGAGATATAGACGGTGATGTGGAGAGATGGATGTGGCCCTTGTGGCTAAGGGGATCAGAGGGTATGGAGAGAAGGCAGGTACGGGATACTGAGCTGGATGATCAGCCATGATCATATTGAATGGCGGTGCAGGCTCGAAGGGCTGAATGGCCTACTCCTGCACCTAATTTCTATGTTTCTATGTTTCTATGAGATAAGGAACAATGAGTGAAAGATATGCAAAAAGGTATCGGTGATAAAGGGAACAAGCCATTGTAAGCTGTTTGTGGTGTGAAAATGCGGACTCACCAACGTCTGGGGTTGGGCGTTTCAATTACTTTGTACTGGAGTTGGGCGGTTCAATGCCAGCGTGTGTAGCTAGGGGCTCCGCCAGAGCACAGCCTGTGAATGCAGAGCAGAACAACAGACAGCCAACCATGTCATCTCTGAGTGTCCACTCTACCACCCACCAAATGGAGCTCTGTCAGGGCCTGGCAGACAGTGACGCAGAGACAACAACCTGGCTGCTCAACACCCAGCTTGAGATCTAACTATTCCTTTGGTTTATTTATGTTTCATTTGTAGGAATAAGAAGACCAACGTCTTATACAACGGCAACATGACCTCCCAGCTTCTATACTCAATACCCTGAATGATGAAGGCCAAAGTGCCAAAAGCTTTTTTTGACCATCTTATCTACATGCGACTCGACCTTCAAGGAACCATGCACCTGTACTCCTATATCCCTCTGCTCTACAACACTACCCAGAGGCCTAACATTTACTGTGTAGGTCCTGCCCTTGTTCGACGTCCAAAAATGAAACACCTCACACTTCTTTGTATTAAACGCCATCAGCCATTCCCCTGCCCACCGGACCATTCGATCTAGATCCTGCTGTAATTCTTCAAAACCATCTTCACTATGTGCAAAACCACTAACTGACTTTTGTATCATCAGCAATATTTGCAAATCTTGCCCGGTAAGTTCTAATCCAAATCTTTGAATGTACCTGATAGAACAATGAAATTCTTACTTGCTGCAACACACACACACTACTCCAGAATGTAGAGGCGAAAACAGGTGTTGAGAATTTTTTGCAAAGTGATTAAAACAAAATAACTGAAATATCACATTCATATAAGTATTCAGCCCCTTTGCTATGGCACTCAAAATTGAGCTTTGGTGCCTCCTGTTTCCATTGATTATAGAAACATAGAAAATAGGTGCAGGAGGAGGCCATTCGGCCCTTCGATCCAGCAGCGCCATTCATTGTGATCATGGCTGATCGTCCGCTATCAATATCCCGTGCCTGCCTTCTCCCCATATGCCTTGACTTCAATTGCCCCTAGAGCTCTATCCAACTCTCTCTTAAGTCCATCCAGTGATTTGGCCTCCACTGCCCTCTGTGGGAGGGAATTCCATAAATTCACAACTCTCTGGGTAAAAAAAGTTTTTTTCTCAGCTCAGTCTTAAATGTCCTCCCATATAACCATATAACAATTACAGCACGGAAAGCCAGTCCTCTCGGCCCTTCCAGTCCGTGCCGACCATTTTGTTTTTCCCTAGTCCCATCTACCTGCACTCAGACCATACCCCTCCATTTCCCTTCACGTCCATATACCTATCCACTTTACTCTTAAATGTTTAAAATCGATCCTGCCTCCACCACTTCTGCTGGAAGCTGATTCACACAGCCACCACCCTCTGAGTAAAACGTTTCCCCTCACGTTACCACCAAAACCTCTGTCCCTTAATTTCTCATGTCATGCCCTCATTGTTTTTTAATCTTCCCTACCCTCAATGGGAAAAACGTATCCACGTCAACTCTGTCCTATCCCTTTCATCATTTTAAAAAGACCTCAGTCAAAGTCCCCCTTAACCTTCCTGCGCTCCAAAAATAAACGACCAAACTTGTTCAACCTTTCTCTGTATCATAGTTGCGGAACCCTGGCCAACATTCTAGGTAAAGAATGTTTTTTTATTTTAGAATTCCCTTTTTATTCAAAACTGTGCCCCTGTTCTGACTCACACCAACATTGGGAACATTTTATTCTGCATCTATCTTGTCATCCATTTTCAAATGTTATATGTTTCTAAAATGATTCCCCCCTCATCTTCTAAACTCCAGTGAATACATCCTAGTCTTTTCAATCTTTCCTCTTATGACAGTCCCGCCATCCCCAGGGATCAATCTCATGAACCGATGCTGCACTGCCTCATTCACAAGGAGGTCCTCCTCAAATTAGGAAAACCAAAACTGTACCCAATACACCAGATGTGGTCTCACCAGCGCCTTCAGCTATCTGTAGAAAAGAACCTCTTTACTCCTGTACTGAAATACTCTTGTTTATGAAACCCAACAATCCATTAGCTTTCAGTAACTGTGTACAAGACACCCTGGTCTCGCTGTACCTCCCCCTTACCTAACCCTTATCAGCCATGATCAGCCAAGATCATATTGAATGGTGGTGCAGGCTCGAAGGGCCTACTCCTGCACCTATTTTCTATGTTTCTAACCTAACCCCATTGAGATAATAATATGCCCCCTTGTTTTTGCCGCCAAAGTGGATAACCTCACATGTATCTATATTATACTGCATCTGCCACGCATCTGCCCACTCACTCAACCTGTCCAGGTCACCCTGCAACCTCCTAACATCCTCTTCACAGCTCAAACTGCCACCCAGCTTTATGTCATCCACAAACTTGCTAGTGTTGCTCCTAATTCCCTCTTCCAAATCATTAATATATATGGTAAATCAGTTGCGGCCCAACACCGACCTTGCGGTTACTCCACTCGCCACTGCTGCCATTCTGAAAGGACCGTTCAATCCTATCTTGCTTCGGCGTCTGCAACCAATTTTCTATCCCCCCCCCCCCCCCCCCCCCCCCCCCCCCCCCCCCACCCCTTGCCAACACCCTACCACAATTTCCATGTGCTCTAATTTTAGTCACCAGTCTCCCGTGCCAGGGACTTATACAAGGTTTTCTTGAAAGTCTAGATACATACATCACTGGCACCTTAATCCATTTTTAATTGTCACATCTCTCAAAAAAATCCAGAAGATTGTTCAAAGCATGATTTCCCTTTCATAAATCCATGTCTGGACTTGGACTAAATCCATTTTATTGCTATTCCAAATGCTCTCATGATTACCTCTTTAATAATTACCTTCCATTAGAACTGGCCTCCTCACATCGACTCCTTTAAGTCTAGTTAAAAAGATCTGTTCTCCCCAGCCTTCTGACGTCTCTGAGCGGAGGGGCTATTTGTTATAACATGTATGTAGCTGCTTGTGTATAGTACTCTTATAGCAATATGTAAAGCACTTGGTCAGACGAAAGTTGTCTTTTAAATGTGCTATATAAATAAATGTGACTTGACTTGACTAATAATTGACTCCCGCATTTTCCCACTCACCACAAGTCCGGCCTAAACTGGTCTGTAATTCCCCCGTTTTCATCTCTCATCCTTTCTTGAAAAGTGGGAAAGCATTAGCTATCCTCAATCCACAGGAACTGATCTGAAATCTATTAACCCGTTTGGAAAATGATCACAATGCATCACATTTCAGAGCCACCTCCCTGAGGGGACTGGGATGCAGACCATCAGCCCAGGGGATTTATCATCCTTCAGTCCCATTATTCTACCCAATATTATTTCTCGCCCAATGAAAATGTCTTTCAGTTCCACTACCCCCTTAGATCTTCTGTCCTCCAGTACATATGGGAGATTGTTTGTGCCCTCCTTAGTGATGACAGATGCGATGTACCTAATTCAACTCTTTGCATTTCCTTGTTGCCTATAATTATTTCACCCGTGTCTGCCTTCAAGGGACCCTTTTGACTTTGCTACTCTTTTCCCCTTAACATATCTAACAAAGTTTTACTGTCCTTTATATTCCTGGCCAGCTTCCCCTCGTACTTCAGCTTTTCAGCCCATATTGTCCGTTTTCTTCCTTTTGTTATCCTATGAAAGTTTCCCAATCCTTGGATTCCGGCTGACTCTTTGCTGTGTTTTACTTCTTTTCTTTTAGTTTTATTCTATCCCTAACTTACTCTTGTCAGCCACAGGTTGCCTCCTACTCCCTTAGAATCTTTCTTCCTTTTTGAATGAAATGATCTGCGTCTTCCGGATCATGCCCAGACATTCTGCATTGCCGTTCCACCGTATTCCTGCTAGGATCCCCTTTCCACTTTACTTTGGCCAGCTCCCTCTCATGCCTTCATAGTCCTCTTGTTCATATAACCAATATAAGACCATATAACAATTACAGACGGAAAACGGCCCTCTCGGCCCTTCCAGTCCGTGCAGACCATTTGTTTTCCCCTAGTCCCATCTACATGCACTACGACCATACCCTCCATTTCCTTCACGTCCATATACCTATCCACTGCTATCACTGCATTCAGCTGCATCACTGCCACTTCGATTAACGTTCTCCTTCTCAAATTACAGATTAAAACTAATCATATTAGATCATACTTCCAGCGGTTCCTTTACCTTGAGTTCTCTTAATCTTATCTGGTTCATTGGACAACACTAAATCCAGAATTGCTTTTCTCTGAGTCGTTTCCATTACGAGCTGCTCTAAGATTCATCTCGAAGGAATTTACAAAACTCTTTTCTTGGGTCCTGAACCAACTGATTTCCCAGTCTACCTGCATATTGAAATCCCCCATCACCACAGTGGCTGTACTTTGTTACATGCCAGTTTTAACTCCTGCTGCAACATATACCCTACAACGGGCTTACCAATTCATGGGGGTCTCAATTATCCTTGAGTTGTTCTACAACTTGATTGGGTTACCAGTGGTAAATTAAATTGATTGGCTGATATGGAAAGGCAACACAAATGTTTATATAGGGTCCCAAATTTAACATTGCATGTCAGGGCAAAAACCAAGCCATGAATACGAAGGAATTGGCCTTAGACCTCCGAGACAGGACTGGATATGAAACAATTCCTGCAGCATTGCAAGTCCCGAAGAGCACAGTGGCCTTCATCATTCTTAAATGGAAGAACTTTGCAACAACCACGACTCTTCATAGAGCTGGCTGCCCGGTCAAACTGAGTAATCGGGGGAGAAGGGCCTTGGTCAGGGAGGTGACCAAGAATCCGATGGTCACTCTGACAGATCTCTAGAGTTTCTCTGTGGAGATGGGAGAACCTTCCAGAAGGACAACTATATCTGCAGTACTCCATCAATCAGGCCATTATGGTAGGAGTGGCCAGAGGAAAGCCACCCTTTATAAATGGCACATGACAGCTGCTTGGAGGTTTGCCAAATGTTTATGAGAAACAAGGATTCTCTGGTCTGATGAAACCAAGATTGAACTCTTTGGCCTGAATGTCAAGCATCACATCTGGAGGAAACCAGGCACCGCTCATCACCTAACTACGGTGAAGCATGGTGGTGGTAGAATCATGCTGTGGGGATGTTTTTCAGCGGCAGGAATTGGGAGACAAGCCAGGATCGAGGGAAAGATGAATAGGGCAAAGTACAGAGAGATTCTTGATGAAAACTTGCTCCAGAACGTTCCGGACCTCAGACGGGGGCAGAGGTTCACCTTCCAACAGGACAACGACCCAAAGCACACAGCCAAGACAAGGAGTGGCTTCGTGACAAATCTGTGAATGTCCTTGAGTGGCCCAGCCGGAGCCGGGACTTGAACCCAATCGAATATCTCTGGAGAGACCTGGAAATAACTGTTGATGCTTCCCAACCAACCTGACAGAGCTTGAGAGGATCTGCAGAAAAGAATGGGAGAAATTACCCAAATACAGGTGTGCCAAGCTTGTAGCGTCATACCCAAGAAGACTTGAGGCTGTAATCGCTGCCAAAGGTGCCTCAATAAATACTTATGTAAATGTGATATTTCAGTAATTTATTTTTAATTACTTTGCAAAAATTTCTAAACACCTGTTTTTGCTTTTTTATTATGGGGTATGGTGTGTGGATAGATGATAAAAAAATAATTTAATCCATTTTAGAATAAGGCTGTAATGTAATAAAAAGTGAAGGGGTTTGAATATTTCTGAATGCACTGTACAGTGGCTTTGCAAAACATAGAAACATAGAAAACATAGAAATTAGGTGCAGGAGTAGGCCATTCAGCAATACTTATCTCTCTATG
>CM069131.1:195969123-196353178 GCA_035221665.1 Okamejei kenojei
GCACGGCCTGGTAGAACTGCCTCCTCCATCGATACTTTTAAGTCTTGTCTAATAAGTATTGTTTTCCCAGCCCTTTCCTGACGTCCTCTGAGCGAGGGATTTTTGTATTACATGTATGTAGCCTGCTCTGTGTTTGTTACTTTATAGCTAATGTAAAGCACTTTGGTCAACGTTAGTTGTTTTTTAAATGGGCTTATAATAAAGAATTGTGACTTGACTTGAATGAATCATATTGACTCCATGCAAATCTTTCCCACCACCTAGGCTGGCTTATATGGGTCTGTTTATTTTCCCCGTTTTCTCTCTCACTCTTTCTTGAAAAGTGGGAAGCATTAGCTTTCCGCCTGTCCACAGGGAGAGGATCTGAATCTTTAACCGTGGAAATAAATTTTTCGGTTACTCACCAATGCATCCAATATTTGCTTGAGCCAACAGCCTGTGTGACCCGGGGATGATGTCCATATGGCCCCAGGGGTGGGTGCTGCAGGGCAATGGCCCTTGAGGTGATACCCAATATGTTTGCACAGCCTAATGTTTATGGGTCGGGCTGGGCCCTAGTCCCTCATGAGTGTGCGGCGGGACTACAGTTCATCTGGAGTGTGTTTGTGATACCTGCCCGTTGTGTGGTCTGTCTGGTCGTTCATTGGGCTCATTTCCGCGTCAGGCCTGTTCCTTGTTTGCCTTTATTGTTTTCACCCGCTGGTCTGCCTTTCATGGGTCCCTTTTGTACTGGGCTTCTCCTGTTCCCTCCTTAACCTATTTCTAACAATAGTTTTTATGTCCTTTATATTCCTGGCCAGCTTCCACTCGTTACTTCAGCTCTTTTCTGCCCATTTTGTCCGTTTTCTTTCCTGTTGTTATTCCTTATGAAAGTTTCCCAGTCATCTCGGCTTCCGGCTACTCTTTGCTGTGTTATAACATCTTTTCTTTTTTGTTTTATTCTATCCCTAACTTCTCTTGTCAGCCAAGTTGCCCTCCTTCTCCCTTAGAATCTTTTCGTCCTTTTTGGATTGAAATGATCCTGCGTCCATTCGGATCATGCCTGTAAATTCCTGCCATTTGCAGTTCCACCGTCATTCCTGCTTGGATCCCCTTTCCACTTTTACTTTGGCCAGCTCCCATTTCTTGCCCTTCATAGGTCCCCGTTGTTCCATTAACACCTTTTAAACAATATCACAATTTACAGTCACACGGAAACAGCCCTCTCGGCCCTGTCCAGTCCGTGCAGTCCATTTGTTTTCCCCTAGTCCCATCTACCTGCTCTAGGACCATTAACCTCCATTTTCCTTTCAGTCCATATACCTTTCCAACGGCATCACGGCTTTCAGCTGCATCACTGCCACTTCCGATTTAACTCGTTCTCCTCTTCTCTAATCTATTACAGAATTATAACTCATCATATTTTGATTCAATACTTCCAAGCTGGTTTCCCTTTACGTGTGTTCTGTTATCACCATATATGGTTCACTTGGACAACACTAAATCCAGATTTGCCTTTTTTCTCTGGTCAGGTTCCATTACAAGCTGCTCTAAGATGCATCTCGATAGGATTCATACAAATCTAGCTTTCTTGGGGTCTGACTCCTATCCTGATTTTCCCAGTTCTACCTGCTTATGATATATCCCCCTTCTCCTCATGTGGCTTACCTTGGGGTTACATGCCAGTGGTTTAATACTCCTGCTGCTTATGTGTCCATACTGCCCGGGCGACTTTTTTGGGTAGGGTCGCTCTTTGTGCCGGGGTGGGGTGGGCAGTTACTTCGGAGTTTGGAGTCTACAGTGTGTAAAATTAAATTGACTTTGGAACATGATATGGAAAGGCAACACCTGATTTATATAGGGTCCTCTAATTTAACGTTACTTGTCAGGGGCAAAAACCATAGCCTTGATTCGACCAGGATTTGGCCTTACGACCTTCCTGAAGTAACAGGATTGGTTATGAAATAATTCCTGCTGCAATTGCATGTCCCGAAGAGCACAGTGGCCTTCATCATTCTTTAATGGAAGAATACTTCGCAACAAACCCACGACTCTTCATAGAGCTGGCTGCTCCGGTCAAATGAGTAATCGATGGGGAAGGGCCTTGGTCGGGGAGGGTGACCTAAGGTATCCGATGGTCACTTGTCAGATCTCTAGAGTTTCTCTGTCGGAGATGGCGAAGAACCTTCCAGAAGGACTACTATATTCTGCAGTACTCCATTCAATAAGGGCCATTATGGTAGAGTGGCCAGTCGGAAGCCACCCCTTAATAAATGGCACATGACAGCCTGCTTGGAAAAAAGTTTGACCAAAAGGTCATGAGAAACAAGAATTCTCTGGTCTGATTGAAACCAAGATTGGGAATCTTTTGGTCCCTGAATGTCAGCATCACAGCTGGAGGGGAAACCAGGCAACGCTCATCACCTAACTACGGTGAAGCATGGTGGTCGGTTAGTATCATGCTAGTGGGGCTGGTTTCAGCCGGCCAGGAATTGGGTGAGACAAGCCAGGATCGATGGAAAGATGAATAGAGCAAAGTACAGAGGGATTCTTGATGAAAACTTGCTCCTGATACGTTCGGACCTCAGACTGGGGCGGAGGTTTCACCCCCCCTTCCAACAGGACAACGGCCCAAAGCACACAGCAAGACAAGGGTGGCTTCGGTGTCTTATTGGTGAATTGTCCTTGGAGTGGCCCAGCCGGAGCCGGGGAATTGAACCCCAATCGAATATCTTGGATGAGACCTGGAAATAACTGTTGGATTTTTTTTGGCTTCCCAAAAACTTACAGAGCCTTCGATGAGGATCTGCAGGAAAAGGAATGGGAGAAAGAAGAAATTACCCAAATTCAGCGTGTGCCAGCTTAGTGTTGCGTCCATTACCCAAGTAGGACTTGAGGCTCTGTATATCGCTAGCCTAAAGGTGCCGCTTTTAATACTTTTCGTATATGTGATATTTCAGTTATTTATTTTTAATTTCCTTTGCAAAATAATTTACTAAACACACTGTTTTTGCTTGTTTAAGTTTGGGGGCTTATGGTGTGGGATTAGTTGTATTTACAAATCAATAATTTAATCCTTTTTGGGTAGATTTTGGCTGTTAATTGTATTAAAATGTGCTCTGGGGTTTGAATATTTTTCTGAATGCAACTGTTACTGTGGCTTGCTATTACTGCTGCTTTTTTGTTTCATTGTTAGTTAAGATTGGGGCAGGTGGAGGCACTTTCTGACCCGGCGTGCCGGCATCCGCACAGGCATTGTGGTGCTGGGGCGGTGACTGCCTTAGCTGGTGCCCGGGTCCGGGCGGCGTCTCCTGACCTCGTGATCCCCTGTGCACACAAGGGACCACATCCTATACTCTCTCTTTAAATATAGCCTATGATACTGCGCTTTACTTCCTATGTGGCAGAGTGTTACACATCGTGACTCACCTACTCGCGGTGGGTTTATTCTTTTTGGAGGGAGATGAGACACCTGGGCGAGGTTTGGGTGGGACAAAAGCGTGACGAGTTGAGCAGCCTGTGTCCCCGTGTCCGGGACTTTCCACAACATCCCCGGGAACTAGTCTTCCCGGCATCTAGCCTGTCCAACCCCCTTAAGGGTTGGAAGGCTAGATGCATGTCTGTCCACCCCGTAAAGTATTCATACGCCTTGTACTTGTCCACATTTTGTTCTCCGTTACAACCAAAAAAACGTACGTAAATGTATTTTATTGGGATTTTATGTGATAGATCAATGCAAAGTGACGTACAATTGTGAAGTGGAAGGAAATGATACATGGTTTTTTCGAATTTTTTTTACAAATAAAAAACCCTGTAAAAAGTATGACGTGCAAAAGTATATTCAGCCCCTTTTCTCTGATTACCCCTAAATAAAATCCAGTGCAACCAATTGCCTTCAGAAGTCACCTAATTAGTAAATAGAGTCCACGTGTGTAATCTAATCTCAGTATAAATACAGCTGTTCTGTGAAGGCCTCAGAGGTTTGTTAGAGAACATTAGTGAACAAACAGCATCTTGAAGCCCAAGGAACACACCAGACGGTCAGGGATAAATTTGTGGAGAAGTTTAAAGCAGGGTTAGGTTATAAAAAAATATTCCAAGCTTTGAACATCTCACGGAGCACTGTTCAATCCATCATCCGAAAATGGAACGAGTATGGCACAACTGCAAACCTACCAAGACATGGCCGTCCACCTAAACTGACAGGCCAAACAAGGAGAGCATTGATCAGAGAAGCAGCCAAGAGGCCCATGGTAACTCTGGAGGAGCTGCAGAGGTCCACAGCTCAGGTGGAAGAATCTATCCACAGGACAACTATTAGTCGTGCACTCCACAAATCGGGCCTGAACACACCATCCCCACTGTGAAACATGGTCGGTGGCAGCATCATGCTGTGGGGATGCTTTTCTTCAGCAGGGACAGGGAAGCTGGTCAGAGTTGATGGGAAGATGGATGGAGCCAAATACAGGGCAATCTTGGAAGAAAACCTGTTAGAGTCTGCAAAAGACTTGAGACTGGGGAGGAGGTTCACCTTCCAACAGGACAACGACCCTAAACATACAGCTAAAGCTACAATGGAATGGTTTAGATCAAAGCATATTCATGTGTTAGAATGGTCCAGTCAAAGTCCAGACCTAAATCCAATTGAGAATCTCTGGCAAGACTTGAAAATTGCAGTTCACAGATGCTCCTCCATCCAATCTGACTGAGCTTGAGCTATTTTGCAAAGAAGAATGGGCAAACATTTCAGTCTCTAGATGTGCAAAGTTGGTAGAGACATATCCCCAGAAGACTTGCAGCTGTAATTGCAGCGAAAGGTGGTTCTACAAAGTATTGACTCGGGGGCTGAATACTTTTGCACGCCACACTTTTCAGTTTTTTATTTGTAATTAAAAATTTGGAAACCATGTATCATTTTCCTTCCACTTCACAATTATGCACCACTTTGTGTTGGTCTATCACATAAAATCCCAATAAAATACATTTACGTTTGTGGTTGTAACGTGACAAAATGTGGAAAAGTTCAAGGGGTATGAAAACGTTTGTAAGCCACTGTATATCGTGTTGTTACTTGCGAACAAAGCACCAAGGGAAATTTCTTGTATGTATATACTAGGCAAATAAAATGTATTCAATTTGATTCAATTCAAATAGGTGACGTTTAAGGCAGAGATAGATAGATTCTTCACAAGAAGCTGGAGTAACTCTGCAGCAGGGGGGACAGGCAGTATCTTTGGAGAAATCTCTCTCCTTTATCATGTTGTTTACAGTATACTATGTTTACATATTCTGTTGTAAACATTTTAATGGCTGTAATGTAACAAAATGTGGGGAAAAGTGAAGGGGTCTGACTACTTTCTGAATGCACTGTACAGTAAACAAAATCTCTCTTTGATAGAATATATTCTGCCTTAAAACGCCATCCATTTCCCTCATCTCTCCGGAGATGCTGCCTGTACCCCTACTTCTGTTACTCCCAGCTTTTTATAAAGAATCCCTCTGTCTGAAAACGCCACCTATTTCCCTTTTCTCTCCAGAGATAGGAATGGGAATAGGAATACTTTATAGGGAGGTTGCACGCAGTCGAGGTCACGACCCGTGACCCGTACTGTTGCCACGCAACGCCAACCGGAGTACACGCGGTGAACTGCAGGCGTGCATTTACCACGGCTGCCAGTACAGCGGGCCCTTCCTCTGGCCCAGCATCTGGACTGGTCGCACACTCGCGGACCCCGGGCCATCTATCCCCGCAGCTGGGGGTGGAATGGGAGGAAGAGGTCGGGCTGCCGATGCAGCGCTGTCAGTGACTGGGTGGGCGGAGGGAGCAGACCGTCCCCAACCTTGCTGCAGCTGACGTTGCCCAAAGCCGCGGCCCAACTCCACCCATCCCCGCTCCACCGGCCCCGCTCCACCCAGCCCAGCTTCACTCGGCCCCCTGTGTGGGCGCTGCCGACCCACACAGCCAGTGACAGTGCGGCGGCCCACAGGGGGAGACGGGGTGGAGGGAGGCCGTGGCCGGACAGCGCTGACCCCAGGGGGAGAGTGGGGGCTGTCCCGAGGGATGTGCTCCATCGGCCGCTTACACCTTGGTGCACGGGTTCAGAGCAAAGATACTAGAGCATTTGGTTCTGAGCGCTCAGTCACCCCACAATATTGCAAACAAATTGCTCTGACTTTGAGTTCGCTTTATATAGCGAAGGCTTATTGAGATGGGGCTGTCTCAACACGACAATGAATGCGGTTTGTAGAAGATGCTACGCCATGAGATAACATCAGTTTAAACCTGATACCTTCCCGCTTTCAATGACAGCACCCACAATTATTTACAGCGCAATAAATGACCATTTTGGCGATTTTTATCAGGTAAGAAAGTACGCATTTCATGTGTTAACAGTGTATCGGAGAAAACGATCCGGAATTGGCGGCGCTGCCTGGCAGCTGCGGCTCGCCTGCAGTCCGTTTGTTTTTCTTTTTTTTTGTCTTCTTGTGTCTGTTTTAGTTAAAATTTTGGTTTATTAGGTTGTGTATGTGTGGGGGAGGGGGGTGGGTGGGTGGGAGTAACAGGGTTTTAGTCTCTCCCTTCGGGGGGGGGGGGGTGCGACTTTTCTTGTCGTGTCACCCATCACCATCTCCGTCTGTGCTGAGGCCTAATGGCGGAGCTGGTGGCCTCGGAGCTGTGCTGGCATTCCAGCGGCGGTGGCGGCCCGGCTTCAGAGCTGTGGTGCTCCAGGATTCCAGCGGCGGACCCGGCTTCAGAGCTGTGGTGCTCCAGCGGCGTTCCAGCGGTGGCGTTCCAGCGGCGACCCGGCTTCAGAGCTGTGGTACTCCAGCGTTCCAGCGGAGATCCGGCTTCAGAGCTGCGGTGCTCCAGCGGCGTTCCAGCTGTGGCGTTCCAGTGGCGACCCGGCTCCAGAGCTATGGTGCTCCAGCATTCCAGTGGCGGACCCTGCTTTAGAGCTGTGGCGGTGTTCCAGCATTCCGGCGATGGCGGTGGTGGCAGCCTGGCTTCGGAGGCTCGGCCGCGGGCCTGGTGGACGGCAACATCGGAGGCCTGGATCGCCTCAGCGCAGAGGGAGAACAAGGAGGGAAGAAGACTAAGACTTTAAGACTTTTGGCTTCCACCACAGTGAGGAGGTGCCTGGTGAACTCACTGTGGTGGATGTTAAATATGTGTTTATTGTGTGTTTTGTTTTTTATTTATATGTTGTGATTGCAAGGCAACGAAATTTCGTTCAGACCGACAATAAAGGATACTTTACTTTACTTATACCGAGGCCGCCATGTCCTCCACATGGACTGAGCTGCTCCATGCATCACGCCCTTTGACCCGATTACCTTTCGTGCAACCCCCCCCCTACAAACGCAGTGAGATTCTTTGCTTGCATACATCCAATGTTTTCCAAATTGTGATGCTGCCTGTCTCCCTCCGCTGCTGAGTTACTCCCAGCTTCTTGTGCCAAAGACATGACTATACGACATACGTCTAAGAATCTATCTATCTATCTCTGCCTTAAAACGCCACCTGTTTCCTTTTTTCTCTCCAGAGATGCTGCTGCCTGTCCCAACCCTGCTGCTGAGTGACTCCCAGCTGCTTGTGCCAAACTCTGGACAATTGCCTTCCCCTTTAAGGGGTGGGAATTTCCGTCGGCGGACAGGCCAGGCGGGGCCGGGGCCGGCGCCTTTAAGGGCGGCGGTTTGGCGCCGACGACGACGGCGATGATGATGGCGGCGCCTCCTCCTCCTCTCACCGGCCCCGGGCCGATTCCTCCACGCAGAAAACCGCCCCCCCTCAGCAAATGCCCACGTCAACGGTACGGCGGGGAGGGAGGGAGGGAGGGAGGGGAAATAATATTCGATAGAGAGGCGGCGGCGGAGGGGACAAATCCTGTCAGTCACGGATCTGTCTGTCGTGTGTGTGAGTGTGAGTGTAGTTTGTTGTGGAAATACATTCGATCAATAACTGGCTGAATATTTATCTAGGTCAGAGCGGCCAGGCCCCTCAGCTGCTGCGCTTTGCTTTGGCGGGGGGGGTATTCGGCCCCACGGGAGGGTGGAGGAGGTGTTGGTCCACAGGTGGAGGTGGAGGAGGAGGAGCAGCAGCAGCAGGAGAGGGAAAGGTCATTAAATTATACAATTAATAATGATGATGAGGCGAGAAAGGAGCTTCTGGCTTTTCAAACGCCGGCTGGAGGGAGAGGGAGGTACAGGTGAGTCTGTGGCTCCCAGTCTCTTCTCCCCCACCCTTGCCTCTACTGCTGGTGTCTCCCTCCACGTGTCTCACACTCACTCCCTCATCTTGCCTCATATCTTGCCTCGTATACCTCACCTCGCCTCCTGGTGTCCCTCGCCCCCTCCCGGAGCCCCTCGCCCCCTCCTGGAGCCCCTCGCCCCCTCCTGGAGCCCCTCGCCCCCTCCTGGTGTCCCTCGCCCCCTCCTGGTGTCCCTCGCCCCCCTCCTGGTGTCCCTCGCCCCCTCCTGGTGTCCCTCGCCCCCTCCTCGTGTCCCTCGCCCCCTCCTCGTGTCCCTCGCCCCCTCCTCGTGTCCCTCATCGTGTTCAGCTCTTTCACCCCTGGATGGCCTGGTGTGGGTCCTGCTGGCCATTGTTGTCCTGTAGCGATGGGCCCAATGCCCTCCTCTGTGTCATATGTTGTCGTACATTGATAAGCCCAATGTTGCCAATTGCTGCCACATATTGATAGGCCCAATGGCCTCCTCTGGTGTCAATGATCGTATATTGATTAGCCCAATGCTAACAATTGCTGTCGGTTATTGATGGGCCTAATGGCCTTGTGCTGGCAATTGCTGTCAGATATTGATGGGCCCCATTGGCCTCATGTGCTGTCAAGTGCTGTTATGGCCGTCTCTTGTGTCAGTTATCGTATATTGATAAGCCCAATGCTAGCAATTGTTGTCATACATTGATGGGCCCAAAGGCCTCATGTACTGTCAATAACTTTCATGTAATGATGGGCCTAATGGCCTCCTCTGATCTCAATTGTTGTCATATTAACAAGCCCACTGCTGCCAATTTCTGTTTTGTATTGATGGGCCCCAATGGCCTCATGTGCTGTCAATTCTTGTCAGGTATTGATGGTCCCAATGGCCTTCTCTGCTGTCAATTGCTGTTGTGTATTGACACAATTCCTGTCATGTAGTGATGGGCCAAATGGCCTCCTGTGTTGTCAATTGTTGTATTTGATGATTGGGCCCAATGGCGTTGTGTTGTAAATTGCTGCCATGTAGTGATGGGGCCCGATGACTTACTTAGTATCAATTGCTGCTGTATATTGACAAGCCCAATGCTGGCAATTGCTGTTTTGTATTGATGTGCCCAGTGGCCTCCTTTGGAGACGATTGTTGTATATTGATGGGCTCAATGCTGGCAATTGTTGTCGTAGATTGACAGCCCCAGTGACCTTGTGTGTTGTATTCTATTGGGCCCACTGCTGTCAATTCCTGCCATACAAGAATGGGCCCAATGGCTGTTTCTGCTGTCAATTCCTATCGTGAATGGACAGGCCCAATGCTGTCAATTGCTTTCATAGATTGATGGGTTGAATGGGCTCCTGTGCTATTAATTCCCATCGTGTATTGATGGGACTAATACTGTCAATCTCTTATGTATTAATGGGCTCAATTGCTCTCTGTGCTATCAATTTCCATGGTATTTTGAGGTTTAGTTTATCATCACGTGTACGGAGGTACATTGAAAACCAAGTGTTGCGTGCCAACCATTCAACGGAAAGACAATACGTGATTAAAAGCAATGGGTCTGATGGCCTTCTGTGCCATCACTTATTGTCTTATATTGATGGACCTAATTTCTAAAAGCTAACGATACGCAAGCATACACACACCACCATAAAATAAGCATAAACACACAACCATACGTTCTTCTGTCGATTTTACAATTCATTTGGTATGTAGCGCACCTGCGCTCATTTGGTGGCTACGTTAAGTATAGTTATTGCTGTGGGATAAAAACAGTTTTTTAGTCTGTTTGTCCTTGTCCTCATTGATCTGTACCGTCTGCCTGATGGCAACAGTTCAAACAGGGAGTGGCCGGGATAGGAAATGTCCTTTATAATGTTTTGGGATTTCTTGAGACAGTGGGAACTGTGTAGGTCCTCCAAAGTGAGGAGAGGGCAGCCGACAATCTTCTGGGCGTAGTCAATAACCCTCTGGAGCGCTTTCCTCTGGGCCGATGTGCAGCTGGTGTACCACACGCATACACAGTATGTTAGGATGCTCTCTATGGAGCACCGATAAAAGGACAGCAGGAGTCTCTCGGTGATGTTGTTCTTCCTGAGCACCCTCAGGAAGTGCAGTCTCTGCTGGACCATTTTCAGCAGCGCACAGGTGTTCACGCTCCATGTCAGGTCCTCCTCAATGTGGATTCCCAGGAAGCGGAAATCCGCCACCCTCTCCACACAGTCCCCTCTGATGATTAGTGGTGTAATGTCCGTTTTCTTCTTCTATTATGAGCTCCTTTGTCTTTGAGATGTTGAGGAGCAGGTTATTCTCTCCACACCACACTGTCAGCTGCTCCACCTCATCCCTGTATGCATACTCATCCCCCCAGAGATGAGTCCCACCACCGTGGTGTCATCCGCGAATTTGACAATGGTGTTGCTGTGGTGGGCGGGGGTGCAGTCATATGTGTAGATGGTGTAAAGCAGGGGGCTCAGCACGCAGCCCTGTGGAGAGTCGGTACTGAGGCTGAGGGCCGTGGATGTGTGATGGCCCACTCTGACTCTCTGGCTGCGACCCGACAGGAAGCTATTTATCCACATGCAGGTGGAGTATGGAAGTCCCAGGTGCCCCAGTTTGTTCACCAGTTTGTGGGGAAGGATGGTGTTAAAAGCAGAGCTATAGTCCACAAAGAGCTCCCGCGCTGCTCCAGGTGGGAGAGTGCAGCATGGAGGGCTGTGGCTGCAGCGTCCTCTGTGGATCTATTCGCTCTATACACAAACTGGTGGGGGTCAAAGCTTCGGGGCAGGAGTGATGTGATGTGACTCCGGACCAGTTTTTCGAAAGCACTTCATCACCACTGGTGTGAGTGCGACTGGCCGGTAGTCGTTGAGGCTGGAAATGTGGGGTTTTTTTGGCAAGGGGACTATGGTGGAGGACTTCAGACAGGGTGGGACAGTGGACTGGGCCAGAGACTGGTTGAAGATCCTCGTAAATACTCCAGCCAGCTGGTCTGCGCAGTCCTTCAGCACGCGTCCAGAGATGCCGTCGGGTCCAGCAGCCTTCCTCGGATTGATGGCCTGCAGCGTGCGCCTCACCTCATGCTCCTCTATTTTGAGGGTTAAGCTGCTGTGGACCATGTGCTGTGATATGGCTGTGTCTGGTGGCTCCACTTCAAAGCGAGCAAAGAAGAGGTTCAGCTCCTCTGCCAGCGAGGCGTCACCTTCAGCAGCTCCAAGGTTGGTCTTGTAGTTGGTGAGATACTGGATCCCCTGCCACACCTGCCTGCTGTTGTTACTGTCCAGGTGGTCCTCTATCCTCCTCCCGTAGTTTGATTTGGCCTCTCTGATGCCTCTCCAGGTTAGCTCGGCCCATGCTCTATAGTTAGGGGGTCAGATAGGCGATTCTGTGGACGAAGTCAGGAGACCTGGATGGTAGTTTGCCTCCCTGGTGCCAGGGTCCGGGATGTGACTGAACGTGTCCAAGATATCTTGAAATGGGAGGGAGAGGAGCCAGAGGTCGTGGTACATATAGGTACCAATGACATAGGTAGAAAAAGAGAGGAGATCCTGAAAGGAGAATTTAGGGAGTTAGGAAGAGTGTTAAGGAGAAACCAAGCCTTGGCGTTGGCTGCACCGAGCTTCAGTGCGTCCCTCAGCACGTACTCCTGCAGTCTGCAGCGGGCCAGTCGGCAACATTCCCTGACAGACATCTCGCTCTGCTGGGTGGTGAACAATGCTCGGGGATCCTTGTGGATAAGATTTTTTTTTAATTTCAAAATATACTTTATTCAAATGATAAATATATACACTACATTAACCTTGCGGAAAATCCATCCGACATTTTCGGAGGCTGTACAATAGATCAATACAGTTTAGACATTTCTTTCCCCCAAATTTCCACAAATCAGTCCCCCACTCGTGCCACAATGGCTTGTGGACATCCACAATTATCCTTGTGGATAAGATGTGAGGTTGGTCTTGGGACAAACATAGCCTAAGTGTGGTTGAACTTCTGTTCCTCCATCCCCACTTTCAGTTGGAGAAGTCACGGTGAAAAGAGTGATCTCATAGGCAGGAGTAAATGATCAACTAAGTGAAACTAGCAAGGAATGTTCAAGTACTATATGCTGAGCAATTTAAGGTTAAAAGGTTTCAAAGGTCTTTTATTGTCATGTACCAATTAAGGTTCAGTGATATGCGAATTACCATACAGCCATATGAAAAAAAAAATAACAAGACACACAACTACATAAAAGTTAACATAAACATCCACCACAGCGGATTCCCCACATTCCTCACTGTGATGGAAGGCAAAAGAATCCAATCTTCTTCCTCTTTATCTTTATTCTCACGCGGTTGGGGCAGTCGAACCATCCGTCGGGGCGATCAAAGCTCCCGTCCATCCTCAAGGATGAGCTTGCATAACGTAGATGTAGAACATAAAGCAGTAGAGCATAGGAACAGACCCTTTGGCCCACAATGTCTGTGCCCAACACAATGCCAAATTAAACTAATCTCTTCTGTCTGCATGTGATCCATATCCTTCCATTCTCTGCATATCCATGTGCCTAGCTAAAGCCTGGCAGCATGTTCCAGGCACCCACCACACTGTGTGTAAAAACCTTTTGCTGCTTATCTCCTTTAAAACGTTGCTCCTCTCACATTAAAGCTATGCCCTCTAGTCCCTAACATTTCTACCCAGGGAATAAGATTCGGAGTGTCTTACCTTTACAGAGTTGACGTGGATAAGCTTTTCCCATTGAGGGTAGGGAAGATTCAAACAAGAGGGCATGACATGCGAATTAAGGGACGGAAGTTTAGGGGTAACGTGAGGGGGAACTTCTTTACTCAGAGGGTGGTGGCTGTGTGGAATGAGCTTCCAGCAGAAGTGGTGGAGGCAGGATCGATTTTAACATTTAAGAGTAAAGTGGATAGGTATATGGACGGGAAGGGAATGGAGGGGTATGGTCTGAGTGCAGGTAGATGGGACTAGGGGAAAACAAATGGTCGGCACGGACTGGAAGGGCCGAGAGGGCCTGTTTCCGTGCTGTAATTGTTATATGGTTATATGGTAACAATCTCAGGATTACTGCCTGTGCCACGCGACAGTGAGAGTAGGAATGGAGCAAGGTGGAGGATAAATGCGTGGCTAAAGGACTGGTGCAGAGCGCAGAAATTCAAGTTTCTGGATCATTGGGACCTCTTTTGGGGAAGGTGTGACCTGTACAAAAAAGGACGGGTTGCACTTGAACCTGAGGGGAACCAATACCCTGGCGGGGAGATTTGCAAAGGCTACTGGCGAGACTTTAAACTAGATCGGTTGGGGGGAGGACTCAAATAGAGAAGGCAAGTAGTCTGTTTGTGAGGCAGGAGGCAGAGACGAGAAGCAGTCAGACGCAACACGTAGGGAGGAAAGAAGAAAAAAAATAACAAACAGAGAATAAGAAGTGGAGGGTTTCTTAAATGTGTGAGCAAAGAGACAGAGGGGTGTAAAATGAGGATAGGAGCAATAGGTAGCGAGGTGAAAAGTGGCAGGAAAACAAATCCAGGGCAAAAATCTAAAAGGGCCACTTTTCAACATAATTGTAAAAGGGCCAAGAGTGTTGTAAAAACAAGCCTGAAGGCTTTGTGTCTCAATGCGAGGAGCATTTGTAATAAGGTGGATGAGTTGAATGAGATTTGGCTTGTACTCGCTGGAATTTAGAAGATTGAGGGGTGATCTCATAGAGACTTACAAAATTCTTAAGGGGTTGGACAGGCTAGATGCAGGAAGATTGTTCCCGATGTTGGGGAAGTCCAGGGCAAGGGGACACAGTTTAAGGATAAGGGGGAAGTCTTTTAGGACCGAGATATTAGGGGTTCAGTATTGATGTGGATAGAGAACTGGCTGGCAAACAGGAGCAAAGAGTAGGAGTAAACGGGTCCTTTTCACAATGGCAGGCAGTAAACTAGTGGGGTACCGCAGGGCTCAGTGCTGGGACCCCAGCTATTTACAATATATATTAATGATCTGGATGAGGGAATTGAAGGCAATATCTCCAAGTTTGCGGATGACACTAAGCTGGGGGGCAGTGTTCGCTGTGAGGAGGATGCTAGGAGACTGCAAGGTGACTTGGATAGGCTGGGTGAGTGGGCAAAATGTTTGGCAGATGCAGTATAATGTGGGATAAATGTGAGGTTATCCACTTTGGTGGCAAAAACAGGAAAGCAGACTATTATTTAAATGGTGGCCGATTAGGAAAAGGGGAGATGCAGCGAGACCTGGGTGTCATGGTACACCAGTCATTGAAAGTAGGCATGCAGGTGCAGCAGGCAGTGAAAAAAGCGAATGGTATGTTAGCTTTCATAGCAAAAGGATTTGAGTACAGGAGCAGGGAGGTTCTACTTCAGTTGTACAGGGTCTTGGTGAGACCACACCTGGAGTATTGCGTGCAGTTTTGGTCTCCAAATCTGAGGAAGGACATTATTGCCATAGAGGGAGTGCAGAGAAGGTTCACCAGACTGATTCCTGGGATGTCAGGACTGTCTTATGAAGAAAGACTGGATAGACTCGGTTTATACTCTCTGGAATTTAGGAGATTAAGAGGGGATCTTATAGAAACTTACAAAAATTCTTAAGGGGTTGGACAGGCTAGATGCAGGAAGATTGTTCCCGATGTTGGGGAAGTCCAGGACAAGGGGTCACAGCTTAAGGATAAGGGGGAAATCCTTTAAGACCGAGATGAGAAAGACTTTCTTCACACAGAGAGTGGTGAGTCTCTGGAACTCTCTGCCACAGAGGGTAGTTGAGGCCAGTTCATTGGCTATATTTAAGAGTGAGTTGGATGTGGCCCTTGTGGCTAAGGGGATCAGAGGGTATGGAGAGAAAGCAGGTACGGGATACTGAGTTGGATGATCAGCCATGATCATATTGAATGGCGGTGCAGGCTCGAAGGGCTGAATGGCCTACTCCTGCACCTAATTTCTATGTTTCTATGTTTCTATGTTTCTATGAGATGAGAAAATCGTTTTTCACACAGAGAGTGGTGAATCTGTGGAATTCTCTGTCACAGAAGGTAGTTGAGGCCAGTTCGTTGGCCATATTTAAGAGGGAGTTGGATGTGGCCCTTGTGGCTGAAGGGATCAGGGGGTATGGAGAGAAGGCAGGTACAGGATACTGTTGGATGATCAGCCATGATCATAATGAATGGTGGTGCAGGCTCGAAGGGCTGAATGGCCTGCTCCTGCACCTAATTTCTATGTTTCTATGTTTTCTATGTGCTGTATAAAGCCCTATCGCCAGATCTAAAAGCGGTGTTCCTCTCCTTTAACAGCCGCTGGACCCCACGGGTTATCCAGGGCTTCTGGTTGGGGTAGACACGGATGCATTTGTCCACTGTGACAGTGTCCATGCAGTTTTTAATGTAACATAGTACACTGTCTGTGAACACCTCCAGGTCCTGGTGCTCAAACACATCCCAGTTGGTCCTGTCGAAGCAGTCCTGCAGCTGCTGAGAGGCACCATCAGGCCAAGTTGTGATGGTCTTTGTGATGGTAGGAGCAGTTTTCCTGAGGGGGGCATATGCAGGAACATATGGTCAGACTGGCCCAGGTGTGGTAGTGGTCTAGCCCTGTAGCCCAGCTTGATTTTGGAGTAGACCTTGTCCAGTGTGTTAGCTCCTCTTGTAGCACATTTAACATGCTGGTAGAATTTGGGGAGCATTGCCTTCAAGTCCGAGTGATTAAAGTCCCTTGCTATGATGTGAACAGCGTCAGGATATGTGCTGTGCTGGCTGCTAGTGCTACCATACAAATGCCTGATAGCCGAGTTAGCATTATCATCCGGTGGTATGTATACAGCAGTTATCATGACGACATGGCAGGCAGTGACTAGTGGCGTACCGCAAGGCTCAGTGCTGGGACCCCAGCTATTTATAATATATATTAACGATTTGGACGAGGGAATTGAATGCAACATCTCCAAGTTTGCGGATGACACTAAGCTGGGGGGTAGTGTTAGGTGTGAGGAGGATGCTAGGAGGCTACAAGGTGACTTGGATAGGCTGGGTGAGTGGGCAAATGCATGGCAGATGCAGTATAATGTGGATAAATGTGAGATTATCCACTTTGGTGGCAAAAACGGGAGGGTAGACTATTATCTTAATGGTGGCAAATTAGGAAAAGGGGAGATGCAACGAGACCTAGGTGTCATGGTACACCAATCATTTAAAGTAGGCATGCAGGTGCAGCAGGTAGTGAAGAAAGCAAATGTTATGTTAGCATTCATAGCAAAAGGATTTGAGTATAGGAGCAGGGAGGTTCTACTGCAGTTTACAGGGTTTTGGTGAGACCACACCTGGAGTATTGTGTACAGTTTTGGTCTCCAAATCTGAGAAAAGATTTTTGCCATAGAGAGGGTACAGAGAAGGTTCACCAGACTGATTCCTGGGATGTCAGGACTTTCATATGAGGAAAGACTGGATAGACTTGGCTTGTACTCGCTAGAATTTAGAAGACTGAGGGGGGATCTTATAGAAGCTTACAAAATTCTCAAGGGGTTGGATAGGCTAGATGCAGGATGATTGTTTCCGATGTTGGGGAGGTCCAGAACAAGGGGTCACAGTCTAAGGATGAGGGGGAATTCCTTTGGGACTGAGATGAGAGTGTGGTGAGTGTCTGGAATTATTTGCCACAGAAGGTAGTTGAGGCCAGTTCATTGGCTATATTTAAGAGGGAGTTAGATGTGGCCCTTGTGGCTAAAGGGATCGGGGGGTATGGAGAGAAGGCAGGTACAGGATACTGAGTTGGATGATCAGCCATGATCATATTGAATGGCGGTGCAGGCTCGAAGGGCCGAATGGCCTACTCCTGCACCTATTTTCTATGTTTCTATGTTTCTATGACAGTAAACTCTAGGGAGATTAATGAGCCTGCATTTAACAGTCACATACTCCAGGTCCGGGGAGCAGTGACTGTCTACAATTACAGGGAAGATTGAACTGTGGGGGAGGTTGTGGCAAAGACATAAAATCTTTCACTTCCATCCTTGGTAAGATGTGCAAACGTGAGTTATACTCGCTAAAATATATTGAAATATTGTAACATGTGTAATAGGAATTAGAAGCATATGCAGGCCATTTCCCCTGTGGTTTTGCTGCTATTTCATGTATGTGGCATAAGGTCGCAATGTCATAGTTTAGTTCAGAGATGTAGCATGGAAACGGGCCCATCGGCATACCGAGTCCACACCAACCATCGAACACCAATACACTAGTTGTATTCTACACCCTAGGGTCAATTTATAGAAGCCAATTAACCGTCTTTGGAATGTGGGAGGAATCCAGAGCATCCGGAGAAAACCCACAGGGAGAACGTACAAACTCCGTACCGACAGCACCCGTAGTCACAATCGAACATGTCTTTGGTGTTGTAAGGCATGAGCTACAATGCTGCTGAGTTAAAAAATGTATATATTTCTAAAAATACTAAAAGATTTATTTTAATAATCTTTAGCAAGGGGTGTATTGGTCAGTATAGCCTTAAAGTGCTGGAGTAACTTAGCAGGTCAGGCAACGTTTTGGGAGAAAAAGGATGGGTGACGTTTCAGGTTGTAACCTTTCTTCATACTCGTGAAGGGTCTGAAAAAGGGTTCTCACCCAAAACATCACCCATCCTCTTTCTCCAGAGATGCTACCTTACCCACTGTGTTACTCCAGTACACTGTGTTTATGTTTGGTATAAACCATCATCTGCAGTTCAAGTTCAAGTTGTATTTATCGTCACATGCACCAATTGGTACGGTGTAGTTCCTTCTTAGACATGCATTGGTCAGGAATTGGTGAAGAATTATACTTCATAAATAATGGCCATGGGGTCTCACACCTGTGAGTGCAGATGGAGTCTCGGCTTCAGGTTTTATTGGACAAACAATATTCTCTACGGTACATTCCACTCCCAATGCTTTGTTGAGTTTGTATGCTCCTAAAATATGATGCTTGTTTTGAAACTTAAATCTGTCATGTGGGATGAATTTGTGGTTTTAATAAGAATGATCAGTAATATTAAAAGGTGGGGTGAAAACTGAGTGTTCTGAACATCAGAGGTTTTGTGTTTCAGATGATTGTGACAGTATATTGAAGTAGGTTGTGTATGATTTTGGGCTAGAGGAAATTACTATTAAATGTAGTCACTGTGTACATAATATTTGTTTATGATAAATACATTTCAAAGATAGAAAGGCCAGCCTTATTTGAAAGAAGTTTAGTTTATTATTGTCACGTTTGCCGAGGTACAATGAAAAACGTTTTTGTTGCATGCTATCCAGTCAGCGAAAAGACTATATACATACAGTGGGGGTATCCCTTTATTTATAAAATTATAGGACTGTGCCAATGTGCAGCTATTTGTTCATTCAGTCCAAACATCTGTGCTGTTTCATCATAAGACTTTGGATTTATTTTTTCCAAAAGCACATATTTGAAAGTTTTAATGGAATTTGCATCTGACTTTTTAGAGTAGTTCAGCATGGAAACAGGCCCTTCGGTCCAACTTGCCCATACCAACGAACATGTCCCATCTCCGCTAGATTTGCACTGCACATTTCAAATCCCGTGGTTAGGTTAATGGAAACTTATCATTCCTTACCCACCTAATGCCCTTTGCTCTTTTAGCAATTATTTTGCATAGCTTGGAAATTTAGGAGCACAGCAGAAAAAACTACAGATGCTGACAGTTTTAATAAGAAAATGCTGGAAATTCTCTGTCGATTAGGTAGCATCGTTAGAGGGAGAAAAGCAGTTAACATTTTGGATCTCTGACATTTCATTCAATCCCTCAGCTTTGCCAGGCCATTGAAAATGTCCCCGGTCGTTAATTATAATTCAATAAAAATCAGTATGATAGAATGCACCAATCTCGGGGACTTGAAGTTGTAATGAGAAGAAAAAATGATGTATGTTTGATTGATTGAAAGATACAACATGGAAACAATCCCTTTATTCTGCCAAAGTCAAGCCATCCATTGATCACCCTTGTTCTATGTTATTCCACTTTCCTGTTCAATCCAAACACACACTGGGGCCAATTAACTTATCCCACGTGTCTTTGGGAGGAAATTGGAGCATCTGGGGGAAACCCACACAGTCGCAAGGCAGTTGCAGATTCCACACAGTCAGCACCCGAGGTTAAGATCAAACCCGGGTCTCTGGCACTGGACTCTGGCAGCCTTACCAGCTGTGCCACTGTGCAGCACCGTATTCTCTTGCAATTCAGAGTAATAGATGGGAGAGAGAAGTTAATTTGATGACCTTTGCAATATGCATCACCTCTGTTTTCCATGAAACTCTTTATGGTCTTGAAGTGCTTCTGAAGTGGGGTCTCGATTGCAGTCAATTTATTGACAGCGGGCTCCCATAAACAGCAGTGTGATGGTGTTGACATCATCTGTTTTTCGATTGTTGAGGAGATGGATGAACATTGGCCATGTGGAGTTGAGATCTATTGGGATCATTTCAGTTTGAGGTTAGCCATAACTTCAATGATAACTTCCACAAGCAGGCAGAAATCTGCTCTGTGTTGTACAGCTAGTTGTTGACAGAGGAAATGGAGCCGGGATGGTAACAAAATGCTGCATTAACTCAGCGGTATGGAGAACCTGTGGATAGGTGATGTTTGGGTCGGGATCCTTAAATCTTGCAGATTTCTCGCCGGTAGTGAATTTTAATCACTCCTTAATATTAAAGAAGATCCGCAAGATGTGGGCCAACGATTATACAACCTAGAGTGATTCAATTCAACTTTAATGTCATTGCACAGATACAAGTATGGGTACAACGAAATGCAGTTTAGTGTCAGTATGTAGTGATAGCAATATATAGATAAATACAGATAAATAAATACAGATGTGGAAATCTATCGGCGGGACTCCGAGTTCAGCAGTGTGATGGTGTTATTATAGAAGCTATTCCTCATTCTGCTGGTGCGGGACCTGAGGCTCCTGTACCGCCTCCCCGATGGTAGGAGGGCAAACAGTCCATGGTTAGGGTGGGAGGGGTCCTTGATGATCTTCCCGGCCCGTCTCAGACACCGTTTTCGGTGTGGGGCATCCATGGCAGGGATGCCATGTCTTGCAGAGTGGAAACAGGCCCTTCGGCACAACTTGCTCACACCGGCCAATATGTCTCATCTACATTAGTCCCACCTTTAGCACATATCCCTCTAAACCTATTTTATCCATGTACCCGTCTAAATATTTCTTAAACGTTGCAATAGTCCCTGCCCCAAATATCTCTTCCAGCAGCTTGTTCCATATACCTGCCACCCTTTGCATGAAAAAGTTATCCCTCGGGTTCCCTATTAAATCTTTTTCCCCCTCATCTTAAACCTATGTCCGATAGTTCTCAATTGCACTTGGATCTACCCGATCTATTCCTCCCATGATTTTGTACACCTCTATAAGATCACCCCTCATCCTCCTGTGCTCCAAGGAATAGAGTCCTAGCCTGCTCAATCTCTCCCTATAGCTCAAGCCCCCAAGTCCTGGCAACATCCTCAAAAAGGCTGCCAACATCATCAAGGACCCACACCATCCTGGCCATACACTCATCTCACCACTGCCATCAGGTAGAAGGTACTGGTAATCCAGGTTCAGGAACAGCTGCTTCCCCACAGCCATCAGTACAATACAATACTGTTTATTGTCATTTGAACCTCAAATGAAGTTCAAACAAAATTTGGTTTCTGCAGCTATACAACAAGAAAAAAAAACAAGACACACAATTTACACAAACATACATCACAGTGAATCTCCTCCTCACTGTGATGGAAGGCAAAGTCATTGTCTCTTCCCTGTTTTCCATTCTTCTCCCGATGTTCAACTATTAAACTCGCCATCAAACAAACTCTGAACTATAATCAGCCTATTGCACTTTATCTGTTTATTTACGTGTATATATATGATCAGCCTATTGCACTTTATCGTTTATTTATGTTTATAATATATATAAAACATAAATAAACCGATAAAGTGCAATAGGCTGATTATAGTTCAGAGTTTGTTTGATGGCGAGTTTAATAGTTGAACATATGAACGACGCACTGAACTGTTCTGTATTTATGTCTACAGCAAGCAAGAATTTCATTGTCCTATTTGGGACACATGACAATAAACTCTCTTGACTTGACTCTTGACTAATGTCAATGAAGTAGGCTCTGAGTGTGATGGATTTTATTTTCTTGCTGTGGACCTTGTGGCTGCAATGTAAACATTTTTTTAAGAACCATGTCAAAAAGTCCTGTGCATGGAACACATTGTTCGACTTTTTTCTGCCAAACAACAATGAAAGGTTTGCCAGTCAGTGGATGATGCAATCGCATAACATTGGTTGTAAGCTCCCTCTCAGGTTCACCACATATAACCGTATAACCATATAACAATTACAGCACGGAAACAGGCCCTCTCGGCCCTTCCAGTCCGTGCCGACCATTTGTTTTCCCCTAGTCCCATCTACCTGCACTCAGACCATACCCCTCCATTCCCTTCACGTCCATATACCTATCCACTTTACTCTTAAATGTTAAAATCGATCCTGCCTCCACCACATCTGCTGGAAGCTCATTCCACACAGCCACCACCCTCTGAGTAAAGAAGTTCCCCCTCACGTTACCCTGAAACTTCTGTCCCTTAATTCTCATGTCATGCCCTCTTGTTTGAATCTTCCCTACCCTCAATGGGAAAAACGTATCCACGTTAACTCTGTCATCCCTTTCATCATTTTAAAGACCTCAATCAAGTCCCCCCTTAACCTTCTGCGCTCCAAAGAATAAAGACCTAACTTGTTCAACCTTTCTCTGTAACATAGTTGCTGGAACCCTGGCAACATTCTAGTAAATCTCCTCTGTACTCTCTCTATTTTGTTGACATCCTTCCTATAATTAGGCGACCAAAATTGTACACCATACTCCAGAATTGGTCTTACCAATGCCTTGTACAATTTTAACATTACTTCCCTACTCCTATATTCAATGCTCTGATTTATAAAGGCCAGCACACCAAAGGCTTTCTTTACCACCCTATCTACATGTGATTCCACCTTCAGGGAACTATGCACAGTTATTCCTAGATCCCTCTGTTCCACAGCATTCCTCAATTCCCTACCATTTACCATGTAAAAAATACATGTTTATAATGCAAAGACATTCTCATTCAAGAGCTCCATTATCCCAACACTGCTTTCAATTGCACTTCACAGTCCCAATCAAATTTGCCAAAATTATGTTCTTAATTCCCAACAATGCATTATTTATGAAGAAAAGAAATAGGTAACGTTTTGGGTCAAGACCCTTCTTCAGACTGACATTATCCCTAACGTTACCTATTTCTTTTCCAGAGATGCTATCGGATCTGCTGAGTTACTCCAGCTTTTTGCGTCTATCTTTGGTTCAAACCAGCATCTGCAGTTCCTTACTACACAATGCTTTATTTATATCTAGTTGATGTGAAATCTATTTGGATAATAATTGGTTTCCCTAGAATGTCAGAGTTTGAGGGGAAACTTGATAGAAGTATATAAAATTATGAGAGGTGTAGAGAGGGTTGAGTATCTTTTTCCCCAGGGTGGAAATGTCAAACACCAGTGCATAACTTGTGTGAGGGGAAGAGACTCATGGAGATGTGCCAGCAGGTTTTTTTTTACACACTGAGTGGTGGGGGTCTGAAACAGATTCCTATCGTGGCGATTCATAACAAGAGGATTTCAGTACAGGAGTAAAGAGGTTCTTCTACAGTTGTATAGGGCTCTGGTAAGACTACATCTGGAGTATTGTGTACAGTTTTGGTCTCCTAATTTGAGGAAGGACATCCTTGTCATTGAGGCAGTGCAGCGTAGGCTCACGAGATTGATCCCTGGGATGGCGGGACTGTCATATGAGGAAAGATTGAAAAGACGAGGCTTTTATTCACTGGAGTTTAGAAGGATGAGGGGGATTCTTATAGAAACATATAAAATTATAAAAGAACTGGACAAGCTAGTTGCACGAAAAATGTTCTCAATGTTGGGCATGTCCAGAACCAGGGGCCACAGTCTTAGAATAAAGGGGAGGCCATTTAAGACTGAGGTGAGAAAAAAAAAATAACCCAGAGTTGTGAATTTGTGGAATTCCCTATCACAGAGTGTAGTGGAGGCCAAATCATTGGATAGATTTAAGAGAGAGTTAGATAGAGCTCTCGGGGCTAGTGGAATCAAGGGATATTGGGAGAAGGCAGGCACAGGTTATTGATTGTGGACGATCAGCCATGATCACAATGAATGGCGGTGCTGGCCCGAAGGGCTGAATGGCCTCCTCCTGCATCTATTTTCTATGTTTCTATGATTAACAGGCTAAAGAGGCAGATGAGAAAAGTTTAACTTGGCGACATGTTCAGCACAAACAAAGTGGGCCGAAGAAACAGAAAAAGAGGTGTTGGAGTAGGACATTTGGATCTTCGAGCCAGCACCGCCATTCAATACGATCATGGATGATAATTTTAAATCAGTACCTCGTTCCTGCTTTTCCCCCATATCCCTTGATTCCTCTCGCCCTAAGAGCTAAATCCTACTCTCTTGAAAACATCCAGTGATTTGGCCTCCTTCTGTGGCAGAGAATTCCAACTCTGGGTGACATTTTTTTTCCTCATCTCAGTTATAAATGACCTACTCCTTATTCTTAAACTGTGACCCCTGGTTCTAGATTTCCCCAATATCGGGAACATTTTTCCTGCATCCAGCCTGTCCAATCCCTTAAGAATTTTATATGTTTCTATAAAATCTGATCCTTTTAAATTCCAATGAATACAAGCCCAGTCGACCCATTCTTTCATCTTATATCAGTTCCCGCCATCCCGGAAATTAACCTGGTGAACCTACGCTGCCCTCCCTCAATAGCAATAATATCCTTCCTCAAATTAGGAGACCAAAATTGCCACATAAATGCTCTAGGTGCGGTCTCACCAGGGCCCTGTACAACTGCAGTAGGACCTCCTTGCTCCTAAACTCAAATCCTCTCGTAATGAAGGCCAACATGCCATTACTTTCTTCACTGCCTGCTGTACCTCCATGCTTACTTTCAGTGACTGATTTACAAGCACACCCAGGTCTTGTTGCACCTCTCCTTTTCCTAATCTGACACCATTCAGATGTCATGGGCCCCAGCTATGTCTGCCTCTTTGTAGAGTATGTCGAATATTCACTGTTCCAAGTGTGCTCTGGCCCTATCCCTGAACTCTACCGCTATCCCCAACTCCCAATTCTTCCGTCTACGCCACATCTGCGCCCAGGATGAAGTTTTCCATACTAGATCATCGGAGATGTCCTCATTCTTTAGGAAATGAGGGTTCCCCTCTTCCATTATAGATGAGGCTCTCACTAGGACTCCTCGATTTCCCGCAGCTCCGCTCTTGCTCCCCCTCCCCACATTCGCAACAAGACACAGTCCCCTTGTCCTCGCCTTCCACTCCGTCAGCCATCACATACAGCATATAATCCTCCAATACGTTTTGCCACCTCCAATGGGATCCCACTACTGGCCACATCTTCCCATCTCCACCTTTTTCTGCTTTCCGCAGAGACTGTTCCCTCCACAACTCCCTGGTCAACTCGTCTCTTCCCACCCAAACCACCCCCTCCCCAGGTACTTTCCCCTCCAACCACATGAGATGCAACACCTGTCCCTTTACCTCCCCCCGACAGTCTTTTTAGGTGAGGCAGAGGTTCACTTGCACCTCCTCCAACCTCATCTACTGTATCAGCTGTTCCAGGTGACAACTTCTGTACTTCGGCGAGACCAAGCACAGGCTCGGCGATCGTTTTGCTGAACACATCCACTCAGTCCGACTTAACTTGCCTGATCTTCCGGTTTCTCAGCCTCCCCCTCCCATTCCCAATCTGATCTTTCCGTCCTCGGCTTCCTCCATTGTCAGAGGCCCAGCGCAAATTGGAGGAACAGCACCTCATAATTTGCTTGGTCCCGCTGAGTTATTCCAGCATTTTGTGTCTACCATTCAGATAATAATCTGCCTTCCTGTTCTTGCCACCAATGTAGATAACCTCACATTTATTCACATTATACTGCATCTGCCATACATCTGCCCACTCACCCAACCTATCCAAGTCGCCCTACAGCCTCATAGCATCCTCATCGCAGCTCACACTGCCACCCAGCTTTGTGTCATCTGCATACTTGGAGATGTCACATTTAATTCCTTTGTCTAAATCGTTAATATATTGTAAATAACTGGGGCCCCAACACCTAGCCTTGCGGCATCCCACCAGGTACTGCCTGCCATTCTAAAAAGGACTTGTTAATTCCTACTCTTTGCTTCCTGTCTGCCTACCAGTTCTCTATCCATGTCAATACCGTACCCTCAATGCCAAGAAGGGCCGGTTCCTGTACTGTACTATGATAGGTTCATACAGTGTGGAAACAGTTCCTTCAGCCCAACCTGCCCTTGCCGATCAAGATTCCCCACCTACACAAGTCCCACCTGCTTGAGTTTGGCCCATATCCCTCTAAATGTCCTATTCCAGATTGGATCATCAGGAGTGTTTTTGTTGATTAAAACCAAAAATTGCCCTAAAATAAGGCTTGTAGGTTTTGACCACCAGGGGCACGGTACGATTGGCAGCCCCGCCATCAGTCTGTTTGTTTTTTCGTCTTTTTTAATTTATAGTGTATTTAAAGTTTGTGTTTTATGAGGGGGAGGGGAAAATCTTTTTCAGTGCCTTACCTTGCCGGAGATGCGATTAATTTTCGAATCACATTCTGCGGTCGCTCTGCGGCCTACCATCGATGGAGCTGGAGGACTCCTCGGACTGACCTTGGGGCCCCACCGCGGGCGTGGACTTACATCGGAGTCGATCCCGTGCCTGGGATTGCTCTAAACGTGGTCTGCGGATTTTACATTAGGAGCTCGCCCTCTCTGGAGAGGTCATGGATGTTGGGAGCTCCAATGTCGCGGAAGGTTCGACCAGCCCCGAAGCGGGATTCGGTTGTCTGGCGTTGGGGAGCTGGCATTCCACCGATGCAGGAGCTGATCGCCTCGATGCGGAGGGCCTGCCGCCGGCTATGGGTCAAGATCATCCCGTCAACGGAGGGCCTGAGGTCCCCGACTGCAGGAGAACAAAGGGAAGAGATTGAACTTTTTTTTAATTTCCATCACCGTGAGGAATGTGGAGAAGTCACTGTGGTGGATGTTTATGTTAAAATGTGTTTTGTGTGTTCCGTTGCTTTTTATTTGTATGACTGACTTGGCAAATGAAATTCCTCATATGTTCCAAAACATATTTGGCTGATAAAGTATTATTGTGATTGTGTAATTGTGATTGTGAAAGGTACTGCAGATGCTGGTTTTGTACCGTAGATAGGCAACAAGTGCTGGAGTAACTCAGCGGATCAGGCAGCATCTATGGAGAAAATGAATGGTTGACGTTTCAGGTTGGGTGAAAGATTCGAAATTTCACCTAACCTTTTTCTCCAGAGATGCTGCCGGACCCAAAAATAAGGCAGTGGTTTATGACAAGGTTGGGTGTTTAAAATAAATTAATTGGATACGTCCTTTACATTGTGTCGTGTTTGGCATGTAATTATTATTTTACAAAGTAATACATTTCCTGTCCAAAATCATGGTGCTAAGTAGGATAAATTTCAATTTCTGGTATTTTAATGTTGTGTTAGCTTCTTCCAGTACAAGCTTCACTTGAATTTGACCTCTGTGATCTTGGGCTCTGTGGGCAAGAGTAATTACAGCAATGTATTTTAGTGGGATTTGTGAGGTGCAACCACATGCAGGCTTCTTCTACTCAGTATTTGTGTTTTTATTTCTGTACTTGTGATTGTTTATGAAGGCATTTTAAACATGTGCAATAAATAGAACAAGGCCTTATCGTAACAGAGCCATGACAAAAATGACCACAAATGTTACTGACAAATAGTTGGCATACTTAGTCATCTGGGTAGTGTTCTCGGTGAGAGGTTTAATTTTGACCCATGTTTGCAAACCCATTTATAATTACATTTTCATATCTAAATGATCGGTAATGGTATTGCTGAAACAAGCTGACTGACAGCTGGTAGCTTGATCGGGCTCGGTCATTTTGAACATTGGTGCACGCATAGCCAAATGTGGAAATCAGAAATGATCTAAAGGTGGAAGCAGGCACATCTTTTGCCACAGTGGGCCTAGATGCATTCTGTTTTCTGCTCCCATTATTTATTTTTTAAGTTAGAGCCCACCGAGTCCGCACTGACCCGCGATCCCCGTGCATTAACACTTCCCTACACACTAGGGGCAATTTTACATTTACACCAAGCCAATTAACCTACAAACCTGGATGTCTGGAGTGTGGGGCATCTTGCATCATGGACCAGTTTCTGTGCTGTATGATTCTGTAACTGAGATGGCTTTCTCTTTGGGAAAGAACTGAGTGCAGTAGGTCATGTGATAGGAGCAGAGATGCCATTCGACCCATCAAGTCTATTCCGCCATTCCATCTTGGCTGATCTATCTCCCTCCTAACCCCATTCTCCTGCCTTCTCTGCATAACCCCTGACACTCGTACTAATCAATAATCTATCTATCTCTGCAAATATATTCATTGACTTGGCCTCCACGGTCTTCTATGGCAAAGAAACTCCTCCTTATCTCCTTTCAAAAGTAACGTCCATTAATTCTGAGGCTCTGACCTCCAGTCTTAGACTCTTCCACTAGTGGAAACATCCTCTCCACATTCACTCTATTCAAGCCTTTCACTATTAGTTATGTTTTACTGAGGTCCTCCTCATTCTTCTAAACTCCAGCGAGTACTGGCCCAGTGCTGTCAAACGCACGTCATAGGTTAACCCGGAACTGTTGGAATTATTTTACTTTTATCTTAATATATTTAATTATTTAAAAAAAAAAACAATCTAGTAGTTTACGGAAAGCAATTTGAATAATATTTGATTGAGTTCAGTCAATTCAAAGGGGTCAAGGAAAGAGCGTTCACGTTGAGGCCCTGTTTTCACCAATCTTTCCACTACCATGCACAAGACAGACGCCATTGTATGCAGATGCCGAGAAGTGTGTTCAGCTCTGGCTGAACAACTTCTAATCTTGTGTGTGGACTCGATAAGAAGAAGTCAATTCAAAAGCCTTTGAGAGTGATGAGGCATTTTGTTTCAAATATATACAGATGTACAAAACACTCAAGTCAATATTTTCATCACTGGTCTTGTTATTCAGATCTCGAAATGTTAGCATGATATCGATTATAATTTATGTATAATCTTTCAGCACATAGTTTCCAGGGTTTTAACACAAGTTCCGAACCTTTTTCACAGGATAGAAATGTCATAGATTACAGGTCATAGGTCTAAGTTGAGAGGGGCAAAGTATAAAGGAGGTGTGCAGGGCAGGGAGCCTGGAACGTGCTGCCTGGAGTGGTGCAAGAGGTAGGTGCATTAGTAGCTTTTAAGAGGCGTTTAGACAAACACTTGCTTATAGAGGGATATGGACCACATGCAAGCTGAGGAGATTAGTTTACCATGACATCATGCTTGGCACACATGTTGTGGGCCGTAAAGGCTGTTCCTGTGCTGGACTGTTCTTTGTTCTAACTTTCTAAATGTTGGCATGACATCAGTTATTATTTATGTACAATCTTTGACCAAATTGTTCCTGGAGTTGTAACAAGAGTCCAGCTACTTGGTATGGAGTGGCAGATTTGTCTTAAACTATGGCCTGCACCATAGAACTCGCCCTCAGCTCGTCATTCATAGGACCTTTGAGGTTCAAGGTTGACAGTGTTTATGAACAACAAGTCGCCATGAGTTTTGAGCAGACTAGAAGATGTCTTTCATCAAATTGGTGGATCTCAAGTCAAGTCAAGAGAGTTTATTGTCATGTGTGCCAGATGGAACAATGAAATTTGTGATTCCCTGAGCAGGCAGTCATTTTGCAGAATGCCTCTTCATCAGAATATTCAAGAGTGTTTTATTGTCATAATAGACCAAGGGTGACCCGTTGCGCCCGTCCCATCAACGTGCGGTTGGGGGGGGGGGGGGGGGGGGGTTGGGGCTACGGCGTCACAAGCACACTAACCACCCCCACACACAGGGGGGGGAGGAAGGGGGGGAGATTGGAGAGAGGGAAGGGAGAAAGGGGAAGAGGGGTGGGGGAGGGGATGTGGAGGGGGGGGTAGGGAGAGAGGGGAGGGGGGTAGGGGGAGAGGGGTGGTGGAAGGGGGGGAGAGAGGGGAAAGGGGAGAGGGGTGGAGGGGAGATTGGAGAGGGGGATGGGGAGGAGAGCGGGGAGAGATATGGGAGAGGGGGGTAGGGAGAGAAGGGTGGTGGAGGAGGGGAGAGAATGGGAAGATGGGGAGAGGGGTAGGGGGAGTGGTGGAAGGGGGGGAGATTGGGGAGGGGGAGGGAAGGGGGAGAGAAGGTTAGGGGGTGGGAGAGAGGGGTAGGGGGTGAGCAAGAGGGGTGGGGGGGGATGTGAGGGGTGGTAAGGGGGAGAGGGGAGAGAGGGGGGTGGGGGGGAGGGAGAAAGGGGAAGAGTGGGGAGAGAGGGGTAGGGGGCAGAGTGGAAGGGGGAGAGAGGGGATGGGGAGAGGGGAGATGGGTGAGAGATTAAACCAGCATCTGCAGTTCCTTCTTGTACATAGATTCTTGATTAGTACACGGGTCAGAGGTTATGGGGAGAAGGCAGGATTTTCTATGTTTCTATAATTTAAGTCAATAGAGGGAGGTTGGTTTGTGTGATGGTATGGGCTGCGTCTCCAAGTTTGCGGATTAAGGTTTCCTCCCATATTCCAAAGATGTACAGGTTTGCAGGTTAATTAGCTTCTGTAAATTGTCCCTAGTGTGTAGGCTAGTGCTGGCGTACGGGGTGAACGCTGGTTGAAGGAGCTGAGTGTCAGTGTGAGCTGCGAGGAAGATGCTATGAGGCTGCATGGTGACTTGGATAAGTTGGGTGAGTGGGCATATGCATGGCAAATGCAGTATAATGTGGATAAATATGAGGTTATCCACTTTGATGGCAAGAACAAGAAGGCAGATTATTATCTGAATTGTGTAGGAAAGAATACAAAATGGGGAGAAGATAAAATTGGGCCTTGCGGTGCTGGGGAACGACAAGTGGAGGCTTTAGAGGGCAGAGAGCCGGAAATAATAAAATCAGAACTGGTGTGTGACATTAAGGTCAGGTGTTTGTCTGTGGGGTCATGGTCCAAGGATAAATAGGAGGAGGTGTCTGAGCGTTGTCCCTTGGCCTCGGCCCGGTAGAGGTCAGCGCGCCACACGACCATTGCTCCTAACCTTTATCAAGTCGCTGTTGTTTTAAAAAGGGGGAGAAGTCTGAAGAATGGTCTCGACCCGAAACGTCACCCATTCCAGCATCTCCAGAGATGCTGCCTGTCTCGCTGAGTTACTCCAGCATTTTGTGTCTACCATTATCTGAATTGTGTCAGATTAGGAGAAGGGGAGATTCAACGAGACCTGGGTGTCCTTGTACATCAGTCACTGAAAGTATGCATGCAGGTGCAGCAGACAGTGAAGAAAGCTAATGGCATATTGACCTTCATTGAGAGAAGCAAGGAAGTCCTACTGCAGTTGTACAGGGCCCTAGTGAGACCGCAACTGGAGTATTGTGTGCAATTTTGGTCTCCTAATTACAGGAAGGACATTCATGCTATTGAGGGAGTGCAAGCATATAACATTCTTAAAGGATTGGACAGGCTAGATGCAGGAAAAATGTTCCCGATGTTGGGGGAGTCCAGAACCAGGAGTCAGTTTAAGAATATGGGTTAGGCCATTTAGGACTGAGATGAGGAAAAACCTCGAGAGTTGTGAATCTGGAATTTTCTCTCACAGAAGGCAGTGGAGGCCAATTCACTGGATGTATTCAAGTGAGAGTTAGATATAGCTCTTGGGGCTAATGGAATCATGGGATATGGGGGAAAAACGGGAACGGGGTACTGATTTCTGAGTTTGGAATTAGAAGTTTTCAACCATTTCTACTTTGGTACCGTCAATGCAAATTGGGGTATGTGTGCTGCTTCGCTTCTTAAAATAGAACACTATCTCCTCATGATTTTAAACTACTCTCTCATATCAACCCTCACTTTTATGCATTTCTCGTGTTCGTTCCTAGTGAGATCATTCTGTGCCTAGTCAGGGCCTTTCATATAGAAACATAGAAAATAGTGTGATTGGAGGCATTCGAGGGCCCTTCTTTAAGCTGTGTGGAATCAGCTTCCAGCAGAAGTGGATGAGGCATTTTTAACATTTATGAGTAAAGTGGATAGGTATGGACGTGAAGGGATTGGAGGGGTATGGTCTGATCATGGCTGATCGGCATCTGGAAGGGCCGAGAGGGCCTATCAAGGAGGCCATTCGGAACCCGTTCAATATGCCTGCCTGTTCTGCCCATATCCCTTGACTCCACTAGCCCCTAGAGCTCTATCCAACTCTAGGAATTTCATTCCTACCTCCCCTCAAAAGTAAATTAACTCTCATACAGAGATTTGTTTTAAAAAAAAACCCTCCAAAACGTTTCGGTGGTTTATGAAGATTAATTATGTTTAAGTTCACAGTTCTGCAGACTTGTTCTGCTCAACGCATTGGAACTGTTATTTATGATTGCACTCATCCGACCTCATCAGTGTTGCTCTTAGCTGTTTAATTGGGCAAGAAGCCTTTCACGAGGACTGGTGGGAATTCCTTCATTAAATAGCATCTGCATTAAAACAGCAAGTAATTCACATATGGTGGTAAAATAGGACATTTGCTATAGGGCACAAAATGACGTATATGTTTTTCTCCCAGGAGTCATAAAATGCTCCTTTGTATATTCTTCAATGCTGTGTGTTATGTCAAATTGGAAGCAAATATACTAACAGGGGAAGAAAATGTTGGACTATTTGCAATTTTTGTCATGAGTGTTATTTTCTTGATATAGCACTAGTTTAAATCAACATATCAGATTATTAAGGGTTTGGATACGCTGGAGGCCATTCCCGATGTTGGGAGAGTCCAGAACCGGGGGCCACAGTTTAAGAATAAGGGATAAGCCAATAAGAACGGAGATGAGGAAAACACTTTTTCACACAGTGTTGAGAATCTGTGGAATTCTCTGCCTCAGAAGGCAGTGGAGGCCAATTCTCTGGAGGCTTTCAAGAGAGAGTTAGATAGATCTCTTAGAGATAGAGGAGTGAAAAGGGATATGCGGAAAAGGCAGGAAGGGGTACTGATTGTGGATGATCACCCATCACAGTAAATGGCTCGAAGGGCCAAATGGCCTACTGTTGCACCTATTGTCTATTGTCTAAAGTAAAAAATATATCTGTATGTACAGTGCATTGAAAGTATTTTGATCCCTTCACTTTTTCCATATTTTGTTATGTTACAGCCTTATTCTAAAATGGATTAAATCATGTTTTATATCATCAATCTACACACAATACCCCATAATATAAAAGTGAAAACAGGTGTTTAGAAATGTTTTCAAAGTAATTAAAAAGAAATATTATTGAAATATCACATTTACATAAGTATTCAGACCCTTTGCTATGACACTCAAAATTGAGCTTGGGTTCATCCCATTTCCATTCATTATTCTTGATATTTCTACAACTTGATTGTAGTCCGTCAGTGGTAAATTAAATTGATTGGACATTATTTGGAAAGGCACACATCTGTCTCTATGAGGTCCCACAGTTGATAGTGCATGGCAGAGCAAAAAACAAGCCACGAAGACGAAGGAATTGGGGGAGAGGGCCTTGGTCAGGGAGGTGACTAAGAACCTGATGGTCACTCTGACAGAGCTCCAGAGTTCCTCTGTGGAGATGGGAGAACCTTTCAGAAGGACAACTATATCTGCAGCACTCCACCAATCAGACCTTTATGTTAGAGTGGCCAGAAGAAAGCCACTCCTCAGTAAAAGGCACATGACAGCCCGCTTGGAGTTTGCCAAAAGGCACCTAAACAAGAATCTCTGGTCTGATGAAACCAAGATTGATCTCTTTGGCCCGAATGCCAAGCGTCACGTCTGGAGGAAACCAGGCACTGTTCATCACCTAGCCAATACCATGCCTGCGGTGAAGCTTGGTGGTGGCAGCATCATGCCGTGGGGATGTTTTTTCAGCAGCAGGAACTGGGAGACTAGTCCGGATCGAGGGAAAGATGAACGGAGCAAAGTACAGAGAGATCCTTGATAAAAACCTGCTCCAGAACGTTCTGGACCTCAGACTGGTGGAAGTTCACCTTCCACAGGAAAACAGGAGTGGCTTTGTGACAAGTCTGTGAATGTCCTCGAGTGGCCCAGCCAGAGCCTGGACTTGAACTCGATCGAACATCTCTAGAGGAACCTGAAAATAGCTGTGCAACAATGCTCCCCATCCAACTTGACAGATTGAGAGGATCTGCAGAGAATATTGGGAGAAATTCCCCAAATACAGGTGTGCCAAGCTAGTAGCATCATACCCAAGAAGATTTGAGGTGTAATCACTGCCAAAGGTGCCTCATCAAAGTACTGAGTAAAGGGTCTGAATACTTATGTAAATGTAACATTTCAGTTATTTCTTTTTAATTACTTTGCAATGAATTACTTTTTTCTAAACACATGTTTTCGCTTTATTATTATTATGAGCTATTGTGTGTAGATCAATGATATAAAAAAATGAATTTGATCTATTTTAGAATAAAGCTGTAAGGCAACAAAATGTGGAAAAAGTGGAGAGGTCTGAATACTTTCTGAATGCACTGTATATATCTCGTACTCCCCTTTGTGCTTGTTCTCTCTCCTCGCGCTCCTTCTCCCTCTCTCCTCGCGCTCCTTCTCCCTCTCTGCTCGCGCTCGGGTGGGCCCCTCCCCCTCCCTCCTCGCGCTCGGGCTCCTCTCTCCTCGCGCTCGGGGGCCCTTCTCCCTAGCCTCTCGTCAGACTCTTTCCTTCACATTCACTCTCTCTGAATTACTTCTGTAAATATAAATAATTGGTAATTCTAAATCGACTGTAGTTCTGAATAATACTTCAGTTTTCAGTTTATCGTGCTTTGTAAAATTATTACCATGGTTAACATTTGGTGACAAAACATGTTTCAGCAGGCTAGCATTATCATTATTTTCCATGCCAGTAATTAGTTGCTCCTCACAGGAATCCTGCCAAAATCTTATTATGACATAATTAAAAATCCTTCCCAATCCCCTTTTCCTGAGCCCAAAGGCACATATTTTCTTATTGTCCTCAATTGTCTCTTGAATCACAAAATTACTACCCAAGGCCCTCACGTTTTCATGCATTACCTGCCTTCATACTTTTACAGTGTAGGAAGGAACTGCAGATGCAGGTTTACACTGCAGATAGACGTAAAATGCTGGAGTAACTCAGCTGGACAGGCAACATCTGTGCATAGAAGGAAAGCGTGAGTTTCGGGTCGAGACCCTTCATCAGACTAGATGGAGTGTACTTTTAAGAGATGACTCGCATCCCAGAGGTTCGCAGCTGCGAGCTCCATGAGCATTCCATGCTGTTAGGAAAGCCACGTGCAAGTAATTTTACACAGGATCCAGGAGAGAAAATATTTATTTTATTAGAAGCAATTGTACAAGGAGAAAGTAATTGACATAACAATTATACAATTTTCGTCCAGCTTCAGTTTTAACATTTTATAAACTAATAAGTTATTCGGAAAAAAGAAAAAGGGAAAGAAGGGAAATGAAGAAAAATGGAAAAAGGAAAGAAAGAATTTCAAAAAAGATACAAAAAAGAAAAACCCCTGGACTAACAAGGAAGTGAAAAAAAGCGGAGATATATCCCACTACCCTCCCCTACGTCTGCTCACCCGGCCCTAGCGTCGGTTTTGAATTTGTGTTCAACCATTATGTTGTTGAAGAAATTCAATGAAAGGAGACCATATTTTGGAAAATTGATCTGATTTGTCAGACAAAACATGCCTTATTTTTTCTAAATGTAGTGTCTCGGTTATTTCTATGATCGACATCTTCATTGTGGGAACTGTTATCTTTTTCCAGAATTTAAGTATATGTTTTATCGCAGTTATTAAACCATAGTCAAGGAAGCGTCTTTGGAATATCATTAACTTAGGGCAGGCCTCTGACATTCCTAATATTATTAATTTTGAATCTAATTGAATTTTGAGTGTTTTAGAAATGGTATTGAATATTCCCGTCCAGAAGTTTTGTATTTTTATACAGGATACAAAAGAATGGGTTAGGGTAGCTTCTCGGAAGTGACAGTTATCACAGAGAGGGGAGATCTTGTTCAATTTGGTCTTTGAGTAGTATAACCTGTGCAATGGTAGACAAAAGTGCTGGAGAAACTCAGTGGGTGCAGCAGCATCTATGGAGCGAAGGAAATAGTCAACGTTTCGGGCCGAAACCCTTCTTCAGACTTTGAATTGTATCAGGCAACGCCTGGCATTTAAAGAACAGAAATGTATGTATAGTAGGCTTTCCTCCCATATATCGTTTGAAATGGGTAAACCCAGCTCATCCTTCCATGCTCGCCTATAAATCTCAGAAGGTGGGTTGTCAATATTTAGACGAGTGTTATAAATGTAAGATATCAACTAGTATCGGCATATCTATTCAAACAATCGTCTAATATATCTGGACCCATAAGAGGACAGTTGTGTATATGTTTTCACATAATCTCGGATTTGAAGGTATCTAAAAAAAATTGCTGGCAAGTGATATTTCTCCTGTAGTTCTTGAAAAGAAGCGAGAGTCCCCTTCTTATAGAGGTCTCCCACAGTATTGATTCCCAGGTTCTTCCATTGAACAAACACCATATCTAACTAAAGTAGACGGTTTAAACGAGGGATTGTTTGCAATAGGAAGAAGGAGGGACATGTTTCTCAATTTAAGACTGAATTTCAGCTGTTTCCAGATACGGATAGTACTGTGTATTATCGCATTTTGCTTATACGTTGACTTATTCAAATGTATTGGAGATAGGAGGATCGAGTCTATACTAAAAGACAAACAGTCTTCTCTCTCCATTTTTTACCAATTTACATGTTGACGTGTATCGTCCAACCAGAAAGTTATATTTATTAGTTGCCCAGTGGTAAAAAAGAAAATTAGGTAGAGCTAATCCTCCATTTTCTTTGGATTTGCACAAATGTCTTTTGTGTATTCTATGGGTTTTGTAGTCCTAAATAAAGTTAGTGACAATAGAATCAATTTTTTTTAAAAAGCTTTTAGGGAGATATATCGATATTGATTAAAATATATATAAAAGAGGCAGAAGGAAGATCATCTTTATGGCATTTACCCGAGAAAATTTTTAACATCAATTCTGAATCAACTGATAGCTTGACAATTGAAAAATAATTGCAAATTTTAATTTCTCAGCTAAGGATTTCAAGATCCAGAGTACATATGCATGTAGTTGCAAAGGGGTGGGAGTTTAAAAATATACTAGACCAAGTGCAGACTGCATTGGAGTCAGACCAAAGGATTTCACCAGGTTAATTCCTAGACCACCCATACAGAAGCAATGGCCAAGAAAACACAACAACGCCTCTACTTCGTTAAAGGCTTGGGAAGTTTAGCATGTCCCCAACAACTCCCACCAACTTCTACAGATATGCCATACAAAGCATTCAATCACTTTGCATCACAGCTTGGTTTGGGAAAGCTCCATCCAAGACAGCAAGAAATCGCAGAGAATCGTTGAAGCAGTCCGGAGCATCACGCAAACCAACCTCCCATCCATTGACTCCATTTATACTCACGCTGCCACCGGCAAAATCAAAGGCGAGTCTCACCACAGTCACTCCCTATTCTACCCATTGCAATGATGTGAGGCATAGATGCACATTGTTAAAGTTCTATCCGCGCTATCAGACAACAGAACTGCATTAGTCACTTTAAGAATGTAACAATTCCTCTTTATTATGCATGCAAGAGTGGGAGAGCCACCCTGAGTATGGTTGCATACTCATTGTTTCCTCACGGTCCGATACAAAAGCCATACTTGTATACCTGTAGGGAGGTTACATTCCATGCCTATTTCCTCATCCACGACCAACACCACAGCACTGGTCAAGAGAGCCCAGCAGCGACTACACCCTCTCCGAAGACTACGGAAAGCAGGTCTCCCCACTGCACACCTACGAACTTTTTATAGGGGGACAATCGAGAGCACATTAACCTACGGCATCACCTCCTGGTGCGGGAGCTGCAATGCGTAGGAACGGCACCAACTGGACAGGATTGTGAAGACCGCCAGCAGGATTATTGGTGCTCCACTCCCTTTATTGCTGGACATATACAGGAAGAGATGTATTAGCAGAGCCATCTCCATCATCAAAGACCCCTACCACCCATCGCATCACATATTCTCCATCCTGGAATCTGGGAAGAGGTACAGGAGCATCAGCTGCAAAACCAGCAGGATGCTCCTCAGCTTCTTCCCGCAGGCTATAAGACTGATAAACGGACTTTGCCCCCTGCCAAAGTATCGCGCACCAAACACCAACCTGGACACACTGAAGCAGAACCATTGTCGTGCCACTGCCGATCGGAACTTGTGATATATGTACTTTTATTCTTTATTTCTATTTATTTTTGACCGCACACTGAATAGACACTGGTTGAGAAATTTTTTAGTTTTCCTCTGGGTATGTAAGTACTCAGAAAAATGATAATAAAGATATACAATACAATACAACCAGCACGTTGAAAGCAGTGGGTCTTCTCGAGCCTGGAACAGACTTTTTTCCTGTAGTTTTACTTGGTAATTGGGCATCTTATCTTGTTTCCACACATTTCTTAAGAATTAGTGGGTTAACATATGATGAGCGTTTGTCATCACTGGGCCTGTACTCGCTGGAGTTTAGAAGGATGAGGGGGGAACCTCATTGAAACCTACCGAATAGTGAAAGGCCTGGATAGAGTGGATGTGGAGAGGATGGTTCCACTAGTCAGGACACTCACTTAACTTTTTTTCTCTGTTGCCAGCCGGGCAACCGTGACGGCTTTTTAGGTTGCCAAATGACAGTTTAGGTGGTCATTTAAGACGGTTTGCATGACGCGTGCAATAATGTGCTCGGACAAAGTGCGTAGTTACCAGTCAGAATTATGCTCAATGAAGCATTCACATATTATGTTCAAGAAGGAACTGCAGATGCTGGAAAATCGAAGATAGATAAAAGTGCTGGAGAAACTCAGCGGGTGCAGCAACATCTATGTAGCGAAGGAAATGGGCAACGTTTCAGGCTGAAACCCATCAGTCTGAAGAAGGGTTTCAGCCCGAAACGTTACCTAATTCCTTCGCTCCATAGATGCTGCCGCATTCGCTGAGTTTCTCCGGCACTTTTGTCTACATTCACATATTATTTCTGCTTCAAATAACTCACAAACTAAACATATTCACCAATCAAGACATGATATACCACAATGACATGCAGCAAAATTATAATACAATATCTCAACTCTTTTTACATATTGCAATTAATGTAATTTCTATTAGTTCTTTCCACTTCCAAACAAAAATGTGGTTGGATTATTCACCAAATGATCAACCTGTGTCAATAAATCCTGGACCATGCACACTACAGATTGATGCAAGCATGTTTTCTGTGAAGGACCAGAAATTACCAAGACATGGCCATAGCATGGGTTGTTATTGCTATTGGCACAGAAACACTCTGGCTTCCCACATAATTTATCCATAACAAAATATACAGGTTGCAAGGACATTTCTAAAGGCATTTTATGATAATAGCTGTTAAAACCGACTATACCCATCTGACAGGTTAAACATTACACTAACTGACAAGAGATGGCCAAAGGACATAACTGCAGCAAATGTTCTTTTGGTAATATGTTTAAAGGTGTCAAAACAATAACATTGGGAATTAAAACACATTTGATTGCATTCCGTTATCAAGCATAGTCAATGTTCGCTCTGAAGACCATGAATCACAATAGGGTCAGGGGGTGTGCGAATCAGTGCGGGGTGGATAGATGGGGGGGGGGGGGGGGGGGGTGAGAAGGCAATCGGTGCGGAATGGATGGATTGAGGCAGGTGAATTAGTACGTGTTGGTTCGAGTATGTAAAATTGTGAGGGGAGAGCGCAGGGGATGTCAGTGGTGTTGAATGGGGAAACAGTACGGGATGGATGGGGGGGGATCAGTACAGGATGAATGGGGGTAGACAAAAATGCTGCAGAAATTCAGCTGGTGAGGCAGCATCTATGGAGCTAAAGAAATAAGCAAAGTTTCAGACTTCACCCCCATTTTTCTTGAATGGGGGATCAGTACAGGATGGATGGGGGGGGGGGTAAACAGCACAGGATGAATGAGGAGTTCAGTACAGGATGAATGGATGGGGGGGCCAACTTCTGCCGGACAGGGTGCGGGAGGAGGAGGTGGTGGTAGAGCCGCTATCGCGGCCGCTGTTGCCGCTGCTTCCGCTGTTCGGGACCCGTCATTCGCTCCGAGCCTTCGTCACCACGCACCTGGTATCTTTGTCCCGCAATCAAAGATACTAGAGGAATACTTAAGGGGTTGGACAGGCTAGATGCAGGAAGATTGTTCCCGATGTTGGGGAAGTCCAGGACAAGGGGTCACAGTTTAAGGATAAGGGGGAAGTCTTTTAGGATCGAGATGAGAAAATCGTTTTTCACACAGAGAGTGGTGAATCTGTGGAACTCTCTGCCACAGAAGGTAGTTGAGGCCAGTTCGTTGGCCATATTTAAGAGGAAGTTGGATGTGGCCCTTGTGGCTGAAGGGATCAGAGGGTATGGAGAGAAGGCAGGTACAGGATATTGAGTTGGATGATCAGCCATGATCATATTGAATGGCGGTGCAGGCTCGAAGGGCCGAATGGCCTGCTCCTGCACCTAATTTCTATGTTTCTGGCGTCGACACGAAACGTCATGCTCCTATTCTCAGAGATGCTGCCTGACCCACGGAGTTACTCCAGTTTTTTGTGTCTATCAGTATAAACCAGTATTTGCTTGCCAAGCCGGGCAAAATGAGTTGGCGTTTAGGTTGCCCGGCGGCACTTTGGGTGGTCATTGGCACCTGGGCGACCGCTAATTTCGAGCCCTGCTAGTGAGAGTCGAGCCTCAGGAAGGGAATCGTTCCTTTAGGAAGGTGATGAGTAATTTCTTTAGTCAGAGGGTAGTGAATCAGAGAATAGGAATTTATTGCCACAGAAAGCTGTGAAGGCCAAGTCAATTGATATTTTTATAACAGAGATAGATAGATTCTTGATTAGTACGGGTGTCAGGGGTTATGGGGAGAAGGCAGGAAAATGAGGTTCGGAGGGAGAGGGAGATCAGCCATGATTGAATGGCTGCTCCTATCACTTATGAACTATTCTTTTGAACAATTCTGCTCCTATCATTTATGAACTTGTGAAAACGTACATCTCCAGTTTCAGGGACAGTTTCTTCCAAGCTGTTATCAGGCAACTGAACAATCCTGTTGCAACCAAAGGGCAATCCTGAACTACTATCAAGCTTATCGTGGATCCTCTGACTATCTTTGATCAGACTGTGCTGGCTTTACGTTGTACTAAACATTATTCCCTTATCATGTATCTGTACACTGTGAATGGCTGAATTGTAATCATGTATTGTCTTTCCGCTGGCTAGTTAGCATGCAACAAAAGCTTTTCACTGTACCTCGGTACACTTGACAATAAACTAAACTGAACTGAACTGCAGTGATGTGAGGCATATAACATCATAGATTATATGCTGTATAAGATCAAAGCTTATAGCTCATTGTACTAAAGTCAGCAATTTCTACCATCAAAATACCACTATTGGATACTAGCTTGTGTGTTCCAATTAACCTGATCAAAATTGTTGGAGCATCTATCAGTCCCAATCTACCTCATTGTGTCTCTTGCAGTTTGGTCTGCCTGCACTTTCTCTGTATCTGAACATGCTATATTATGCACTCTGTTTCCCTTGTCTTTGTGGAGTACCTGATGCTTTCATGCATTGACATGAGTTGCCTGGATAGCACACAGTTTTCATTGTATTTGAGTACGTGGAAATTCCAGTCATATTTAGATTTTTATAAATAAATTTGCTTTTATCAGTTAAACCTATCGATTAGTTTTAAGCTATTCAAAAATATTATCGCATTATACTTGAATGCAATGAACAACAATGCTTCTGCATTGAGATCTACTTGGGATATGAGAGTGTTACCAAAGGCTTCTCTCATATTTGCTGATGACTGAACTGTAGTGGGAGGTTGAGCAGGCTAAGTCTTTGGAGCGCAGAAGGATGAGGGGCAATCTTATGGAGGTGTATAAGATGATGAGGGGAAAAGATAGGAGATACGCAATATTTTACTGAAAGTAGGGGAATCAAGAACCAGATGACTGGTTTAGGTTGAGAGGGAAAAGCCTTAATAGGAACAGGCATGAGATTTCTCCGCGTATCCGCGGATTTTGAAATTTGGTTACATTTAAAAAAAAAATCTAAATCCAGCTGGGACGTACCATCGTGGAGCCTGGCATCTTTTGCCCAAGATCGCCAGTGTTGGAACTCCGACCGCGGGGCTTGTGAACTTTAACATCGTGAAGCAGCGGCCTCCGGTAAGAAGCGGCCGTCTCGGGAGCTCCTGATGCCGGAGTTTCGGTTATCCCGACGAGAGGGCTTGAACAGCGGACCTTCGGCAACGGCCCCATTCAAAGGCCCCGACCACGGGTGAACAAAGGAGGATGATGACTGAACTTTATTGCCTTCCATCACAGTGAGGAATGTTGATTCCACTGTGGTGGATGTTTATGTGAAACTTTATTTTATGTGTTGTGCGTATTTTTGCTGTTTACTTATATGGCTGTATGGGAACTCAAATTTCACTGTACCTTAATTGGTGCATGTGACAATTAAATTGAATCTTGAATTTTCCCACGAGACAGTGAGCCGCTGCGCTGATGGTTGAGTGCATGGAAATCCGCGGAGTCGATTCGTGTACGTGGGTGAGGGCCGACCGCCTTTGCATGCGCATCTCTACGTCTAATGCTCAGCTCCGCACATGTCGAGTATCGGTTTCTTTCTGTCCCCTTGGCCTACCGTACCGGGTTTGGGGTGGGAAGCACAGATTTACATACACACGCTCACACTGCACTCAAGAGTCTGTATGTCATAGACACCACAATGATCAATCAGGTAAAATATGTTATTGTAAGGTGTAATTAAAAAATATTACAGTATAAATTAAGGGTAAACAAGCAAGGAAATTGTTTCATTTCACGGTATAGCTATCAAATAATTATCCCAAATTTCCCGTGTGAAGAATACTTCTCTCTAATTAGAGCAAACAAGTAAGGAACAGGTTTCATGTTACAAGTAAGTGTAGGTGTAATATAAAATATTTTCAATATGACTTAAGTGTAAACAAGCAAGGAGTTGACGTCATTTTAAGCAGTTGGTATCACAATTTTTCTGTGTAAATGAAGAAGTGACAAGCAAGTAAAATGTGATTTTAAGGTACAATAAAAACAATGACAGTATAAATTAAGGGTAAACAAGGGAGGAAATAGTGCAAGGAAAACAATTCTGCTCTGTTTTACCCCCGCCAGGGACGGTGCCCCTAGGAACCCTACCGAGGGGCAATGCCCCCTGGACCCCCATCTCTCATCTTTTTTCAATTTTTTATGGCTTTTCCACACCGAGGGGTGGTGGTTGTATGTAAGAGCTGCCGGAGGAAGTAAATGAGGCAGCTACTATAGCAACATTTAAAAGATATTTGGACAGGTATGTGAATAGCTAGTGTTCATAAATGATAGGAGCAGAATTAGGCCATCACGTCTACTCCGCCATTAAATCATGGCTGATCTATCTCTCCCTCCGAACCCCATTCCCCTGCCTTCTCCCCATAACCCCTGACAGGAAGAATTTAGAGGGATATGAACCAAATGCGCGAAGGTAGGACTAATGTTAGACAGTATATCTTGGTTGGCATGGGCAAGTTGGGTCAAAGAGCCTGTTTCCATGCTGTATAACTATGACTATGATTCTTGTGGAAGCCCATAATGACCATTGTTGAAATTAACCATACAATGTATGTTGTGTCACTTTGGCTGATTCTCAAATTCTAATCTTTCCTTAATTGTTTTTCAGCATGTAGTGTTGGTTCCAGCTCTTGAATTCTGAAGCAAGGATGGAGAGTGACACGATGGAGACAGAGGCCGATGACGGTGGGCCAGCTGCGGACTCCATCTCAGTTTCCTCCTTAAAGCTGAACGGCTTTAACTCGCAGTTGAGTGATGCCGAAAACGAAGACTTGAACTGTGACGGAGGTGATTTAGAAGTCAATCCTTTCGATGGACTCCCCTTTTCCTCTCGGTATTATGAGCTACTAAAATGGAGAAAAACTCTGCCGGTCTGGGGTGCAAAGTACCATTTCATGGAAAGCCTTGTCAACAATAATATGGTACTGGTGTCTGGCCAACTAGGATGTGGCAAAAGTACACAGGTCAGTGATATACTGTTGGTTTTAACATCACAATGGACCAATTGAAATCAAATTATTTTTAAATATTCCTTTTTTTCTCAATTTCAAGAAAGTGAATCGAGTTTTAATATAGTCCATTTTAATGATTTACTCCACACTTTGCAAGATATGCCTCTACTAAGATCGAACACAATCGATAATTTACATGCTACTCTAAAAGACATTGAAATTTACAGAGGCCAATTCGCTACCTGATAGGGTGGTGGAGGCCCGTTCTCTGGATACTTTCAAGAGAGCTAGATAGGGCTCTTGAAGATAACGGAGTCGGGATATGGGGAGAAGGCAGGAACGGGGTACTGATTGTGGATGATCAGCCATGATCACATTGAATGGCAGTGCTAGCTTGAAGGGCCGAATGGCCTACTCCTGCACCTATTGTCTATTGTCTATAATCCACAAGCGTGCATAATGAAGGACGAGATGCACCCTGGACTATCCTCGGACTATCTTTAATTGGACTTTACTGGACTTTATCTTGCACTAAATGCTATTCCCTTCATCTTGTATCTGTACCCTGTGGATGGCTTGATTGTAATCACGCATTGCCTTTCCGCTGACTGATCGGCATGCAAGAAAAGCTTTTCAATGTACCTAACTCAATTGTGGCCGCAATACTAATTTCCTGCACTCTCCCCATACCTTTTGACCTCGGAGGTTCGAAGCGGGTTGACTCACGGGGAGGTCAGGAGTTTTCTGATGATCCACTGGCCGGAGGCAAGTACATTTCGGCACTGAAAACTAGGGGAAAGAAGCCTGGTCAGATTGTTGTTTGTCACAGTTTGGTTAGCTGAATATTTCACTTAGGCAGTTTACAACCCAGCAGATGAATATTGATTTATCTAACTTCAAGTAAAGCTTGATCTCTCTCTCTCTCTCCTCTCTCTCTCTCTCTCTCTCTCTCTCTCTCTGTCTCTGTCTCTGTCTCTGTCTCTGTCTCTGTCTCTGTCTCTGTGTCTCTGTGTCTCTGTGTCTCTGTCTCTGTCTCTGTGTCTCTGTGTCTCTGTGTCTCTGTGTCTCTGTGTCTCTGTGTCTCTGTGTCTCTGTGTCTCTGTGTCTCTGTGTCTCTGTGTCTCTGTGTCTCTGTGTCTCTGTGTCTCTGTGTCTCTGTGTCTCTGTGTCTCTGTGTCTCTGTGTCTCTGTGTCTCTGTGTCTCTGTGTCTCTGTGTCTCTGTGTCTCTCTGTGTCTCTCTGTCTCTGTGTCTCTCTGTCTCTCTCTCTGTCTCTCTGTGTCTCTGTGTCTCTGTGTCTGTCTCTGTGTCTGTCTCTCTCTGTCTCTCTCTCTCCCCCCCCCCCCTCTCCCATCCCACCCAAGTCGTTGTGCTAGTTTCAATGTTGTCTATGACTTGTTTTCACCTCGCCCATGGCTAATAATAGCCCTTTTCCTTTATCAATGTAACTTTTTTGTAAATCTTTCATTCATTTGTTCTATATCACCGTCAATATCTCTAGTTTCCCTTTCCCCGACTCTCTGTAGAAGGGTCTCGACCCGAGTCGTTACCTATTTCTTTTCCAAAGAGATGCTATCTGTCCCGCTAAGTTACTCCAGCTTTTTGTGTCCATCTTCGGTTTAAACCAGCATCTGCAGTTCCTTCCGACACATGAAATGATATTAGTATATTTTTCAGCAATTTTAGCCTTCTCGTTCAAACATATTTCTATTTTGGAAGTTTCATCCTCAGTAATTGTGGTCTTGGAGCTTACATGTATGATTACTGGTGTATGATTACTGATGCTATTCTGTTCTCTTTGAAAAGAAAAGTAAGTTAAATTCTGGCCCTTCCTGTGACTTTCAGTCTGAAGATGTCTCAACACGAAATGTCACCCATTCCTTCTCTCCAGAGACGCTGCCTGTCCCGCTGAGTTACTCCAGCTTTTTGTGTCTATCTTCTGTATCTTCCCCTTTGGTATACGTATTTTACTTGAGTTTGACAATGGGCTATCTGATCTGTCTGGATATTATGCACATAGAAACGTAGAAAAATAGGTGCAGGAGTAGGCCTTTCGAGCCAGCAATGCCATTCAGTATGATCATGGCTGATCATCTAAAATCAGTACCCCGTTTGTGCTTTTCCTCCCATATCCCTTGATTCCTTTAGCCCCAAGAGCTAAATCCAACTCTCTTTAAGACATCCAGTGAATTGACCTCCACTGCCTTCTGTGGCAGTGAATTCCACAGATTCACAACTCTGGGTGAAAAAGTTTTAGGACTGATCATCCCAGTCCTAAATGGCCAACCCCTTATTCTTAAACTCTGACCCGGTGATTCTGGACTCCCCCAACATCGGGAACATGTTCCTGCATCTAGCCTGTCCAATCCTTTAAGAATATTATGTATTTCTATAAAATCCCCTCTCATCCTTCTAAATTCCAGTGAATTCAAGCCCAGTCAACTCATTCTTTCATCATGTGTCAGATCGCCATCCCGGGAATTAACCTGGTGAACCTATGCTGCACTCCCTCAATAGCAAGAATGTTCTTCCTTAAATTAGGAGACCAAAATTGCACACAATACTCCAGGCACACTCACCAGGGCCGTGTACAACTGCAGTAGGGCCTCCTTGCTCCTATACTCAAATGCACAACAAAGCTTTTCACTGTACATTGGTAAACATGACAATAATAAACATGACAGTAAACTAAAAGATGTCTTCACAGATATTTTTAACACCTCGCTCAGCCAGGCAATAGTGCCCAACTGCCTTAAGAGTGCCACCATCATTCCTGTCCCGAAGAAACCAAACCCAGCCTGCCATAATGACTTTCGACCAGTGGCTCTAATACCCATAGTAATGAAGTGTTTTGAGCGACTGGTTATGCAGCATATCAAAAACAGCCTACCTGCCGACCTAGACCCACTGCAGTTCGCCTACAGAGCCAACCGATCCACAGAGGATGCAGTCTCAACAACACTGAACCTCGTACTGCCACACCTTGATCGGAAAAATACTTATGCCAGGATCCTCTTCATAGACTTCAGCTCTGCATTTAACACAATCATTCCGCAGCAGCTGGTGGAGAAGTTGGAGTTATTGGGGGTTGATGCTGGCACATGTAACTGGGTCCTGAACTTTCTATCACAACGGCAGCAGACAGTCAGGGTGGGCAGTAGGACATCAAAAACCATAGCCATGAGCACTGGCACGCCCCAAGGCTGTGTCCTAAGCCCCCTGCTGTTTAGTCTGCTTACACACGACTGTACTGCTAGACTCAACAACCTCATCAACAAGTTCGCTGATGACACAACAGTGGTGGGTCTCATCAGTGACGATGATGAGTCGGCGTACAGAATGGAGGTGGAGCTGCTCACAGCATGGTGCAAATCCCACAACCTCATTCTCAACGTGGGAAAAACGAAGGAGATGGTGATTGACTTCAGGAAGGTGGGAAAACAACGCCATACACCTCTGCACATCGATGGAGCTGATGTGGAAAGGGTCAGCAGTGTGAAGTTCCTAGGACTCCACCTGTCAGATGACCTGACGTCCACGACCAACACCACAGCACTGGTCAAGAGAGCCCAGCAGCGACTACACCCTCTCCGAAGACTACGGAAAGCAGGTCTCCCCACTGCACACCTACGAACTTTTTACAGGGGGACAATCGAGAGCACATTAACCTACGGCATCACCTCCTGGGTCGGGAGCTGCAAGGCGTACGAACGGCACCAACTGGACAGGATTGTGAAGACCGCCAGCAGGATTATTGGTGCTCCACTCCCTTTATTGCTGGACATATACAGGAAGAGATGTATTAGCAGAGCTATCTCCATCATCAAAGACCCATACCACCCATCGCATCACATATTCTCCATCCTGGCATCTGGGAAGAGGTACAGGAGCATCAGCTGCAAAACCAGCAGGATGCTCCTCAGCTTCTTCCCGCAGGCAATTAGACTGATAAACGGACTTTGCCCCCTGCCAAAGTATCGTGCACCAAACACCAACCTGGACACACTGAAGCAGAGCCATTGTCGTGCCGCTGCCGATCGGAACTCGTGACATATGTACTTTTATTCTCTATTTCTATTACTGAATGGACACTGGTTGAGAAACGCTTTTTCGTTTTCCTCTGGGTATGCAAATACTCGGAAAATGATAATAAAGATATACAATACAATACAATACAATAATTCTAAACCTAAAGTGTTATCTGATCGGAAACCAAACCTTTTCACTGTAAATTAATACGTGGCAATAAAATACCTAACTCTCAATCTAAACGGCTCCCATATTTAATTTTGCTGTTACTTACAAAATTGCAGGATACTAATTGCCCCACTGAGTTTAGGCCACCTAGACTCAGAGCAGCCCCATTCTGCCACATTTCCCTGTCGCCTTTTTCTTTCTTACGCCCATCAACTTCCCCTGATTCTTCTACCATCTTCTAAACTGGGAGTGATCTGCAGCAGCCAGTGGACCAACCTTCCATCATGTTTTTGGGATGTGGGAGCATTGTGGGGAGAGGTCCACACAGCCACAAGAAGAATGTGCAGGCACCACAAATGTTCATAAATTATTGGAGCAGAATTAGGCCATTCGTCCCATCAAGTCTACTCTGTCATTCAATCATGACTGATCTATCTCCCCCTCTTAACGCCATTCACCTGCCTTCTCCCCACAACACCTGACATCCATACTATCTATCTAAGTAGCTCTTTGTCTCTGCCTTAAGAAAATCCATTAACTTGGCCTCCACAACCTTCTGTGGCAATGAATTCCACAGATTCACCATCCTGACTATAGAAATTCCTCCTCATCTCCTTCCTAAAGGAGTGTCCTTTAATTCTGAGGCTATGACCTCTGGTCCTGGACTCTCGCATTAGTGGAGACATCATCCCCACATCCACTCTATCCAGGCCTTCCACTATTCGGTAAGCTTCAATGAGGTTCACCCAATGTGTGGCATTCTCTGCCACAGATGGCAGTGGAGGGCAATTCACTGGATGTTTTTAAGAGAGTTAGATTTAGCTCTTGGGGCTAAAGGAATCGAGGGATATGGGGAAAAAACAGGAACGGGGTACTGATTTTAGATGATCAGCCATGATCATATTGAATGGCGGTGCTGGCTCGAAGGGCCCAATGGCCTACCCCTGCATCTATTTTTCTATGTTTCTACCCCATCCTTCTCAACTTCAGCGAGTATAGGCCCACACAGATTGCCCCAAAGGTCAGGATGGCATCCAGTTGCCCGGAGCTAGAAGACAGCAGCATTTCCTGCAGTGCCAGTATACTCTGACTAGATGCTTGATAAACTCCCAAATTAAATTAAGCAATAAAATTATTGAGCTCAATTTGGTCAATTTTACTTCGGAGTCACGTGAGTGACTACATGAAGACCCTGCCAGCACGTATGCGCGACATATCGTCGAACGCATTGCGAAGCAACAAGCAGGAGGAGCGCCGCTCCTCCAGCGTAAGTTTAAAAACGGCCCGCAGGTAAGTACTTACAATTCTGAGGTCATTTGTTGGCTCTGTGTGCTGTTTGTTTTACAGAGTGCACCATTGAGTCGAGAAAGACAAGAAGAGCCGCTACCAAAGTTGCTGCTGAGGAAGGAGGCAGCCAGTGGCGTCCGAGTTCTCCTGAGCTGCTGGTTCAAACCACAGCCCCCGACCTCACGCCGCTACAGGCCACAGGTGCTCCTGGGACTGGCAGTAAATCCACCCGGAAGTCGGGCAGGTCTGCTGACTCGGCTGTCCCGCATGGAGAGGATGGTGGAGCTATTGCTCCAGCGTGACCTGCTACAGCAGGGGCAGAGTCACAGTGGGTCTCCTAGCAGACCCACGGCAGCATCCTTTTCAGGACTGCCAAATGTCTCACCCTCTTTGCAGGGGAGCATTAGGAGTCAGAACTGGGCTGACTCTGAAGATGGGGGCATGGCTGAAGATACGACAATGCTAGGGATGCCAGAAGAGGAGCTTTTGGGTATGGTTGCTAAATTTGCATTACCTACCAAAAAGGGCTGCCAGTTATCCTAAGTTGCTTTCCTAAGTTGGCAGCCAGTATAAATTACACGGCGACAAACCAACTACAAGAACAAGCCATCAATGATACGGCAGCAAAGTACCTAGCTACGGAGAATTGCATCTCCCTCAATGTGCCTGCTGTTAACAACCCCATTTGGGGTAACATGAGCCCTGGGATAAGGAGCCAAGAAGTCAAACTCCAAAAAATCCTTAAACTGCTGGCTGCTGGGATTACGGCCGTTGCCAGAACAGTGGATGGAGCTGATATGCCGGAAGAGCTGCAGGACGCGCTAGCTCTCTTATGTAACACTCAATATGAGATCAACGGTTACAGGAAGAGCGTCATCCAGCCTGCACTCGACCCCAAGTTTGCGGGGTTGTGCAGACCCAGCAGTGCACAGCCGCCTACATTGCTATTTGGGGACAACCTGCCGAAACAGGTCAAAGACCTCGACAAGGAGGTGAAAGCTATTGGCATGATTAAGGTGCCGGCTGCCACCAAGCCCTCATACCAGCGGCGGCAGCACCCCTATGCATCCACCAGCAGACAACGATACGGCGATAGACCACCTGCTGGTGAAAGCTCGAAGGCCGGACAACCTGCTCAGCGGTCTTTTTTAGACCATGGCCCAGTACGGCCTTCTTGGAAGATGCGCCACCCCCACACCACGACGCCTCCACACCACAAGAAACAAGGACAGAGGCAACCAACGCAGCACCACCGGTAACCATGGAGGTAGGTGGGTCTGGTTGCCTCATGAACATCGCATGTCTAGGCTCCTCACGGGTTGGTGGACGGTTGCACTTGTTTCGGGATGCATGGAGCACTTTAACCATTGATCCTTTCATACTGGAAAGTATTCAGGGATATAAAATGGAAATTGTTCACAAACTCCCTTCCCCTGTTCAGCATACGCCTAGTCGGAAATTTGTACTTTCACAGAAAGAAAAGACAGAAGGTCATGCTGAACTTCTAAGACTAAATTCAAAAGGGGAAATTGAGAAAACTAAAAGAGAGTCTCATGAGTTCGTATCGAACATTTTCACTAAAACTACAAAGACGGCGGATGCCGCATCATCATAGATTTGACTGAGCTGAATACTTTCGTGCAGTATGCCCATTTCAAAATGAAAACCTTTTTCACGGCCAAACAACTAATTTCCAATAGATACTTCATGGCTTGCATTGATCTAAAGGATGCATACTATTCAGTACCAATGGACAAGGATCATCGCAGATATTTGAAATTTGTTTGGATGGGTCAGCTCTGGAAGTACAAAGCACTACCTAATGGATTATCATCAGCGCCCAGACTGTTTACCAAATTATTAAAACCAGCTTTAGCGTGTCTCAGGAAACAAAATCATATTGTTATGGCTTACCTCGATGATATTTTAATCGTGGGAAAAACTTTGGAGCTGGCCAAACTGGCCGTCTCAGCCACCGAGCACCCATTTCAAAAGCTGGGATTTGTCATTCATCCAGATAAATCAAAATTGATGCCTTCTACTACTATGGACTATTTGGGTTTCACAATTGATTCTGTTCATATGTCTATCACTTTGCCACCAAACAAAGCGTCAGACTTGATAGAAGCATGCAACAGCCTTACTGGCATCAGGAAACCATCTATTCGGCAAGTAGCCAGAGTGATTGGGAAGTACGTGGCTGCCTTTCCAGCCACACAATTTGGCCCACTACATTACCAAAACCTACAAAGGGCAAAAATAGCAGCTCTCAAGCACCATGCGGGCCATTTTGACAGGCCAATGCAATTACCAGGGAAAGCGAAATTAGAATTACAATGGTGGATATACTACAACCCTCGGTTATACTACAAACTACTACAGAGAAAGGTTGAACAAGTTACAGAGAAAGGTTGAACAAGTTACAGAGAAAGGTTGAACAAGTTAGGTCTTTATTCTTTGGAGCGCAGAAGGTTAAGGGGGGACTTGATTGAGGTCTTTAAAATGATGAAAGGGATAGACAAAGTTGACGTGGATACGTTTTTCCCATTGAGGGTAGGGAAGATTCAAACAAGAGGGCATGACATGAGAATTAAGGGACAGAGGTTTCGGGGTAACGTGAGGTGGAACTTCTTTACTCAGAGGGTGGTGGCTGTGTGGAATCAGCTTCCAGCAGAAGTGGTGGAGGCAGGATCGATTTTAACATTTAAGAGTAAAGTGGATAGGTATATGGACGTGAAGGGAATGGAGGGGTATGGTCTGAGTGCAGGTAGATGGGACTAGGGGAAAACAAATGGTCGTCACGGACTGGAAGGGCCGAGAGGGCCTGTTTCCGTGCTGTAATTGTTATATGGTTAAACTGATGCCAGCGCAAAAGGTTGGGGAGCAACTAATACGACCTCCAGTTGTGGTGGTAGATGGAGTGCACATGAATTAACTGTACTTCCGGCACTAGGAATTAATTATCTAGAAATGCTGGGAGCATTTCATGGACTCCGAGCTTACTGTTCGGACATGCACCATCTGCACGTACGTTTACAGATTGACAATACCACTGTGGTGGCTTATATCAATCATGTGGGTGGAATAAAGTCGATATCCTGTCACGAATTGGTCAATACAATCTGGCACTGGTGCCTAGAAAGGAACATTTGGGTATCAGCTACTTACCTTCCAGGTAGGCTAAATACAATGGCGGACACCAGGTCACGCGAATTTAATGACTACACCGAATGGATGTTGGACCGAAAAGTGTTTGCCGACATTGTAGCCCGGTATGGAACACCTGATATTGACCCTTTTGCATCCAGACTCAATCACCAAATATCACCATATGTTGCATGGGAACCAGACCCTGGGGCAGTAGCGATGGACGCTTTCTCGTTACACTGCGGGGATTTGTTTTTCTATGCATTTCCCCCTTCTGCCTCATCAGTCGGGTCTTGCAAAACATTAGACAAGACTCCGCATCGGGCATTCTGGTTGTTCCCGACTGGCCTACTCAACCATGGTTCCCTGTGGTACAAGACATGGCCACAGAACCTTGCATCCCAATAAATAAACGTCCAAGTCTATTGGTACACCCTGTGACAGGGGAGAGTCACCCGTGCCATGACCGAATAAACCTGTTGGTTTGCAGCTTTTGAAAAGGCCTCTTCTGGATTATGGACTCTCCGACCGAACAATCAATGTCATCGGAGCATCGTGCAGGGAGTCCACCAGAAGACAATACCTCACATACGTGAAGAAATGGGAGGTGTTTTGCTCAAAAACGAACACCACATATGGCACAGCCACCATCAAGGAAGTGCTGGAGTTCCTGGCAAGCCTTCATTTCGATGAGGGTTTGAGCTATAGTGCCATCAACTGTGCCAGGAGTGCCCTATCTAACTATCTTGGGCGAGGGTGCGATTACCTTGTAGTGGGATCTCACCCTCTGGTGTCAAAATTAATGAGGGGTATATTTAATTCAAATCCCCCCAGGCCCAGATATTCCCAGACTTGGGATATCAGTATTGTATTAACCATGCTCCGAGGGTGGGCACCAATAACGGGCCTTTTATTGGATAAACTGACCAATAAAATGGTCATGCTGATGGTACTCGTAATGGCACAACGGGTCCAGTCCCTACATAAGCTAAGGATAGACGCCTTGAACATATCCAATAGCAAGGTAACTTTCTTTATACAGGGGTTACTCAAGCAAGACAGGCCTGGTTCATCTGGCCAAAAATTGGATTTCCTGGCCTATCCCATAGATTGCAGCCTATGTACCGTGACCTACATTTTACGCTACATAGAGGTCACTAAGAGTCTCAGGGGCACGGAGAGGGCTTTGCTCATTAGTCACAAACGCCCTCAACATGGAGTCACTGTGCAAACCATTTCCAGATGGTTAAGGGTGGTATTGGGTGCAGCGGGGGTGGACACTAACGTGTTTAAATCTCACTCCACCAGGAAAAATTATTAAGTTTGGGGAAAAAATATTAAGTTCTGTTTTATAATTTCCCCGATGTAGGGGCATTATTGTTTGGTATTATGGAATAAATATTTTTTGTTTTTCAGCACAGTTTCATGTCTGAAATACGTTAACATACTCCTGCATTTCTCGTAATGGCAGTGTGTGAGCATGGACTCGTTCCAGGGCATGAAATCACAGAGCTTTGAAATCTTCATGTAGTCACTCACGTGACTCCGAAGTGAAATAGTAAGATTAAATGAGAACTTACCAGTTTGAAGTTTGATCTTTATTTTATGAGGAGTAATGATGAGGGATTATATGCCCTCCGGTCCCAAACCCTCTATTATAAAGGTCAACTGGGTATGCTAGTTCTCTTGTTTTACTATGTTAGTCGACTCTGGTATCTGTGATTTCACACCGCTGCTTTGAAGAATGTCGTGCATACGTGCTGGCGGGGTCTTCACGTAATCCCTCATTGTAACTCCTCATAAAATAAAGATCAAACTTCAAACTGGTAAGTTCTCATTTAATCTTACTATTTACAGGCATACTTTACAGCTCAATTTGGATTAATTCCACTTGTGAAGACCAATGACAAATACAGTGTAAATGGAAAATCTTAAAAGTGAGAGCTTACTGGTGGATAGTATTAGTTTAATTTGATAATTTACAATACACATGAATACATGCTGTTACAGAATGATAAGAATTGGTCCCATTTGTAATTTTCCTGTCAGTAAAATGTAATTTACTTTTACTTTGAGTGCATGCAATTTTAATCAAAAAATGTTGTGATATTCATAGAGTTAAGTGGTTGGAAAACAATACGCCAGTGAAATATAATACTGGCCATTTTTGGGCCATTTTGTGTCTGTCCAGAAATTTGTCATTTCAGGGTCATTTGCTTGAGCACTTTGCATGAGCCAACTTTACACACTAGCCTATAGAATGCCACAGAATAATGTCATAGCATTATAGAGTTAAATGGCAATGAAACAGGCCCTTCTTCCCAACTCAGCGCTGACTAAAATGTCCCATCTGCCCACATCGTTTGAACCATATTTCCCTGTCCATGTACTTGTCCGAGTGCCTTTTGAATGCTGTTATAGTACCTCAATTACCTCCTCCGGCAGCTCTTTCCATACCCTCTAATTGGAAAAACTTGCCCCTCGGGTTCCTATTAAATCTTTCTGCTCTCACCTTAAGCCTATGTATGTCCTCTGATTTGTAATTACTTTAGCCTGGGTAAAAAACTGCGTATTCACGCTTTCTGTTGTCCTGATTTCATACACCTCAATAAGATCAATCACCAGAGCTCCAAGAAATAAACATAGAAACATAGAAAATAGGTGCAGGAGGAGGCCATTTGGCCCTTCAAGCCAGCACCGCCATTCATTGTGATCCTGGCTGATCGTCCGCTATCAGTGACCCGTCCCTGCCCTCTCCCCATATTCCCTGACTCCACTAGCCCCTAGAGCTCTATCCAACTCTCTCATAAATCCATCCAGTGATTTGGCCTCCACTGCCCTCTGTGGCAGAGAATTCCATAAATTCACAACTCTCAGGGTAAAAAAGTTTTTTCTCACCTCAGTCTTAAATGACCTCCCCTTTATTCTAAGACTGTGGCCTCTGGTTCTGGACACCCAACATTGTGAACATTTTTCCTGCATCTAGCTTGTCCAGTCCTTTTATAATTTTATATGTTTCTATAAGACCCCCCTCATCCTTCTAAACTCCAGTGAATACAAGCCTAGTCTTTTCAATCTTTCCTCATATGGCAGTCCCGCCATCCCAGGGATCAATCTCGTGAACCTACGCTGCACTGCCCCAATCACAAGGATGCCCTTCCTCAAATTAGGAGACCAAAACTGTACACAATACGCCAGATGTGGTCTCACCAGAGCCGTATACAACTACAGAAGAACCTCTTTGCTCCTGTACTGAAATCCTCTTGTTATGAAGGCCAACATTCCATTAGCTTTCTTCACTGCCTGCACTACCTGCACGCCAACTTTCAGTGTCTGATGTACAAGGACACCCAGGTCTCGCTGTACCTCCCCCTTACCTAACCTAACCCCATTGAGATAATAATCTGTTCCCTTGATTTTGCCGCCAAAATGGATAACCTCACATTTATCTATATTATACTGCATCTGCCACGCATCTGCCCACTCACTCAACCTGTCCAGGTACCCCTGCAACCTCCTAACATCCTCTTCACAGTTCACACTGCCTCCCAGCTTTGTGTCATCCGCAGACTTGCTAGTGTTGCTCCTAGTTCCCTCTTCCAAATCATTAATATATATGGTAAACAGTTGCGGCTCCAACACCTCCATTCGCCACTGCCTGCCATTCTGTAAAGGACCGGTTCACTCCTACTCTTTGCTTCCGGTCTGCCAACCAATTTTCTATCCATGTCAACAACCTACCCCCAATACCATGTGCTCTAATTTTAGTCACCAGTCTCCCGTGCGGGATCTTATCAAATGCTTTCTGAAAGTCTAGATACACTACATCCACTGGCACCCCTTCATCCATTTCACTTGTCACATCCTCAAAAAATTCCAGAAGATTATTCAAGCATGATTTCCCTTTCATAAATCCATGTTGACTTGGACTAATCCTTTTACTGTTATCCAAATGCTCCATTATTACCTCTTTAATAATTGACTCCAGCATCTTTCCCAGCACCGAAGTCAGTCTAACTGGTTTGTAATTCCCCGTTTTCTCTCTCGCTCCTTTCTTGAAAAGTGGGATAACATTAGCTATCCTCCAATCCACAGGAACTGATCCTGAATCTATTGAACATTGGAAAATGATCACCAATGCGTTCACTATTTATAGAGCCATCTCCCTGAGGACCCTGGGATACATACCATCAGGCCCAGGGGATTTATCATCCTTCAGTCCAATTAGCCTATCCAATGCTATTTCTCGCCTAATGAAAATGTATTTCAGTTCCTCTACCCCCTTAGATCTTCTGTCCTCCAGTACATCTGCTGTCCTCCAGTACATCTGGGAGATTGTTTGTGTCCTCCTTAGTGAAGACAGATCCGAAGTACCTATTCAACTCTTCTGCCATTTCCTTGTTGCCCATCATAATTTCACCCATGTCTGCCTTCAAGGGACCCACTTTGACTTTGCTACTCTTTTTCCCTTAACATTTCTAAAGAAGCTTTCATTGTCTTTCTTTATATTCCTGGCCAGCTTCCCCTCGTAGTTCATCTTTTCAGCCCGTATTGCCCGTTTTGTTTCCTTCTGTTGTCCTATGAAAGTTTCCCAATCCTCTGGCTTCCGACTACTCTTTGCTGTGTTATACATCTTTTCTTTTAATTTTATTCAATCCCTAACTTCTCTTGTCAGCCACGGTTGCCTCCTACTCCCCTTAGAATCTTTCTTCCTTTTTGGAATGAAATGATCCTGCGTCTTCCGGATTATGCCCAGAAATTCCTGCCTTTGCTGTTCCACCGTCATTCCTGCTAGGATCCCTTTCCAGTCTACTTTAGCCAGCTCCCCTCTCATGCCTTCATAGTCCCCTTTGTTCAACTGCATCACTGCCATTTCCGATTTAACGTTCTCCTTCTCAAATTGCAGATTAAAACAAATCATATTATGATCACTACCTCCAAGCGGTTCCTTTACCTCAAGTTCTCTTATTATATCTGGTTCATTGGACAACACTAAATCCAGAATTGCCTTTTCTCTGGTCGGCTCCATTACAAGCTGCTCTAAGAATCCATCTCGTAGGCATTCTACAAACTCTCTTTCTTGGGGTCCTGAACCAACCTGATTTTCCCAGTCTTCCTGCATATTGAAATCCCCCATCACCACAGTGGCATTACCTTTGTTACATGCCTGTTTTAACTCCTGCTGCAACTTACACCCTACATCCGGGCTACTATTCGGGGGTCTGTAAATAACACCAATTAGTGTCTTCTTGCCTTTACAATTCCTCAACTCAATCCACAGTGACTCTATCTCGTCAGTCCGTATGTCTTCCCTCACAAGGGACTGAATTCCATCCCTCACCAGCAGAGCTACCCCCCCTCCTCTGCCCACCTGCCTGTCCTTTCTATAGGATGTATAACCCTGAATATTAAGTTCCCAGGCCCGATCCTCCTGCAGCCACGGCTCAGTAATCCCCACAATGTCATATTTACCAACCTCTAACTGAGCCTCAAGCTCATCTACTTTACTTATACTTCGCGCATTCATATACAATACTTTTAATTCCTTAAGCATCTCACCTTTCAAATCGATCCCTATTACACTTGGCCATACTCTCCTATCCCTCTGTGAGCTTCCTTTCCCGTTAATTCTGGGGTCATTAACCATCGCTTTACTCTCTTTCCCTTTAACTCTATTGTCGACTATCTCATTTGACACCCCATTCCCCTTATTCAGTTTAAAACCACCCGCTAGGGTCCTAGCCTTCCTAACCTCTAAGGGGAAGAGTGTAAAGGATATGTGCAGGGCAAGTTCTTTTTTTCTACAGAAGGTTGTGAGTACCTGGAGTGCGTTGCCCGGGGTGGTTTAGTTTAGTTTGGAGATACAGCATGGAAACATGCCCTTTGGTACATCGAGTCCATGCTGACTATCGATCACCTGTTCCTACTAGTTTTATGTTGTCTCACCTTGGCAATCACTTCCTACATACTAGGGGCAAGTTAAATTTGGCTGCGGAGTCCAGGAAGGGTGGAGGTGTCTTTAAATTCATGACGGATCTTAAAGAACAGCAGTAAGGAATGAATGAATGAATACGTTTATTGGCCAAGTACTCACAAGGAATTCACATACAAGGAAAGTGTGAATAACAAACATAGCGATGGACAGCAGAAATTCAATCATGGCTGATCTATCTCTCCCTCCTAATCCCATTCTCCTGCCTGCTCCCCATAACCTCTGACATCTGTACTAATCAAGAATCTATCTATTTCTGCTTAAAAAAAATATCCACTGACTGCCTCCACAGCCTGGACTCGATGGATCAAAAGACACAGATTCACCACCCTCTGACTAAAGACATTTCTCCACGTCTCCTTCCTAAAAGAATGCCCTTTAATTCTGAGGCTGTGTCCTCTAGTCCTAGACTCTCCCACTAGTGGAAACATCCTCTCCGCATCCACTCTATCCATTCTATCCACTCCACACAACACCTGGCGGGCTGCGGCCTATAGGGGGATGCCACCAAGCTGGCACCTGCTAATCCACTGAAGACCAGGGACTAGAGAGGAGGGAGAGCCGATGGGATGTGAGGAGCAAGGACGGTAGGAGAGCAAGCCAGGGTCTGGCCTTCCACGCCCTCAAGATCGGCTGCAGGAAGCACTCCCTGGGCACAAAGGTGGACGGGTGAAGATGGTTTGGTTTGCTGGACATTCGTCCAAGGAAGCCGATGTTTTGAGGCCATGCAGCAGCTTGGATCGGGTGCCGCTCAAAAGACCTAGTGTGTTGACAGAACTTTTAAAATAGCTTCGAAACTTGGAACCTCTTGCATGCCGTCTCAGTGGAGTATTTCTACACTTTGCCTTGTACTGGGCATGGCAAAGCTTTACTGAACTGCATGCAAACAATGAAATTCACTGTGCTTGTGCACGTGTGACACCAAAGCACCATTGACCATTGAGAGGCCAATTAACCTACAAACCCTCATGTCTTTTGGGTGTGGGAGGAAACCCACGTCGTCACAGGGAGGTCGTGTAAACTCCACACAGATCGCATCCGAGGTCAGGATCGAACCCGGGCCTCGGCCGCTGTGAAGCAGCAGCTCCACTAGCTGTGCTGCCTTTCAATATGTTGTGGTGATGGAGGCAGGACCAATAGTGGTGTTTAAGAGGCACATGGATATGCAGAGAATGGAGGGGTGTGGATCATTTGTAAGCAGATAAGGTTAGTTCATGTTTGGCACAGACACAGACATTGTGAGCCAAGGGGCCTGTTCCTATGCTGTACCCTGTTGTGTTCTTAGTAAATGATCATGAACTATGATTATGGTGACTTGCAGGTGTTGGTGGGATTCCACAACACTTTGCAAAAGACCAAAAGGGACATATTGTGCGTTTTGTTTGCTTCACAGTGGAAAGTTTGTTGTCTCACTCATCCCACCTTGGGAATTATCAGAGCCTAGCTTTTTACTTCTGCAATGAGAATCATTATTTGTTCCCAGAGAACCTGTGTAAAATAATATTTGGTAGATTTTTGGAGCAGGTGATGTGTGTTCAAGAAGTCCAGAGGGATGAGATAAATTGTGATCGGTAGGGTGGGTATGTAAATATTCATTATGTGAAACACATTCACATGTTTCCATGTGGAAAAAGGTTTGTGTCAATTTAAGAAATGAGGATCAGGTAACATTCAAAGTCAATAGACGTGCTGATTGTTAAATATTAGATAATTTAAATGTGTCATAAGACATTTAGCATTCAGATAATGTTTCAAATGGAGCAAAAATGAAGTGACATATTTTAACACAACCACAAAATTCATTGAGACAACATGTTGCATGTAGAATGCACAAGAAGAATTTGTAGAGGATGGTTTTATGAGTATTTTGAGCGATAGGTGAATTAACTTGTTTTTGTCAGGTATTTGTCACTCAGGATATATTTGTACAGACGCATGTTTGTGTTAATTAATTTGTCAAAATTTACAGGGTCATGGGGAGAAGAAGGCAGGAGAATGGGGTTGAGAGGGAAAGATAGATCAGCCATGATTGAATGGCGGAGTAGACTTGACGGACTAGATGGCCTAATAAGTGAGTTTGGTATCTCGCGCGCATGCAATGAATCATGGGATTTGTCAAAGGTCATTCGGGATAAACAAAGAATCTATTCGAGATTTTTTTCCCATCTTTAAACATTTTCCTTGGCATCAACACAAGGTGAAGAACAAGAATGTATTTCACACATTTCAGAGGGGTCTTGGATACTTTCTCTTGCACGTGTTATATTTTAATACCTATACTGCATGTCTGTCCTCTTCCGATTCTGCGGTTTGCTAAATATGGGATATTTATTGACAACACTGTTACCCAAAGAGTTGGAGATATTGCAAGGCATAGTGCTCTTGATCAATGGTCTACAAGAGAGGAAACAAGGTTAATTTACACCAGAAAGTTATTTTGAAGGTGAAGGGAATTAGGTCGAACCTGGCGTCATCTGCCAAATCACTGCAGGTGGTCACTGAGTAATCGCCCGTCTCCGGCAGCAACTATATCCACAGCGGCCAGAGTCAGGCAGCAGCAGTCCCCACCGGAGAGGCTGTGAAGAGCACCCCCCGCAACCATGTGCAAGTGTGAACAGCTCTCTGTGGGGAGGAGGGATGCAGCACCCTATCTATCCACACGCAGGTCGCTAGGTCCAAAATCAACGAGGCAAAGCGGGGAGACCTGTGACTTGGGTGAATCACCAGCTCTGCAGGACATTTTGATGCGCACACCGAGGTGGGTTTTCCCATAATGCAAATCTTGCCTGTGTCAACATGCCAATGCTGAAATATACTCTTTATGTTGGGATAACTATTACGTTTAGTCTAAGTGGCCCCCATGAGAGTGGAAAAGCAGAAGAAAATAGTAAGTTAATGTAGCAGTTAACTCTCTGGGAGCTGAGCTCATTTTCTACTTCTGTGAGCTCCTACTGGTTGCTTGCCTTCATGGTTAAATATTTACTCTGCTGCAGCAGCCACCAGCCAGCAGGTATTAATCAGAAGTCCTGTGTGATTAACCCAACTAATTTTCTTCCACGACTTGACTAGCTTTAAGCTAATTGTAGCAAATCAACTGATTAGTCAGGAGACTCGTGACTTAAGTTTTGTACTGCACAACTTTACTTACACGTGTACAGGCAGAATTAATTCAGAATTCAACAAACGTGCATGCAGCCCGTGGCCCCGGACAAGTATAGTAAGAGGTGAAAACTCCACAATTACATTTCATATTATCTATTGATAGTTATAAAAATCATACATTTCATTTCAATCTCCCCCCCCCCCCCCCCCCAAACAACAAAAGCAATTTAAAAAAATGGTTGCTATTCATCGTCACAAGCTCGCTCACTCACCAAAGCGGGCCAGCAAGCGACCAAGAAGCCAATAAAACCACCAAAATCATTGTAGTTTTGTACAAATGAACCGTAAATGCACCAAGTTAATAGTTTTGAAAGCAGTATTTTCTTACCTCAAAGAAATAAAACTAGAAAATACATATGAAACGCAGGTCAAAACAATTATCCATCGTAATGTTTACACACAATAGCTCAGCTGGCAAGAATGTTTATCCCGAATGACTATGACCTAGGCAAACTCATGCATGCACAGTTGTAATAACGAACTCGCTTAGTCTGCTCCCTGAACTTATTGACTTAAGAACTTGGTTTATGGTGCCCAGTTAGTGCAATGGTACCTAGAGGCATTGGAATCCCAACAAAGAAGCTAGAGATGTAAAGTTCAAGTAAATAACCTACAAAGTTGTATGGCTTTTGAGTGTGGGAGGAAACCGGAAAAAACCTATGCGTACACGGAGAGAACATACAAGCTCACAATTAGGTGGATGATAGGCTTAGGGCTGACTGCTCACTAGTTGGTGGTAGCATGGTTCAGTTGCCTGATAACAGCTGGGATGAAACTGTCCCTGAATCTGGAGGTGTGTGTTTTCATACTTCTGTGTCTTTTGCCAGATGGCGGAGAGGGGAATAAATAAGGAATCGACTGGGTGAAGCACCTCACCCGTCTTTTAATTCATGCCGGTGGCCTTGCGCCACGGCGCATGCGAGGAGTAATAAAAGTATAGCTGGGGAGGGCAGTATTGCGTGATGCTCTTGCTGGCCTGCTTCAAGCGATTCACACTGCACATTTCTTGACCTAGTCTTGGATGGAGCGGTTTCCCAAACTTAAGCTGTGAAGCACCGGATTAACTGCTTCATATGGCACATCTGTAGAATTTGGTGAGAGTTGTTGAAGGACATGCTCAATTTTCCAAAGCATCTCAATGATGGTCCGATGTGTTGCCATGCTTTTCTTATGGGTCAATATGCTTCAGTGTGGGTGGGTCTAGGCATTAACATGGTGAAATCCTATGGTCTGACTCCAACTGCTACTATAAATTTTTAAATTCCCACCCCTGTGCAACCCTACTATGCAATATAATACTCCTGGATCGTTGAAAATCTTTTTTGCTGAGCAAAATAAAAATTTGCAATAATTTTAGCATTGTTTTAAGTCTATCATGGATTCAAAATTGATGTTAAAAAATCTCTCTCGTGATAATTCTTTTCACTCGCGCTGGATCCTGTGCAAAATTACCTTGCAACGTGTCCTTTCATACAGCAAATGCTCAAGGAGCCTGCAGCTTCCGCGACCTCTGGGAAGCGAGTCATCTCTTAATGAGTACACTCAAAATCTAGTCGGTGAAGGTTCTTGACCCAAACGACACGCACCGCCTTTCCTTCTATTCAGCAAATGCTGCCTGTCCCGCTGAGTTACTCCAGTATTTTGGTGCATCTTCCCCTGTAAAGCAGCATCTGCAGTTCCTTCCTATAGCACCTCTATTCCATCTCCCCTCCATAGATGTTGCCAGAGTTCCCCCAGCTCTTTTTTTGTCCAGGTCTAAGTAAAAATCTGGTCTGCATATTTTCCTACACAGCAATATACGGAAAAACACTCATATTTTTCTTCAGATGCTTTTGAAATGGGGAAACAGCAAGAACAGACATCCATATCACCAAGAATAGCATTTAGAGACAGAAGACAGTACAAGGAAAGGAGACGAATAAGATAAATTGCAGAAGACATGCAGTTTCACATTGTCACCGATGCGTATCAAGCATGGAATGGACTCTTCGCGACCTAACTTGCCCACGCCGACCATATCCCATCCACACTAGTCCTATTCGGTTCCATTGCTCTCTAAACCTATCCTATCCATGGTACCTGTACAAAGTGTCCTCTTAAATGATCGATAGTCTACTTGTAGGATCCCCCCATACGATCCAGATTAGCCGACAATGGCCCGTGGAAGGCCAGAGTCATTGGTATTTTTAAGGCCAATTCATGACATTAGTAAGGGTGTCCAGGGGTTACTGGGGAGAAGACAGGAGAATGGAAACGTAGGGATGGACAGATAGATCAGTCTACAATGATTGACTGGTGAGTATGACATATGATGGACCAGAATGACATAATTCTGCTTTAAATACCTATGAACACACATAACTGTTCTGGAGCGCTGAACGTGCTTTGTGTTTGTATATAATGAAAAAATAAAAAATAAATAATGGTGAGAAATGTAATTTGAGTATATATGGATATATGGTTTTGAAGGGAACCTGCCAGTGAAAGCAGCATTACAACACCGAAATAGACACAAAAATGCGGGAGTAACCCAGCGCGACAGCGCAGCATCTCTGTAGAGAAGAAATGGGGATGTTTCGGGGTCTGAAAGAAGGATCTCGACATGAACCGCGTCCCCACAAAGGTCCTTCTCTCCCAGAGGAGCTGCCTCTGCGTCCGCTGAGTTACCAACCCAGCATTTTGTGGTCCATCAAAAAATAAATCCTGTGTGGTTAAGCTGCTGTTATGTACTCTCTTTAGATTTTTCCCAGTGGTGGCTGAGTATGCCCTGTCGTCCCGGTATCTAACACGAAATGGTGGTCTGCACTCAACTCCCACAGTCTGTCCGCCATGTGTTTTAGCACACGTGTAGCAGATGAACATGGACTTAAACTAGGACATGAAGTTGGGTACCCGCGTTCCTTATGACGACTTGCTGCAACAACAGAAAACATAATTCTCATGTGGAAGAAGCTTTATATTAATTGACATCATCAAGAACATTGTAAAAAAAACTCAATAACAGTTACAAACTGTCCCTAAAAGAAATCATAAAAGCGACAACACTAGGAGAACAGTCACTAGTGGCCCTAACGTGTTTCCAAGGGGCTGACAAGATGGCGGGGGCGGGGGTGGCGCGGAGGGGTGTAAGCTAGTAACCATTTGCCAATATCCCTCTAGAACATTTACTAATCCATACACCTTCCATTTTCTTTTACCTGGTGTTACACTACCCTCAGTTACATTAGCTCATTTCATATACAAACCACCCTAAAAACTTTGAGTGAAATAGTATTTGTTTTATTTTAGTTTAGTTTATTGTCCATTTGGATAGCATAAAAAGACTTAGTCCAAGACAACCATGGATTTTGACAGGAAATCAAGCTTGACTAATCTTCTGAATTTTTTGAGGATGTGACAAATAAAATGGATTAAGGGTGTCTCCAGTGCATGTAGCGTATCTAGCATCAACAGCTTGTAAAGGTTCCCGCACGGGAGACTGAAGACTAAAGATTAGAGCACAGGGTATTGGGTGTAGGTGTTGCCCTGGATAGAAAATTGTTGGCCAGACCGAAGCAAAGAGTAGGAGTGAACGTCCTTTTTCATAATGGCAATCAAGTGGCGGTGGGGTTGCCGCAAGGCTCGGTGTTGGGGGGGCCGCCAACTGTTTAATACCATATATATTAATAATTTGGAATGAGGAAATTAGGAGCAAACACTAGCAAGTTTGCGATGACACAAAGCTAGGTGCAGTGTGAACCTGTGAAGAGGATTTAGGACAGTTTACAGGGGACCTGGACAGGTTGAGTGAGTGGGCAGATGGCGTGGCAGATGCAGTATAATATAGATAAATGAAGGTCTTATTCCACTTTGGGGGCAAAATCAAGGGGGCAGATTATTATCTCACAAGGGTTAGGTTGGTAAGGGGGAGAGTTACATGCGAGACCTCTGGGTGTCCTTAGAACAATCCGTCAATGAAAGTATGGCGTGCAGGTACAGCAGGCATGAACGAAAGCTAATGGAATGTTGGCCCTTCATAAACAAATGGATTTCAGTGTTAGGAGTAAAGAAGTTCTTCTGCAGATTGTCCCTATAGGGCATCTGGTGAGACCACCAATCTAGAGCAGTGCTGCAGTTTGGTTTGGCTCTTGCCGTCTCTAAATTTGAGAAAGGACATCCTTGTGATTGAGGCAAGTGCAGCGTTAGGTTCACGAGAATGATCACCTGGAGTGGAGGCGGGTCTGTCATATGAGGAAAGATTGAAAAGACTAGGCGTGTATTTACTGGAGGTTTAGAAGCGATGTAGGGGCGATCTTAGAGAAACATATAAAATTTGAAAAGGACTGGACAAGCTAGATGCAAGGAAAAATGTTTCCAAATGTTGGGCTAGTCCAGAACCAGGTGGCCAACGCTTAGTAAAAAAAGGTATATAGATAGATAGAGATTATATTAAGAGGGAGCTGTAATTTGAAGAATGTCTGAGAAAAAACTTTTTCACCCAGAGAGTTTGTGAATTTATGGAATTCCCTGCGCCCACAGGGGTGGCAGTGGAGGGCCAAATCACTGGATTGGGTGATTTGAAGAGAGAGTTAGATATAGAGGCTTCTAAAGTGTGTTAGTGGAGTCTGCATGGTTATGGGGAGATAGAAGGCAGGCATGGGTTATTGATAGCGGACGATCAGCCACGATCACATTGAATGGTGGTGCTGGCTCGAAGGGCCGAATGGCCTCCTCCTGCACCTATTTTCTATGTATACCAAGGGACAGTAAAAAGCCTTTTCGTTGTAACAACTTGTAAGAGACAATCTTTGTGGGTGATTTTGCTCCTTGAAGCTTTGAGCCATCTCTATACTTTGGCATCATCTTCATTGTATTCCAGGTTCAGAACTAGATTCCTCTCTGGTTCCTATTAAATGTTGTCCCTCTCACTTTAAATCTATAGCTTATAGTTTTCTGATTCTTCTATTTCCCTTCATGATTTTATACACCTCTCAAAGATCACCCCTCAGCCTCCAGCACTCCAAAGGATAAAGTCCTAGCCTGCCCAACCATTTCCCCACCCCCCCCCCCCAAAAAAAAAAAACCCAACAACCCCTGTAGCGCAGCTCCTCAAGTCCTGGCAATATCTCCTTATCTGCTTGAGGAGAAGCAAAGTGGGTCTAAATTCTCTACAATAGCATTTTACAATGACTCAAAGTAGCTCTCAAAGTGGAGGACATTGACAGTCCACCTTTTATGGAAAACACCATCAAAGTGTTCTACCAAACCCAATACATTATTTCACAATATCTTTCATGTCTTGTGTGCTTCAGAGGTATGTTAAGTGCAGTTACTGTTGTAATGTAAATAATCAGAGCAGTGTGTTTATACATGACAACATGCTCAGATAAGTTGATTTAGTGTATTTGATAAATTTTAGGCAATAAATTTGGAAGAGCACTCTAATGCCCCTGTCCCACTTAGGAAACCTGAACGGAAACCTCTGGAGACTTTTTGCGCCCACCCAAGGTTTCCGTGCGGTTCCAGGAGGTTTTTGTCTTCCGGCAACCAGCTTCAACTAGCATCGCAACTGGCTTCGACTAAAAAATGACCGAATTTTTAAAAGGGAAACCACTTTCGACCATTACGGAAACTGACAAAAACCCCCGGGAACCGCACGGAAACCTTGGGTGGGGCGCAAAGTCTCCAGAGGTTTCCGTTCAGGTTTCCTAAGTAGGACAGGGGCATTACACTTACAAATATAGAGTAATAGAATATGAAAACAGGCCGAAGATAGACTCAAAAAGCTGGAGTAACTCAGTGGGTCAGGCAGCAACTCCGGAAAAAAGGAATAGGTGATGTTTCGGGTCGAGACCCTTCTTCAGACACATGAAAACAAGCCCTTAGCCCAACTTGTCCATGCCAACCAATCAATATGCCTGTCTAGGCTTCTCCCATTTGCCCGCATTAGGTTCGTATCCATCTAAACCTTTCCTGTCCATGTACCCGACCAAATGTCTTTTAAATGTTATAATTGTACCTGCTTGAACAACTTCCTGGAGCAGCTCATTCCATATACGCTCCACCCTCTTTGTTTAGAAATTGCTCCTTGGGTCCCTTCTGCCACAAATGCCTGCCTGCATGCCCTCTTTTTACCTTCTGATTACCCTCTCAAATGTACTCTTACACCTCTTATACTCGCCGAGGGGTTTGGTTCATACTGCCAAAATGGTCTACGCCACTTTTTCTGCCTGGCACCTCAATATCTCTCTCGACCAAGATTTCGAAAGCATGCAAACAGTCTCGCTCAGTCGATCCCTACAAGTTCCCAAGTCTCAATTTAGGGCCTTAACTTTCTCCATAACTATTTTTGGAACTAATAGAAATTGAAGTATAGATGTTGGGAGGTCAAGATGTTGGTGAGGCCACATTTAGAGTTTTCTGTTCAGTTTTTGGTCTCCATGTTATAGCAGAGATGTTGTCAAGCTTGAAATGGTTCAGAGAGGATTTACTAGGATATTGCCAGCACTAGAGGGACTCTTCTCTGTAGCTCAAGCCCTCTAGTCCTGGCAACAGTTGTATCAGACGTTGGTGAAGCATCATTTAGATCAGGGGTTGGCAACCTTGTTCTGCATAGGGGCCAGGACACATGTCTGTGAGCGGATGGCGGGCCACGGCTATCACGTGTGCACATGGATCCCGCCTCTATCCCGCCCCGGATGGCAGGCATCAAATCATCCTTGCACGTCTCACCCGCCGAGTTTTTCCACCATTTTTGTCTACTTTCGATTTTTCCAGCATCTGCAGTTCTTTCTTAAACGTGTTCACAGAATGTGCGCGGCCGTGCCGGTGGCATTGCGCAGGATACGGTACAGCCAGAGATCGGCGCTCGCCCGTGCTTGGCGAGCCAGATGATTACGGGGGGGGAAAAAATCCGCCTGCGGACCAGATGATTTCGGGTTACAGGCCGTAGGTTGCTGACACCTGATTTGGAGTATTGTGTTCAGTTCAGGGCACCATGTTACAGGAAGGATGTTGTCAAGCTGGAAAAGCTACAGAGAAGATTTACAAGGATGTTGCCTTGCCAGGACTGCAGGATCTGAGCTATCTGAGGTTGAGCAGGCTGGGACTCTATTCCTTAGGAAAGAGCGCAGAAGGATGAGGGGTGATCTTACAGAGGTGTACAAAATCAAGAGAGGAATAGATCTGGTAGATGCACAGAGTCTTACCCAGGAGTTGATGAATTGAGGACTAGAGGACATAGGGTTATGGTGAAGGGGAAATGATTTAAAAGGAATCTGAGGGGTAAATTCACACAAAGGGTGGTGGGTGTATGGAATAAACTGCCGGAGTTAGTTGAGCCATAAATTGTAACATTTATGAGACATTTTGACTGGTACATGGATATGAGTTTAGTTTATTGTCATGAAACCGAGGTACAGTGAGAACATTTTGTTGCATGCTAACCAGTCAGCAGAAAGGCATGCATGCTTGCAATCAAACCATTCACTGTGTACAAATACATGATAAAGGGAATAACTTGAATAATGTTTAGTGCCAGATAAAGTCCTGTAAAGTACGATGAAAAATAGTCCGTGGGTCTCCAATGAGATAGATAGTAGCTCAGGACTGCTCTCTGGTTGTTGCTAGGATGGTTCAGTTGCCTGATAACAGCTGGGAAGCTGGATAGGATTGGTTTAGAGGGATATGGGCCTAACGCGGGCAGGTGGGACTAGTGTAGGTGGGGCATTTGGATCGGCTTAGGCAAGTGGGGCTGAAGGTCTTGTTTCCCTGCTGTTTGACTATGACTCAATCACTATCATCACTGGACTCAAAGTGTTCCTCCTCTGACAGTTCCTCCCATTCATCCTCTAATCTCTCCATTTGTCAACATGCTCGTAAATCTTCTCTGCACCCTTTCCTGCTTGATAGTGTTAGATAAATAAGCCTTGAATGTGATTTTAGTGTAGATAGTGTTAGGTAAAGCTTGCACATGTCACCAGTGTAATTTCCTGCATTTGTCAGTGCCCTCTCCTAATCTCCCTGCCCCCCCCCCCCCCAATTTAATTTGCAGATGTCCTTCTCTCATTTTCTGCACTTGTCCTCCTTTAATTCATTGTTCCTGATATGTAGTGAAGTGCACGTAATGTAATATTCCAACGTATTTGTGCACTCACAGTTTACCTCATTTTAGATATGCCACACAGTTATAATGTACTCCTTTAAGATTCAGGAGAGGCGGAAGCAAAGATGAGACTGTTTACCATTGTTTGTCTAAGCTGAGGTAATTGGTGTGCTGATGGTCATGTGCTTTTGTGTAGTTTATTACTCAGGCTACGCTGAGTATGATTAAACTTTGCACTTTTGAAATATGGAAATCGTTTGCAAATTTAGACTCAAGTATCAGCCTTGTTTATTATATACCAACCTGCTGAGGAAATAATGCTTCGCTAACTGTGTACTGTGCTGGGTTCCTGTGAAAGTTTTAATAGCTTCATCTTATAATTATCTTCAATTATCTTCACCTTTTAGGAATTACCCATGAAGTCTATGCCAGTACGCGCCCTCCTTGGTCACAGTGATTTGAATTAATTAATTGGCTACTTGTTGTTAATAGTGAAATTAAAACTTGGAGAGTATAGTGATGTAAGGTTGTGATTTTTATTAATTCTCATGTGATTTTATTCAATTTGCCCCTTCCTTTAGATGGCAAAATCTGTTTTGTTAATTCAAATGGAGGAAAGGACAGAAGAGACGGTGTAACTTCCCACTTGTATTATTTGTTTATGAAGTTGGTGAGATTTTATATGGCTGTGTTGATTTGCTTAAACTGTTTATTCACTGCCACAGGAGTTTCTTGGCTCAGTTTCCCTTCTCTTAACTGACCTACTTAAGTTGAATTCCTGGACCTGACAGAAGCAAAATTGGGTAGAAGAGGGAGGAGCCCAATTTGTTGACTCTATTTTATGTTTCACATCACGAAACATAAAATTGGATGCACAATAAAATGATCTGCAAGCTTTACCTAACAGTATCTAGTTTAGTTTTGTTAATTGTCATGTGTACCGAGGTACAGTGAAAAGCTTTTGTGTTCTATCCAGTCAGCAGAAAGAAAATACATGATTACACGCGCCATTTACAGTGTACAGATACATGATAAGGGAATAGCATTTAGTGCAAGGTTAAAGCCAGCAAACTCCGATCAAGGATAGTTCAAGGATCTCCAATGAGGTAGATTGTAGTTCAGCACTGCTCTCTGGTTGTGGTAGGATGATTCAGTTGCCTGATAACAGCTGGGAAGAAACTGTCACTGAATCTGGAGGTGTGCATTTTCACACTTCTGTACCTTTTGCCTGATGGGAGAGGGGGTGGACAGGGGGTGTGGGATGGGGTTTTGTGAGGGAGAGGGGGGGGGTGGGTGTGGGGGAGAGGGGGGGTTGTGTGGGGGAGGGTGTGCGTGTGGAGGGTGTGTGTGGGCAGGGAGAGGGTTGTGAGGGGTGTGTGGAAAGGAGGGGTGTGTAGGGGAGGTAATGGTGTGGGAGGGAGGGGTGTGGGGGCCGGGGGGAGGGGGGGGGAGAGGTGTGGGGGCAGGATGGGAGAGAGTCAGAGAAAAGACGGGGAAGAGCCATGGGGGAGATGCGGTATCACGGGGGAGGGGGCAGGAGCCAGCGAGGGAGACCAGAGGGGAAGGGGTAGGGGGTGTGATGGGGACACAGCGGGTGCTGGCCGCTTCGCTGGTCGTTCTCCGCCGGGAGTCGCCGCTTTCCATTTGGTGACATCTGCGCCATCTCCGACTCTGCGCTGGGTGGGCCGGGCCGGGCTGGGTCGAGCCATCCAGAGCCTCCCACAGCTACAGGAAAGACGCGATGGTGCAGGAAGGGGCGGACTGTCCCGCGGAGCGAAAGTACAAGGGACCAATCCGTGCGGCGCTGAATGGCAGGAGAGGCAATCGATCTGCACATGTGCGGTTTTTAAGATTTTTAAACCTTGATAACTCTTATCAGCTTCCACCGATCGGAAGAAAACTTGGTGCAATCGCAGCATTGGGGAACGGTGAGTAAGCTGGAAAAAAACGTAGCGCTATCGTGTTGCGCTATTGCGCAAATAGAATGGCCGCCAAACCGAAGATAACAAGATCAGAGTTTTAGTTATGTACAGATGAGGAGTAACTTTTCCCACAAAGGGTGACAGGTGTATTGAATGAGCTGCTGGAGGAGGTAGTTGAGGCAGATACTACTACAATGTTTAAGAAACATTTTTGACAGGTACATGGAGAGGACAGGTTTAGAGGGATATGGGCCCAATGCAGGCAGGTGGGTCCAGTGTAGATGGGACCTGTTGGTCGTTGCGGGCCAATTGGGCTGAAGGGCCTGTTTCCACACTGATGGGTAACATGGGGCCTTGGCAGTGGTGAAACCTGGCGGCGGCAGGGATGCCTCGTGAGTCTACCAGCGGCCGACAGTCGATGAGAGCATGGAGAACCATGTTGAGGGGGGAGGTGAAGAACAATGGACGACCTGGCATGGGGGGACCGGGGGTGGGGGGGGGCGAAGGACAATGGGAACCCTGCGTCGGGGAACTGCTGTGGTGGTAGGGGGGGCAAAAGGAGGAGCCAATGTGCTTTGTAACTTTATCAGTGCCGTAGGTGGCTGCTATTTGTATACATTGTGTATGCAAGCAAAGAATCTCACTGTACCTAGTCGCATGTGACAATAAAGTGTTCCTATTCCGTTTTGGGTCTGGACCCTACTTCAGACACCATCAGGAAAAGGTCATGAACATTTGTTGATTAAGTGGCCTCTATAAAAATGCCCCTATTATATTGTAAATGGATGAGTTAGTTGGATAACAAAGAACTATTAATAACATAGAACTATTGTGAATGTATCAGTGTGGATTTGGTGGGCCGAAGGGCTTGAAATGCCACACAGACAGTAGCTGAGGTCAGGATTGCACCCGAGGTTAAGATCAAACCCAGGTCCCTGGCTCTGTACGGTAGCAGCTCTACCAGCTGTGCCATTGTGTCGGCCTTCTTCAGACTTGAACTGGCAGTAGTGATAATAGCTTTTGTTTATTGAAAGTGACCAGCACTGTGTAGCACCAAGGAGACCGTCAACTTGGCATCCTTAGCCTGGATGTTATCCAAGACACGCTTTAAACTTGCTTCAGCAGCTTCAGTATTGAATACTGAGTGATTGTGAGCATGTTCTTAATTGTGTTAAGGTCTTTGAATCAACCATAGTTCATGCCAGAGTGTTACTTCATTAAAAGTAATGTAAGTATGTTTTAGTTTAGTTTAGAGATACAGCGCCAAAACAGGCCCTTTGGCCCACCGAGTCTGTGATTCCCATACTCTAGCACTATCCTACACACTGTCCGTACCCTAGCACTATGCCTCACTCTAGCGAATTAACCTACAAACCTGAACGTCTTTGGAGGGAAAATCCACGCAGTCACGGGGAGAAGATGCAAACTCCGTACAGGCAGAAGTCATGATCGAACCCGAGTGTCTGGCGCTGTAAAGGGCCTGTCCCACTTGGGCCGGCACTTCCGCGACAGTCCGGTAGTGACGGTTGCGTGACGGTCCCGCGAGAGATGCGCGCGTCATCATGCGCCTGCACCGCCGTCTGGAGCGCGTGACGTCATTTGAAGATCGACACACGAAATGCAGGAGGAACTCAGCGGGAGCGGCAGCATCTATGGAGAGAAGGAATGGATGATGTTTCGGGTCGAGACTTCTTCAGTCTGAAAGAAGGGTCTCGACCCGAAACGTCACCCATTTATTCTCTCCAGAGATGCTGCCGGTCCCGCTGAGTTACTCCAGCATTTTGTGCCTATCTTCAATCTTCTTGGCCCCGATCTGGGAGTAGGAGTGGGGGCGGATCCAGTCTGAGTTCAACGATCGTTTGCCTGCTTCTGCTGCTGTTGGAGGGGATACGTTGTGTCGCGCCAGGGTTTTGGGCCTGTACCACTTTGGCCATCAGTTACACAACGGGACGGTGGCGCGCGAAGATTTCGTCCATGCCACTCCACACTCCTCCACACCACTTCATGCGCCTGTCCCTGCGCTACCCACACGCTAGCAGGTCGCGTAAATGGCACGCGAAAGACAGCCAAGTGGGACAGGCCCTTAAGGCAGCAACTCTACTGGTGTGCCACTGTGCCGCCCTTATGTGGAAAACATTTGCATAAACATCATTGTTGCATCTTGATTCAGGATAAGGTCCACACTATTCATCAGTTTCATGTTCAACCACTCCCTGGCCCTAACTTGGCATCAAGAGTACTGACTGTGTCAGGACAGGGAATGCACATTGTGAACCATTCCTAATCTTCCAATCTACCTCATTATGACCCTTGCACTTTGTTTTGTCTGTATTTTCTCTGAAACTGTGGTCCATGACTCTCAGTCTGAAGAATGGTCTGAACCCGCAAAAAATCACCTATTCCTTTTCTCCAGCGATGCTGTCTGACCCGTTGAGTTACCCCAGCTTTTAGTATCTATCTGTACTATATTCTTCACTCTTTTATTTTATTTCTTCCTCCACCAGTTGCACTCTTGTATGTTATGATCTGCCTGGATACCACTCAAAACAAACTTTCTCACTAAATCTCGGTACACCTGGCAACAATAAACTAATACCAATATCACTTTCTGAACCTGTCATCTGAAATTTCCGAACTCAAAACTTTTTGCCAACTTATCTCATGTGATAAACACGACCCTTTATTATTTAAAAATTGTAACATTCCAATTTTAAAAACCAGTTGATCAGTCTGTTCTATTTACTGGAGGATTGTTCGCAAGTTGATCTTTTTTTAGTGTGATGTTGATTTCTCCATTGCAAAAGTCCAGTTAGTGTATCTGTTGATTTTGCTGCAGTGTTCAACTATATCAACGCATACGTCGTTTTCAGGAATTGATTTGCTATACCAATATATTAATCTAATCCCCCAGTCTCCGATCTTACGGGTAGTTCACAGAGTCATATAGCACGGAAACAGGCCATTTGGCCCAACCTGCCTATGCCGATCAACATGCCCCATCTACACAAGTCCCACCTGCCTGCATTTGGCCCATGTCCTCCTAAATGTATCCTATCCATGTACTTTTCCAAATGTCTTTTAAGTGTTGTGATAGTACCTCCTCAACCAACTCTTCTGGCAGCTTGTTCCATATACTTTGTGTAAAAAAAAAAAAAAAAAGTTGCCCCTCAGGTTCCTGTTCAATATCTGGTTCTTGATTCCCTTACTCTGGTTAAAAGACACTGTGCATTTACCCTATCCATTCCCCTCATGATCTCACATACCTCTATCAGGTCACCCCTCATCCTCCCGTGCTCCAGGGGATAAAGTCTTAGCCTGCTCAACCTCTCCCTACAGCTCAGGCCCTCCCGTGCTGGCAAAATCCTTAAATCTTTTGTGAACCCTTTCTAGCTTTAATGCATTTCATACCATGTTTGTCTGTTGGTTATAAAGTTCTCGGCATTAGATTTGTTGTAAACCAAAGCCTTTATCTCTTTGTCAGGTACTGCACTGATGATATATTGCTCTGTGAAATGATGTCTGATCCCTTGCTGCGTCACTATGGAGTTATAATTATCGATGAAGCCCACGAGCGAACCGTCGCAACTGATGTGCTTCTTGGTGTATTGAAAGACTTGCCAAAGCAGAGGCCGGAGCTGAAGTTGGTCGTGATCACAGCGCCGTACCTGGCGGACAGACTAGGGAGTTACTATCCTGACGTGCCTTTTGTGAAAGTGGAGGATGCTGCTGAAAGTTCATTTTCCGTGGAAGTCATATATCGAGATGGACAGTTTAAGGACTGTGTCTCAGCTGCTTCACAAACAGTACTGGATATCCACAGAAAGGGAGAAGAGGGCAACATTATAGTCTTCTTGGCCAGTGAAAAGGTGGGTATTCTTACTTGTAAAGGCATTGATTTTGAGATTGTTTAATTTAGAGATGTAGCGCGGAAACAGGCCCTCCAGCCCACCAAGTCCGCACCAACCAGCGATCACCGTACACTTATACTATCCTATACACACTAGGAACAATTTTTACTTTTACTGATGTCAATTAACCTACAAACCTGTACGTCTTTGGAGTGTGGAAACTGGAGTTCCCGGAGAAAACCCACGCAGGTCTCTGGGAGAACGTACAAATTCTGTACAAACAGCACCCATAGTCAGGATCGAGCATGGGTCTCTGGCGCAGTAAGGCAGCAGCTCTACCGCTCTGCAACTGTGCAGCCTACTGTAAAACTAACTTAATTAGATTTATTGTTAATGTCGAACCTATTTGTTAGGGAGAGCATAACCTAGAGGACAGAGGGCAGCACGGTGGCGCAGCCTGGAGTTGCCGCCTTACCGCGCCAGAGACTCGTGTTCAATTCTAACCACATGTGCTGTCTGTATGAAGTTTGTACATTCACCACATTGTTTCCTCCCACACTACAAAGGCATACAGATTAGTAGGTTAATTTGGCTTTGGTTAAAAAAATAATTGTAAATTGTCTCTAGTGCTAGTGTACGGGGATCACTGGTCAGCATGGTCTCGGTGGACAGAAGGGCCTGTTTCCGTGCTGTATTTCTAAACTTAAACTAAACTGACTCTTTGAAAACATATTTTTCCATGGTGGGAGTTTGAACTGCCAGCATTTCTAATCCAGCTGCTTCCTGACTTTGTATTTCTATGTGCTACATTCTTGCTTTCTGGAAAAGAATGGATGGAGAATCGGGGGGGGGGGTTGCAAATCAGTGATAAATGCTCTTTGTACAGAAATGGAAAAGTTGGCCTAAGGGTGCTCTAAAAGAGAAGTGCCTGTTTAAATAATCAAACTTCATTGTTTAAAAATAACATTCCCAAATATTTAATTGCTCAGCAGTTCTTTGTTTCCTTTCCTAACCATCAGTTAGCAATGCGAGGAAGAAAGTTTTGCAGTATTTTCTTAAGCGGGTGAGGTAGCATCTCTGGAGAGAAGGAATGGGCGACGTTTCGGATCGAGACCCTTCTTCAGACTGATCTGCTGAAAGTTTTGCTGCAGTAAGAATAGATGGTCTTGTGGGTGGGGAAGGGGAAGAAAGAAGGAAAGAGAGAGATAAAATTACAAACTAACCACCTAACATTCCTTTCAGCATCTGCAGTTCCTTGTTTCTAATAATAAATGACAATCATGGTTTTGCTTGTAGGGATTTTGTTGCCGTTTATGGATATAAAAGTTACATGTTAATTCAAAGAGTTTAGTCATTGTACACATTAGCATTATCAAGACTGTGAGATTTACATTTGCTGGATTTCTGTCAGTTAAATTCAGGACTATAACTTAAGTTCAAATTGACATCTTACTTGGAGCCAATATAGATCAGTGACTACACAAGTTATAGGTGAATTGGAATTATTAATGGTTTGCTATTCATATGTGGTAACTGAAAGTAAGTAATTGTTTTAATCGGTCTGAGGAAGGGTAGATGGGGTGGTCAAGAACCCAGTACATTGGCCTTAATCAGTTTGGATATTAATTATAGAAATTGGGATGTTACTTTATAGTTATATTAGACGTTGGCGAGGCCGCATTTGGAGACTTGCGCTCAGTTTTGGTCACCCAGCTATAGAAAGGATGTTAAGATGGAAAGAGTACCGAGAAGATTTATGAGGATGCTACGAGGCTTGAGGGCCTGAGCTATAGGGAGAGGTTGTACTTTATGCCTTCGAGCACAGGAGGATGAGGTGTATAAAATCATCAGGGAATAGCAGGTGAACGCATCAGGTGTTCTACTCAGAGATGGGGAATCAGAAACCAGAGGACGTAGGATCATCCTACCAATAACTATAGAGCAGTCCTAAACTATTATCTACATCATTGGAGACCGTCGGGCTATCTTTGATCGGTCTTTACTGGCTTTATCTTGCGCTAAACGTTAGTCATGATATTCTCTTTATCGTGTATCTGTTCATTGTAGACGGCTCGATTATAATCATGCATTGTCTGTCTGCTGACTGGCTAGCACACAACAAAGGTTTTTCACTGTACCTCGGTACATGTGACAATACACTAAACTCAGACTCATGGTGAGAGAGGAAAGATTATAATAGGAACCTGGGGATGGGGGCGTTAGAGGAGCCCGGTAAATGCTGAGGCACTCAAGGTGGCCCCTGTAAAAACGGCAATGCAATCTCGGCGACCCTCCTTCAATACTCACAAACCCAGACTTAATACGAACAGACGGAAGGAAGGTGATCCCTGCAAACACGGACACACTCAATGTCACCCACTGTCAACATTGGCACTCTCTCACTGTGACTTCCTGTAAATACTGCCCCACTCCATGTAATGCTCCTGAGAATATTGGCACGCTCTCGGTAACCCCATGACCCTCTATAAATAGTGACATCATCGTGACGTGCCCCTGGAAATAGTTATGCTTTCATCGTGACTGCCTCTCAATACTGATGGATTCTCGCTCACTACCCTGTAAATACTGATGCATTGTTGAACCCCTTTAAATACTGATACGTTTATGGTGACCCTTGTAAATACTGCCACATTCAGGGAGCCCCTGTAAATACTGCCACATTCAGCGTGAGCCCCTGTAAATACTGCCACATTCAGGGTGAGCCCCTGTAAAATACTGCCTATAGTTCAGGGGGAGCCCCTGTAAATACTGCCACATTCAGCGTGAGCCCCTGTAAATACTGCCACATTCAGGGTGAGCCCTGTAAATACTGCCACATTCAGCGTGAGCCCCTGTAAATACTGCCACATTCAGGGAGCCCCTGTAAATACTGCCACATTCAGCGTGAGGCCCTGTAAATACTGCCACATTCAGCGTGAGCCCCTGTAAATACTGCCACATTCACATTCAGGGTGAGCCCTGTAAAATTACTGCCACATTCAGCGTGAGGCCCTGTAAATACTGCCACATTCAGGTGAGCCCCTGTAAATACTGCCACATTCAGGGTGAGCCCCTGTAAATACTGCCACATTCAGGGTGAGCCCCTGTAAATACTGCCACATTCAGCGTGAGCCCCTGTAAATACTGCCACATTCAGGGTGACCCTGTAAATACTGCCACATTCAGCGTGAGCCCCTGTAAATACTGCCACATTCAGGGTGACCATGTAAATACTGCCACATTCAGGGTGACCCTGTAAATACTGCCACATTCAGGGTGACCCATGTAAATACTGCCACATTCAGGGTGACCCTGTAAATAATGCCACATTCAGCGTGAGCCCCTGTAAATACTGCCACATTCAGGGTGAGACCCTGTAAATACTGCCACATTCAGCGTGAGCCCCTGTAATACTACTTCAGCCCACATTCAGGGTGACCCTGTAAATACTGCCACATTCAGCGTGAGCCCCTGTAAATACTGCCACATTCAGGGTGACCCTGTAAATACTGCCACATTCAGGGTGACCATGTAAATACTGCCACATTCCGGGTGACCCTGTAAATACTGCCACTTTCAGCGTGACCATGTAAATACTGCCACATTCAGCGTGACCCTGTATATACTGCCACATTCAGCGTGAGCCCCTGTAAATACTGCCACATTCAGGATGACCATGTAAATACTGCCACATTCACACATAAATCTAGAGGAGTTGCAATTCTAATTCGTAAAGGTATACCTTTTAAACATATATCAACTACAGAAGATACTGATGGTAGATATATCATAGTAGTAGGCGAATTACATTCAAAAAAAGTGACTCTCCTTAATATATATGGACCCAATTTTGATAGTCCGTGGTTTTTCAAGAGAATACTGAATATTATTCCGGAATGTACACAAAATAATTTAATAATTGGTGGAGATTTAAATTGTACACTGGATCCATATTCATCAACTCAGAGAAAGTCAAAATCTCTGTCAAGTGAATTTTTAAACTCATATATCAATAATACCAATATTAAGGATATCTGGAGAATTGAAAACCCATCCGGAAGAGAATACTCATTTTCTCATCTATGCATAAAACATATTCAAGGATAGATTATTTCTTAGTAGACTCCAAACTAATTCCATTTCTTATAAATCACAATATCATAATATTATAATTTCGGATCATGCGCCATTAACCTTTATGATTAAAACTAAATGGAATGGACACGAAACAGACACAATGGAGACGTAATCCTCAATTTTAAAAGAACAGGTATGTTGTGAATATCTTGTAAAAACAGATTAATATGTTCTTCGAGGTCAATGACCAACCCGAAATCTCTGCTTCCCTTCTCTGGGAAACATTCAAAGCATTTACACGAGGGGTATTAACCTCCTCTCAGGCATTTCTTAACAAAGAGAATAGAGCTAAACAACAGACATTGGAATTGGAAATAAGACAATTAGACATGGAAAATGCAAGAGCACCTTCATTGGTTAAAACATAATAAAATTTTGAGCTGCACTGAAATATAAGTTTTTAATAAAATATACTCTGACCAAATAATAAAACTTTATCAACATACAAAACAATTAAATTTTGAATTTGGTGATAAACCACATTAAATATCTAGGTATTTATGTAACTAAGAAATATAGTTCTTTATTTAAATCAAATTTTCCACCTTTAATGAATAAACTAAATAAGGATATTCAATACTGGAAAACACTTCCTATTTCAATGTTCGGTAGAATTAATGCTATAAAAATGATTTTTCTACTGCAATTATTGTACCTATTTCAATCAGTCCCGAAATATATTCCAAAATCTTTTTTAAAAAAGTAGACTCTACTGTTACAAGTTTCATCTGGGACTACAAGAATCATAGAATAAATAAAAAACATTTATGTAAATCAAAGATTAATGGAGGTTTAGCTCTACTTTATTTAAATCAAACTTTTTGTTTTATTTCTGGGCAGTTTATATTAAAAACATGAATTTTTGGCTGGAAGAAATGGATCAACAACCAGGATGGAAAAGGAGGATTGTCTACCTTTTGAAATCGGTTCGATTATATTTGCACCGACAAAATTGCACAAAAAAAACTTATGGGGAAAACCCTATAATATATAGTGGTACACGAATCTGGAAACAACTTAAAAAGGCTCTAAAACTGGATAATATACCACTCTATCTCCCTATTGCAAACAATCCCTTATTCAAACCTTCCATGCTAGATAAAGGCTTTATACAATGGAAAAACTATGGAATTAAAAGGGTGGAACACCTTTACAAGAAAGGCACTTATCTCTCATTTCAGGAACTGCAACAGATTTATGGATTACACTCAAATATTTTTTTTCGATACTACAACTCCAGATATGTTAGGTCACACAAGATTATAGGAATAGAAAATGAAATAAATCAATAAATCAACACCCTCCATAATCACAAGATATATGGGACAAAAGTTTACAATACATACATCAATGCTCGCTAAACTCCAGACATGCTCTAATACAATTTAAAGTTTTACATAGATTACATTATTCCAAAGTTAAATTAAATAGAATATTTCCACAAATATCGTCTACCTGCGATAAATGTCAACATCCAGAGGCTAATTTAACATATACCTTTGCAAATTGTATAAAAATTAAGAATTTCTGGACTGAGATTTTTAGAATAACATCTGAAGTTATTAATACTAAACTGGATCCGGACCCAAAATTAATAATACTTGGAACATCAGAACAAAGTTTAACTCTTACAACAAGTCAAAGAAATTTCCTAGATTATAGTATAATAATTGGGAAGAAATTAATATTAAAATTTTGGAGAGGCCCTATATCCCCCACAATTAAAATGTGGATTATGGAAATGTTGGAGGCCCTACACCTGGAAAGAATCAGATTTGCCTTAATGGACAAACAAGAAGTTTTTGTTAGAATATGGTCTTCTTTCATTGATTACTTAAAGGGTTAGAATGGTTCGGCAGGGAACCCTAACTGAAACTTGGATTTAGGAATAGATGAAAAGTTATATTTTATATTCCTTGATCTTATCTCCTACGATGTATTAATAGTAAATTATTCCTTTCTTTATGATTTTCTTTTTCGATGTTGATTTTTATTTTATTTTTCTTACTGTTCTCTCTTTATAAAAAATTACTATTAGAGTCAAAATGATACACTTGATAATATTAATAATGTATGCTTGTTGAACATGAAATATTGCTATTATAACATATGTTTGCTAAATCACTGTCTAAATACTCTAATAAAAATATATATTCTAAATACTGCCACATTCAGGGTGAGCCCCTGTAAATACTGCCACATTCAGGGTGAGCCCCTGTAAATACTGCCACATTCAGGGTGACCCTGTAAATACTGCCACATTCAGGGTGAGCCCCTGTAAATACTGCCACATTCAGGGTGAGCCCCTGTAAATACTGCCACATTCAGGGTGACCCTGTAAATACTGCCACATTCAGGGTGACCCTGTAAATACTGCCACATTCAGGATGAGCCCCTGTCAATACTGCCACATTCAGGGTGAGCCCCTGTAAATACTTGGCATATTTTCCAGAGGACTCTTTTTTTTCACACCCACACTATGCCACCAATATTGCAAGGTATTTGGGTGTTGTGCTGTCAAAATGAAAAGCCATTGCCGGAAATCATCATTTAATGCATTAGTTTATGGGAAGGCAACGTCAGCCGTGTTTTGGGCCTGTGTCAAATTTTGGGGAAATACTACATAGTATTTTAAGACTGCTCTTTGAACGAGCCTTATCAATGTTTGCACATGATATTGGTGTGTGGATTGCTACATTGAACCCAAGTGTATTGCAGTTGTGTGGCATTAACCCGCTGAACCTTTGCTAATGTCATGTCAGCTTTGTACAGAACAATCTTTACACCCAGCACTTTACTGACTTAACCCCTCAATTGTCTTGATGTTTCTCCAAAAAAATCTCATTTAATTTCAGTTTATTTTGGCTTTGAGATACAGTGCGGAAACAGGCCCTTCGGCCTACCGAGTCCGCACTGACCAGCGATCCCCACACATTAATACTATCCTACACACACTAGAGACAGTTTATATTTATACCAAGCTGTACCCCAGCCGGAGGCCTTTTAACTGGGTTCTGTGGTCACAATGCACATCTGGAAGGTTCAGCTCAGTTTAGTTCATTGGTTCATGTACCGAGGTACCATGAAAAGCTTTTGTTGCGTGCTAAACAGTCAACGGAAAGACAATACATGATTACAATCGGCCCATTTACAATGCACAGATACATGATAAGGGAATAACATTTAGTGCAAGGTAAAGCTAGTAAAGTATGATCATAGATAGTCCGAGGATCTCCAATGACATCAAAATTAGTTCAGCACTGCTCTCTGGTTGTGGTAGGATGGTTCAGTTACCTGATAACAGCTGGGAAGAAACTGTCCCTGAATCTGGATGTGTGCATTTTCACACTTCTATACCTTTTGCTTGATGGGAGAGGGGAGAAGACAGAGTGGCAGGGGTTCAACTCGTCCTTTGTTATGCTGCTGGCCTAAATGGTATAAATGGTCCATGGAAGGGAGGTTGGTTTGTGTGATTGTCTGGGCTGCATCTGTAAGCCTCTGCAATGTCTTGCGGAAGGCCCCAAAGTCTGGCATGGGTTTTCTTTAGGTGCTCCAGTTTCCTCCATCCAAGGATATGCAGGTTTATGTTAATTGGCTTCTGAAAATTGTCCCTAGTATGTAGGATATAAAGCTGGGTAACATAGAATGAATGTACGGATGATCGCTGGTCAGTGTGCACTTGTTTCTGTGCTGTATCTCTAAAATTAAAAACAAACTTGAGTTTTAAAGGAAAGCATTCCCCAAACCTCCATACCATACGCCACCTGAACCACTCTATTAACTTGTTTCCAGTTTCAGGAAGTTATAGACTAGGAACCCAATGTCCCTCTATACATTAATGCTTTTCAGGCTCGTACTTTCATTTCTATCAAATGTGTAGTTTCGAAGGTAGACACAAACTCAGCGGGACCGGCAGCATCTCTGGAGAGAAGGAATGGGTGACGTTTTGGGGCAAGACCCTTCTTCAGACTGGTGTGTAGTTTCCCCTTGTACTTGACTTCCCAAAGTACAACACCTCACACTTGCTCTGATTAAACTCCACCTGCCAGTTCTCCGCCCATTTCATCAGCTGATCTATATCCTGCTGAAACTTGTTCCAGGTTTTAATTATTCCACTATAGACTAACCCAGAATCTGAAATTACCTCCCTCTCCCTCTCCCGCTCCCTCTCCCGCTCTCTCTCCCGCTCCCTCTCCCGCTGTTTCGATAGTAGACACAAACTCAGCGGGACCGGCAGCATCTCTGGAGAGAAGGAATGGGTGATGTTTCGGGGCCCTTCTTCAGACTGGTGTGTAGTTTCCCCTTGTACTTGACTTTCCAAAGTACAACACCTCACACTTGCTCTGATTAAACGCCACCTGCCAGTTCTCCGCCCATTTCATCAGCTGATCTATATCCTGCTGCAACTTGTTCCTGGTTTTAATTATTCCACTCACTCCCACTCCCAGTGTATGCTGGGACATGTTGGCCGAGGGTACACAAAAGGCTGGAGAAACTCAGCGGGTGCAGCAGCATCTAAGGAGCGAAGGAGAAAGGCGACGTTTCGGGTCGAGACCCTTCTTCAGACTGGTCAGGGATCAGGGAAACGAGAGATATAGTCGGTGATGTGGAGAAATAAAGAACAATGAATGAAAGATATGCAAAAAAGTATCGATGATAAAGGGAACAAGCCATTGTAAGCTGTTTGTGGTGTGAAAATGAGAAGCTGGTGCGACTAGGGTGGGGAAGGGAGATAGAGAGAGAGGGAATGTCAGGGCCCGAGGGCTGAGGGAGAGGTGGGAAGGGGAGGAGACAGCAAGGGTTAACAGAATTGAGAAAATTCAATGTTCAAGCCCAAAGGATGCAGACTCCCCAAGCGGAATATGAGGTGCTGTTCCTCCAACTTGCGGTGTTGCTCACTCTGGCCGTGGAGGAGGCCCAGGACCGAGAGGTCGGATACGGAATGGGAGGGGGAGTTGAAGTGCTGAGCCACCGGGAGGTCGGGTTGGTTAATGTGGACCGAGCGGAGGTGTTCGGCAAAACGATCGGCAAGCCTCCACTTGGTCTCACCGATATAGATCATCTGGCATCTGGAGCAGCGGATGCAGTGGATGAGGTTGGAGGAGGTGCAGGTGAACCTCTGTCGGACCTGGAAGGACTGCTTGGGTGCCTGAAAGGAGTGGAGGGGGGAGGTGAAGGGACAAGTTTCCCTGATCCCTGACCAGTCTGAAGAAGGGTCTCGACCCGAAACGTCGCCTATCTCCTTCGCTCCTTAGATGCTGCTGCACCCACTGAGTTTCTCCAGCCTTTTGTGCACCCTCGATTCTCCAGCATCTGCAGTTCCTTCTTTAACACCGTTTCCACGCAGTATCACTCTGTGACTCTCATATTTTAGCTTTAGAGCTACAACGCAGAAACAGACGAGTCTGTGCCGACCAGCGATCAGTTATTGCAAGGAAACTAGAGCATGATTGTCAAGTCTTGACAATGATAGTGTAAAAACGAAAGGACATACAGCACCCACAGTAGTGCAAAGGTGAGATCCTGATGAATGAAGGGAGGAAGCGAACAGCAAGAATGAGCATGGTCAAGGTAGATTTGAGTCTTTGAAAATGTTAAGGCAAGTTAAGACGGGCGGACGGCAGTGACATGGCGTCGTTGGACCGCGGTCGGGGCAATCAAACCATCTGCAGTCGGGGCGATCAAAGCCCCCGCAGCCCTCGTCGGGGTGATCGAAACTCCAGCGTCGGGGCGGTTGAAACTCCGCGTCATAGAGCTTCCGAATCGGCCTCATCTTACCAGAGTCCGCAGGCTCCGCGATGTTAAAGTCCCGCAGACTCCCGTGGCTTGGAGTGCCCGTCGGTCTCCATTAAAGGTCGCCAACTGCACGATGTTAGGCCGCAGTGGGGACAGAGATAAGATACGGGAAAAAAATCACATCTCCGTCGAAGTAAGAGATTGAAAAAAAGTTTCCCTCAACCACCCTCCCCCCACTCCCCACGTAAAACAAACCAAGTAACACTAAAACATACTTTTTACACGTACTAAAAATAACAAAAAAGAAGAAAGAACAGACGGACTGTTGGCGAGGCAGCCATTGCTGATGGCGCCATCCGGTGTTTCATGATCCAAAACGTCACCTATCCATGTTTTCCAGAGATGTTGCCTGACCTGCTGAGTTACTCCGGTACTGTGTCTCCTTTTAATTTCATTGTCATATGGACAACTATTGTCACCCAGGCAGAGTGACGCAAGGAGGTTTGCGCTGGAGGCCGCAATGGCGGAGCCGGCGAGCTGTGGCTGTACCGCATCCTGCACAAAGCCGCCGGCACGGCCGCGCACCTTCTGTGTCTGGGCATCACTGTCGGGAACGGGGTTGTCAATAGGCCGGGGACGGGTGAGTGTGAGTATTTGAGCCACCGCCTTCAGAACAGAGCCAAGGTACGCCATGTTGGTGAGCGGCCGTAACTAGGGGCCAGTGCTCCGGGTGGCGTCCTCGAAGAGGTGGGATCTATGTGAACACGTGATTTGATGCTTGCCATCCGGGGCGGGATCCATGTGCCCACCATCCGCTCACAGACATGCATCATGGCCCCTATGCACAACAAGGTGCCCGACCCCTGTTCTACAAGATAGTGAAAAGAAAAAGATTGAGCAAAAAGCAAGACATGAATGCAAGAAGTGATCTGTAATGTTCAGGCATCGGCGATGTCCTCATTCTCTAGGGAACGATGGTTCCCCTCTTCTACTATAGATGAGGCTCTCACCAGGGCCTCTTCTATACCCCATAACTCTGCTCTCACTCCCCTTCCCTCCACTTGTAACAAGGACAGTCCCCCTTGTCCTCACCTTCCACCCTACCAGCCGTCACATACAACAGATAATCCTCCGACATTTTCGACACTTCTAACGGGATCCCACCACTGGCCACATCTCTCCTTTTGGCTTTCCGCAGAGACCACTCCCTCCATATCTCCCAGGTCAATTTGTCCCTTCCCACCCGAAATACCCTCTCCCCTGGTACATTCTGTATCCAACCTTTCTGTCCTGGGCCTCCTCCATGGCCAGAGTGACGACCACTGCAAATTAACCATATAACCATATAACAATTACAGCACGGAAACAGGCCCTCTCGGCCCTTCCAGTCCGTGCCGACCATTTGTTTTCCCCTAGTCCCATCTACCTGCACTCAGACCATACCCCTCCATTCCCTTCACGTCCATATACCTATCCACTTTAGTCTTAAATGTTAAAATCGATCCTGCCTCCACCACTTCTGCTGGAAGCTCATTCCACACAGCCACCACCCTCTGAGTAAAGAAGTTCCCCCTCACGTTACCCCGAAACTTCTGTCCCTTAATTCTCATGTCATGCCCTCTTGTTTGAATCTTCCCTACCCTCAATGGGAAAAACGTATCCCACGTCAACTCTGTCTATCCCTTTCATCATTTTAAAGACCTCAATCAAGTCCCCCCTTAACCTTCTGCGCTCCAAAGAATAAAGACCTAACTTGTTCAACCTTTCTCTGTAACATAGTTGCTGGAACCCTGGCAACATTCTAGTAAATCTCCTCTGTACTCTCTCTATTTTGTTGACATCCTTCCTATAACTAGGCGACCAAAATTGTACACCATACTCCAGAATTGGTCTTACCAATGCCTTGTACAATTTTAACATTACTTCCCTACTCCTATATTCAATGCTCCAAATTGGAGGAGCAGCATCTCATATTTCTATTGGGTAGTTTACACCCCAGCGGTATGAACATTGACTTCTCCAATTTCAGTTAGTCCTTCCTATTTCCCTCCTTCCCCTCCCCTTCCCAGCTCTCCCACTGCCCACTGTCTCCGTCTCTTCCTTTCTTCTTCAAGCCCCCCCCACCCTCCCCCATCCAATTCCAAGATTTTCCCACATAAAGGGAGATGTCTCTGCTAGGAACCATCCTATATCGAAGTGGAATCCTAGCTTGAAAGTAGGGTCTTGACCCGAAATGTCACCTATTCCTTTGCTTCGTAGATACTGCCTCACCAGCTGAGTTTCTCTAGCACTTTTACCTACCTTCGATTTTCCAGCATCTGCAGTTTCTTCTTAAAAATGTAATGTTCTGTTGCTCAGGTAGCAACAGGATTGTGCAGGTTGGTTCAAGAACCTGATTATTGGAGGAAGGTATAGGAAGAAACTGGTTTAAACCAAAGATAGACACAAAATGCTGAAGTAACTCAGCAGGACAGGCAGCATCTCCAGAGATGCAGCCTGTACGGATGAGTAACTCCAGCAATTTGTGCCCAGTTAGAGGAATGTAGTTGCTCCTGAACATGGTGACATAGGACTTTAGGCTCCTGGACCTTCTGCCCGATAGTGGCAGCACGAAAGCACGAAGAGGGCATGGCTTGGATGGTGTACTTTGATATAAGGTGCCTTAACATCTACATCCTGAGATCAGAAGTCCCTGAGACCTTGTTGTTTGTTGATGGAATGCAAAATTAGGGAATTCTTTCTATGGGTGTGGTGCTCTGCTGACTACATACCTGGAGCACTGTCCACAGTTTTGGTTTCCTTATTTGGTTGTGTTGAGTACAGATAGCTTTTCTTCATTCCATTCATTGATGTTATCTGTTGTAAACGCATTCGATTATTATTCTCTCTGTCTCTTTCTTATACACACTCACACACACACACACACACACACACATTTACACGCACACACTCACACACGTGCTCATGCACACTCTAGCACACACCAAACACACAAATGTACACACTTGCATACTCACACACTCGTACACTCACTTAATCACACGCACATACTCGCGTACTCACACACACACACTTATATACTGGTTTGTGTGTGTGTTTGTATGTGTCAATACCGGTGCCATGCAATGATGAATCCTCAGCCCTTCGATGATAGTTGACTGTACAGCCAAATTCTGTTCATATTCCCTTTGTCAGTTTGCATTTAATACCATTGTGGTGGGTCGGATCACGAGCAATGACGAGATGGAGTAGAGGCAGGAGATATAGAGAGCTTGGTAACACCTCTTCCTCAATTTCAGCAAGATGAAGGAGCTAGTTATTGCCATCAGGAAGTGAGGTGGTGTACATGCCCTGGTCTGGTGCCAACATGGAGATGGTTGATAACTGCAATTTCATCGGCATAAATATCACACCAGTTTGTCTTGGACAAAATATGTCGAAGCTATGGCCAAGAAAACACACTAACACCTCTACTGTTACAGATGACCAGACAGACTAAGGAGGTTTGGCATGTCTCCAACCATTCTGACCAAACTCTGCAGATGCACCACAGAAAGCATCCTATTAGAATACATTTCAACATTGTTTGGCAACAGCTCTGCCCAAGAGATAAGGAATTGCAGAAAGTTCTGGATGTAGCCCAGTCCATCAACCCAACCAGTCTCCCTAATGCTATAACACACTATTCTGCACTCTGGCATTTATTCCAAACAAAGCTTTTCCCTGTGTCCTGGTGACAATAATAAACCAATGCTCTCACACTCACTCTCACACTCGCACTCACATAAATTAGGTTTAGGTTTATTATTGCTTTATATACTGAGGTACAGTAAAAAGCTGTATCTTTGCAAACTGATCAGATACACCATTCATAGAAACAATTGGGTCAAATACAATAGATAGAGCAATGGGGAAGATAGAGTGCATAATATAATTCTCAGCATTAGAGCACATCAGTTCCACACACAGGGGAACAAGTTGTTCCTGAGTCCGGTGGTGCATGCTTCCAAGCTTCTGTACTTTCTGCCGGACAGGAGCAGGGAGAAGACAGAATGACTGGAGTGGGACAAGTCTTTGATTATGTTGGATGCTTTTCCAAGGCAGCGGCAGGAAGTCTGGTCCTCGTGATGGACTGGACAGCTCACTGGGACGGAACGCTTCTTCAGACTACAGGTTTGAGCACCAGGCTATTATCTCCCAGCAATCTGTAGAAGGGTTCCAACCCGAAACGTCACCCATCCTTTTTCTCCAGACACGCTGCCTGACCTGCTGAGTTACTGCAGCATTTTGTGTCTATCTTTGGTATAAACCAGCACCTGCAGTTCCTTCCAACACTGAAAGAAATTAATGTGTCTGTGGATTGGAAGAGTACATGAAAGGCCAAGCTCGATGCGTCATAACTTGAATCCTCCCTCATCATAGTAGGAATAAGGGTCTCAACTTAAAACGTCATTGCTCCACTGATGCTGCCTTACTCGCTGAGTTCATCCGACTGCTTTTTTTTGCTCAAGATTCCAGCATCTGCAGGCTGCAGAACTCCAGGGGCCAGAAGCGTAAACAGGCTCTGCAGTGCTTTAAATTCATTGGGCTTTCCAAAATATTTCAGTTTAGTTTAACGAAACAGCGCAGAAACCGGCTCTTCGGCCCTTCGAGTCCACACTGACCAGCGATCCCCGCACATTAACACCATCTTACACACGCTAGGGACAAGTTACATTTATACCAAGGTAATTAACCTACAAACCTGCACATCTTTGGAGTGTGGGAGGAAACCAAAGATCTCAGAGAAAACCCACGTGGTCACGGGGAAGAAAGTATAAACTCTGTACAGACAGCGCCCCTGGTGGGGATTGAACCCGCGCCTATAGCGCTGTCAAGCAGCAACTCTACAACTGCGCCACCGTGCTGCCCTTATATGTTACTACATGATACAACATGTTTTTTTTAAATAAAGTGACATAAAACTGCGTCATAGAGACTCACAACGTGGAAATGGGTCCAAAGGCCCACACCTGCCTACGTGGCCCATCTACACTAATCCTACCTGCCTGTGTTTGGCGCATGTCCCTCTAAACCTGTCCTATCTATGTACCTGTCTAAATGTTTCTTAAACTTTGAGATAGTACCTGCTTCAACTGCCTCCTCTGGCAGCTCGTTCCATCCACCCACCACCCATGCATACATCCATGTTTGGATATTAATAGGTTAGATTCATAGTCATACAGGCATGTGATTTCTCCGTGGATTTCCGCGGATTTTGAAATTTCGGTAAAAAAAAGAAAAATCTGTCTAAATCTCAGCTGACGCTCGTAATGGCCGCCTCGCCAGCAGTCTGTCTTGTCCCTTCTCTGTTTTTATCATTTTAAGTATGTCTTAAATGATTGTGGGGGGGGGGGGGGGGTCGGGGGAACTTTTTCCATTCACTTACCTCAACGGAGATGCGATTTTTCTCCATGTCGCATCTCCGCCCCCCACCCCTTGCGGCCTACAACGTGGAGTGGTGTGGACTTTCCTGGAGACCGGCCTTTTGAGGAAGAGGAAGACTGCGATGGTAAGTGCGGCGCGGAGCCTGTGGTCTTTAACACTGTGAAGCCGCCGCGGTCTCCAGTAAGAAGTGGCCGACTTGGGAGCTCCATGCCGCGGAGTGTTCCGATCCGTTCCGACGCCAGTGTTTCGATCATCCCGACAAGAGGGCTTGAACAGCGGACCGTCGGCAGCGGCCCCGTTCAAAGGCCCCGACCAGGGGTGAAGAAAGAAGGAAGATGACTGAACGTTATTGCCTTCCATCACAGTGAGGAATGTTGATTCCACTGTGGTGGATGTTTATGTGAAACTTTATTTTATTTTTATTTTATTTTATTTTTGCTGTTTACTTAGTATGGCTGTATGGAACTCAAATTTCACTGTACCTTAATTGGTGCATGTGACAATTAAACATGTACACAACGCTCACACTGCATTCAAGAGTCTGTATGTCAAACTACAATCAGGTAAAATGTGTTATTGTAATGTGTAATTTAAAAAAAATTACAGTAATAATTAGGAAGGAAATGGTGTCATTTCAAGGTATAATTATCAAAAATTTCCTGTGTGAAGGATACTTCTCTCTAATTAGAGCAAACAAGCAAGGAACAGGTTTCTTGTTACGTAGGTGTAATATTAAATATTTTCAATATGATTTAAGTATAAACAAGCAAGGAGTTGGTGTCATTTTAAGGTATGATTATCACAAATTTTCTGTATAAATTAAGAAGTGAAGCAAGTAAAATGTGTTATTTTAAGGTACAATTTTAAAAAAATTACAGAATTAATTAAGGGTAAACAAGCAAGGAAATTGAGTCATTTCAAGGTATAATTATCAAAAACATTCTGCATCCCCCCTACCAGGGTGCAATGCCTCCTGGACCCCCATCTCTCTTGCTCTTTTTTTCTTGTCTCATGCCTGGTCATACGTCACGCAATGGACCCTTCGGCCCAACTCGTCCATGCCGACTAAGATGCCCCAACTGAGCTAGTTCCATTTTACTTCGCCTTTGAAGCTTTCCAATCTGCGTACTTGTGCAAACTGTCCAAAAGCCTGGAAAATCTGGTGTTCTGGCACCACTGCAGTTGGAGTGTTGTGGTACGTTGCTCAGTACCTATGATGCGAGTTAGACCATTAGACACCGGAGCAGAATTAGACCATTCAGCCCATCGAGTCTGCCATCCAATCATGGCTAATCTATTCTCCTGCCTTCTCCCCATATCCTTTGATGCCCTTCCTAATCAAGAACCTATGAATCTCCACATAAAAATAGCCAGTCTTGGCCTCCACAGCAACTAGAGGCAATGACTTCCACAGATTCAGCACCCACTAGCTAAAGAAATTCCTCCTCTCCATTTGATATTAAAGTTGATATTAAAGTTGATTAGAAGGGTCTCGACCCGAAACGTCGCCTATCTCCTTCACTCCTTAGATGCTGCTGCACCCGCTGAGTTTCTCCTGCCTTTTGTGTACCCCCCCATTAAAGTTGATTAAATGCTTTCTGAAAATTATTTATTTTTAGCTGCAATTAATCCATTAGAAATAGAAAATAGATGCAGGAGAAGGCCATTCGGCCCTTCGAGCCAGCACTGCCATTCATTGTGATCATGGCTGATCGTCCCCAATCCATAACCCGTGCCTGTCTTCTCCCCACATCCCTTGATTCCACCAGCCCCGAGAGCTCTATCTACCTCTCTCTTAAATCCATCCAGTGATTTGGCCTCCACTGCCCTCTGTGGCAGGGAATTCTACAAATTCACAACTCTCTGGGTGAAAATGTTTTTTTCTCACCACAGTCCTAAATGGCCTCCCCTTTATTCTAAGACTGTGGCCCCTGATTCTGGACTCGCCCAACATTGGGAACATTTTTCCTGCATCTAGCCTGCCCAATCCTTTTATAATTTTATATGTTTCTATAAGATCTCACCTATTATCACAGAGGCCAATGTCAGGAAATCCTTCAGAGGGGTGAACCCTTGAAAAGTGCTTGGACCTGATGGTATACCCGGTCGTGTTCTAAAAACCTGTGCGGACCAACTGGCTGGAGGTTTTATTGACATTTTCAACCTCTCACCTCTGAGGTCTGAGGTCTCCACCTGCTTTAAAAGGGCATCAATAATACCGTTGCCCAAGAAGAGCAAGGTGACATGTCTCAATGACTACCGCACTAATGTCTGGTGATGAAGTGCTTTGAGAGGTTGATTATGGCGCAAATCAACTCCTACCTCGACAAAAACCTGGACCCATTGCAGTTCGCTTACCGCCACAACAGATCAACGGTGGATGCGACCTCGCTGGCTCTCCGCTCTGGACCACTTGGACAACAAAAACTCATATGTCAGGCTGTTATTCATCAATTACAGCTCGGCATTTAACACATTCATCCCCTCCAAGCTGGTTACCAAACTCGCAGAACTGGGTCTCTGCGCATCCCTCTGCAATTGAATCCTCGACTTCCTCATTCACAGACCACAGTCTGTTCGTATTGGTGGAAATGTGTCAGCCTCGATAACAATCAGCACGGGAGCACCTCAAGGCTGCGTGCTCAGCCCCCTGTTGTACTCACTCTATACTCATGACTGCGTAGCCGGTCATAGTGCGAACTCCATCATCAAGTTCGCTGACGACACCACTGTAGTGGGACGTATCACTGATGGGGATGAGTCAGAGTATAGAAGAGAGATCGAGCGACTGTCCATATGGTGCCAGCACAATAACCTGGCCCTCAACACCAGCAAATCCAAGGAACTGATGGTGGACTTTGGAAGGAGAAGGATGGCGACCCACAGTCCTGTTTATATCAACGGGTCGATGGTTGAAAGGGTCAAGAGCTTCAAATTCCTGGGTGTGCACATCTCTGAAGATCTTTCCTGGTCCGAGAACACTGATGCAATTATTAAGAAAGCACATCAGCGCCTCTACTTTCTGAGAAGATTACGGAGAGTCGGTCTGTCAAGGAGGACTCTCTCTAATTTGTACAGGTGCACAGTAGAGAGCATGCTGACCGGTTGCATCCTGGCTTGGTTCGGCAATTTGAGTGCCCTGGAGCGGAAAAGACTACAAAAAGTAGTAAACACTGCCCAGTTCATCATCGGCTCTGACCTCCCTTCCGTCGAGGGGATCTATCGCAGTCGCTGCCTCAAAAAGGCTGGCAGTATCATCAATGACCCACACCATCACTGGCCACGCACTCATCTCCCCACTACCTTCAGGTAGAAGGTACAGGAATCTGAAGACTGCAACGATCAGGTTCAGGAATAGCTACTTCCCCACAGCCATCAGGCTATTAAACTTGGCTCGGACAAAACTCTGAACCTTAAAAGCCCATTATCTGTTTATTTGCACTTTATCAGTTTATTTATTCATGTGTGTATATATTTATATAATGGTATATGGACACACTGATTTGTTCTGTATTCGTGCCTTCTATATTCTGTTGTGCTGAAGCCTTCTATATTCTTTTTTTTTTTTTTGTGATGAATATTTTTTATTATAGAAACATATGTATGAAAATTGCAATATTTTACATAAAGGAAAATACATCATTAAATACTTTCATAATATTAATAATATTACTAATATTGAGATTTAGGACTATATGCTTCTATACGCTTTTTTAATTATTTTTTATAAAGTAAGAAAAGATAGAGATAAATAATGAAAAAAATATGAAAACGAATGGAGTATTAATCGTTATTCCGTCATTGGAGATATAGGCATGATTTATTATATTTCTTTCTTCATCCATTCTAATATTCAGGCATCAGTCAAGCCCTCGTACTGATCCATTATGACTCTGTAAATATTCAATATATGGAGACCATATCCCTCTGAAGAGATCTAACCTGTCCATTAAGACAAGCCTCAATCTCTCCAGATGAAGAGTCTCCGACATTTCTGTATTCCACATTTTGATTGTAGGGGATGTAGGGCCTTTCCAAAATTTTAATATTAATTTTTTCCCAATTATTAACCCATAATCAATAAAAATTCTCTGGTTTGTTGTTACTATTTGTTCTGTTTCCAATATTCCTAGTATTATTAGCTTTGAATCGGGTGTCAAAGATATATTAACAACATTCGAAATTATCCTAAATATTTCAATCCAGAATTTTGTAATTTTTATACAATTTGTAAATGAGTGTGACAGATTGGCTTCTAAATGTTGACATTTATCACATATAGGAGATACTTTTGGGAACATATTATGTAATTTGGTTTTTGAATAATATAATCTATGTAATATTTTAAACTGTATAAGAGAGTGTTTAGCATTTAGCGAACAATGATGTATATGTTGTAAACTATCATCCCATATTTCTGGTCTAATAGTTTGACATAATTCATTTTCCCACGATTGTCTATGTATTTCTGTTGATGGAACATCACCTTCCAATAAGATGTTATATATATATGAAATCATTTTTTCTGTATTCGGATGTTTATTCAAACATTCATCTAATACTATCTTTCTATTTCTGAGTTCTTGCGTATTTGCTTTAACATAATCTCTAATTTGTAAGTATCTAAAGTACTCTTTAGATTGTAGTCCATAAATTTGTTGTATGTCTTGAAATGAAAGGAAGGAGTTTTCCCTATAGAGATCCCCAATCTTAATAATTCCATTATTTTTCCATTGTGAAAAAGCTTTATCCATCATTGAAGGTTTAAACGTAACATTATTTACAATTCTAAGAGATAGTGGTATAGATTTTAATTTTAATGTTTTCTTTATTTGTTTCCAAATACGTATTCCACTTCCTATTATTGGGTTATCACTATATGTTTTCTTAGCTAAATTAGTATTAGCGAATATTATAGAACTAATTTCAAAAGGAGAACAATCTTCTTTTTCCATATTTAACCAAGTTGGTTGTTTATCTATTTCTTCAAACCAAAAATTCATATTTTTAATGTTAACTGCCCAGTAATGAAACATAAACATAAGCCTTCTATATTCTGTTGTGCAAGAGTTTATTTGTCCTATCAGGAACACATGACAATAAACTCTCTTGAATCATGAATCTTGAATCTTGTTTCATAATGGGTAAGAACGAGCACCTATGTGATCTCCTGGTAGCCAACCATTTTAATTCCTGTTCCCATTCCCACACTGACCTTTCTGTCCTGAGCCACCTCCGTTGCCAGAGTGAGGCCACACACAAATTGGAGGAACTACACCTCATATTTTTTTGCCTATGCAGCTTACACCCCAGCAGTATGAATGTTGAATTCTCTAATTTTAAGTTACTTCTATCTATACTCCCCTTCCCTCCCTCCTTGCTCCCTTTCTCAGCCCTCGTCGTTTTACTAGCTCCACTTGAGATCACACTTTCCCTAACCAACAGTGAGCTCCACCATGGCTCCACCCTGCCTGATTCTTTGCCACAGAAGGCTGTGGAGGCGATCAATGGATATCTTTTAAGGCAGAGATAGATAGATTCGTGATTAAAACAAAATTAAAACAACAAAATGCTGGAGTAAATCAGCGGAACAGACAGCATCTCTGGAGAGAAGGAATGGGTGACATTTCGGGTTGAGACCCTTCTTCAGACTGAAGCGTCACCCATTTCGGGTCGAAATCTCGACCCGTCACGTTTCAGGAAACGCCACCCATTCCTTCTCTCCAGAGATGCTGCCTGTCCCACTGACTTACACCAGCATTTTGTTGTCGACCTTCGATTTAAACCAGCATCTGCAGTTCTTTCCTAGATATTCTTGATTAGTACGGGTATCAAGGGTTCTGGGGAGAAGGCAGGAGAATGAGGTTAGGTGGGAGAGTGAGTAGTAGTAGACTTGATGGGCCAAATTACCTAATTCTGCTCCTATCACTTATAACAATCGAGACATTCGAGTATGCGCGGATGCTGCCTGACCTTCTGAGTTACTCTAGAACTTTGTGTCTATCTGTGGTGCAAACTGGCATCTGCATTTTATTGTTGCTTAAATTTGTATTTTTTGTAAATGTTGCTGACTCTTGTATTGCAGGAGGTAACCGACTGCTGTAGAACCATACGGACAGAAGGGGGAGCTATTGGGTCTCAGTTGGGAGAGCTGATCCCGATTCCATTGCATTCGGGCACCGGATGCAACTTTCAGAAGATTTATGAAAATTGCAACCAGAAGTTTAAAGATCATCGCAGGAAAATTATCATTGCAGACTCCTTAGCTGATTCTTCATTTTCTATTGACGTTTCTTATGTAATAGACTCTGGAATGGAACAAAAAACTGTAAGTGTACTCTTGCATTCTTCCACGCATTTTAGTGTAGTTTAGAGATGCTGCGTGGACACAGACCCTTCGGCCCACTGAGTCTGCACCGTCCAGCAATCCCCGCACATTAACGCTACCCTAATCACACACTAGGGACAATTTACATTTATACCAAGCCAATCAACCTTCAAACCGGTATGTCTTGGTATAGGCAGGTACAGGATACTGAGTTGGATGATCAGCCATGATCATATTGAATGGCGGTGCAGGCTCAAAGGGCTGAATGGCCTACTGCACCTATTTTCTATGTTTCTATGTCTTTGGAGTGTGGGGGGAAATCACAGATCTTGGAGAAAACCCACGCAGGTCACCGGGAGAAAGTACAAACTCCGTACAGACAGCACCCGTAGTCGGGATCTTAACCCGCGTCTCTGGTGCCTGTGAGGCAGCAACTTTATCTCTGCGCCACCGTGCCGACCATACTCTTCCATATTTTCCTTTAAATTAAGAAAAAAACAGTTGTTTGTTGTTGTAAATAGTTCTGGTTTCTGTGTGTCTTGGGTTTTGTAAAATCATTATTACCATGTATACGGAGCCGAATGGCCTAGAACTTAAGAATTTATCAGAGGGTTAATCTGTGAATTTTTTTGCCACAGACGGTTGTGGAGATCGTCAATTTTAAGGCAGAGATTGACAGTCTTGATTAGTAAGGGTATCGGGTCAGGGCGGGGAGAGTTCCCCCCCCGCCACGGGTACCATGTAATCCCGTGCTAGCCGCTCCATGGTCGGATAGTCGGCGACTAAACCATCTCCCCCGCCTGGTTTGCCGGGTGAGGAGGGGGCTGTGGACCCCCAGCAGGACCTGTCAAATGGCGGATGAGCTTCTAGCGAGCCGACGGCCATCCACGCTTCAGTAGAAGTTGCGATCACTGTCGTACATAGCATTGTAAGGCACCGGGCCTGTTGATGTTTTCAATGATGATGATGATGATCAGGGGTTATGGGGAGAAGGCAGGAGAATGGGGTTGAGAGGGAAAGATGGATCAGTCGTGATTGAATGGTGGAGCAGACTTGGTGGGTGGAATGACCTAACTCTGCTCCTATCACTTAGAAATCTATGAACCAATGACTGATGCATTTAGATTTGCTGCTCAGTTTACACACTGTCCAAAATTAGTTCTTCCACTTCTACTGTACTCCCTCCAAGTGTGTCAGGTAAAATTAATCCTTGTGTGTCAGAATCCAATATGTCAGGTTAGATGCAAGTGGGTGCCCAGTTTTATGTCATTGCACAATGCAATAAATAGGTGCCAGTCCTAATCCCAATTCCTTGCATTATTAGCCTGAACCGTCTTCTCAATGATTCAATGGTTTCTTTATTATCACGTGTACAGTGAAATACTTTTTTTTGCACACATATCAGCAAGACTACCGGCATCATATTTAAACACAATCCTCCAGTCAGTACAGCATGTACACTGAGCCCATATACAAGAGGCACCACTTTGACGCCATTTTACAGTCCCATCTATAGCTGGCCACAGAAGCCCATTGCAACCATCGCCTCATTCCCGTTGTCCCGCGAACCGTCGTTCCTCTTCACGCCCGGCCCTCTTCAGCCCTCATTCCCGGGGGACGCCTCCCGCAACCGACCTCGAGGGCGCGGAACATAAGACTCTCCTGCTTCTCCACATGGTCCAGCGTCCACCAGCATCTCCCTCGATCATCCTGTCCGCGGCTTCCCTCTCCGGGCAGGTTCTGCGGTGAGCCAGGCCTGCCGTTGGGATGCGGCCACGGCTCGCCGGTAGTGGGTATCCTGCACAAGCCATCATGAGAGATTGGCAGCTAAATGATTTCACTAACTCAAATCTGGCATTGGGAGCATAAGAACAACAACAAATTTTGTAAGAACTCAACAAATTGAGCAGCATCTGCAATAGCGGTGGAAGCAGGCAATGTTATTGGTCAAAATCCTGCCTAAGGACTAATCCAGTATCTGCAGTGTAGTCTCTTCAACAAAGGTCTTCCTTGAGCCTGTCTGATAACTCATTGAGATTGTGATTATTCTGTGACTTGATTACATATCTGTTTTTAATGTAATAAAACTATGACTGAAAAAATCAAACAATGTTTAAAATCAACAATGAACTTTGAATAATTTGAAAAAGAGAGTTCAAATCTTCTGCCACTCTTCAGGTGTAGAAGTCTTGTCCGATGATTCACCACCTTCTGCCATCGTTAGACTACAGCTCCAACCCTTCTCTTCCATTCTAGTGAACATTACGTCTGTCCATCTACCCTGCTAAATAATCTTATTCCAACTTCACTCATGGTTGCGACCCTACTTACTGGGCTGGAAGCTGAGAGGAGGTATTGAGCTTACATATCAAGGAAAGTAAATTGTTCATGAACAATTAAAGCATGATTAAAGTTAGAATTGTAAAAGCACAAACGAGGCCAGTCTGCCCAATGCAGCATTTTTCAAATTAATTAATGTTCTCTTTTCATGCCTTCTGAATTCTTCTTTCCATAGCCAAGACTGTACCTATTATCACTGTACCTTATTTGGTGCATGTGACAATAAATGTGCACTTGAACTTGAAGACTTAATCAAATGACATTGTGGAAGAGGATCTTACTTGAAACAGCGCTCTTTTACGCTATACCAAATATGCTCCTCAGGCACAATGTCATCTGTTCTCAAATCATTAACTTTAAGTGATTATGGAGAGGATGTTTCCACTGGTGGCAGAGTCTAGGACCAGAGGCCACAGCCTCAGAATAAATGGACGTATCTTTAGAAAGATGAGGAGGAATTTATTCAGTCGGTGGTGAATCTGTGGAATTTATTGCCACAGATCTGTGGAGGCTAAGTCAATGGATATTTTTAAGGCAGAGATTGATAGATTCTTGATTAGTAAGAGTGTCAGGGGTTATGGGGAGAAGGAAGATTGCATTGAAATAGAAAGATGGATCGACCATGATTGAATGACGGAGTAGACGATGGGCTGCATGGCCCAATTCTGCTCAGAACTTAAGAGCATGCATTTTCAGGAAGTTCACCCTCCTTTGCAAGTTACTCTCTGACCTATGGACATTCTTCTGGAACTGTTCACCAGAGCTACGCTCCTTGCAGTTTTCTTGCACTCGATTTGGTGACAAAGGTTTCAGCCATTTCTCCTTTTCCATCTCTTGACCTTGCAGTCCTTCTCTTGAACTAGGCAGGTGAATTAGTGCCACGAGAAAAAAGACACAAAGTGCTAGAATAACTCTGTGGGCCAGGCAAACATCTCTGGAGAATATGGATAGATGGTGTTTTAGCTTGGGACCCTTCTTCAGACTGATTAGGTTGGTGGGGAGGAGGTGTAGAAAGCTGGAAGACAGGAGAGTCAGGACAAAGCCTGGCGAGTGATACGTAGAGAGGGGTCTCTTGGATAGGCAGATGGTTAGACAAAGGCCAGAGATAAAAAGATAAAAGATGTAAGATAATGCAGTATCATCTATGCATGCATCAAAAAGTACAAGTGGTAATAAAATATATTTTGCGTTTATTTATTTACTCATCCCATATGAATTCTGTAAGAGCTAAATTTTATTCTGCATCTGAAACAGCAGCACGGTGACACAGGGGTAGAGTTGCTGCCTTACGATGCCAGAGACCTGAGTTCGATCCTGACTACGGCTGCTGTCTGTACAAAGTTTGTACGTTCTAATTTGATGAAGGACATTCTTGCTATTGGGGGAGTCTAGCGTAGGTTCACAAGGTTAATTCCCGGGATGGTGGGACTGTCATATGTTGAAAGAATTGGGAGGCTGGGCTTGTATTAATTGGAATTTAGAAGGATGAGAGGTATCATAGAAACATATAAAATGGTTAAGGGTTTTAGACACGCTAGAGGCAGGAAACATGTTCCCGATCTTGGGGGAGTCCAGAACCAGGGGCCACAGTTTTAGAATAAGGGGTAGGCCATTTAGAACGGAGACGAGGAAACACTTTTTCACACAGAGAGTTGTGAACTTGTGGAATTCTCTGCCTCAGAGGGCAGTGGAGGCCGATTCACTGGATGAATGTAAAAGAGAGTTAGATAGAGCTCGCGGAATCAAGGGATATGGGGAGAAGGCAGGAACGGGGTACTGATTGTGGATGATCTGCCGTGATCATATTGAATAGTGGTGCTGGCTCGAAGGGCCGAATGGCCTACTCCGGCACCTATTGTCTATGTATCAATGTTGTCTCCGTGACATGCGTGGATTTTCTCCAGGGTCCCTAGTTCCTACACTTCCCCTAGTGTGTGTACGATAGTATTAAACATAGAAATATAGAAATTAGGTGCAGGAGTAGGCCATTCGGCCCTTCGAGCCTGCACCGCCATTCAATATGATCATGGCTGATCATCCAACTCAGTATCCCGTACCTGCCTTCTCTCCATACCCTCTGATCCCCTTAGCCACAAGGGCCACATCTAACTCCCTCTTAAATATAGCCAATGAACTGGCCTCAACTACCCTCTGTGGCAGAGAGTTCCAGAGACTCACCACTCTCTGTGTGAAAAAAGTCTTCCTCATCTCGGTCTTAAAGGATTTCCCCCTTATCCTTAAGCTGTGACCGCTTGTCCTGGACTTCCCCAACATCGGGAACAATCTTCCTGCATCTAGCCTGTCCAACCCCTTAAGAATTTTGTAAGTTTCTATAAGATCCCATCTCAATCTCCTAAATTCTAGAGAGTATAAACCGAGTCTATCCAGTCTTTCTTCATAAGACAGTCCTGACATCCCAGGAATCAGTCTGGTGAACCCTCTCTGTATTCCCTCTATGGCAATAATGTCCTTCCTCAGATTTGGAGACCAAAACTGTACGCAATACTCCAGGTGTGGTATCACCAAGACCCTGTACCAATGAAGTAGAACCTCCCTGCTCCTGTACTCAAATCCTTTTGCTATGAAAGCTAACATACCATTCACTTTTTTCACAGCCTGCTGCACCTGCATGCCTACTTTCAATGACTGGTGTACCATGACACCCAGGTCTCGCTGCATCGCCCCTTTTCCTAATCGGCCACCATTTAGATAATAGTCTGCTTTCCTGTTTTTCCCACCAAAATGAATAACCTCACATTTATCCACATTATACTGCATCTGCCAAACATTTGCCCACTCACCCAGCCTATCCAAGTCACCTTGCAGTCTCCTAGCATCCTCCTCACAGCTCACACTGCTCCCCAGCTTCATGGCATCCGCAAACTTGGAGATATTGCCTTCAATTCCCTCATCCAGATCATTAATATATATTGTAAATAGCTGGGGTCCTAGCACTGAGCCCTGCGGTACCCCACAAGTCACTGCCTGCCATTGTGAAAAGGACCCATTTACTCCTACTCTTTGCTTCCTGTTTGCCAGCCAGTTCTCTATCCACATCAATACTGAACCCATAATGCCGTATGCTTTAAGTTTGTATACTAATCTCTTATGTGGGACCTTGTCGAAAGCCTTCTGGAAGTATTAATGTGCGGGGATCGTGGGTCGGCCTGGATTAGATGGCCAAAGGGTCTGTTTCCACACTGCATTTCTAAAAAAGTATCACAAATTTTTCGGCAATGATTTGTGAATCCTGTAAGAGCAGAAGAATCCATCACCAGAAGAATTGTAATATGGGAGTCACCAGCGTGTAATGTGTTGGAAAACTGGGGCTGCCTGTTTTCATGACCTTCATCGAAAATTGTCTAAATGACGTTTTGAGGCTAATGTCTCATGTATTGTCTTATTCCTCATTTTTTATTGCTCTCTCAGGTATATAGTCCTCGCATTCGGGCTGATTCTCAGGTAATACAACCCATTAGCAAGAGCCAGGCTGAGCTGAGGTGCCAGAGACTAGGTCACACCTGCCCAGGTAAGATGGCACACACCAGTTAAATGCTCATCAGGCCAGTAAATAATGTGTGAGCTGTCTGTATTGTCTGTACAAATGCATCAACTGTCGGAAATGTTTGGAAACAGTCAGAATTCTTCAGTTCAGTTTAGTTTATTGTCACCTGCATCGAGGTACAGTGAAAGCTTTAGTTGTGTGCCAACCAGTTAGTGAAAAGACAATACATGATTATAATCAAGCCAATTACAGTGTACAGATGCATGCTAAGGGATAGGTGCAAAAAGCTGGAGTAACTCAGCGGGACAGGCAGCATCTCTGGAGAAAAGGAATGGGTGACGTTTCGGGCCGAGGCCCTTCTTCAGACTAGTTAGGGATAAGGAGATACGGTGGCACGGTGGTGCAGCATTAGAGTTGCTGCCTTACACTGCCAGTGATCCGGGTTAGATCCTGACCACGGGTGCTGTCTGTACGGAGTTAGTACGTACTCCCCATGACCTGTGTGAGTTTTCCCCGGGTGCTCCGGTTTCCTCCCACACTCCAAAGACACACAGGTTTGTAGGTTATTTTGGCTTCGGTAAAAAAAATTGTAAATTGTCCTTAGTATGTGTAGGATAATGCATGGGGATCGCTGGTCGGCGTGGACCCGGTGGGCCGAGGGACCTGTTTCCGCGCTGTATCTCTAAACAAATAGATGGTGATGTGGAGAGATAAAGAACAATTAATGAAATATGCAAAAAAGTAATGATGATAAAGGAAACAGGCCATTGTAACAAGCCATTCATAACAGGCCATTCATAACGAGGATTTCATTACAAGAGTACAGAGGATCTTCTGCTATTGTATAGGGCTCTGGTGAGACCACATCTGGAGTATTGTGTACAGTTTTGGTCTCCTAATTTGAGGAAGGACATCCTTGTGATTGAGGCAGTGCAGCGTAGGTTCACGAGATTGATCCCTGGGATGGCGGGACTGTCATATTAGGAAAGATTGAAAAGACTAGGCTTGTACTCACTGCAGTTTAGAAGGATAAGGGGGGATCTTATAGAAACATATAAAATTATAAAAGGACTGGACAAGCTAGATGCAGGAAAAATGTTCCCAATGTTGGGCGAGTCCAGAACCAGGGGCACAGTCTTAGAATAAAGGGGAGGTCATTTAAGACTGAGGTGAGAAAAAACGTTTTCACCCAGAGAGTTGTGAATTTATGGAATTCCCTGCCACAGAGGGCAGTGGAGGCCAAATCACTGGATGGATTTAAGAGAGAGTTAGATAGAGCTCTAAGGGCTAGTTGAGTCAAGGGATATGGGGAGAAGGCAGGCACATTTTATTGATATGGGACGATCAGCCATGATCACAATGAATTGCGGTGCTGGCTCGAAAGGCCGAATGGCCTCCTCCTGCACCTATTTTTCTATGTAAGCTGTTTGTAGGGTAAAAATAAGAAGCTAGTGCGAATTGGGTGTTGGAGAGAGAAGGAATGCCGGGGCTACCTGAAGTGAATGAAATCAATATTCGTACCACTGGGCTGAAAGCTGCCTGAGCAAAATATGAGATGCTGTTCCTCCAATTTGCATTTATCCTCTCTCTGACAATGGAGGAGACCGAGGACAGAGAGGTCTGTGTAGGAATGGGAAGGAGAATTAAAGTGTCCAGCAAACGGGAGATTAGGTTGGTTCAGGCGGGGTGAGCGAAGGTGTTCCGTCAAACGATCGCCCAGTCTGCGTTTGGTGTCGCCGATGTATAAGAGTCCACATCTTGAACAACGGATACAGTAGATGAGGTTGGAAGAGGTGCAAGTGAATCGCTGCCTCACCTGAAAGGACTGTCGGGGTCCCTGGACAGAGTCGAGGGAGGAGGTATATCGACAGGTGTTGCATTTTCTGCGGTTGCGGGGGAAAGTACCTGGGTAGAGGGTGGTTTGGATGGGAAGGGATGAGTTTACCAGGGAGTTGCTGAGGGAAAGGTCTCTGCGGAAGGCGGAAAGGAGTGGAGATGGGAAAATGTGATTAGTGGTGGGATCCCGTTGGAGGTGGAGGACATTTCGGAGCATTATGTGCTGTATAACAACAATAACCATATAACAATTACAGCACGGAAACAGGCCCTCTCGGCCCTTCCAGTCCGTGACGGCTGATGGGGTGGAAGGTAAGGACTAGGGGGACTCTGTCTCTGTTACGACTCGGGGGATGGGGTGCAAGGGCGGAGCTGCGGGGTGCTGAGGAGACACGAGTGAGGGCCTCATCTATGATGGGAGAGGGGAACCCCCTGTTCCCTAAAGAATGAGGACATCTCGGAAGATCTAGTATAGAACGTCTCAGCTTGGGTGCAGATGCAGCGTAGACGGAGGAATTGGGAGTAGGGGATCGAGTCTTTGCAGGAAGCAGGGTGGGAAGAAGCGTAGTTGAGATAGTCGTGGGAGTCGGTCGCTTTGTAATACACATCAGTCAATAGTCTTATTTCCTGTGATGGAGACTGTGAGATCAAGGAAGTGAAGGGAGGTGTCGGAGGCAGGATGAAAATTGGTGGTGAAGTTGATGAAGTCCATGAGTTAGAGACATAGAAACATGGAAAAAAGGTGCAGGAGGAGGCTATTTGAGCCAGCACCGCCATTCATCGTGATCATGGCTGATCATCCACAATCAGTAACCCGTGCCTGCCTTTCCCCATATCCCTTGATTCTGCTAGCCCCTAGAGCTCTATCTAACTCTCTTTTAAATTCATCCAGTGAATTGGCCTCTACTGCCTTCTGTGGCAGAGAATTCCACAAATTATCAAATTCACAGCTTCCCCTCCTACTTCATCTTTTCACCGCATATTGCCCTTTTTGTTACCTTCTATTGTCCTTTGATAGTTTCCCAATCCTCTGGCTTCCTGCAACTCTTTGCTATGTTATACACCTGCTCTTTTAGTTTTATTCCATCCCTAACATCTCTTGTCAGCCACGGTTGCCTCTTAATCCCCTTAGAATCTTTCTTCCTCTTTAGAATGAAATGATCCTGCATCTTCTGGATTATGCCCAGAAATTCCTGTCATTGCTGTTCCACTGTCTTTCCTGCTAGGATCCTTTTCCAGTCGACCTTGGCCAGCTCCCTAAATCTGGTTCATTAGACAACACTAAATCCAGAATTGCATTCTCTCTGGTAGGCTCTAGTACAAGCTGTTCTAAGAATCCATCTCGGAGGCATTCTACAAACTCCCTTTCTTGGAGTCCAGAACCAAACTGATTTTCCCAGTCTGCCTGCATATTGATATCTCCCATAACCACAGTGCATTACCTTTGTTACATGCCAATTTTAACTCCTGCTACAACTTGCACCATATGTCCAGCCTACTGTTTGGGGGCCTGTAGATAACTCCCATTAGTGTCTTCTTACCTTTACAATTTCTCAATTCTATCCACAGTGACTCTACATCGTCAGTCCCTATGTCACCCCTGGCAAATTACTGAATTTCATCCCTCACCATCAGAGCTACCCCACCTCCTCTGCCCACCTGCCTGTCCTTTCTATAGGACTTATAACCCAGAATATTCAGTTCCAAGTCCCAATCCCCCTGCAGACATCCTCCTGATGTCTCTGTAATCCCCACAATGTCATATCTACCAATTTCTAACCGAGCCTCAAGCTCATCCACTTTACATCTTATACTTTGCACATTCATAAATGATACTTTTAATCCATTACTCACCTCATCTTTCACATCGATTCCTATTTCACTTGTCCATACTCTCCTATATCTTTGTGCGCTTTCTGTCCTGTAATTCTGGTGTTTTTCTTAACTATTCCTATAGTCTCTTTCCCTTTAACTCCATCTTTGTATTTCCAATGCAGTCGTCAATGTAATCAATCATTAGTGTAATGGAGGTAGAGGGGGGTTGGTTTGTGTGATGATCTTATCCCTTGGTAAGTGTATTTAAACCGAGAGAGTATAGGTGTAAAGTGAGGGGAATGAATTTTAAAGTGGATTTGAGGGAATCCTCAAATGTCTGGAACGTACTACAGGTCTTCCCTCGGTTACGAATGGCAATTTGTGTGTGGCATTTATTTACGGTGAGTGTTTACGGGAAACCAGTGAGATGGATGTGCCAACGTATTGGAGTTACGGGCAGCTACCCGAGACATCATTTTCACAGCAATATCTGAATTGTTGAATTTTACTACACGTGTAGGAAGGAACTGCAGATGCTGGTTTACTCCAAAGATAGACACAAAATGCTGGAGTAACTCAGCATCTCTGGACAGAAGGAACGGGTGACCTTTCGAGTTGAGACCTTTTTTCGACATGTTTCCTACATGTTGCCCTTGGTTAGACTATGCTTTTAATTAAATATTAATATAGGCAGCCACATTTCCAGATAACAAATGGTTTGGGTTACTTGGTGTTACCTGGGAAAGATATAGCAGAAAAGGTGGAATTGGATACAATCACTATCGGTTAATGATGTGCAGAGTGGGAGAGTCTAGGACTAGAGGTCATAGGCTCAGAATTAAAGGACGCTCTTTTAGAAAGGAGACTAGGAGAAATGACTTTAGTTAGAGGGTGGTGAATCTGGGGAATTCTTTGCCACAGAGGGCTGTGGTGGCCACGCCAGCAGATATTTTTAAGGCAGAGATAGATAAATTCTTTATTAGCACAGGTGTCAGAGGTTGTGGGGAGAAGGCAGGAGAATCGGCTTAGGAGGGAGAGAGATCAGCCATGATTGAATGGTGGAGTACACATGATGGGCCTAATTGAAAAAGATCAGCGGCCCAATGGACAAACGCAGACGGGTGGAATTAGTGTAAATGGGACATGTTGGCCAGTGTGGGCAAGTTGGGCCAAAGGGCCTGTTTCCACACTGTAAGACTCTATGAATTTATTTCTGTGGCGTATAACTCATTGACTATAGTGGTTTATATTAAATTATGACTATTGTGCTTTGGCTGTATTCAATCTGATAGATATCTGGAGTGAAAAGAGAAGTTCTGTGGCAACGTAACATAGAAAAATTGACCTGTGATTCATAATTCAGGAATTTTAGAACTTGTTCATTGCTTGTTGTCATCCTGACTCAGTGCTCTTTATTTGATAACAGTATTGGTTTACTGTATGTATTGCTCTATTATTGTCACATGTACCAGAATACAGAGAAAAACTTCACTTATGTGTGCTAACCAGGCACTCATACACTACATGGGTACATCAGATGGTGCAATAGGGAAGGTAAGCAGAGTGCAGAATATAATATTATGGCTCGAGAGAAAGTGCAAGGTGAAAAATGTGGGTGTGGCTGCTACAATTGGGAGGTTGGGAATTGATTAACAGCATATGAGAGGTGTGTTCAAGATGTTGGTTTACACAAATGAAACACAAACTACTGGAATAAGTCAGCGGATCAGGCTGCATCTCCAAAGAACATGGCTTGGCAATGTTTCGGGATGAGATTGTAAGTTGTCCCTGGTGTGTAGGATAGTGCTAGCATACGGGGATTGCTGGTCGGTGGGCCGAAGGGCCTGTTTCCGCGCTGTATCTCTAAACTAAAATAAACAAGCAAGGAGGGTTTTTGATAAGCAAGTTAGTCTGATAGCAGCAGGGAAGAAATTGTGCTTGAATATGATGGTGCGTGCTTGGAAGATTTTGTATTTTCTGCCGGACGGGAGAGTGGAGGTGAGAGAGTGACTGGGATGTGAGTGATCCTCGATTATGTTGGCTGCTTACCCGAGGCAACATGAAGTGTGGTTGATGTAGTCGGAGAGACTGGTTTGCATGACACTGGACTGGGCGTGGACTAGTCTGCGTGAAGGACTCTGCAGTTTCTTGCGGTCTTGGGCAGAGCTCTTGCTATACCAACCTATGTTGCATCCACATAGGAAGCTTTCTGGGGTGCAACGAAAAATTGGTCAGAGTCATTGGAGATGTCCTGAATGTTTTTGGGCTTCTGAAGATGTAGAGGTGTTGGTGACCTTACTTGGTTGCAGCATCGGTGCAATTGGGCCAGGCAAATCAGTTTTAGTTTAGTTTAGAGACATAGCGTGGAGATAGGCCCTATAGCCCACCGAGCCCGCTCAGACCCCTGATCACCGCACATGAACACTATCCTGCACACACCGGGGGACAATCTACAATTTTACCAAGCCAATGGCCTACAAACCTGTACGTGTGGAGTGTGAGAGGAAACTGGCACACCCAGAGAAAACCCACGGAGGTCATGGGGAGAACGTACAAACTCCGTACAGACGGCAGCCGTGATCAGGATTGAACCCGGGTCTGGCACTGTGAGGCAGCAAATCTCCCGCTATGCCACCGTGCCGCCAATTGTTGGTGATATTTTCATGTCGGAACTTGGAACACCTTGGACATTACATAGAAACAAAGTGGTGGAGTAACTCAGCGGTTCATGCAAACGCTCTGGAGAACATGGACAGGCGACGTTTCAGGTCGAGACCCTTCCTTGGATATGACTGTTATTGCCAGGTGTATTCATCTGTTAAATGTGCCTTTCACTTATATAGGGAAGAAGGCAGTGAATCATGACAGAATACGCAATGAGAAATGGAGAAGGGAAGAAAGGCAAAGAAAGTTGCACTTATATACATACGGCTTGTATATAAAAGAACAAACAGTCTAGAGTTTCATATATCAGTTGTGGAACGTGCAATACCTTTTCCAGTCAGCACCAAAATAGTAAGATTAAATGAGAACTTACCAGTTTGAAGTTTGATCTTTATTTTATGAGGAGTTACGATGAGGGATTACGTGAAGACCCCGCCAGCACGCATGCGCGACATTCTTCAAAGCAGTGGTGTGAAATCACAGATACTAGTTGACTAACATAGTAAGATAAGAGAGAACTTTATATACCAGTTGACCTTTATAATAGAGTGTTTGGGAACGGAGGGCACGTAATCCCTCATCGTAACTCCTCATAAAATAAAGATCAAACTTCAAACTGGTAAGTTCTCATTTAATCTTACTATGTTACTTCGGAGTCACGTGAGTGACTACGTGAAGATTTCAAACTCTGTGATTTCATGCCCTGGAACGAGTCCATGCTCACACACTGCCATGCTATGATGTAACGTATTTCAGACATGGAACTGTGCTGAAAAACAAAAAGGTATTTATTTCATACCTAAATAATAATGCCCCTACATTGGGTAATCATGAAACAGGACTTAAAATTTTCCCTGCAAATGTCTCGGGAGTGGCCACAGGTTTATTATAGAAGCGCTGAAAAGTCCGTTCATTGCTCCAACCAGCTGTTGCAAGGATGTGGTCCATTGGAACTTCCATCATCCTTGCCGCCGATGTGGATGCAGCCCTGGTGGAGTGAGATTTGAAAACATTAGTATCCACCCCTGCTGCACCCAATACCTCCCTTAACCATCTGGAAATGGTTTGTACTGTGACCTTATGGTGAGGGCGTTTGTGGATAATAAGTAAAGCCCTCTCCATGCCCATGAGACTCTTGGTGACCTCTATATATCGCAATATATATGTCACGATGCAGAGCCGACAATCTGCAGGATAGGCCAGAAATTCTAATTTTTGGCCAGTGGATCCGGGTCTATCCTGTTTAAGTAACCCCTGTATTAGGAAAGTTATCTTATCTTTTTTTTTTATGTACATAGCGTCCATACTTAATTTATGTAGGGACTGGACCCGTTGTGCTGTTACAAGTGCCATTAACATAACCATTTTATAGGTTAATTTATCCAGTGTGAGTCCCGATATAGGTGTCCATCCTCAAAGCATAGTCAGCACTATGCTTATGTCCCATATGTGGGTGTATCTGGGCCTGGGGGGGATTAGAATTAAATATACCCCTCATCAGTTTAGATACCAGTGGGTGTGATCCCACAGCCAGGTGATCACACCCTCGCCCCAGATAATTGCATAGGGCACTACGGGCACAATTAATGGCACTGTAGCTCAATCCCTCATCAAAATGGAGGGTAGCCAGGAACTTCAGCACTTCAGTGATGGTGGCTGTGTCGTATGAAGTGTTCGTTCTGGTGCAGAACACTTCCCATTTCTTCACATATGTGAGATATTGTCTTCTGGTGGACTCCCTGCACGACGCTGTGATGACATTTATCGTCCTGTCGGAGAGTCCGTGGTCCAGAAATGGCCTGTTCAGAATCTGCAAACCAACAGGTTAATTCGTTCATGACACAGATGACTTTCCCCTGTCACAGGGTGTACCAAAAGGCTTGGACGTTTATTGATCCGAATGCAGGGTTCTGCGGCCATATTTTGTACCACTGGGAACCATGGTTGGGTAGGCCAATCGGGAACAACCAGGATACCCGAAGCGGTGTCTTGTTTGATTTTTTGTAAGACCCGACTGATGAGGCAGAAGGGGGGAAAAGCATAGAAACACAAATCCTTCCAATATAGCGAGAAAGCGTCCATCGCTACTGCCCCAGGGTTTGGTTCCCAAGCAACATATGTTGGTAGTTGGTGATTTAACCTGGATGCAAAAAGGTCGATATCTGGTGTCCCATACTGTTCTATAATATCGGCAAATACTTTCCGATCCAACATCCATTTGGTTGTCGTTGAATTTGCGTGACCTGGTGTCCGCTACTGTATTTAGCTTACCTGGAAGGTAAGTGGCTGAGATCCATATATTCCTTTCCAGACACCAGTGCCAGATATTATTAACCAATTTATTACATATCGACTTTATCCCACCCATATGATTAATGTATACCACCACAGTGGTATTATCAATCTGTAATCGTACATGCAAATGGTGCATGTCTGAGCAGTAGGCCCGGAGTCCATGGACTGCTCAGCATTTCTAGATAATTAATCCCTAGTGCCCCAAACAGGGTTAATTCTTCTGCACTCCATCTGCCACCACAACTAGAGGTGGTATTAGTTGCTCCCCAACCTTTTGCACTGGCATCAGTCTATAAAGTAACCGTGGGATTCATAATAGTGATGGGGTTAGAACAATTCTGAATATTGTCTATCCACCAATTTAACTCTAATTTAGCTTCCCCTGGTAGTTCCATTGGCCTGTCAAAATGGCCTGCATGAGTTTTAAGAGCTAATATTTTTGCTCTTTGTAGATTTTGGTAATGGAGTGGTCCAAATTGTGCTGCTGGAAATGCAGCCACTAGTTTCCCAATCACTCTGGCTACTTGCCGAATGGATGGTTTTCTGATGCTAGTGAGGCTTTTACATGCTTCCGTCAAGTCTGCCACTTTGTTTGGTGGCAAGGTGATAGACATTTGAACAGAATCGATAGTGAACCCCAAATAATCCATGGTAGTGGAGGGTCTCAATTTTGATTTATCTGGATGAATAATAAATCCCAGCTTTTGAAAAAGATGCTTTGTGGCTGATACTGCCAATGTAGTCAACTCTAAATTTTCCCCTACAATGAGAATATCATCAAGGTAGGCCATAACAATATGGTTTTGTTTCCTCAAATGTGCCAAAGCTGGTTTTAACAATTTGGTAAACAGCCTGGGTGCCGATGATAACCCGTTGGGTAAGGCCTTATACTGCCAAAGCTGTCCCATCCAGACAAATTTCAGATATTTCCGATGATCCTTGTGTATTGGTACTGAATAGTATGCATCATTTAGATCGATGCAAGCCATGTAGTACCTGTTAGAGATTAGCTGTTTGGCTGTGACAAACGTGTCCATTTTGAAATGGGCATACTGAACGGAAGTATTCAGTTCAGTCAAATCTATAATTATGCGGCATCCGCCGTCTTTTTTGTTTTTGGTACGAACTCTTGAGATTCTCTGTTTGTCTTCTCAATTACCCCTTTTGCGTTTAATCTTAAAAGTTCAGCATGGCCTTCTGTCCTTTCTTTTTGTGAAAGTATAAACTTCGGCTAGGTGTATGCTGAACTGGGATGGGGAGTTCGTAAACAAATTCAATTTTATATCCCTGAATACTTCCGAGTATGTAAGGATCAGAGGTAAACGTGCTCCACACATGACGATACAAGCGCAACCGTCCCCCAACCCGTGATGAGTCTAGACATGCAATGTTTTAGAGGCAACCAGACCCACCTACCTCCATGGTTACCGGCGGTGCTGTGTTGGTTGTTTCTGTTGCTTCTTGTTCTGTTGTGTTGCTGCGGTGTGGGGATGGCGCATTTTCCAAGAAGGCCGGGCTGGGCCATGGTCTAAAAAAGAGCGTTGTGCAGGTGGGCCGGCCTTCGAGCTTTCACCACCAGATGGTCTCTCGTTGTAGCAGTGCCTGGTGGTTGTGTAGGGGTGCTGCCGCTGCTGATATGGGGTTTTGGAGGTGGTTGGCACCTTTATCATGCTGATTGCCTTGGCCTCCTCATCCAGGTCTTTAACCTGCTTAGGGAGGTTGTCCCCAAACAGCAATGTAGGCGGCTGTGCACTGCTGGGCCTGCATAATCCCGCAAATTTGGGATTGAGTGCAGGTTTTATGATGCTCTTCCTGTAGCTGTTGATTTCAAACAGCGTATTGTACAGGAGTGCTAGAGTGTCTTGCAGCTCTTCAGGCATCTTAACCCCATCATCATTTCTGGCTACTGCTGTAATCCCAGCAGCCAGCAGCTTGAGGATTCTTTGGAATTTCACCTCCTGGCTCCTTATGGTCGGGCTCATGTTGCCCCAAATGGGGTTGTTGACAGCAGGTACATTAAGAGAAATACAATTCTCTGGTGCAAGGTATTTTTCTGCCGTGTTGTTAATTGCTTGTTCCTGCAGCTGGTTAGTTGCCATGTAATTAATACTGGCAGTCAGCGTGGGATGCAATGGCAGTCCTTTTTGGGTAGGCATAGCAAATTTGTTGACCATACCCAACAGTTCTTCTTGCGGCACGCCTAACACAGGTGAGTCTTCAGCCATGTCCCCTTCTTCAGGGTCAGCCCTGTTCTGACCCCAATGCTCCCGTGCGAAGAGGGTGAGACATTTGGCAGTTCTTGATAGGTAGCTGCCGTGGGTCTGCGAAGAGACCCACTGTGACTCTGCCCCTGCATAAGCAGGTCTCGCTGGAGCAATTGCTCCACCATCCGCTCCATGCGAGAAAGACGCCCGCCGTCGCTATCCGCGAACGGGGTGTCCTCAGGTCCGGACCCAGCCGAGTCTACGGACCTGTCCGACTTCCGGGTGGTTTTGCCGCCAGACCGCAGCCCACCTGCGGTCTGTTGCGGCGAGAAGTCGGGAGCTGCTGGAAGCACCTACAGCTCTAGAGATTCGGCACGCTGCTGGCTGGTTTCCACAGCAGTGATTTTTGCGTCTGCTCTCCTCGATTTCCTGGACTCCATGCTGTTCTCTTGGCTGTGAAAACACACACACAGAGTCTTTTCCAGAATGTTAAGTACTTACCTCCGATTGTCTTTTAAACTTATGCTGGAGGAGCGACGTTTCCTCCCGACTGTCGCTTCCGCAATGCGTTCGACGATATGTCGCACATGCGTGCTGGCGGGATCTTCACGTAGTCACGCGACTCCGAAGTAAAATAATAGTTATACAGCGAAATTGGCCGGATTCACATCTTGAGATCTGCAAAATAGGGGCGGCACAATGGCTCAGCGGTCGAATGGCTACCTTACAGCACCAGAGATCCAGGTTTGATCCTGACTACGTGTGCTGACCAGATGGAGTTTGTACGTTCTCCCGATGACCTGCGTGGGTTTTCTCCGGGAGCTCTGGTTTCCTCCCACACTCCAAAGACGTATAGGTTTTTTTAGTTTAATTGAACTCTGTGAATTATCCCTAGTGTGTAGGATAGTGTACGGTTTGGTCATCGGTCAGCACAGACTCGGTGAGCCGAAGGGCCTGTTTCCATGCTGTATCTTTAAATTAAACCGCTATTCATTCTGTCTTGTCTGTGCACAGTCACATGCTGTAAACGTGGTCCTCTTCGCTTCCTGAAGAGATCAAGCCAGACCTTGCGGTCAACACAGCTCAGGTGAATGTGAACTGCAGCCTTGGCAACCTGCCCCACATCCTGTTGAGGCTAAATCTTTTTTCTTACGAGGTTTCTTAGAAGTTAGGGGAGTGCAAAGATGGGAATGCCACTAGAATTTCAACATAAACCACAGTGACTTTAGGAGTGCCCACCAATAAAATGAGGATGCTGAACGTTAAAGAAATACACGTCATTGCTTTGTAGAAGCCCCCACCTGCAGGCAGCACTGTGATCAGCAGCTTGGTCACAACTTGCAGACTGCAGAAACATACATAAAAAATGAGAGGTGAAGAATATATCCATCCCATAGTGTACTACTAGTCATTAGAATTCAATAAGAACTTCAATATCCGCTCAGTCTGCCTAGACCCACATGATCTTCCAGTTGCTAAACACTTTAACTCCCCCTCCCATTCACATACTGGCCTTTCTGTCCTGGGTCTCTGTCACTGTCAGTGAGGCCCAATGCATATTGGAGGAATGGCACCTCATATTTCGCTTGGGCAGATTACAACCCTGTGGTATGAATTTTGACTTCTCTAACTTCAAGTAACTCCCTGGCTTTCCCGCTCTCTCCATCCCTCCCCATCCTAGTTCTCCGACCAGTCTGACTGCATTCTTGATTAAATTTTATCTCTGTATGCCTCGTTGTCACCTTCCCCTAGCTAACAATGATCTATTCTACATTTTCCTTGAAATTTGTCCCCCTTTGTTCTCTCATTTTCATACCTTATCCTTCCACATCTCTGTGTCTCCCTCTCCCCTGACTCTCAGCTTGACGAAGGGTTTCGACCCGAAACATCACCCATTCCTTCTATCCAGAGATGCCGCCTGCCCCGCTGGGTTTCACCAGCCTTTTGGGTCTATCTTTGGTGTAAACCAGCACCTACATTTACAGCCTATACAATATCCTGGATAGAGTGGATGTGGGGAAGATGTTTTCACTCGTGGGAGTGTCTAGCACCAGAGGGCACAACCTCAGAGTAAAAGGATGTACATTTAGAAAGGGGATAAGGAGGAATTTCTTTAGTCAGATGGTGGTGAATCTGTGGAATTCATTGCCACAGACAACTGTGGAGGCCGTCAATGGATATTTAAAAACACGGATATTGACACGTTCTGAATAAGTAAGGGTGTCAAAGGTTATGGGGAGAAGGCAAGAGAATTGAGTTGAGAGGGAAAGGTAGATCAGCCATTATTGAATGGTGGAGTAACCTCGATGAGCCAAATGGCCTAATTCTGCTCCAATAACTTATTAACTTATGTAGTGAGGGAGATGGCTCTTGTTTGGGCAGTGAATCATGACAGAATACTCAGCTGGAAGTGGAAAAGGATAGAAAGGGAAAATAAGTTGTACTGATAAGGACTTACAGTCTAACGTTTAATATATTAAAGTGGAGGAACTTAATTCAATAGATTTTTGAGCCAACACTAAAATAATAGGCTGTAGAAATAAGGAACTGCAGATGCTGGTTAATATGCAAAAGGGCACAAATTACTGGAGTAACTCAGCAGGTCAGGCAGTCTCTTTGGAGAACATGGATAGCTGATGTTTCAGGTCGAGACCCTACTCCAGACTGCCGGACTACTGAGAAGAGGAGAGCTTCTTCAAAGTAGGCATACCTTAAGGAGATTATGCTCTTTTAACCAGCATCTGCGGTTCCTGTTTCTCCTCTTTTGAATGCTCCACTGCACAAAGTGCTGGAGTAACTCAGCAGGTAAGGCAGCATCTCCGGAAGGCATGAAGAGGTGACACTGGAGAACCTGGAGAAGGGTTCCGACCCAAAAAGTATTCTATCCATGTCCTCCTGAGAAAAGGAATATGTGATGTTTCGGGTCGAAACCTTCTTCAGACTGCACTGAAGATAAACACAAAATGCTGGAGTAGCTCAGCGGGTCAGCCAGCATCTCTGGAGAAATGAAATTGGTGAAGTTTTAGGTCAAATCTACAATCAATCTGAAGAAGGGTCTCAACCTGAAATGTCATTTATTCCCTTTCTCCTGAAATGTTGCCTGATCCGCTGAGATACTCCAGCATTTTGTGTCTGTCTTCAGTGTAAACCAGCATCCGCAACTTCCTTTCTCTTCAACCTGCATTTGTTCTGTCTAGTCTGTGCACAGTCACATGCTGTAAAAGTGGTCCTCTCCGCTTCCTGAAGAGATCAAGCTAAACCATGCGGTCAGCACAGTTCAGGTGAATGTGAACTGCAGTCTTGACAATCTGACCCACATCCTGTTGAGGCTAAATCATTTTTCTTACGAGGTTTCTTCGAAGTTGGGGGAGTGCCAAGGTGGAAATGCCACCAGAATTTCAACATAAAGCCAGTAGCTTCAGGAGTGCCCATGAATAAAATGAGGATGTGACTGTTAAAAGAAAATACACGTCATTGCTTTGTAGAAGCCCCCACCTGCAGGCAGCACTGTGATCGGCAGTGTGGTCACAATTTGTGGACTGCAGGAACATACATTAAAAAAAGAACAGTCTTTAACGGAAAGTTAATTTACAAGCCTGTACATCTTTGGAGTGTGGGAGGAAACCGGAGATCCCAGAGAAAACCCACGTACATCTCGGGGAGAACGTGGAGAACTGGTCCCTGGCACTGTAAGGCAGCAACTCTACCGCTGTACCACAGTGACATCCACTAATGTTGGACATTTCCACCCTGGGAAAAAGCTTCAGACTGTCTACCCTATCTATGCCTCATGATTCTATATACTTCCATCATCTCCTCAACCTCTGGCCTTCCAGAGAAAACAATCCACGTTTCTCCAACTTCTCCTTGTAGCTGAAATCCTATAATCCAGGCAGCATTCTGGTAAACCACCTCTGTACCCTCTCCAAAGCTTGTGCCTCTTGTAATGGGTTAAGCAGAAAGGTTAAAGATCCGTCAATTTTCACGTGTACCAATTAAGGTACAGTGAAACTCGAATTATACTTCCATACTAAAAAAAAGCAACAAAACACACAACTACATAAAATTTAACTTAACATCCACTACAGCGGATTCCCACGTTCCTCACTGTGATGGAAGGCAATAAAGTCAAGTCTTCTTTCTCTTTATTCTCCCACGGACGGGGCAGTCGAACCATCCGCAGTTGGGGCGAGCGAAGCTCCTGCAGCCGACGATCGAAGCCCATGCGTTGGGGCGATCGAAGTTCCCCCGTCAGAGTGGTCGAAGCTCCTGCAGCTTGGAGCTCCCGAAGTCAGTCTCTAACCAGAGACCACAAGCTCCACGATGTTAAAGTTCGCAGGTTCCCGCAGTTGGAGCTCCAAAGTCGATCCCTGCCAGGGATCGCAAGCTCCATGATGGTAAGTCCTGCGGGCTCCTGCGGTTGGAGCTCCTGAAGTCGGTCTCCAGCAAAGGCCACCAACTCCTCGATGTTCAGCTGCAGTGCGGACGGAGATACAATATGGGAAAAAATTGCATCTCCATCGAGCTAAGAGATTAAAAAAGGGTTCCTCCCGACCCCACCCCCCACATTAAACAAGCTAACAAACACTAAAACATACAATTAACACATACTAAAGAAACACCAAAGGAAGGGACAGACAACTCTTGGCAAGGCAGCCATTGCTGGTGCTACCCGATGGTCATGCAATACTCCAAATGTGGCGTAATTAAAGTCCTACAGAACTTTAAAGAGTCAAGATTGTTTAATTGTCTTATGTTTTGACAACAGAACTATTAAACTCTTACTTGCAGCAGCATTACAGGCTTGTAAATGCAACACACCCAGATAATAAAACCCATAAAACCTCCTAGTTGAGGTTAGTGTTGTATAGTGTTAAGCTATTGAGACTTTTGTTGGACTATTGTCAATAGGTCCTCTATGGATTGTTTACCTTGTCGTGGTGAAGAGGCTTGCGTGACCCCATAATTCCAAGAGCGTTGCCGTCAGAAGCACCAACTTCTGGTAGGGCAACCCTTGGCGATGAGGTTGAGGATGAGGGTCCAGACTAAGAACGATCCAACCTACAAGACCTCAACGGCGGACCAGGCAGACAAAGTTATCTTGAACTCAACGGCTGTGAAGGCAGATGAAGGCTGCAACAGATCTATCAACTCCAATCGTCTTGGTTCCCTTGCCATTGGGATGAGTTGATTGATGTGTGAAGGACCGTGGGCTTCTTGGAGTGCAACATCAAGTACACGTTAACCAAACACACGCACAGAACGCGTCTTCGTTCTGTGAGCTACAAAGCCAGGATTGGACGGATAAGCCACCTGAGAGTCCAATAAAACCAACAGAACATAGACAATTATCCTCGACCTCGAGGGATAGCCATGACGACGACAAGTCATTAGGTGGAGCAGTAGGCCTTTCGGCCCTTTGAGCCAGCACCGCAATTCACTGTGATCGTGGCTGATCATCAACAATAAGTACCCCGTTCCTGCCTTCTCCCCATATCCCCGGACTCTGCTATGTTTAAGAGCCCTATCTAACTCTCTCTTGAAAGCATCCAGACAATTGGCCTCCATTGCCTTCTGAGGCAGCGAATTCCTACGTGATTCCTTCTTGAACCTGATGATCACTTCTAGTTTCCCTTTCCCCTGATAGTCTGATGAAGGGTCTTGACCCAAAATGTCACATATTCCTTTTCTACACGGATGCTGTCTGACCCACTAAGTTAGCATACAAGCACAGAAAATAGGTGCAGGAGGAGGCCATTCATTGTGATCACAGCTGATCGTCCCCTATCAATAACCCGTGCTGCCTTCTCCCCATATCCCTTGACTCCGCTAGCCCCTAGAGCTCTATATAACTCTCTCTTAAATCCATCCAGTGACTTGGCCTCCACTGCCCTCTGTGGCAGGGAATTCCATAAATTCACAACTCTCTGGGTGAAATAGTTTTTTTCTCACCTCAGTCTTAAACGACCTCCCCTTTATTCTAAGACTGTGTCCCCTGGTTCTGGACTCGTCCCTCAAATTAGGAGAACAAAACTGTACACAATACTCCAGATGTGGTCTCACCAGAGCCCTATACAACTGCAGAAGAACCTCTTTACTCCTATACTGAAATCCTCTTGTTATGAAGGCCAACATTCCATTAGCTTTCTTCACTGCCTGCTGTACCTCTAAGCCAAATCTCAGTGACTGGTGTACAAGGACACGCAGGTCTCGCTGCACCTCCCCCTTACCCAGCCTAACCCCATTGAGATAATAATCTGCCCCCTTGTTTTTGTCACCAGTGGATAACCTCACATTTATCTATATTATACTGCATCTGCCACGCATCTGCCCACTCACTCAACCTGTCCAGGTCACCCTGCAACCTCCTAACATCCTCTTCACAGTTCACACTGCCACCCAGCTTTGTGTCATCCGCAAACTTGCTAGTGTTGCTCCTAATTTCCTCGTCCAAATCATTAATATATATGGTAAACAGTTGCGGCCCCAACACCGAAGTACCATTTCAACTCTTCAGCCATTTCTTTGTTGCCTATAATAATTTCACCTGTGATTATCCCTTGAATCCATCCAGTTACTTGGCCTCCACTGCCCTCTGTGGCAAGGAATTCCACAAATTCACAACTCTCTGGGGGAAAAGGTTTTTCTCACCTCAGTCTTAAATGGCTTCCCCTTTATTCTAAGACTGTGACCTCTGGTTCTGGACTCGCCCAACGTTGGGATCATTTTTACTGCATCTAGACTGTCCGGTCCTTTTATAATTTTTAATGTTTCTATAATATCTCCCCTCATCCTTATAAACTCCATTGATTACAAGCCTAGTCTTTTCAATCTTTCCTCATATGACAGTCCCGCCATCCCAAGAATCAATCTTGTGAACCTACGCTGCACTGCCTCAATCATAAGGATGTCCTTCCTTAAATTAGGTGACCAAAACTCTGCACAATACTCCAGATGTGGTCTCACCAGAGCCCAATACAAGTACAGAAGAACCTCCTTACTCCTGTACTGAAATCCTCTTGTTGTGAAGGCCAACATTCCATTAGCTTTCTTCACGGCCTGCTGTACCTGCTCGCCAACTTTCAGTGACTGGCGTACAAGGATGCCTAGGTCTTGCTGCACCTCCCCCTTACATAACCTAACCCCATTGAGATAATAATGTGTCCCCTTGTTTTTGCCGCCAGAGTGGATAACCTCACATTTATCTATATTATACTAGATTAAGTGGGACGCGTTGGATCCCAGCATCTCACGGGAGGGCTGGTCCCCCAACGCAATATTACACCTCTCCGCCAATTCCAATATTGGTGGCCAGTGGTGGGGGGCGGGGGCTTTCTGGATCGCTAGTATGGGTGTTGTGGGCTGAAGGCACTGGTTTCTAGAGGGCTAGTATGGACATTGTGGGCCGAATGGATTCTTGGGCTGGCGGCTCAGTCACTCACGGCTGGTGGGCCGGCAGTTGACTCACGGCTATTCCTTGAAATTCCATTTCAAGCAGGGTGCAAGACCACCAAATACAAGTGCAGTTTCATACCATTTCAAGCAGGGTGCAAGGCCACTTAAGACAGTGAGTCGTGACCTCGCCCTCCTCCATCTTGCAGAGACTGAGCCACGCCCACACTTCTGGGTTTTATAGTCTCTCCCCCCCACCCCCAGGAGAGGCATGGCCTTCATGGCATGATTGACAGGGGAGAGAATCTCAACATTTTTTAAACACTAATAACTTTTATTTTTTCTTCGATGGGAAAAATCCTCAGCACCTGATGAGCGGAGGGGGACAGTAAGATGGTGGCGTGTTTTCTAAAATCAATATAATGCGCAATCAGGAATGTTTTACAAAAATGTAATCTTACAGGTTTAGATCTGAAAGAGAGGGAATTATTAGGGGCTGAAATATCAGTAAAAGATATTGAAAAATCTATTAGATCTTTAAAAAACAGAAAGGCCGCTGGCCCTGATGGTTTAAATAGTGAATTTTATTAAAATTTTATGATCTGATCACCCCACGCCTACAGACATTATATACTCATGCCTTCATGCAACAGAAACTACCAGAAACTTTAAATGAATCAACAATAATACTTATACCCAAAACGGATAAGGACCCTGAAGTCCCAGGTTCATATAGAGCAATAGCTCTCTTAAACACCGATCAGAAAATATTAACCAAAATTTTAGCCCATAGATTAAGTTTAGTGATTCATAATACTTGTACTTGCTGGAATTTAGAATATTGAGGGGGGATCTTATAGAGACTTAAAAAATTCTTAAGGGGTTGGACAGGCTAGATGCAGGAAGATTGTTCCTGATGTTGGGGAACTCCAGAACAAGGGGTCACAGTTTAAGGATAAGGGGGAAGTCTTTTAGGACTGAGATGAGAAGATCATTTTTCACACAGAGAGTGGTGAGTCTGTGGAATTCTCTGCCACAGAAGGTAGTTGAGTTCATTGGCTATATTTAAGAGGGAGTTAGATGTGGCCCTTGTGGCTAAAGGGATCAGGGGGTATGGAGAGAAGGCAGGTACAGGATACTGAGTTGGATGATCAGCCATGATCATACTGAATGGCGGTGCAGGCTCGAAGGGCTGAATGGCCTACACCTGCACCTATTTTCTATGATTCTATGATTGTGTCTTCCTTAGTGAAGGTTAATTCCCGGGATGGCGGAACTGTCATATGCTGAGAGAATGTAGCTGCTGGGCTTGTACACTCTGGAGTTTAGAAGGATCAGGGAATATCTCATTGAAACATATAAGATTGTTAAGGGTTTGGACACGCTAGAGGCAGGAAACTTGTTCTCAATGTTGGGTCAGCCCAGAACTAGGGGCCACAGTTTAAGAATAAAGAGTAAGCCATGTAGAACGGAGATGAGGAAACACTTTTCCTCACTGAGAGTGGTGAGTCTGTGGAATTAACTGCCTCGGAGGGAGGTGGAGGCAGGTTCTCTGGATGCTTTCAACAGAAGGCTAGATAGAGCTCTTAAAAATAGCGGAGTCAGGAGATATGGGGAGAAGGCAGGAACAAGGTACTGATTTGGGATGATCAGCCATGATCACATTGAATGGCGGTGCTGGCTCGAAGGGCCGAATAGCCTACTCCTGCACCTATTGTCTATTGTCTGTTGTCTATTGAAGACAGTTCCGAAGTACCTGTTCAACTTCTGCCATTTCCTTGTAACCCATAATAATAATTCAAGGGACCCACATTTGACTTTGCTACTCTTTTTCCCTTATCTAAAGAAGCTTTTGATGTCCTTATTTATATTCCTGGCCAGCTTCCTTTCATACTTCATCTTTTCAGCCCGTATTGCCCGTTTTGTTTCCTTCTGTTGTCCTATGAAAGTTCCCCAATCCTCTGGCTTCTGGCTACTCTTTGCTGTGTTATACATCTTTTGTTTTAGTTTTATTCTATCCCTAACTTCTCTTGTCAGCCACGGTTTCCTTAGAATCTTTCTTCCTTTTGGAATGAAATGATCCTGCGTCTTCTGGATTATTCCCAGTAATTCCTGCCATTGCTGTTCCACCGTCATTCCTGGTAGGATCCCTTTCCAGTCTACCTTGGCCAGCTCCTCTCTCATGCCTTCATTGTCGCCTTTGTTCAACTGCATCACTGACACTTCTGATTTAACCTTCTCCTTCTCAAATTGCAGATTAAAACTAATCATATTATGATCACTACCCCCAAGCGGTTTCTTTACCTCGAGTTCTCTTATCATATCTGGTTCATTGGACAACAATAAATCCAGAATTGCCTTTTCTCTGGTTGGCTCCATTACAAACTGCTCTAAGAATCCATCTCGGAGGCATTCTACAAACTCTCTTTCTTGGGGTCCTGAATCAACCTGATTTTCCCAGTCCACCTGCATATTGAAATCCCCCATCACCATAGTGGCATTACCTTTGTTACATGTCAGTTTTAACACCTGGTGCAACTTACACCCTACATCCGGCCTACTATTTGGGGGTAGACAAAAATGCTGGAGAAACTCGGCAGGTGCGGCAGCATCTATGGAGCGAAGGAAATAGACAACGTTTTAGGCCAAAGCACTTCAGACTGTTTGGGGGTCTGTAGATAACACCAATTAGTAGTGTCTTCTTGCCTTTACAATTCCTCAACTCAATTCACAGTGACTACCTCGTCAGTCCCTATGTCTTCCCTCGCAAGGGACTGAATTCCATCCCTCACCAGCAGAGCTACCCCCTCCCTCCTCTGCCCACCTGCCTGTCCTTTCTATAGGATGTATAACCCTGTGTATTAAGTTCCCAGGCCCGATCCTCCTGCAGCCACGTCTCAGTAATCCCCCACAATGTCATATCTACCAACCTCTAACTGAGTCTCAAGCTCATCTACTTTACTTCTTATACTTTGCGCATTCATATACAATACTTTTAATTCCTTACGCATCTCACCTTTCACATCAATCCCAATTACACTTGGCCATACTCTCCTATCCCTTTGTGAGCTTTCTTTCCCGTTAATTCTGGGGTCATTAACTATCCCTTTACTCTCTTCCCTTTAACTTCGTTACTCCAGCATTTTGCGTCTTTGGTGTAAACCAGCACCTGCAGTTCCTTCCTACACGTCACTTCTAGTCACTGCAAATAAATTGATTGTGTTCATGTATTGTCTTTCCGCTGACTGGTTGGCACGCAACAAAAAGCCTTTCACTGTACCTTACATGTGACAATAAGCTAAACTGATACTGAACTTCCATTATTCTGTTATCATATCAAAATTCTAACATCAGCAGTTATTTTACTTATAATATTGCCTGCTTTCTTTTTGCAGGAAAGTGTTTCCGCTTGTACTCGGAAGCATTCCACAACAAAATGGCGGCGTTTCCCCCACCTCGAGTGTCTGAGACCAACCTGAGTCACCTGGTGCTTCTGCTGAAGAGGCTGGATATTGCAGACATGGGACAATGTGACTTCCTGGATAGACCAGGTAAGGGAAAGGTGGTAGTTTTATGTCGTATCGAAGCACCTTGCCTCGGTGAGGACAAACTCTTCTATACCTTTAAAATTGGTTCAGAAAGCAGGTGGTCAAATGGAGTTAACTGGTTAGTTCCTTCACTTAGAGTGATACAGACCTTTCCACATTCCTCCTCATCTCCTTTCTAAAGGTACGTCCTTTTATTTTGAAGCTACGCTCTCTGGTCCTGGATTCATACAGACATGTGAGCATGTTTGAAATGGAGTCGAGCAGGTCCTTTGGCCCATTTTCCCACGCCAACCATCATGCCCCGTCTACTCTAGTATTCCTCTAAAACCTTTGCCATATTCCTCTAATCCATTTACCCGTTCAAATGATCCTGCGTCTTCCGGATAATGCCCAGAAATTCGTGCCATTGCTGTTCCACCGGAGCAGAATAAGGCCATTCGGCCCATCAAATCTACTCTGCCATTCAATCATAGTTGATCTATCTTTCCCTCTCAGCCCCGTTCTCCTGTCTTCTCCCCATAACCGCTGACAACCATACTAATCAAGAATCTGTCAATCTCCACTTTAAAAATACCCAATGGCAGTCTCCACAGTCAATGAAGATTTGCCACGCTCTGACTGAAGAAATTCCTCCAGATACGTTTTTTTATTCTGAGGCTACGCCCTCTAGTCGAAGACTCTCGCACTAGTGGAAACATCCTCTCCACATCCACTCTATCCAGGGCCTTCATTATTCAGCAAGTTTCAATGAGGTCCCTCCTCATCCTTCTAAACTCCAGCAAATACAGGGCCCAGTGCCGTCAAATGCTCATCATCGACAAGCTCGACTATAGCTTTAAAATAGGCTATAGACAATGGAGCTAACTGGTTAGCTCCTTCACATAATCACACAGCACGAAGGCAGGCCCTTTGTCCCAACCTGCCCCTGCCGATCAAGATGCCCCATTTACACTAGTCCCACCTGTCGCGTTTGGCCCATATCCCTCTAAACCTTTCCTATCCACGTCAAGGGCGCAGCGGAAGAGTTGCTGCCTTACAGCGTTTGCAGCATCGGAGACCCGGGTTCAATCCCGACTACAGGTGCTGTCTGTACGGAGTTTGTAGGTTCCTCCCGTGACCCGCGTGGGTTTTCTCAGAGATCTTCGGTTTCCTCCCACACTTCAGACATACAGGTTTGTAGGTTAATTGGCTTGATATAAGTGTAAACCGAAGGGCCTGATTCCGCACTGTATCTCTAAACTAAAACATCTGTCAAAATATCTTTTAAATATTGTTATAGTATCTGCGTCAACTACCTCCTCTGGCAGGTCATTCTATATACCTACCACTCTGTGTGTGGAGAAGTTTCCCCTCAGGTTCCTATTAGAATTTTCCCCTTTCATCTTGAACAAATATCCTTCTCATATGCCTTCACATAGCTGCTACACATGTGCCAGACTGATTAGGCAAATTTCTTCTACTTTAAATTTGGTTTACTTGAAAAAAGAGGACAATTAGGTGATAATCACCAGACATAGAAATACTGGTATTGATATGAAATGACTGTTTAGTTCTCTTGGAAGCTATGGTTCAAAAATGAGTGGGGTCAATAACTAGCCATTCAGTCTGGATGGCTGCCCTGTGCATTCAGTCTTGGAATAGCATGATTGTCTTCTACAGGTAGACTTGTGCAGGTAGCAACTATCAGAATTAGGGTGGCACAGTGGCGCAACTGTAGAGTTACAAAAACTAAATCGAAAAATTTCCAACATTTACATCCAAATCGTTAAGATAGATTATGCACAATAAATGGTCCCCAGTATCAACCACTGCAGTGCACCACCAGTCAGCATTTCAATCTGAAAAGCACGCTGTATCTCTAAAGCTAAAATTAAAATGGAGCTTGTCGATACCTGACCTTATGGATACAAAAGGTCGGCACAGTGGCGCAGCGGTAGAGTCGCTGCCTTACAGTGCCAGAGACCCGGGTTTGATCCTGACTACGGGTGCTGTCTGTACGGAGTTTGTACGTTCACCCTGTGACCGGCTCTGTTTTTCTCAGGGTGCTCCGGTTTCCTCCCACACTCCAAAGACATACAAGTTTGTAGGTTAACTGGCTTGGTATAATTGTAAATTGTCTGTCGTGTGTGTAGAATAGCATTAATTTGCGGGGATCGCTGGTTGGTGCGGACTCGGTGGGGCGAAGGGCCACTTTCTGTGCTGTATCTAAACTAAACTAAACTAAATTAAAATGTTTAGAAGGGGCCATGGGCAGCTTGGATCTGCGTGGATAATTATTTGTCCTGTGGCTGTACTAATACAAAGAGTTGATGTGTGATTCCTGTCTTTTCTTCCTCAGCTCCCGAGGCTCTGATGCAGGCACTGGAGGACCTGGATTATTTAGCTGCTCTGGACGATGACGGGAATTTGTCAGAAGTTGGAATAATTATGTCTGAATTCCCTCTGGATCCCCAGCTTGCCAAAGCTCTGCTTGCATCTTGTGAATTTGACTGCGTGAATGAGATGCTAACAATAGCTGCAATGGTAATAGGTGAGGATTATTTATTTTAAAAAATAAATAAACTTTTAGTTATTGTTCTGCCCACCCCCAATTTACCGCATTTTTTCTATGTCAGGATGGTAAATTACAAAAATTACCTCATGCAAAATGTTGCCTCCATGGTGTGTGGAACTTTTTTTTAGTTGCATTTTTTTAAACAGGCCTGTAAAGAGGACATTGTTTTATCTATATAATTAAAAGTCTCATCTTGACCACTTCCTGTTTTCACTGCATATTGATTTAAAAAAAAACAATACCACTTACGGCTGTGAGTTTTGGCCATCTTACTCAGAGTCCCCCTCCGCTACACAGGACAAGAGGATTTTTTCCATCGATGAAAAATGAAAGACTTATTAACATTTAAAATATGTTGAGATTCTCTCTCCTGTCAATCACGCCATGAAGGCCACGCCCCTTCCGGTGGGTGGGGAGAAGTTCTATAAAGCCCGGACATGTGGGCCTGGCTCGGTCGCTGCAAGATGGGGGAGGGAGATTCACCTTGGTGGCCTTGCACCCTGCTTGAAATGGTAGGAAACTCCTTTTGAATTTAGTGGCCTTGCTCCCTGCTCTTAGGGCTAAAGGAATCAGGGGATATGGGGAAAAAGCAGGAACAGGATACTGATTTTAGATGATTAGCCATGATCATATTGAATGGCGGTGTTGGCTCAAAGGGCCGAATGGCCTACTACTGCACTTATTTTCTATGTTTCTATGATTGAATAGTGGACTCGATAGCCTGAATGGCCTAATTCTGTTACTATGATTATGAACTTTGGAAACAGCATTATGTTTTTAGTTCAGAGTTCCAGCATGCAATTTTAATAATCCTTCAGCGAGAGAGAAAACAGTGAGAGAGTCAAAGTATGAAAGCATGAAAGCGTGTGAGTGACGTAACAATGGTGATCCCTCAAAAACATTCTTTTAAATATCACAAAGTACTTTCTATTGTTCATCTGTTGAAGTTCCAAGAAAATCCTCGTGGCTTGCTGAATCCTCTCTTACCGTTGAAGAAAGTAGATATGATGATGTGCTTTCTTGATCACCGCATTGGGTCATAAGTGATAGGAGCAGAATTAGGCCATTCGCCCCATCAAGTCTACTCTGCCGTTCACTCATGGCTGATCTATTTCTCCCTCCTAACTCCATTCTCCTGCCTTCTCCCCATAACCTCTGACACCTGTACTAATCAAGAATCTATCTTCCTCTGCCTTCAATATATCCACTGACTTGGCCTCCACACCTTCTGTGGCAAAGAATTCCACATTCACCTCCCTCTGACTAAAGAAATGTCTCCATTATATCCTTCCTAAAAGAACATCCTTTAATTCTGAGGCTATGCCACTAGTGGAAACATCCTCTCCAATCCACTCTGTCTAAACCTTTCACTATTCTGTACTTTTCAATGAGGTCCCCCTCATTATTCTAAATTGCAGCGAGTACAGACCCAGTGCCGTCAAACGCTCATTATATATTGACCTACTCATTCATTAGTGTATTTAATGGTTAGGATGCAATACAGTACTTATGGTACGGTACTTTATCACTGAGGTTCAGTGAAAATCATTTTTGTATACAGTTCAGTACAAGTATCACTATACATAAGCATTTAGACACACATTGGATAAGCATCTCTGCTACAGTACAAGTGTATAGCAGTAGTACACCAAGACTGTATACCTAGTCTGTGTAGGAAGGAACTGCAAATGCTGGTTCACACCGAAGTTAGACACAAAATGGTGGAGTAACTCGGAGCGGGACAGTCAGCATCTCTGGATAGAAGGAATGGGTGACGTTTTGGGTCGAGACTCTTCTTCAGACTGAGAGTCAGGGGAGAGGGAGACACAGAGATAAGGAAGGGTAAAGTGTGAAAAAGACAAAAGTCAGTATTGGAATGGGAGGGGGAGTTAAAGTGTTTAGCAATACATAGTCATCAGTTTGGTGCCATTTTCAAATCCAGTTTAGTTTAGAGATACAGCCTGGAAACAGACCGTTCGGCCCACCGGGTCAGCGCCGACCAGCTATACCCGCCCATTAACACTATCCTACACCCACTTGGGACAATTTTTACATTTACCAAGCCAAAATTAACCTACAAGCCTGTACGTCTTTGGAGTAGTACTTACTTTCTTTGGAGTAGTACAACTTACTTTCTTGTAAGTTGGGAGATAAATTGAATAAGTTAACCTCCGGAAGTGGCGGCGCTGCCCTGCAGCTGCGGCTCACCTGCAGTCCGTTTGTCTTTTCTTTTTTTTCTTTTCTTTTGTCCTGTTGTTTTAGTTTATTTCAGTTTATTTTAGTTGTGTATGTGTGGGGGGGGGGGGGGGGGGGGGGAGAAACTTGTTTTTAGCCTCTTCCTTCGGGGCGGGGGATGCGACCTTTTCTTGTCGTATCCTCCGTCTCCGTCTACGCTGAGGCCTATCGCTGAGCTGGCGGCCTCCAACAGGGACCGGCCTCAAGATTCTGGAGGCAGAGCCAGGACTTACCATCGAGAGGCTGACCGACTTCGGGTCTGTGGTGGCGTTGCGGCGGCAACGATCCAACTTTGAAGGCTCGGCCGCGGGCCCAGTGGACGACAACGACGGGAGCTCGCAGGTCCCAGCTTGGTGCCCGGTTCTCCGGAGCTCCCGCAACAACAGCTTCGCCCGCTGGACTGGAGGACGGCAGCTTCGTCCGCCCCAGGCCGCGGCGTTTGAACCAGCCCGTTCGCGGAGCTTGGACTCGGCCGCCGGACTTACCATCACCCGGCGGGGTCACAACATCGGAAGCCTGGATCGCCTCAACGCAGAGGGAGAACAAGGAGGGAAGAGACAAGGACTTTAAGACTTTTGGCTCCATCACAGTGAGGAGGTGCCTGGTGGACTCACTGTGGTGGATGTAAAATCTGTATTCAGTGTGTGTTTTGTTATTTTATTCCATGTTATGACTGCAAGGCACGAAATTCCGTTCAGTCTGAATGACAATAAAGGATACTTTGACTTGACTTGGCTCTTACATGTGCACATGTCTTTCACAGACTGAAGAATTAGCATTGTGTTTTCACTTTAACACATGAAGAGATGATTGTGAATGCTGCACTTCTTGGGAAATCCCTCCTTCGCTGTATGTCTCCTTTCAACAGGAAGCACGTCAATGTGAGAAACCTCTGCTGCCAGTAGTAGATTGGTTTTGTAATCTAGAATAAACTTACAAGTTATGACCAAGAAGTGAGTTGGTTTCTTCCCCAGCTAAAGTATCCAGTGATGTAGACCCCTAGAAATGTTCTCGGAGTTAAGACAAGAAGTTCTGAGCATGTGGGTGGGGAACTGAAGTGTTGTTGTCCTGCACGCAACTGGACAAAAAAAACTGTATGACAGCTCATCAGTGTATTACAGTGTAATACAGCAGTGGTTTCTGTCCTTTCACCTTTCTGTCCTGAGCCTCCTCCATTGTCAGAGTGAGGCCCAATGTAAATTGGAGGAACAGCACCTCATATTTTGCTTGGGCAGCTTACACCCCAGCGTTATGAATATTGACATCAAACTTTCAGTAACTCTTACTTTCTCTCTCTCTCTCTGCATACCTTCTCCTCATCCTCATTCTCTGACCAGTCTGACTCGCCTCCTGATTAATTTTTATCTCTGTATGCCTTGTTGTCACCTTCCCCTAGATAACAATGATCTATTCTACATTTTCCTTGATCTTTGTCCCCTTTTTTCTCGTTTTCACCTTACCCTGCCATATCTCTGTGTCTTCCTCTCCCCGACTCTCAGTCTGACGGAGGGTCTCCACTCGAAACCTATTAATTTTGTCCAGAGATGCTGGCTGTCCCACTGAGCTTCTCCTGCATTTTGTGTCCATCAGCAGTGGTTTGGGGTGGAAGATTGCAACCTTCACGTGGTCAGCCCTGTTTCGACTAATGCAATCAACTCGACGTGCACAAATGTGAGATCAAATAGAACAAGTTTAGGCTGTGCACGCCACACGAAAGAAGAAGTAGTGGTTTGGAACTGTTTGTTGGAACTACATGATGTTTGGTTGCAGTGTTACACAATGCAACAATCTCTATTCCCTAGTTACTAATTCTACTCCCTTTCCAGCCCCTATTTGGGCTGCATCAAACATTACACAACCATGCCACCCTATATGTTCCCGAGCTGAGATTCCATCTCGTTATCCTGTTCATCACTGTAATGTATTCATACATATTCATGTGCATGTTAATGAGTTGGTGTTCAATATAAGCAGAGAATGCTGGATGATAAATCTCTCGTGATCCAGACAACCAGTGTGTAAGTCTTGTTCTTCACACTCCGTCCGGAATATAACAAAATTGGCAACGAGGATGGTTTAGAGTTTGTGAACTCATCCTTTAAATACAGTGCAGGAATGTTTTGCAACATGATCATTGATAATTTTTTGCACATTTATTTGTTGTGTTAATGTGCATGCAAAGATAAGATTTTCACGGACACGGTGGGCGGAATCTTTCATTTCCATGCTATATCTCTAAACTAAAACTCAAGGATTTCCAATAGAAAAACAATTTCATGGACCCACAGATCCACACTCAGAGCGATGGACTGTGGCCCACTGCTGGTATACCTCCTCCGACTCTTTGGTGAATCCACAACTCTCCTATATATCAGCATACCTCCATATCAGCATACCTCCTCAAGTTGCCATAACAGTGTGGGCAGCAAGTGAAAAACGAGTCAAACTTAACTAAATGGGTGGAATAGTGTTTCTTTAAAATGCAAGCAATTGGTCTAGGTACCTTAGCCAACCTACATCTTCCAATCAAAATTCAAAAACCCATATTTGATCCCCCCACCATCCCCTCCCCACATATTTCCAGTCTGAAGAAGGGTCACAACACGGAAACATCACCTATCCCTTTTCTTCAGAGATGCTGCCTGACCTGCTGTTACTCCAGCACTTTGTGTCTATCATCAATATTTCACATCTAGTTGGTAGACACAAAATGCTGGAGTAACTCAGCGGGTGAGGCAGCATCTATGGAGAGAAGGAATGGGCGACATTTCGGGTCAAGACCCTTCTTTAGACTGATGTAAGGGGAGGGGGCGGGACAAAGATAGAATGTAGGCGGAGACAGTAATACTAGTGGGCGAACTGGGAATGGGAAGTGGAAGGAGAGAGAAAGCAATGTTCATACCGAAGTTAGAGAAGTCAATGTTCATACCACTGGGTGTAAACTACCCAAGCAAAATATGAGGTGCTGTTCCTCCAATTCACGCTGGGCCATACTCTGACAATGGAGGAGGCCCAGGACAGAAAGGTCAGATTGGGAATGGGAGGGTGAGTTGAAGTCACTGAGCCACCGGGAGATCAGGTTGGTTGAGACGGACTGAGTGGAGGTGTTCAGTGAAATGATCGCGGAGCCTACGCTTGGTCTCGCCGATGTAGAGAAGTTGACACCTGGAACAGTGGATATAGTAGATGAGGTTGGAGGAGGTGCAGGTGAACCTCTGCCTCACCTGGAAAGACTGCTTAGATGGTCAAGGGGTTCGGTAAAGGGACAGGTGTTGCATCTACTGCGGTTACAGGGGAAAATACCTGGGGAGGGGGTGGTTTGGGTGGGAAAGGATGAGTTGACCAGGGAGTTACGGAGGGAATGGTCTCTGCAGAAAGCAGAAAGGGATGGAGATGGGAAGATGTGGCCAGTAGTGGGATCCCGTTGGAGGTGCAAAAATGTTGGAGGATTATATGCTGTATGTGACGGCTGATGGGATGGAAGGTGACATACACATTTTGTCCATCTGCAGTTTTTCCTTACACTCCACTGCGAAATCTCCTCAAGGTATGCCTACTTTGAAGAAGTTCTCCTCCTCTCTCCGACGAGAGTTCAGCAGCATCCTCTCTCACTGCTCCTCCTCTGTGATTCCTCCTTCCCCTGACTCTACAACCACGTCTTAACCCAGATCTGTTACATTCTATCTTTGTCTCGCCCCCTCCCCTTACATCTGTCTGAACAAAGGTTTCCACCCGAAACGTTGCCCATTCCTTCTCTCCAGAGATGCTGCCTCACCCACTGAGTTACTTCTGTATTTTCTGTCTACCTTCGATTTTACCAGCATCTGCAGTTCTTTCTTTCATATTTAGTTGACAATGTCAAAATTGGCTGCCATGTTTCCCTACATTACCTCATTTCAGCACTTCAAATAATCTGCAATGCTTTTGCGACAATCTAAGATTGTGAAAGGCAGTATCAATATTCCAAAGACATTTCTGACCAGAATTATTTATCTTTTTAGCATCACCATGTTTCGTTGTGCCACCAAAGCATTTGGAGGAATCTGCGGCGATTCGCAGAAGAGTACTTCTGCATTCTGAGGGCGACCATTTTACGCTCATCAATGTCTACAATGCCTTCAAACAGCGTAAGTGTGAATTAAGCGGTTGTAAAGTTAGTCATGATACATGGCTTTGACCCAAAATGTCATAATTTCCCTCCACTCAGGCAGCTCTCTAACCCCCTCTCTCAGCCCTCACCATCTCTCCCTCTCCCTCCCTCGCTCTCTCCACCCTCCCTCTCTGGTTCTCTCTGTCTGCTCTCTTTCTCCTCTCTGTCATCACTCCATTACTTGTATCCCTGCACAGAGTGTTGTTGCGTCCTCTCTGGCTTTGCTCTCTGGTTTCTACTTCCTCTTTGTTTATCAGTTTAGTTCCTGCTGTGTGACAATTATGATCATTCTTGGTGCCCAAAATAGAAAGTTAAAAAGATTATTTTGAGACTTCTGAAATAAAATCTCATGCATCAAAGAAATCAAGCTCTTCACTGTTAATCTACATTGACACTAGTCAGAAACAAGTGCAGTGTGCCGCAATTAATAGTGCTTCTCAAAAGCAACATGCTCCAGTGCTGTAGGTCTGAGGGACTGGATCTATATGCATTTGGAAAGGAATAACAGATTTAGGATAGTCCGCTTGGTTTTGTGTGTGGGAACATCATGTTTCATTAATTCATAAATTCATAAATTATAGGAGCAGAATAAGGCCAGTCGGCCCATCAAATCTGCTCCGCCATTCAATCGTGGCTGACCAATCTTTCCCTCTCATCTCCATTTTCCAGCCTTCTCCCCAAAACTCCTAACACCCATACTAATCAAGAATCTGTCAATCTGTGCCTTAGAAATATCCAATGACTTTCCACAGACAAGTCAAGAGACATTTATTGTCATCTGCACCAATTGGTACAGTGAGATTTGGGGTCACCATACAGCCATTCGAATAAAAAGAGAAGAACATAACACGATAGTCTTTAACATAAACATTCCCCCACACAGCGGAATCAAAGTTTCTCACTGTGAGGGAAGGCCCAAAGTTCAGTCATCCTCCTCTTTGATGTTCTTTGATGTTTACCCGTGGTCGGGGCATCCCGAATCCCCTCGCAGTCGCCGCTGCGGGCGGCCCGATGTTCAGGCCCTCTCGACAGGATTATGGAACTCCGACGTCAGAACGGGAGAACATCCTCAGAGGCTTGCCTCAGTCTTCTGTGGCAATGAATTTCACAGATCCACTGTCGTCTGACTAAAGAAATTCCTTCGCATCTTCTTTTGTAAGATATGTCCTTTTATTCTTAGAATATGACCTCTAGACCTAGACTCTCCCACTAGTGGAAACATCCTCTCCACATCCACTGTATCCATCCCTTTCACTATTCCCCCCTCATCCTTCTAAACTTCAGGGAGTACAGGCCCAGTGCTTTCAAACGCTCATTATATGTTAACCCAATCATTCCTGGGATCATTCTCTGGACCCTCTCAAATGCCTGCACATTCCTCTTCTTTTGGAGTCTTTTGAAGAGGTAACGAAGAAGGTTGAGGGCTGTTTTTCTAGACATTTTCGTCATGGACTTTGGTAAGCTTTGGCGAAGGACCAACGTAGTAGGCTGGTCTGGAAGGTGGAATACAAGGGACCCAGAGCAAGCTAGCCAAATGGATTCAAAATTTGCTTGAAGGAATGAGACAGAAGATGGTGGAAGAGAGTTTTGTAGACAGGGGGCCTGAAACAAGTGATATGCCACAGGGATTTGTGCTGGGTCCACTATTGTCATTATTTATATTAATGATTTGGATGTGAATTTAGATCAATGTACAATGGTTCAGTGGTTCTTCATTATCACATGTACTGAGGTACATAAACTCAGATTAACTACAAAGTGAATGGAAATAGCCCATTGAGACTGAATAAAAGAGTTGCCAAGTTTTTCCAATATTTTCAAAGTATGTGGATGACACTCAAATTTGTGGTATAAGTGAACAGTGAAGAAGGTTATCTAAGATTACCATGGGATCTTTATCATCTGGGACAATGGGCTGACAAAAGGCAGATGGAGTTTAATTCAAATAAATGCAAAGTGCTATATTTTGGTCTGTCAATCTAGGCATCCAATGTTAAAATAAATGTCCCCCGCACATCTCCTTTAAAATTTGGTCCTCTCTCCTTCAACCTATGCCTTCTGGTCAATGACATTTCCACATTCTGTATAAGGTTCTGACTGTTTACCCTATCTATGCCTCATAATTTTATAAACTTCTCCCAGGACTCCCCTCAACCTCTGACGTTTCAGAGAAAACATTCCAAGTTTCTCCAATTTCTAAAGCTAATACCCACTAATCCTGAACTCAAAGTGCTGGAGTAACTCAGTGGCTCAGGGAGCATCTCTGGACAACATGAATAGATCACCATGGGGTCTTGATCATCTGAGCAAATGGGCCAAGGAATTGCAGATGTCATTGGGGACCCTCAGACTCTTTAATTGGACTTTACTGGACTCTATATCTTGCACTTAACGTTTGACCCTTTATCCTGTATCTGGACTATGGACGGCTTGATTTTAATCATGCTGACTGGGTAGCATGCAATAAAAAAATGTTTCACTGTACTTCCTCGGTACACGTGACAATAAACTAAAGTAAACTAAACATGCTTCTTTAAATATCAATAGTCTGCCTATTTTCAACAAGTTTTTTCCGACATTGCCTCGGGATGAAAACTGCAATCACCCAAACATTTTTTTGCTGTTTAAAAGTTCTTAATTTGTCATAATTCCTTAATAATACCTATATTGCTTGTGGAGCATTTCAATTTATCTGCCAGTGTGAGGATAGTCTGGGTGGTTGTCACTGAAAAATGTGCTTGCAGATAATGAAGATGAAACATGGTGCCTGAAGAATTATCTGAGTTATTCTGCTCTGAAGTTGGCCGATATCATTCGCTACGAACTTTTGGAGCTGATGCAGAGAATCGAGCTGCCAATCTCACCACCTAACTTCGGGATGGAAGAGAACGTTCTCAACATAAAGCGAGCCCTAATCTCTGGCTACTTCCTTAAGGTGTGTGATCAGACCCCTGCCATAGTAATCAGGTCGGCACGATTACGCAGCGGTATAGCTGCTGCCTTACAGCGTCAGAGACCCGGGTTTGATCCTGACTGCGGGTGCTCGTATGTGCGGAGTTTGTACGTTCTCCCTGTGACCAATTTTCTCCGGGTGCTCCGGTTTCCTCCCACACTCCAAAGAAGTACAGGCTTGTCGGTTAATTGGCTTCTGTAAAAACGCAAACGGTCCCTAGTGTGTAGGATGGCGCTAGTGTACAAGGTAATAATAATAATATAATAATAATAATAATATTCTTTTATTGTCATTACACATAAGTGCAACGAGATTTGGTTTGCAACCCCATCCGATGTCATAACTTAAACGACTAATAAAATTTAGGTTTAGATACCCCGAGAACAAGGTTTGTGAAAAGAACAGTAAAACAGTCAAAACCAACAGACTAAAGTGCAGATGTGTCTGTGCGACGTGACCATCCAAGGGAGACAGTCCATGGGGGTGGGGGACACTCAGCAGGGCCGGTTCAGAGCCGTTATAGCTCTGGGAATTAAGCTGTTCCTGAGTCTGGAGGTGCGGGCGTAGAAGGCCTTGTAGCGTCTGCCGGAAGGGAGTCTTTATGGATGCTGACAGCCTTCCTGAGGCACCGTGTGTGGTAGATGCCCTCCAAGGCTGGTAGCGGTGTCCCAATGATCTTTTGCGCTCTGTGGACGATGCGCTGAAGAGTTCTCCTCTCCGCCTCCGTGCAGCTGAGATATCACACAGAGATGCCATACGTTAGTATGCTCTCTGTGGTGCAGCGGTAGAAGGTCGTCGGGGGAGACCAGACCGTTTCAATGTTCTTAGGAAGAACAGTCGTTGCTGTGCCTTTTTGACCAGCGCAGCGGTGTTGGTGGACCATGCGAGGTCCTCTCAGATGTGAGTGCCCAGAAACTTAAAGCTGGACACTCTCTCCACACTGTCCCCGTAGATGGAGATTGGGACGTATTCCCCATTCTGCGACCTCCTGAAGTAAATAATCAGCTCCTTGTGATCACTGGTCGGCGATGACTCCATGGGCCAAAAGGCCCGTTTCCGCACTGTGACTAACGGGGTACCGCAAGGCTCGGTGTTGGGACCGCAGCTATTTACAATATCTATTAATGATTTAGATGAAGGGATTACATAACATTAGCAAATTTTGCGGATGACACAAAGCTGGGTGGCAGTGTGAATTGTGAGGAGGATGCTATGAGAATGCAAGGTGACTTGGACAGGTTGGGTGAGTGGGAAGATGCATGGCAGATGCAGTTTAATGTGGAGAAATGTGAGGTTATCCACTTTGGTAGCAAAAACGGGAGGAAGATTATTGTCTGAATGATGTCAAGTTGGGAAAAGGGGAAGTCTGAAGAAGGGTCTCGACCCAAAACGTCGCCTATCTCCTTCGCTCCTTAGATGCTGCTGCACCCGCTGAGTTTCTCCAGCCTTTTGTGTACCCTCGATTCTCCAGCATCTGCAGTTCCTTCTTTAACAAAAGGGGAAGTACAATAGGATCGGGGGATCCTTGTTCATCAGTCAATGAAAGTAAGCATGCAGGTACAGCAGGCAGTGAAGAAAGCAAATTGCATGTTGGCCTTCATAACAAGAGGAGTTGAGTGCAGGAGCAAAGAAGTCCTTCTGCAGTTGTACCTAGTGAGACCACATCTGGAGTATTGTGTGCAGTTTTGGTCTCCCAATTTGAGGAAGGACATTCTTGCTATTGAGGGAGTGCAGTGTAGGTTCACAAGGGATAGCGGGACTGTCATATGCTGAGAGAATGGAGCGGCTGGGCTTGTATACTCTATTTAGAGGATGAGAGGGAATCTTATTGAAACGTAAGATTATTATGGGTTTGGACACGCAGGCCCCTGGTTCTGGACTCCCCCAACATCGGGAACATGTTTCCTGCCTCTAGTGTGTCCAAACCCTTAACAATCCTCTGCATCCTCTTAGCATGAACATTGAAGTCTTTCAATTCTGTTAACCCTGGCTATCTCCTCCCCTTCCTACCTCTCCCTCAGCCCTCGGGCTCCTCCACCTTTCTCCTTTCTTCCCTCCGCCTCCCCCCACCCCCCCTCAGTCTGAAGAAGGGTTTCGGCCCAAAACGTTGCCTATCTTCGCTCCATAGATGCTGCTGCACCCACTGAGTTTCTCCAGCATTTTTGTGTACCCTCGATTTTCCAGCATCTGCAGTTCCTTCTTTAACCCTTAACAATCTTATATGTTTCAAGGGGGACATGGGGAGAAGTCAGGGGATATGGGGAGAAGGCAGGAACGGGGTACTGATTGTGGATGATCAGCCATGATCACATTTAATGGCGGTGCTGGCGTGAAGGGCCGAAATGCCTACTCCTGCATTGTATTTATTGTATCTCTAAAGTCTAAAGTAAGATCTACAGTCTAATTGATGATAACAGTAGTTATTTATTTAGCTATGTACAACAATGTTGTATGCCTTAGCATGGTGATCTTTCCTTGTAACTTATTTATTGGTATTGGTTTATTATAGTCTACTGAGGTGCTGTAAAAGCCTTTGTTTTGCTTGTTTTCCAGGAAAATATTACCACACATTAGTCTTTCAGGTAGTGCATAAAGAGTAGGTGAATCGAGGACCAGAGGACATAGGTTTATGGTGAAGGGGAAAAGATTTAATAGGAATCTGAGGGGTAACTTTTTCACACAAAGGGCGGCAGGTGTATGGAACAAGCTGCTGGAGGAGGTAGTTGAGGCTGGGACTATCCCAACATTTCAAAAACAGTTAGACAGGTACAAAGATCGGACACGTTTGGAGGGATATGGTTCAAAGGCAGGCAGGTGGGACGTGTAGCTGGGACGTGTTGGCCAGTGTGGGAAAGTTGGGTCGAAGGGCATGTTTAGACGCTGTGTCACTGACTCTATAAAGAAAAACAGTGCAGATTATGATGCTGCATCTATCGAGAAACTGCAGATTAAAAACAAATGGCAGGGCTCCTGAGCCACCATGCTATTATTGAAGCTGCCAAATTCAATTGAGTGGAAGAAATGTTCACAAAGTTGACTTGCTTCAGAAGTTTCCAAAATAAATTTAAAGAGAGTGGCCGCTCTTTTCAGTGATGTTGATCTCTCTGGGTTTAGCTGTGAAAGCCAATAAACCTGCCTAAAATGGCTCTGATGAACCTCTTTCTTGATAGGATCTGAGAATTTATGTTATGTCTATATATAGAGGCTTTAGAGATGCAGTGCGGAAGCAGGCCCTTCAGCCACCGAGACCCTGCCGACCAGTAATTATCCCGTACGCTACACTCTAGAGACACTTTAGAGTTTTTACCAAAGCCAATTTACAGACAAACCTTTATGTCTTTGGAGTTTGGGAGCAACCGGAGCACCCAGAAAAACCCACATGGTCACAGGGAGAACTACAAACTCTGTACAGCCAACACCTGCAGTTAGGATTCAACCCAATACTTTGGCGCTCTAATGGGCCTGTCCAACTTAGGCTATTTTTAGGGGACTGCCGGCGACTGTCATAGTAGTAGTAGGTCGTCGAAAAACCAGCGACTGGACCGCCCTTTGACATAACTTTAACAACAAAAAAAAACTAAAGTCGGCACCGGGGACAACCTACGTCACCTGACGAGAGCCTACGTTAACCTGGCGACAACCTACGTTAACCTTCCGACAACCTACGACAGCACTTGCGTCAGGAGAAGTCAAGTTACGCTCATTGGCTTCAAACTCACTGTCGCCGACAGTCTCCGAAAAAAGTTCAACATGTTGAAAATCCAGCGGCGACCAGTAAGACGCTACGCCTCTTTGAGCGACTGAGGAAACAATTCACGACCATACAGGCGACACCCCGGCGACCATGTGGTGACAGCCTATTCGCCGGCAGCCACCTAAAAAATCGCCTGTGGACAGGCCTATAAGGCAGCAACTCTACTGCTGCGCCACTGTGCCCCCCCCCGATAAGATCTCTTGAATTCTTGACACGATCTTCTGAGAATTTGCTTTATGTGCATATATATTTATACTTTAGAGATACAGCACAAAAACAGGCCTCTTTGGACACCGAGTCCGCGCTGACCAGCGATCACCCCGTACACTACACACGAGGGACAATTTACAGTTTTAATTGAAACCAATTAATCTACAAACCTGTAGGTCTTTAGAGTGTATGAGGAAACGGGAGCACCCTGAGAAAACCCACGTGGACACCAGAGAGAGCGGACAAACTCCATGCAGACAGCACCTGTAGTCATGTTCTGGCGCTTGATATATAATACAGATCAAAGTTGATCTCAATTTATATGACAGGGAAATCTTAGCACTTTGATGGAATGAGGTTGTGATTGCATTCTTGATGTATGGTATCGACACAATACGGGAGACCTGATAGAAGTATACATAATTATGAAAGGCATATATATAGGGTAGAAAGTCAGAACCTTTTGATATGTCAAAGGCGAGAGGGCTGTAAGGTCGATGGGGGTGGGGGGGGGAAGAGTTTTTTTACATACCTGGAATATGCTGCCAGAGGAAATGTTTAAGATGGGCACATGGATTTGCAGGGAATGGAAGGATATGGATCGTGTGCAGACAGAGAAGATTAACAGGATCATAGGACGCAAAGTACTGGGGTAACCGCAAGGATCAGGCAGTATCTCTGTAGAACATGGATAGATGATGTTTTGGGTCTCGATTCAAAACGTCACCTATCCATGTTCTCCCAAGATGCTGCCTGACCTGATGAGTTACTCCAGTACTTTGTGCCCTTCTATCTATTAACCAGCACCTGTAGTTCCAAAGTTACTAACTGCATCACGTTCAGATCAGATATTGTGGGTAGAAGGGCCTATTCTCAAATTGTACTTTTCTACGCTCTAAGTATGTTCTATTTTATATGCAATTCAATGGAAAATTTAAGGATTGTTTTTATTATATCAGATTAATAACACTACTTTCCCCTTTTCTCTCTGCACCCTACCTCTCTCTACCACGCCCTCAAACATGGCCTGTTTCTAGGTAGCCAGAGATGTGGATGGATCTGGAAATTACTTGATGCTGAATCACAATCACGTGGCTCACCTGCATCCTATGTCGTTTTACCTCACCCGAAAGCCTCAGCTGCCGCCTCCCTCCTGGGTCCTTTATCATGAGTTTACCATCTTTCAAGACAACTGTATTAGTGTTGTCTCCGAGATTCACCCGGAAATGTAAGGCTGGTGTAAAATGGGTTTCTTTCTTCAGAGTTTAATCGTTATAGTCATAGAGTCATACAGGGTGGAATAAAGGCCCTTTGGTCCAATTTGCTCCAGGTACACTAGTCCTACCTGCCTGCGTTTGAACCTGTTCTATCCATGTATCTGTCTAACTGTTTCTTAAATGTTGGGCGAGTCCCTGTCTCAACTACGTCCTCTGGCAGCACGTTCCATACACCCACCACCCTTTATGTGAAAATGTTACCCCTCAAATTCCTCATAAATCTTTCCCCCCTCACCTTAAACCTATTTCCTCTGGTCCTCGATTCCCCTACTCTGGGCAAGAGATTCTGTGCATCAACCTGATGTATTCCTCTCCTGATTTTATGCATCTCAATAGGTTTACCCCTCATCCTTCTGTGCACCAAGGAATAGAGTCCAAGCCTACTCAACCTCTCCCTATAGCTCATGACCCTCGAGTCCTGGCAACTTCCTAGTAATTTGTTTTAGTACCATTTCCAGCTTGACAACATCTTTCTTATAACATGGTGCCCAGAACTGAACACTATACTCTAAATGCAGCCTCACCTACATATTTTATAACTGCAGCATGAGCATATGTGTGTTATGGGTATGCAGCTCATTGCATGTGCCAGGATTGTTTGAGAAAGCTATTAAAGTGATTCTAGGATTCTGAGCTTTATGAATAGAACTATGGAGTAGATAGAACAGAGAACAGTACAGCACAGGAGCAGACCCTTCGGCCCACAATGTCCATGTCAAACATGATGCCAGGTTTAACTAACCTCATCTGCCTGCACATAATTCCACCATTCCTTGCATATCCACGTGCCTATCTAAAATCTTCTTAGATGTCACTTAACATATCTGCCTCCTCCACCATCCCTGCCACATACCGCTTTCTGTGTGAAACAAAACCTGCCCCGCACAGCTCCTTTAAACTATGCTTCTCTCGCCTTAAATCTATGTCCTCCAGTCTTTGACATTTCCACCCTAGGAAAACCGTTCTCACTGCCTCCCCTATCTATGCCTTCATAATTTTATATACGTATCAGAACTTCCCTCAACCTCTGACACTCAGGAAAAAAAAAATCCTAGTTTGTCCAATCTCTCGACCATTAGAGGAATAGATCGGGTAGACGCACAGTCTCTTGCCCAGAGTAGGGGAATCGAGAACCAGGGCACATAGGTTTAAGGTGAGGAGGGAAAGATTTTATAGGAACCTGAGACTTCACTTTTTCACACAAAGGGTGGTGGGTGTATGGAACGATCTGCTGGAGTAGGTGGTTGAGGCAGGTACTATCACAACCTTTAAGAAACCGGTACATGGATAGGACAGGTTTGCAGGAATATGGGCTAAACACTGACAGGTGGGCATTTGTGTAGATGGGACATGTTGGCCGGCATTGGCAAGTTGGGCTGAAAGGCCTGTTTCCAAGCTATAAGACTATGACTCTCCTTCTAACTAATTACCTCTAATCAAGGTAACAAACTAGGAAGCCTCTGCTGCACCCGATCTCTCTTACAAGTGGGAGTAAGTAATAATTAACAACGTAAAAAAACAGCTGGGAGTTTCTAGATATCATTCTTTAGATAAGATGTGAAAGCCTTAAGAGGGAGAGCAGAAGAGACATAAGGTGGTTCTAGAGGTGAGGTATTTTTTTAAATACTCGATGAATCTGAGATTGTTCTGGGAGTAGGGGGTGGACAGAATAAGTAGAGAGAAACCGATCCTGAACTGAAGTCTACAGAAAAAACTGGCTAAGGAACCAAAGTGGTGTGCGTACAATCTGTTTGCCAGCAAGTGGTTATACTTTGGAATACACTACTGGGGGAGGGTGTTAGTTAATGTTAAGGTTAATGGAAGCGTGTTTAGTAGTGGCTTTCAAAAGGGAACTACGTAAGTACTTGAAAGTACTCAAAACGTTGTTGCAAGAAGGTGGGTGAATTGGATTAAAACAGAAACAAGGAACTGCCAATGCTGGTTTGCAAGAAAAGACATACAGTGCCCTCCATAATGTTTGGGACAAAGACCCATCATTTATTTACTTCCTCTACTCCACATTTTGAGATTTGTAATTTTAAAAAATCATACGTGGTTAAAGTGTACATTGTCAGATTTTATTAAAGGGTATTTTTATACATTTTGGTTTCACCATGTAGAAATTACAGCGGTGTTTATATATAGTCCCCCCATTTCAGGGCACCATAATGTTTGGGACACATGGCGTCACAGGCGTTCGTAATTGCTCAGGTGTGTTTAATTGCCTCTTTAATGCAGGTGTAAGAGAGCTCTCAGCACCTAGTCTTTCCATCACCTTTGGAAACTTTTATTGCATTTATCAACATGAAGACCAAAGTTGTGCCAATGAAAGTCAAATAAGCCATTATGAGACTGAGAAACAAGATTACAACCGTTATAGAAATCAGCCAAACCTTAGGCTTACCAAAATCAACTGTTTGGAACATCATTAAGAAGAAAGAGAGCACTGGTGAGCTTATTAATCGCAAAGGGACTGGCAGGCCAAGGAAGACCTCCACAGCTGATGACGGATGAATTCTCTCTATAATAAAGAAAAAACCCAAACACCTGTCTGACGGATCAGAAACACTCTTCAGGAGTCAAGTGTGGATTTGTCAATGACCACTGTCCGCAGAAGACTTCATGTACAGAAATACAGAGGCTACACTGCAAGATGCAAACCACTGATTAGCTGTAAAAATAGGGTGGCCGGGTTACAGTTTGCCAAGAAGTACTTAAGAGCAACTACAGTTCTGGAAAAAAGTCTTGTGGACAGATGAAACGAAGATTAACATATCAGAGTGATGGCAAGAGCAAAGTATGAAGGAGAGAAGGAACTGGCCAAGATCCAAAGCATACAACCTCATCTGTGAAACACAGTGGTGGGGGTTTTATGGCCTGGGCATGTATGGCTGCTGAAGGTACTGGATCACTTATCTTCATAACTACTGGTGGTGCTAGCATAATGAATACTGAAGTGTATAGACATATACCATCTGCTCAAGTTCACACAAATGCTTCAAAACTCATTGGCCGGCGGTTCATTCTACAGCAAGACAATGATCCCAAACATACTGCTAAAGCAACAAAGGAGTTTTTCAAAGCTAAAAAATGGTCAATTCTTGAGTAGCCAAGTCAATCACCCGATCTGAACCCAATTGAGCATGCCTTTTATATGCTGAAGAGAAAACTGAAGGGGACTAGCCACCAAAACAAGGATAAGCTGAAGATGGCTGCAATACAGGCCTGGCAGAGCATCACCAGAGAAGACACCCAGCAACTGGCGATGTCCAGATTTCAAGCAGTCATCGCAAGCAAAGGATATGCAACAAAATACTAAACAAGACTACTTTCATTTACATGACATTGCTGTGTCCCAAACATTATGGTGCCCTGCAATGGAGCGGACTATAACACTTATCTACATGTTGAAACCAAAATGTATAAAAATGGCCTTTATTAAAATCTGACAATGTGCACTTTAACCACATGTGATTATTTCTATTACAAATCTCAAATTGTAGACTACAGAAGCAAATAAATAAATGATGGGTCTTTGTCCCAAACATTATGGGAGGCACTGTAGTGCTGGAGGAACTCAGCAGGTCAGCTGGTCTCTCTGGAGAGCATGGATAGGTGACATTTTGGGTCAGATCCTTTCTTCAGACTGATTATGCATAGGGTGGGGAGAGTGGAGAGGGTAGTTGAAAGAAAGCTTGAAGAGAGGAGAAGCTAGACAAGTAATCGGTGGATGCAGATGAGTTTTGAAAGATGGTCGGATTAAGGCCATAGATGAAAAGACAAGGTGTGAGGCAAAAAGATTGAAGAGATGCAAATGTTGAAGCTAGGGGAAGGAATGTGGTTTAGTTTATATATATAGCATGGAAATAGGCCATCCGGCCCACCGTGCCCAGGCCGTCCAATGGTCCCCGTATATTAGTTCTATCCCATCACTAGAGACAATTTACAGAAGCCAACAAACCTGCATGTCTATGAAACCAGAACACTGGGAGAAAACCCATGCGGTCATGGGTAGAATGTACAAATTCCGTACAGACAGCACCTGTGGTTAGGGTCGAACCTGGGTCCTTCACACTGTGTGGCAGAACTGTACCGTTGCAACACTGGTGCGTATATAGGTGGATGTATGTGGAAGCGGAGGGGATAAATAGGTGCGAGTCCAGGTGGAGCACAGTGGAGGGGTGGGGGGGTTGTTGTTATGTAAAATTAGAAATATCAATGTTCATACCATCAGGTTGTAAGCTATCCAAGCAGAATGTGTGGTGCAGTCAGTCCAGTTTGCGTGTAACCTCACTCTGGCAATGGTGGAGGCCCAGGACAGAAAGGTCAGTGCGGGAATGGGAAGAATAGTTAAAGTAATTTATCATCCAGGAGTTCCAGTAGGCCTTGGCAGACCTAGCGGGTATTTGGTGAAACGGTTGCTGAGGCTAACCTTTGTCTCGCCGATGTACAGGAGGCCACTTCGAGAACACTAGATGCAGTAGTTGAGTTTGGAGGACGTGCACGTGAACATCTGTCTCACCTGTGACATCTCCTGCGGTGATGCATCTCCCGCGGTTGCCAGGAAAGTACCTGGGGAGAGGTTGGTTTCCGTAGGAAGGGATGAGTGAACCAAGTCGTTGCAGAGGGAGTAGTCTTTGCAGAAGGTGCAAACAGGTGGGGATGGATCAATGGTTTCTTTATTGTCAAGATTACCAGGTACAGTGAATACATTTTTTGCATACAGATCAGCAAGACTATCCCTGTACATAAACACAATTGTACAGTATGAACAGAGCAGCCCACCGAGTCCATATGCAAGAGGCGTCATTTTAGTGTCCGAGCTGCAGCTGGCCACGAAGGCTCGTTGCATCTGTCCATTCCGGTCGCCCCGCAAACCGTCGTCACTCTCCACGCTAGACTCTCTTCAGCCCTTGTCCCCGGAAAGTCAGCGGAAAGATAACTTCTGAAGACTGGTCTCGACCTGAAACGTCATTCCTTCTCTCTAGAGCTGCTTGCTGTCCCACTGAGTTACTTCAGCATTTATGTCTATCTTCGGTTTAAACCAGCTTCTGCAGTTCCTTCCTATGCATTATTTACGGTGTACAGAGTGAATAACGTTTAGTGCAAGATAAAGCACGTAAAGTCCGATCAAAGATCGTCCAAGGGTCTCCAAATCATGCCGAACTTCCTAAGTCATATGATCCATATCCTTCCATTATTTTGCTTAAGTATCAATTTCTAAGACATGGATATGCAGGAAAGGATATGGATCAGGTGCGGACAGAGGAGGTCAGTTTATCTAGGCATTACGTTAAGCACAGACATTGTGGGCCAAAGGGCCTGTTCTTGTGGTGTGCTGTCTTTGTACTATATTCTAAAGTCATGGCGAAACACTTATGCTGCTAATCTTCACCTTCAATCTACACTCCTGCACTACTGACAATTATTTTGTGAAAAGGGATTTTGTAGTTTTAGGCATGCCACATCATAGGGTTTTCCAAAGTTCACTTGGGTATCACTTCCTGAAAAAATATTAATTGACAGGGTCAGACAGGGCCTTCCCCATTCTGAATTTGTGTTGACTGCTGTTTCCCGGCTTTGCAAATGTACAGAAAATCGTTATTTATTTTGCAGATTGTAGTAAAGGTTGCTCAGAATATATTCTTTTTTTTAAAGAAACATTTGTTAAGGCCTGGATAGAGTGGATGAGGAGAGGGTGTGTCCACTAGTGGAAGAGTGCTGGACCAGATGCCTCGGGCTCAGAATAAACGGGACGTACCTTTAGGAAGGAGATGTGGAGCAGTTTCTTTAGTCCCAGGATGGTGAAACCGTGGAATTCTTTGCCCCAGACGGCTGTGGAGGCCAAGCCAGTGGATATTTTTAAGGAAGAGATAGATAGATTCTTGATTAGTACGGGTATCAGGGGTTATGGGGAGAAGGCAGGAGAATGGGGTTGAGAGGGAAAGTTAGATCAGCCATGATTGAATGACAGAGTTACAGTCTGCCAAACCACATTTGATTCATGTATTCCCTCTTTGTTTTCTGTTTATTAACCAACTCTATAGCCATGACAGTATTACGCCATCCCACACCCAACACCATGTGCTACAACCTTTTCCAAAAATATTTGTATAAGTTTTAGGAGCTTTTGGCCCATCAAGTCTACTCCACCATTCAATCACGGCTGATCTATCTTTCCCTCTCAACACCATTCTCCAGCCTTCTCCCATAACCCCTGACACCCGTACTAATGAAGAATTTGTCTATCTCTGCCTTAAAGATATCAATTGACTTTGCCTCCATAGCTTTCTGTGGCAATGAATTCCACAGATTCACCACCCTCTGACTATAGAAATCCCTCCTCATCTCCGTTCTGAAGGTACAACCATTTATTCTGAGGTTGTACCCTCTGGTCCTAGACTCCCCCATCAGTGGAAATATCCTCTCCAGTCTGAAGATTGTTCTCAACTCGAAGCGTCACCCATTCCTTCTATCCAGAGATGCTGCCTGTCTCGCTGAGTTACTCCAGCGTTTTGTGTCTCTTTCCACTTTCACTCAATCCAGGCCTTTCATTATTCGAAATATATAGCCCATTTTAGCTGGGAATTTCTGGCACCCCAATATCTGTTGATTTTGTTAAATTCCTTCTCTGTTTCCTTCCTGTAGGCTGCTTGAGTTTGCACCACAGTACTACCTTAGCAACCTACCAGCCAGCGAGAGCCGTGACCTGCTCATGCAACTGAGGGAGAAGGAGAGCGGGGCTGAAACCCAGCCTGACGAGGAGACGGAGGAAACTCTGAGGGAGGAAGAAAACTTGGAAGTGGGCGAAAATGAGGAGCTCTGCCTGCTTCAGTGAATGGAAAGAGAGAGGCCGTCGCACCGCAAAGAGAGCAAAGGCACCGGTCCACTAATGACAACTGGCCCTCCAACTTGACCCGTACATGACCCGGGAACCAAATCCAGCATAGGAAATACTCTGACACTATCTCGCCATCTCTTATTGGCAGAATCGACAGGAGGTTTCTTTTTTTTATCTCTGCTCTCCCAGGTCGTGATCTTCATAACATGGGTGACAATGTCAGTAACGCTCCTGGAGGGAGTGAGAAGAAGACTGGAAGGAAACGTCTGGGGAAAGTGTTGGGGAGCAAGTAACTAATTTCCCCCAAAGAACAGACAGTTCCACTTTCAATGCTGTGGGCCACTTTCAATGCTGTGTGATTCTGAGATTCTAGTCAAAACATAGTTTGGTTCAGTAAACAGTGAGTCACTTTCAGATGAAATGATTCCCCTGACCTATCTTTTTATCTGCCTATTCTTCTTTGAGCTAGCAACTTGTGGTTGGGTCTACTTATCTTTCGGCCATTCGACCCATCAAATCTACTCAGCCATTCAATCATGGCTGTTCTATCTCTCCCACCTAACCCCATTCTCCTGCCTTCTCCCTATAACCCCTTACTGCAGTGTACTTCTATACTTACTGCAGAGTGCATTATAAAGGTCCCATGTTAGATGAGCTTTGGGACCACTTTCACCCATTTGCGTTAATGGCCTGTAACATGGAATTACCCTTTTTGTTAATGTGATGGTGTCAACTCTGCTTTGGAAACAGTGAAATTTAGTTTAATTTAGAGATGCTGCGTGGAAACAGGTCCTTCAGCACAACGTGTCCACGCCAACCAACAATCACCCATACATTAGGTCGCTCCTACACAATTTACGGAAGCCAATTAACCTACTGCACATCTTTGGAATGTGGGAGGAAACCGTTGCACCCGGTCTCAATCCGAAACATCACCCATTCCTTCTCTCCAGAAATGCTGCCTGACCCACTGAATAACTCCAGCATCTTGTGTCTTATCACCCAGAGAAAACCCACGGTCACAAGGAGAACATACAAACTCCGTACAGACAGTATCCATAGTCAGCGATGGAACCCGGGTCTCTGGCGCTGTACGGCAGCAACTCTACCGCTGCACATTTGTGCCGAATTGCCATATGGATACGTGCAGGTATTGTTCTTCTGGGCTTGGCACGAAAGCAAGTAATTCGATATTTAATTTTGTTTTAATTCTGCCTCGGGCAGTGAAGAAAATATCCCAATTTCCCAAAACTGGCATTTCTCACTTAGGACACAAAACTTAATACTTTTAAAAGCAAAGTCCGAGGCCCAAGATTTTAACAAGAAAAGCGTATCGCAGCATAAATTCTCTTGAAAGATAATTAAATCGTCGCTTAAAAGGTACTGTTTAAGTAAATGAATGTGAACAATGAATCGATAAGATGCCTAATGAAGACGAAGATTGTGGCACCAAATGGCCTCTTTCTCTGGTGTAACACTTCAGGGTTCCATGGCCATCGTACTCGTTACCGCTTCCGGATATGTACATAGTACACCTCGCCACAAAACCTCACCTCTACCCTGGAGAAAATTCTATACGCGCATGTGTGTCTTTGTCCTTATGTGCTTGTTTGATCTGTGCTCATGGACGTATTTGTAAATCCAAATCAAAAAATATGTTGTCCCTTGCAGTTTGCACAAGAGACACTTGTAACGTGGACGGAAGTAGCGTAGCAATACAAGGGTCGAATGCACTACTTGACTTTTTAAGAGGTTGGACACTAAATTGATTGTATAGTTACTGGGAATTGTATGAAACAACTAGATTTGCAACTTTCTCCTTTACTCCATGTAGATAGCTCGGTGGTTACCCCAGTTTTTAAGTCGGCTTCCGTTAGGAAGAGCAAGAATGCTGAATCGGTCAATAGATCAGTTTAGCTTATTGTCACGTGTCCCAAGGTACAGTGAAAAGTTTGACAGATTTCTGTCCACCATGCAGCACACTGGAGGACCTCCATATCCACCACCATCATAGTGCTGAGTGATGCTCTATCTAGAGCTTTTCAATGTATTGCATCCAGATCCAGAGATCTCCAGATACAAAGTGCTGGAGTAACTCAGCAGGTCAGGTAGCATCGCTGGAGAACATGGATAGGTGACGTTTAGGGTCAAGATGCTGCTGAAGAAGCCTGAAGGAGGATCTCGACAAACGTCATTGATACGTGTTCTCCAGCGACGCTGCTTCATCAGCTGAGTCACTCCAGCACTTTGTGTATTAACCAGCATCTGCAGTTCTTTGTTTCTACACATGGCACAATGGATTGTTTATTTGGAAGCATCTCCATCTTCTGTAAATGATCTCAGGTACAACCCAGTTTGATGCCCAGTGGATTGGTTTATAGCAGCTGAGGTGTTTAAGCCGATAGTCGTCATTGTTTGAGAGAACAGTAGTCGCTGCCATTCTAGTCCCTCTCTCTGCGTCCGCTCTGTACGGTTTACTTGGGAGAAATGGCCAGGGGGTGTGGGTTTTCATTCCGAGGATGAGATCAATTTCAGAGCATCTTTCCACACATTTTTTAGATAGTCATACAGCATGGAAACAGGCCCTTCATGCCAACTTGCCCACACAGACCAACATGTTCCTCTGCATCAGTCCCACCAGCCTGCATTTGGCCCATATCCCTCTAAAGCTGTACAATCCATTCACTTGTCTAACTGTTTCTTAAAAGCTGCCTCAACTACCTGTTCGTTCCATACGCACCACCCTTTGTGTGAAAAAGTTACCCCCCAGGTTACTATTAAATCTTTCTCCCCTGACTAACCCATGTCCTCTAATTCTCGATTCCCCTACTCTGGGCAGCAGACTCTATGCGATCTATCCGATCTCGTCCTCTCATGACTTTGTTCGATTTTGCTTTGCATGATTGATCAGCAGAGTTTTTGCTTTTAATATGCTGCAGCGGAGTATTGAAGTGTCCTATTTAATAAAAACAAAAATTCCTGCCTTCATCCTTCATTGAAACTTTAAAACTAGGGAATTCTGGAATTGTAGGTGGAAGCAGATCACGTTTTTGTATTTAGCTCCTGTAGTTTTTTGTCAGGTGAGCGGAGGTACAATGCAAAGCTTTTGTTTGTATGTACAAGTGTCCAGAGAATAGTATCAAGGCACAAGGCGCAGGTTTTGACCTTATGGCAAAGTGACCAGCTGTGCTTGCCCTGGGAAATAAATTCCTGGTGTTGTTGCCAAGGCTCGATTCTGTACTTTGTATTATGCTAATTACTCTCTGTCTCTTTATGGCCCAGTTGCTGAAGATTAAGGAGGGAAAATATCATCTGGAGTTCTCATTCTTCATCACTCTGCACCAATGGGGAAAGTTAATGTTAAAAAGGATAAGATTGGATTGGATCAACTTAAATTGTTTTCTGTAGAATGCCAGAGGTTCACAAATTCATGTTAGAATTAGGCCATTTGGCCCCTTCAAGTATACTCCACCATTCAATCTTGGCTGATGTATTTTTCCCGCTCAACCCCATTCTCTTGCCTTCTCCTCGTAACCCCTGACACCCGTACTAATCAAGATTCTGTCAATATCCGCCTTCAAAATATCCTTTATTGACGGCCTCCACAGGCTTCTGTGGCAATGAATTCCACAGATTCACCACCATCTGACTAAAAAAATTAATCCTCATCTTTCTAACAGTACTTCCTTTTATTCTGAGATTATGGCCTCTGGTCCCAGACTCTCCCACTAGTGGAAACATCTGCTCCACATCTTCTCTATCCAGGCCTTTCACTTCAGTAAGTTTCAATATTTCAGGTTGGGAGATCAGATAGTAGTATATAAAACAATGAGAGCCATAGCTAGGGTAAACGGCAAGATCCTTTTTCCCAAGACTAGACTAGAGGATATAGCTTTAAGATGAGATGAGCTAAAGGTGATGATGTGGCATTGTTACAGAGGGTGGTGGGTGCCTGAAATAGATGCTATGGATAGTGGTGGAGGCAGATAACAATAGTGGGGTGTAAGAGGCTTGCATGGAATGGAGGGATATGGATCCTGTTCAGGAGAAGAGATTAGTTTATCTTCCCGTTATATTCAGCACTGAAATTGCGGGCCGGAGGCCCTGTTCCAATGCGGTACTTTTCTGTGTACTATGTTCTAACTAGTGCACTGATGGCCGCTGTTTGAGCTGATTGGGTTGTACGTTGGCAAGACGTGTGGAAGTTGAACCCAACGTAGGCATCAGTCACAAGAAGAAATATAAAATTACCTTTGCAAAGTCACATCTTTTGATCACGATGAGAGCCACAAATGTGAATAATTGTAAATTATTTCCATTATGATTTTGATAAAAGTCAATGTGTAGAGCTAATGTATCTGAACTACATATGCTGAACTACATATGCATGGGACATAGGTCCACCACAAGTAAAATCCATATTTTAATTTTGACCCAGTAAGACGGCATAGGATTTTATTCACCTTTTGTGTCTGAACACTAATATTTCAACTTGGGGGTGGGGGAAAAAGTAAGTGCTCAATTAATCTGACCCGAAACGTCACCTAACCATGTTCTCCAGGGATGCTGCCTGAACCGCTGAGTTACCCCAGCACTTTGTGTCTTTTTAGTCCACCAGCATTTGCAATTCCTTGTTTCTACTCAATTAATCTGCAGGCCAGTTTATTGTTGACATCTGAAGAAGGGTCTCAACCCGACATCCATATTTTCCAGAAATACTGGACCTAAAGTGCTGGGTTAACTCAGCGGGTCAAGCAGCATCTCTGGAGAACAGAGATAGGTGCCATTTTGGGTCGGAACCCTTCTCTTTTCCACAGATGCTGCCTAACACACTGATTTACTCCAGCATTTTGTGCCTTTTTATAAATCAGCATCTGCCGTTCCTTGTTTCTCCTTATCTCTTGTTGTTCTGCTGCTGGTGAGCAGAACAACAAGAGATTGTGTAAACCTAACAAGTTCACAATTTTTATTCTATTGGGATACATCACAGCATGGTTTGGGAACTGTTCCATCCAAGACCGCGAGAAATTGCAGCTAATTGTGGACGCAGCCCAGACCATCTCACAAACCAACCACCTTTCCATTGAATCCATTTATACCTCACACTGACTCGGCAAGGCCATCCGCACAAGCATGGACGTGGCATACCCCGGCCACTCCCTCTTCCCCCCTCTCCCGTCAGGCATGAAGTACACAAGTGTGCAAACGCACACCTCCAGATTCAGGGACAGTTTCTTCCCAGCTGTTATCAGGCAACTGAACCATCCTTTCAACAACCAGAGAGCGGTCCTGAGCAATCAGCTATCTCATTGGAGACCCACACACTATCTCTATTCAGACTTTACTGGACTTTACCTTGCAGATTACGTTATTCCCTTTATTCTGTATTACATTGTGGATGGCTTGATTGTAATCATGGATCACCCGTTTACACTAGTTCCAGGTAATCCAACATGGATAAGTGATGTTTCATGTTCGGACCCTTCATCAGGCTGAATGTAGTTGTGGGGGTTTAAAGCTGGAAGAGAGTAGGGTTCTGGACAAAGCTAGGCAAGTGATTGGTGGACACAAAGTGCTGGGGTGGGGGCGGAGGTGGGGGTTGGCAGATGAGTGGACTAAGGCCAGAGATGAAAATGAGACAAAGGGTTGTGAGAAAAGAACAGTAGAGGCTTGAAGTATGATATTGTACATCTGTTGTTGCCAACTCAAATCAGGGTTTAAATGGTGATTAAATGAGTTACTATTAAGTGATTTAGATAATTGAAAATCTAAGCATATGTTTCAAAACTGGGTTTTATTTTAATTTTAAGGCAGAACATGCTGCTCTATCCTTGGCTAGGGAACCTTGTTCCTCTAGAAATCAAATTGGTGTATTTGTCTTTCTCAAGAATGATTATTTATTCCAGATAATTCTATATAACTTTGTAACCGCGGTGAAAATAGTAAATAGACAATAGGTGCTGGAATAGGCCATTCGGCCCTTCAAGCCAGCACCACCATTCGATCATGGCTGATCATCCACATTCAGTACCCCGTTACTGCCTTCTCACCATATCCCCTCAATCCGCAATTTTTAAGAGCTCTATTTATAGACAAATAGACACATTTGTATTATGCTTGACAAGCTGCACTATGTTTCCCATACTGTGAATCATTCTCTCGCATTCGGAGGTGCATTAAAAGCATGTGGATCATTTTCTAGGTTCTCAAATCTTCCCGTGGTTTTGGAGTTCATGCCATGGGATGGAAGAACATTAATGTTTTCAATGAACATTTATTAAGGTCACATTGTGCAACAACAAAGTCATAAGTTCATTGCCGTGGGTTTGTTTTGGGCGATTAAGAGTAGTGAGCAAGGAAGGAGTGTTTAATTTGCAAATGGTGGCTTTGCTTTGGACAGTAATGTCCATACATTGAAAGTTTTACGTTTATTTGCTGTATGTGCCAACTGCACAGCTGGTATATTCTACAGTGCTACTATTGAGTCTGTAGCTAACTGAGAATTTAGGTGTTGCTGCTATATTTAATTTGGTTCATACTTTTTCTCCCTCTCGCCATTTCTAGAATACAGGTCTTACAAGCACATGGAACTCCGATTGCAAAGTTATTGTACTTTTATGAATGTGATACAGACGATATTTAAAATTAATCAACAAATTTTAGTGGTGATGGTAATGTGAATTTTAACGATTACAAAATGAAACAAAAACCATTTTTGCTTTACTGTTTTTCTTTTAACAGAATGCACATTACATTGAAAAGATCTTGTGCCTGCAACTAACATCTTAGAACATAGAACAGTACACAGCAGAGTACAGGAACTGCACTGTAGTAGTGGTTTTTAAGAGATTGTTGGATAGGCACATGGATATGCAGGGATTGGAGTTGATGTAGGTTATTTGCAGGCAGGTAAATGTTGGTCTTGGCAGCATGTTTGGCACAAAGATTGAGTTAGAGCGTTGGAGTTTAGTTAATTGTCACGTGTACCGAGGTACAGTGAAAAGCTTTTGTTGCGTGCTAACCAGTCAGTGGAAAGACAATTCAATAGACAATAGGTGCAGGAGTAGGCCATTTGGCCCTTCGAGCCAGCACCGCCATTCAATGTGATCATGGCTGATCATCCCCAATCGGTACCCTGTTCCTGCCTTCTCCTCATATCCCCTGACTCCACTATTTTTAAGAGCCCTCTCTAGCTCTCTCTTGAAAGCATCCAGAGAATCTGCCTCCACTGCCAGAGAATTCCACAGACTCACCACTCTCTGTGAGAAAAAATGGTTCCTCGTCTCCGTTCCAAATGGCTTACTGCTTATTCTTAAACTGTGGCCCCTGGTTCTGGACTCCCCCAACATCGGGAACATGTTTCCTGCCTCTAGCGTGTCCAAGCCCTTAACAATCTTATATGTTTCAATGAGAATCCCCTCTCATCCTTCTAAACTCCAGAGTGTACAAGCCCAGCTGCTCCATTCTCTCAGCATATGACAGTCCCGCCATCCCGGGAATTAACCCTGTAAACCTATGCTGCACTCCCTCAATAGCAATAATTCATGATTACAATCGAGCCACCAACAGCTTACAGATACATGTAAAGGGAATAACGTTTAGTGCAAGATAAAGTTCAGTGAATTCCGATCAAAAGTAGTCCAAGGATCAACAATGAGGTAGATAGTAGCTCAGGACTGCTCTCTAGTTATTGGTAGGACGGTTCAAAAGGTCGCAATTAAGGGGCAAAAAGACCTGTTCCTGTGCTGCACTGCTTACGTTCCATGAACAGTCACTACTGCCCACACGCTGGGGTCTTCCATTCCGTGCCCTCTAGGCCGGTTGCGGGACGCACCCCAGAGGCACGAAGGCTGAAGGTGCCCGGGTGAGGAGAGGGCCGAAAGTTCGTTGGACGATCCGGATGGTGGATGGTGGCGACGGATGCAACCTATTTTCTATGTTTCTATGAAATAGCTTCTTGGAAGTCACTTGGGGTTAACGGCATTCAGAAGCTGTGAGAAACACACTTACGAATGGAATTTGTGGTTAATTCTCAGTTTATGTTTATGTTTGTCGCGTGCAGTGAAAAACTTGATTTTACATGCTATCCAAACAAATCAGATAATACTGTACACAGATACAATCACTTCAAACTCAAATACAATAGATAGAGCAATGGGAAAGTACAGAGTGCAGAATATAGTTCTCGGCATTGTAGCGCATCAGTTCCTTAGACAAAATCCAATGGCCATACCTATTGTGCTGCCAGAAGCCCATTCTTCCGTTTGAGGACAGATGGACACGAAATACTGGTAGCTCAGCGGGTCAGGCAGCATTTCTGGTGAAAAGGAATAGGTGATGTTTCTGGTCGGAATCCTTCATCAGACGATAACCCACTCTTGACTAGATGTCCACAATGAGTTAGAGGTGATTCTAATGGTGCTCTAGGTTATGGAAGGACTACTCAAAAGCCTAGTAACGGAGTAAAGAAGTTGTTCCTGAGTCTGGTAACTTTCAAGCTTCTGTATTTCCTGGATGGGAGTGGGAAGACGAAGAAATGACGATGTTGGCTGCTTTTTCGAGGAAACATGGAGTTAATGATGGGGGTTGATCCTCTGTGATGGATTGGACTACATTTAAAACTCCCGGGCAGAGCTGTTCCCACATCAAGCTGTGATGCATCTGTAGAAGTCACCAAACACATTCAAAATTTCCTCAGCCTCTTATAATATTATTCTGGTCAAGAAGGCATGATTTTAGCTGGCCAACAGCTTGGACCATCTGGACTTAACACAACGCCTACATTTTGGACCAGGCTAGACTTTAGAGATACAGCGCTGAAACAGGCCCATTGAGTCCGCACAGACCAGCGATCACCCTTTACACTAGCACCATCCCCCACACTAGGGACAATTTATAATTTTACCGAAGCCAATTAACCTATAAACCTGTACGTCTTTGGAGTGTGGGAGGAATCCGTGAGATCCCAGAGAAACTTCAAATAGGTCACGGGGAGAACGTACGAACTCTGTACAGACAGCTCCAATAGTCAGGATAGAAGCCGGGTCGCAAGAACTTTAAGGCAACAACTCTACCGCTGAGCCACTGTGCCGTGAGGTTGGACAATAATCCAGAGCCCTGGACTGGAAACAAAGACAACTTCACTTCCCACCAAAATGGCTGGGGTAATTAAATTAACTGTATAATTAACTGTATCATCTGAAATATAAATTGCAATTTAAACCATAACAGGACCATAAGACATTGGAGCAGAATTAGGCCATTTTGGACGTTTAAGTCTAATTTGCCATCCTCATGTCTGCTCTATTTTCCCTCACAACCCCATTCTTCTGCCTTCTCCCCGTAACCATTGACACCCGTGCTGTTCAAGACCCTATCAATCTCCATTTTAAAGATACCCAAAGACCTGACCTCTACGGCCGTCTGTGGCAATGAATTCCACATATTCACCACTCACTGGCTGATGAAATTCATACTCATCTCTATTCTAAACGTGTGTTATTTTATAGTGACAATTTTTAATTTAGTTTAATTTACAGACACAGTGTGGTAATAGGCCCTTTGGCCCATTGAGTTCATGCCGACCAGTGATCACCTGGATACTACTTCTATCCTACACCCTAGGGACGATATACAGAAGCCTATTAACCTACAAACCGGCATGTCTTTGAACATGCAAACTCAGTACAGACAGCAACACTTGGTCAGGATTAGAATATATAGAAACATAGAAAATAGGTGCAGTAGTAGGGCCTTTCAGCTCTTCGAGCCAGCACCGCCATTCAATATGATCGTGCCTGATCATCCAAAATCAGTACCCAGTTCCTGATTTTTTCCCCAAATCCCTTGATTCCATTAGCTCTAAGAGCTAAATCTAACTGTCTTAAAAACATCCAGTGAATTGACCTCCACTGCCTTCTGTGGCAGAGAATGCCACATATTCAGAACTCTGGGTGAAAAAGATTATTCTCATCTCAGTCCTAAATGGCCCACCCCTTATTCTTAAACTGTGACCCCTGGTTCTGGACTCCACCAACATTGGGAACATTTTTCCTGCATCTAGCCTGTCCAATCCCTTAAGAATGTTATACTGTATGTTTCTATAAGATTCCCTTTCATTCTTCTAAATTCCAGTGAATACAAGCCCAGTCCACCCATTCTTTCATCATATGTCAGTCCCGCCATCCCGGAAATTTACCAGGTGAACCTATGCTGCGCTCCCTCAATAGCAAGAATGTTCTTCTTCAAATTAGGAGACCAAAACTGCACACAATACTTCAATACTTCACCAGAGCCCTGTGCAACTGCAGTAGGACCTCCTTGCTCCTATACACAAATCCTCTCACTATGAATCAAATCCTCTCGCGATGAACCCGGGCCTCTGGCATGGAAGGGAGCAACTCTACCGCTGTGCCACTGAACTATTGGATTGTTAAGAACACTATGGTTCAGGCCGATCTTCAGGTGAGGAGGTGTGGCATTATTGAGGCAGTCAGGCCATTAGGTCACATCATGAAACCCACAGCAATTTGACTAACTCTCAACGTCCCTCTGAAATAGCTAGCCTCAGTGGTAGCTGCAAATGGGCATTGCTATCAACACCCCCAACCCATGAAAGGATTTTAAAGTAAGCTTTAGTTTGATAATTAGAGTAATTGAATGATGCAGTGTAGAAACAGGTCCTTCGGCTGAACTTGCCCAAACCGGCCAACACGTCCCAGCTGCACTAGTCCAACCTGTGCTTGGTCCATATCCTTCCAAACTTGTCCTATCCATGTACCTGTCTAACTGTTTCTTAAAAGTTGGGATAGTCGCAGCCGTAACCACCTCCTCTGGCAGCTTGTTCCGTACACCCACCACCCTTTGTGTGAAAAAGATACCCTTCAGATTCCTATTAAATCTTTTCCCCTTCACCTTGAACCTATTTCCTCTGGTCTTCGATTCCCCTACTCTGGGCAAGACATTTTGAGATATCTTTATATATTAGTCATAGAGAGCCAAACAGCATGGAAATAGGCCATTTGGCCCAACTTGCCCACACCAACCAACATGTCCCATTTACACTAGTCCCACCGACCTGTGTGTGGCCTATATTCCGTGAGTTATAGATATAGTCATACAACGTTGAAACAGGCCCATCGGCCCACCTTGCCCATGCCAACAAACATGCCCCATCTACACTTGTCACACCTGCCTGTGCTGGGCCCATATCCGTTTAAACATTTCTCATACATGTAGCGGTCCAAATGTTTTTTAAATGTTGTGATAGTACCTACCTCAACTACCTCCTCCAGCAGATCGTTCCACACACTCACCACTCTTGTGTAAATACAGGGGCTATCGCAATGTTTAAGAAGCATTTGGACAAGTATATGGGTTTAGAGGATAGGACCAAAAGCAAGCTGGTGAGACGAGTGTAGGTGAGGCAAAAAAATTGTGTGAGAAAGTTCCCATTGCAACTGACCCCCCCCCCCCCATTCACCTTAAACCTATGTCCTCTGGTTCTTGAATCCCCTACTCTTGGTCAAAGATGCGGTGCATTCACCCTATCTATTCCCCTCATGATCTTATACACCTCTGTAAGATCATCCCTCAGCACCCTGCACTCCAAAGAATAGAGTCTGCTTAAACTCTCCCTGTAGCTCAGGACCTCAAGCCTCCTGGCAACATCCTCGTTAATCTTCTCTGCGCTCTTTCCAGCTCAAAATATTGCTTTTGTTTTCTCCATGTCTTTTGCCTCTTTTGACATTAGATGGAACTAGTGCGAGGTGGTTGGCTTGAGGTAACTTCTGAGAAAGTGGTGGTTGTTGAAAATCCAACCGTAGCTTTATATTTCCTCTTTGGGGTATAAAGATGTTAATTGTAAAATTCGATAGCATTAATCATTTTCGTAATAATTAGGAAGCATTACACCTGTCGAGTTGAGTGTTCTTTGTGAATGTGTACTGTGGGAATACCACTGGGGAATATTATGGCCCAGGGGATTATCTGTGGATTTCACAGATGTTTACTGATGGCCTCACTATGGGACCTTTAGAAGACATTCTAGGAATCTCCTCCAACATGAAAAAAAAAAGTCCAAAGAAGTGTCCCGAACGGAAACTTCACCCATTCTACCTCTCCAGCGATGCTGCCTGTCCTGCTGAGTTACTCCAGCGTTTTGTGTCTTATCTTCCGTGTAAACCAACATCTGCAGTTCCTTCCTACACATGGGGAAAAAAAGGTACAACTAAACACTGGCCAGGACCAGGGGGCCACAGTTTAAGACTAAGGAGTAAGCCATTTAGAACGGAGACGAGGAAACACTTTTTCTCACAGAGAGTGGTGAGTCTGTGGAATTCTCTGCCTCCAAGGGCGGTGGAGGCAGGTTCTCTGGATGCTTTCAAGAGAGAGCTAGATAGGACTCTTAAAAATAGTGGAGTCAAGGGATATGGGGAGAAGGCAGGAACGGGGTACTGATTGGGGATGATCAGCCATGATCACATTGAATGGCAGTGCTGGCTTGAAGGGCCGAATGGCCTACTCCTGCATCTATTGTCTATTGTCTATTGCAATATAGTGGCTGTTGCAATATTTTCAAAGTGGTCATTGCAACCATTAAGGGGAAATATTGATAGGTATATTTTGAATCATAGTGTGGAATCAGGCCCTTCGGCCAAAATTACTTACACCGATCAACATGTCCCATCTACACTAAGTCCCACCTGCCTGCGATTTGCCCATATTCCTCCAAACCTGTCCTATCTATGTACCTGTCTAATTGCTTCTTAAAGGTTGTGATAGTTCATATCTCAATTACCTCCTCTGGCAGCTCTCTCCATACACCCACCACCATTTCAGTCAAAACATTATCCCTCAGATTCCCATAAAATCTTTCACTATTCACCTTAAACCTATGCCCTCTGGTTCTCGATTCCCCTACTTTGGGCAAGAGACTTTGTGCGTCTACCCGATCTATGATTTTATGCACCTCTAAGAGATCATCCTCATCCTCCTGCTCTCTAGGGAATAGAGTCCCAGCCAGCTCAACCTCTCCCTATAGCTCAGTCCCTCGAGTCCCTGGCAACACCATGTAACAGCATGGCAGGTGACCTTTGAAAACCAGACGTCCAAGTCTAGGCATTAAAACCAGGTGTACAGACACAAAAAGCTGGAGTAACTCAGCGGGTCAGGCAGCATCTCGGGAGGAAAGTAATAGGTGACGTTTCGGGTCGAGACCCTTCCAGCTTTTTGTGTCTGTCTTTGGCTTAAACCTGCATTTGCAGTTCCTCCCTACACAAAAGGTATGTTTACATTTGTGGAGGTGCAAGGAATGTTTCTTCCCAGCAGTTATCAGGCAACTGAACCATCCTACCGCAACCAGAGAGCGGTCCTAAACTACTATTGGACTTAGATCGGACTTTCCTGGCTTTACCTTGCACTAGATGGTATTCCCTTATCATGTATCTGTACACTGGGAATGGCTCGATTGTGTTTATGTATTTTCTTGCCACTGGCTGCTTACCATACAACAAAAGCTTTTCACTGTACCTCGGTACACGTGACAATGAACTAAACTGGAGCTGAATGAGGAGTGTTGACGGCTGATAAGCATTTCATGGCACTGGGCCTGTACTCGCTGAAGGATGAGGGGGATCTCATTGAAACTTACAGAATAGTGAAAGGCCTAGAGTGAGTGGATGAGAAGAGGATGTTTTCAGTAGTGGGAGAGTCTAGGACCAGAGGGCACAGCTTCAGAATGAAAGGACGTCCCTTTAGAATGGAGCTGAGGAGGAATTTCTTTAGTCAGAGGGTGGTGAATCTGTGGAATTCATTGCCACAGAAGGGTATGGTTACTAAGTCATTCGGTATATTTAAAGCAGAGATTGACAGATACTAAATCAGTTGAGGAGAAGGCAGGAGAATGGGATTGAGAGAGAAAGATGGATCGTCCATGATTGAATGGCGGAGTAAACTTGATGGGCTGAATGGCCTAATTCTGCTCCTATGACTTTTGGACATGACCTTATGAAGTCCAGATGCTGATTTGCAAAAATATCCCCACAAAGTGTTGGAGTAGTTCAGCAGGTCAGGTTTTTCACTGCACCTATAAACTGACAATAAACTGACAATTTCACGTGACAATAAACTGAACTCGGGTCAGGCAGCTTCTCTGGAGGATGTGGATAAGGAATGTTTCTGATCTATGACTTTGGTCAGAATAGTTTTGTTTATGTGGTCTGCTGTGCTCCAGAGCTTCAGTTACTGAATTCACTGCGATTCTCTCCCTTGCTCCTCGGTCTGAAGAAAGGTCCTGACACGAAACATCTTCTGTCCATCTCCCTGCCTGCTAGCCTTGCCATATGCATGTCAGGTGAATAAGTTAAGCCTGAATGCAGTAATTGGAAAGGGAAAGTGAAAATGAAGATAGAAACAGCAAAAAAGGAATGTGAGAATAAAGATTAGCAAGAATGGGCGGTACAGAGGCTCAGTGGCAGAGTCACTGCCTCACAGTGCCAGAGACCCGGGTTTGATCCTCGCCATTTGTGCAGTTTGTACGTTCTCCCTGTGACTGAGTGGGTTTCATCCGGGTGCTCCGGTTTCCTTCCATATTCCAAAGATGTGTAGGCCTGTGGGTTAATTGGCCTCCTGGTGTGTAGGATGTGAAACTGGGACAACATTGCACCAGTGTGAACGGGTGATTGTTGGTCAGCACAGCCCTGGTGGACCAAAGGGCCTATTTCCATGCTGTATCACTCAACTCAACTCAAATGTAGTGCATGCATATCTTATCCTTCAGAATTGTGTATGTATTAATCCCCTGCTGCATCAAAGGCTGCTAACATTTGCTGTCTTTGTTGGAGCCATTTCCCTCCTTTCACGATGTTACATTGCATTTCTCCAGCTTGAGTGCAACTTCCATGACTGAGGCTTTTTGAGAGGTTGTGGTCAGGGCTTCAACAACCTGCTGACTCATCGTGTTTTTGGATGGATGCTGTCAGGGCTGATCGCCACATCTGCTTTGAGTTATGCCAGTATTTCTCGCTTATACCGAGGGCATATTGTCATGGAGTGATACAGTGTGGAAACAGGCCCTTTTGTCCAATTTGTCCACACTGGCCAACATGTCCCAGTTAAACTAACCCCACTTGCCTGTGTTTGGCCCATATCCTTCAAAACCTGTCCTATCCATGTACCTGTATAACTGTTTCTTAAACATTGGGATAGTCCCTGCCTCAACTACCTCCTCTGGCAGCTCGTTCCATACACCCAACACCCTTCGTGTGAAAACGTTATCCCTCAGATTCCTGTTAAATCTTTTCCCCTTCACCTTAAACCTATGTCCTCAGGTCCTTGATTCACCTACTCTGAGCAAGAGTGTATGGAATGAGCTACCAGAGGAGGTGGTAGTCGGAGGGACTGTGAGCAAGAGACTCTGTGCATCTACCCGAACTACTCCCCTAAAGTCCACACTAATAACTTCCATCACTTCCTCTTCTCCTATTTCCAGTCAGCGAAATGTGAGACTTAAATACTCATCACCTCTGCCTTTCCTCTATCCTTCTCAGGACTTGATCTTTCTCATGTTCAATTGGCCCTGACCATCATATAACTATTCTGCCAAACATTTTAATTCCCCATCCCAATCCCACACTAACCTTTCTGTCCTGGGCCTCCACCATTTGTCAGAGTAAGGCAAAGAACAGCATTTCCATGGGCAGCTTACAAGCCAGTGATATGAATATTGATTTCTCAAACTTCAAGGAACCCTTACATTCCCTCTCTCGCCATCCTTCCCCCACCCAAGTCATACCAGCTTCAACTGCGTCCTGTTGAGTTTCAAATATGGCATGTAAATCTTTTCCCTTAACCTGAAACCTATGTCCTCTGCTCCTCGATTCACCTTCCTCCAACATTCACAAAGGTAAATGTTCTACTGAGGCGTTCAGATTCCTGGTAGGGAGTACTACAATTTAAACAGTATTTTGCAGAGTGGCGCATCAGTGGAGTTGCTGCCTTATAACGCTTTCGGTGCCAGAGACCCGGGTTCGATCCTGACTACAGCTGCTGTCTGTGCGGAATTTGTATGTTCTCCCCGTGACCCGCGTGAGTTTTCTCCGAGATCTCCGGGTTTCCTCCCACACTCCAAAGACGCACAGGTTTGTGGGTTAATTGGCTTGGTATCAATGTTAAATTGTCTCTAGGATTGTGTTAATGTGCGGGGATCGCTGGTCGGCACGGTCTCGGTGGGCCGAAGGACCTGTTTCGTCGCTGTATCTCTGAAGCCTAAAGTAGTCCTAATGGTCCCCCTTTGTTCTCAGCACCCCCCCCCCCCCCCCCACCCCCCTCATGCCAGATCCCTCTTATTAAGGGGGTATCCCAGATACCTTTTCGTCGTTCACTTTTTAGAAAGTCCAAGGTTTTCCAGATTCTTTCAGGAATGTTTCACCACATGAAAGATATTTTGCAACGAGGTGGAATACTCCTGGGGGAAAGCACTAATTAATCAGATCCCAGTGAAAATGCTTCTCAACAGCACAGATTTAGAGAAATTTACATCTTACACAGAATTGCCAGTATGACTCGAACTATTTCCTTTTTTTCATTGGCTGTCTCTAACCACAACCTTTATTTCAGTTTCTATTGTGACCCCCCTCAAAGCTGACTAACGTATTTCTAGGTATTTCATTCAAGAATAAATGCACAAATAAATGTTAATTTTTGGTTAAAAAATCAGTAATGCCTCCACTTTACTGTAACTACATACCCCGAAAAATCCCATTCACAAACTGCTCATCTGGTCTGCAGCACACCAGGGCACTGTACATACCACTGTAGCTGTGACATACCACCGCCTCTACTTCCTCGGAAGGCGTAGGAAGTTTGGCATGTCCCCTGCAACTCTCACCAACTTCTATGGATGCGCCATAGAAAGCATTTTATCGGGATGTATCATAGCTTGGTTTGGGAACAGCTCCATCCAAGACTGCAAGAAATTGCAGCGAATTGTGGACGCAGCCCAAACCAACCTCCCTTATATTGAAATGCTGGGAGCGACTCAGCAGGACAGGCAATATCTCTGGAGAGAAGGAATGTCTGAAGAACGGTCATTCGAGACCCTTCTTCAGACTGACATTAGGTGCAGGATTAGGTCATTCGGCCCTTCGAGCCAGCACTACCATTCAAGGCGATCATGGCTGATCATCCCCAATCAGTACCCCGTTCCTGCCTTCTCCCCATATCCCTTGACTCCGCTATATTTAAGAACCCTATCTAGCTCTTGAAAGTATCCAGAGAACCAGCCTCCACTGCCCTCCGAGGCAGAGAATTCCACAGACTTACAACTCTCTGTGAAAAAGTGTTTCCTCACTTCTGTTCTAAATGGCTTACCCCTTATTCTTAAACTGTGGTCCCTGGTTCTGGACTCCCCCAACATCGGGAACATGTTTCCTGCCTCTAGCGTGTCCAAACCCTTAACAATCTTATGTTTCAATAAGATCCCCTCTCATCCTTCTAAATTCCAGAGTGTACAAGCCCAGTCACTCCATTTTCTCAGTATATGACAGTCCCGCCATCCCGGGAATTAACCCTGTGAACCTACACTGCACTCCCTCAATAGCAAGAATGTCCTTCCTCAAATTAGGGGACTAAAACTGCACACAATACTGCAGGTGTGGTCTCACTAGGGTCCTGTGCAACTGAATAACCTATTTGCTCCTACACTCAACTCCTTTTGATGTCAGGGGAGTTGGCGGTACAGAAATAAAATGTAGTCGGAGACAGAAAGACTGGTTGGAGAACTGGGAAGGGGGAGGGGATGGAGAGAGAGGGAATGCAAGGGCTACTTGAAGTTAGAGAAGTCAATGTTCATACCACTGGGGTGTAAGCTGCCCAAGCGAAATATGTGGTGCTGTTCCTCCAATTTGTGCTGGGCCTCACTCTGACAATGGAGGAGGCCCAGGACAGAAAGGTCAGTGTGGGAATGGGAGTGAAAGTTAAAGTGTTTAGCAACCAGGAGATCAGGTAGGTTTATGTGGACTGAGCGGAGGTGCTCAGCGAAACAATTAGAAACATAGAAATTAGGTGCAGGAGTAGGCCATTCAGCCCTTCGAGCCTGCACCGCCATTCAATATGATCATGGCTGATCATCCAACTCAGTATCCCGTACCTGCCTTCTCTCCATACCCTCTGATCCCCTTAGCCACAAGGGCCACATCCAACTCACTCTTAAATATAGCCAATGAACTGGCCTCAACTACCCTCTGTGGCAGAGAGTTCCAGAGACTCACCACTCTCTGTGTGAAAAAAGTCTTTCTCATCTCGGTCTTAAAGGATTTCCCCCTTATCCTTAAGCTGTGACCCCTTGTCCTGGACTTCCCCAACATCGGGAACAATCTTCCTGCATCTAGCCTGTCCAACCCCTTAAGAATTTTGTAAGTTTCTATAAGATCCCCTCTCAATCTCCTAAATTCCAGAGAGTATAAACCGAGTCTATCCAGTCTTTCTTCATAAGACAGTCCTGACATGTCTTAAGGGGTTGGACAGGCTAGATGCAGGAAGATTGTTCCCGATGTTGGGGAAGTCCAGGACAAGGGGTCACAGCTTAGGATAAGGGGAAATCCTATGATCGAGTGGTGAGTCTCTGGACGAGGCCAGTTCATTAGCTATCTATCAGGGGTATGAGACCAGCGGAGAATGCTTGACGATCATCCCAGCAGTCTGGTGAACCTTCTCTGCACTCTCAATGCTGAATTTGGAGACACTGTACGCAATCCCAGGTGTGGTCTCGGTCTGCAATGCCTACTTTCACTGTGTACAACCCAGGTTCGCTGACCCCTCCCGGCCGAGCTGCCGCTCTCTCCGAGTACAGGAGTCCACAGCTGAAACAGCGGATACAGTAGAATGAGGTTGGAGGAGGCACACCATCTCTATTGCAGGTGATACTCCCCGATTCCACATCCCACAGACCTCTCCCTGGGCCTCCTCCTCCACAAAATGGCCAGAGTGAGCAACACCCGCAAGCTGGAGACACCTCATATTCCGCTTGGGGAGTCTGCATCCTTTGGGGTTGAATATTCCACATCCGACCTTCGAAGTTTTCTCATCCTTTGGCTTGATTCTGTTAAACCTTGCTGTCTCTCCCCCTTCCCACCTCTCCCTCAGCCCTCGGGCCCTGGCATTCCCTCTATCTCTATGGTTTCTCCCCCTCCCCCGTGTTTCACCCCAGTCGCACCAGCTTCTCATTTTCACACCACAAATGTGGTAAAAGTGAGGTTATCAGCTTACAATGGCTTGTTCCCTTTATCACCGATACTTTTTTGCATATCTTTCACTCATTGTTCCTTATCTCTCCACATTACCGTCTATATCTCTCGTTTCCCTGATCCCTGACCAGCTTGGGGAGTCTGAAGAAGTTAAACTTGGTCTCCCTCGCCCTCGGCCACCCGAAACGTTACGCTTGTTCTATCTCCTTCGCTCCTTAGATGCTGCTGCACCCGCTGAGTTTCTCCAGCTTTTTGTGTACCCCCGCCTTACATTACAGTTTTGGTCTCCTAATTTGAGGAAGGACATCCTTGTGATTGAGGCAGTGCAGCGTAGGTTCACGAGATTGATCCCTGGGGTGGTGGGACTGTCATATGAGGAAAGATTGAAAAGACTAGGCTTGTATTCACTAGAGTTTAGAAGGATGAGGAGACCAAAATTGTGCACAATACGCCAGATGTGGTCTTACCAGAGCCCTATACAACTGCAGAAGAACCTCTTAACTCCTACACTGCAATCCTCTTGTTATGAAGGCCAACATTCCATTAGCTTTCTTCACTGCCTGCTGTACCTGCACGCCAACTTTCAGTGACCGGTGTACAAGGACACCCAGGTCTCGCTGTACCTCCTCCTTGCCCAACCTAACCCCATTGAGATAATAATCTGCCCCCTTGTTTTTGCCGCCAAAGTGGATAACCTCACATTTATCTATATTATACTGCATCTGCCACGCATCTGCCCACTCACTCAACCTGTCCAGGTCTCCCTGCAACCTCCTAACATCCTCTTCACAGTTCACACTGCCACTCAGCTTTGTGGCATCCGCAAACTTGCGAGTGTTGCTCCTAATTCCCTCTTGCAAATCGTTAATATATATGGTAAACAGTTGCGGCCCCAACACCGAGCCTTGCGGCACTCCACTCGCCACTGCCTGCCATTCTGAAAAGGACCCTTTCACTCCAACTCTTTGCTTCCTGTCTGCCAACAAATTTTCTATCCACATCAACAGCCTAGGTTGATTAGTGTCACACAAACCAAGGTGAGTCGAAGGGTCTGTTTCTGCGTTATGTCTCTTAACTCTAAACTTTAGAGGGATATGGGCCAAACTAGTGTGGCTGGGACATTTTGGTCGGTGTGGGCTGTTTGGGCCGAAGGGCTTGTTTCCATGCTGTATCACTCTATGACTCGCTGATTCTAATTTGTTTGTACTCTTTGGGACATATGCAACAAAACACTCTTGGCTCGTGACTAAAGCGCGTGATCTCCCACACTAAATCCTGGGACCATTAGCACAAACATTAGACTCCAGCCTATGCTGGAAACCGCAGCTGAAGCTCGAAAGTGGGGAAATTCTCAGCGGATCAGGAGAGAGAGAGAGAGAGAGAGAGAAAAGGTTGCGGGTAAATGACCTTCAGATGCCCCCGTGAACATGCCATGACGAGGGTGTGGGGCATGGGAGCCAGTGAGGAGAAACTCATCGTTGTGTCGTCTATGTGCATAGGACAAGCTTCCTTTCGCGACTCTCGGTTGAACCGAGAAGCAACCTACTTGGTGGGTTGTTTTAATCAAGTGACTTCCATTGAATATCAGAGCAACATTCCACAAACCCTTCAAGTGCATGACCCGTGTATTTGGAGAAGCTCTTTGGTTTTGGTCTTACTATAAAGCTGATGCGTATTTCCTGTCGAGTGGGGGTTGGTGAGGAGACATCAGCCCTCCCCCTGACGATCTGTGTGGCTGGGAATGACAAGCAACGCAGCTAGCCGAGAGCAATGGTTTATGTTTACAGTTTAGGTTGTTGTCATGAAGGTCATCAGGCTCGAAGGGCCGAATGGCCTACTCCTGCACCTATTTTCTATGTTTCTATGTCATGTACGGTGGAATGACTCTCTACAGTATTATCACGTGTCCAGACGCACGGTGAAATTCTTCTTTTGATTACAGTTCAGTAAAGTTCAGAGGGCGGCACTGTGGCGCAGCGGTAGAAGTTGCTGCCTTAGAGCACCAGAGACCCGGGTTTGATCCCGATTACGGGTGCTGTCTGCACCAAGTTTGTACGTTGTCTCTGGGTGCTCCGGTTTCCTCCCACATTCCAAAGGCACACAGGTATGTAGTGTGTAGTGCGTAGGATAGTGCTGGTGTGCAGGGTGATCACTGATCGCTCGGACAATTCGCTCGGATGCACTCATACTAAGCCAATTAACCCAGCAAACCTATATGTCTTTGGAGTGTGGGAGGAAGCCGGAGCACCTGGAGAAAACCCACACAGTCACAGGGAGAACGTACAAACTCCGTACAGACAGCACCCAAAGTCAGGATCGAACCTGTGAGGCAGCAGCTCTACCCATTGTACCACAATGCCACTCCTAAATGTCACTCCCGGTAGCTCAGGGATGGAAGAGTGGAGAGGAGATGGCCAGTGACTGAACTGACTAATATTTCTTTCTTGGTACATTGCTTGCCTAATCTTGTCTTGAGATATGGTGAGAAATCATATGGCCCCAAGCAGTCAATCCATTTTATTGATGATAAAACCAGAAAGATGAGATTATTGTTTAGAACTCCAGCCTTCTTAAGTTTCTTTGAGCAAAATGAATAAACAATTTTATCTGTGAAGGCACAAGGTAAACTCGAGAGGCTGGATTTGTGTGGAAGTGCTGAGTGACTCAGCGGGTCACGCAGCATCTCTGGAGATCATCGATAGATGCACCTCAGAAAGCATTTTATCGGGATGCATCACAGCTTGTTTTGGGAACAGCTCCATCCAAGACCACAAGAAATTGTTGAGTAATTTTGGGCAACATATCTGAGGAATGATGTGTTGTGTCTGGAGATGGTTCAGAGGAGGTTTACAAGAATGATCCCAGGAATGAGTCAGTGGATGTTTTAAAGGCAGAGTTATATACGTTTTTGATTAGTATAGGTGTCAGAGGTTATGGGGAGAAGGCAGGAGAATGGGGTTAGAAGGATGAGATCAATCAGCCATGATTGAATGGCGGAGAAGACTTGATGGGCTGAATGGCCTAATTCTACTCCTATTCCTTATAACCTTGTGACTTTATATTGCGGCAAATTGTGGACGCAGCCCAGACCATCGCACAAATCAACCTCCCTTCTATTGACTCCCATTTCTACCTCACGCTGCCTCGGCAAGGCCAGCAGCATAATGAAGGACGAATCGCACCCTGGCCACTCCCTCTTCTCCCCTCTCCCATCGGGCAAACGGTATAAATGTGTGAAAACACACACCTCCAGAGTCAGGGACAGTTTCTTCCCAGCTGTTATCAGGCAAATGAACCATCCTACCACAACCAGAGAGCGGTCCTGACCTACTATCTACCTCAGTGATGACCCTCGGACTATCCTGGATCTGACTTTGCTGGCTTTACCTTACACTAAATGTCATTCCCTTATCATGTGTCTATACACTGTGGACGGCTCAATTGTAATCATGTGTTGTCTTTCCACTGAGTGGTTAGCACGCAACAAAAGCTTTTCACTGTACCTCGGTACACGTGACAATATAATAAACTAAACTAAACTAAAATAGGACTAAATTGAGTTCCTCCGGTAGCTCACATCTTGCTTCATGTTCTGGTAGCTCAGTATCTCTGACCTTTGTCTGTTCCTGTACCAACGTATCCATGTCCCTTTTATGCCAGGAAGGAACTGCAGATGCTGGTTTAAACCAAAGATCGACATGAAACGCTGGAGTAACTCAGCGGGACAGGCAGCATCTCTGGAGAGAAGGAACGTGACGTTTCGGGTCGAGACCCTTCTTCGAACTGAGAGTCCGGGGAAAGGGAAATGAGAGATATAGTTCAAGTTTAAGTTCGCGTTTATTCTAACATGCTGACTAGCTGTCACAGGCGGGGTCCACAAATGGGGCATCGGAAAGTGGGGGGGGGGGGGGAGTAGAATGGGAGAAGAGAGGGGGAGAAGGGGTGAGGGAGGGTGGAGCAGGGGCGCAATTAATACAGTGATATTTGCGTTATCATACAGCCATACTAAGTGAAAAGCAACAATACACACAACACAAAAAATAAAGTTTAACATAAACATCCACCACAGTGGAATCAACATTCCTCACGGTGATGGAAGGCAATGAAGTTCAGTCATCTTCCTCCTTTGTTCACCTGTGGTCGGAGCCTTGAACCCTCCGCACTTGCCGCTGCCGACGGTCCACTGTTCAAGCCCTCTAGACGATGATAGGGAGAGATATAGAACAAATGAAGAAGGGTCTTGACCTGGAACGTCACCCATTCCTTGTCTCCAGAGATGCTGCCTGTCTCGCTGAGTTACTCCAGCATTGTGTGTTTATTTTCCCATTCATGCCGTGTGCTTCTACTTTGCTGAAAAGTCTGCAATGTGGCACCTTACATGGCCGTCCGAAGGGGGACTGCGCTGGGTGCGATCGCACCCCCCTTTTTTTCCAGAGTAAAACAAATTTAGAGAAAAAATAAATTGGAGCGCAATCAGTGTTTCCACTTTGAAGGAATTTACGCGAAATTCGGGAAATTCTGGTTCCGGGATGATTTGATCATCCCACGGGATGATTTGAAAAAAAACATATTTGCAACCATCCGCGCCTGCGCAGTGGGGGGAAGCTGGTGACCAAAGACGCAGAAGCTATGCAAAATGACACTGTCTCTCGGCAGTGGGAACGACTGACTCTGAACCCAGTCCTGGCAGCAGCCGTGACCCGACACCAGGCGCCGCTCCGGCCGGGTCCACATCGACCCCCCCCCCCCCCCAAAGGTCCCAAACGTGCGACCAGGGATCTGCCACACACTATCCCACACACACTAGAGACAATTTATACAAACCTGTGCGCCTTTGTAGCGCGGGAGGAAACCCCTAGCCCTAACTTGGTAGAAGTATAAATTGTCCCTAGCGTGTGGGGGATAGTGTGCGGGGGATCGCTGGTCGGTGCGGACTCGGTGGGCCGAAGGGCACTGTACCTCTGAACTAAATGTCACAGGGGCCCCAGGGGTTGGTCTCAAACCCCCAATGTCCTCATGGGAACTAAACTGTTGGCCACGAGTTGTTCCAGAGGCAGATCTTTCTTCCAATGGTCTCTCCAAATCCCCAGAGGCAGTGGGCTTTTCAACTGGGTCCAGGCAATGTTGTCAATGTACCAATGCCATCCACCTGCTCCAGCCACTGAGTGTAAATTCCCACCACCCATTTTGAAGCAAGACGACGGGGTAGGGGTGGGGAGGTTGGGGATGTTGTTCCCAAAGCCTGCATTTATCCTATAGTCAATGTTACTAAAACAGATGATGTGGCCTTTGTGCAGTGCTATTAGTGGGATCTAGCTGTCACAGGCTGGGTCCACAAATGGGGGGCATCGGGGAAAGTGGGGGGGGGGGGAGGAGGAGAATGGGAGAAGAGGGAGAGGGGAGAAGGGGATGTGAGGGGAGGGGATGGAGCAGGGCATGCAATGGCCACCTAAAGTCCCGCCGGGCAACCTAAAAGACGTGTCATTTTGCCCGGCTTGACACTGCAGATACTGGTTTATACGGAAGACACAAAAAACTGGTGTAACTCAGTGGGTCAGGCAGCATCTCTGGAGAAAAGGAATAAGTGACATTTCTGGTTGGCGGTGGCGACAGCTGTGCTGCGGGGTGACTGAGGGTCCGAGTGAATGACAGGCCCCACACAGCAGCAGCAGTGGCGGCTCCACCTCCACCTGCACCCCGCCCACCCTCATAGCGGTCGCTAAGTGCCACTCCGCCAACAGCGATAACTGATTTCAAAACAAACCCTCCTGCACAACGAGGCTGGGAGGATGGAGGGAGCGAGGAAAGAAGGGGGAGGCCCCCTTCCGCCATCTGAAGCACCTGCACCGCTCGGCCCCGCACCTTCCAGTTGGCTGGCGGAGGAGGAGAGGCGGTGGCGACTCGGGAGTTCCCAACAGCCTCCCCCTTTGGCGGTGGCACTTGGCAGTGGACAGGGACGGCCAAGGCTGCGGGGCGATGATGCCGTCGCTGTCCGAGGACATGATCTTCCTTCCACACTACCTTCCTCTGCCCCTTCCCTCTCTCTCTTGTACGCCCCCCTCCACCCCCCCTTATCCTGTGCCCCCTCCTGTCCACCACACCTGATCCCCATTCCGCTTCTAGCATTCTCTCACTGACATCCCCATGTGCTCCCCTCCCAGTGGTTGGGTGGGGGGGGGGGGGGGGGGGGGGGGGGGGGGGGGGGGGGATGGGGGGGGGGGGGGGGGGGGGGGGGGGGGGGGTACCCCCTCCCCATCCACCCCCCCCAACTCTATTCATCCTGCACTGATCTCCCTATCCACCTCGCTTTGATTCTCCGGACCCCCCACCCATTCAGCCTGTACTGAACCTCCCATCATCCTGCACAGACCTCCCGATCCATACACTATACTGACCCACCCAGAATTCATCCTGTACTTCCTCCCATCCATCCCATACTGATCCCCCCCCCGCACGCCATCTATCCACCCCGCACTGATTCAACCCCACCCTGACCCTATTGCGCTGGAAATGTCTTCAGAGCGGACATTGACTATGTTTGATCACGGAATACAGTCAAATGTGTTTTAATTCCCAATGTTGTTATTTGTTTTAATCCATTAAGATGAATTAATTAAATTGTGAACACGTGAAACATTAAAACCTGTGTTCGATTGTAACTGCTACCGTTGACACGTTATTACAGAATTCATTTTAACGGCAAATCAATGCTCTTAATATGGAGTATCAGTACTGTAGTTTTTTAATGAGCAACATTCACAACCATACGTTGGATTTATCCTAGTTTTACTTCTACAGTCGGTCATATACATCACAAATTTGGTCAGGAGATATTTCAGTTGTAGTTTTAACGTTAATTCTGAAGTGGGAATGATGGAAACAGCGTTTAACAATATTCTTTTTTGAATCTGTGCGTACAAACTGGGTATCTTCATTGCTGTTCACAACACATTCATCTAATCTGAATGTCCGGTAATGTGGCATTTTGACACCTTTAAACATATTACCAAAAGAACATTTGCTGCAGTTAAGTCCTTTGGCCATCTCTTGTCAGTTAGTGTAATGTTTAACTGGTCAGATGGTATAGGCCGGTTTTAAAACAGCTATTATCATAAAATGCCTTTAGAGATTTCCTTGCAACCTGTATATTTTGTTGTGGATAAATAATTTGGGAAGCGCAAAAAAAAGAGTGTTTTCTGTACAATAGCAATAAAGACCATGCTATGGCCATGTCATGATAATTTTACGACCTTCACAGAAAAACACGCTGGCAGCATAGCTGTAGTGTGCATTGGTTAAGCAGATATGTATCATGGGCCAGATTGTATTGACACATTGCTTTATTCTGAATAATCCAACCACATTTGTGTTTGGAAGTGGAAAGAACTAAATTAGATATTGCATTCATTGGCAACTTGTAAAAAGATTGAGATACTGCTTCATTAATTTTTGTGCGGGATGGCCATTGTGGTATATATCAGCCTTAATTGGTGAATATGTTTAGTTTGTGACTTTTAGTGAAGCCGAAAATAAGATGTGAAGCTTCATGAGGCATAATCCGACTGGTAACTACGCAATTCGTCCGAGCACATTATTGCACACGTCATGCAACTGCCATTTGGCAACCTAAAACGCGGCCTAGGTTGCCTAGCTGGCAACAGGAAAAAAAAGTTGCGAGAGCCCTGGGGAGTGCGAAGGGGGAGAAGAGTGAGCGGGGGCAAGGGAAGAAGGGGGAGGAGAGGGTAGGGGGTAGGAGGAGATGTGGGGGTGGAGGGGAGAGGGGAGTTCAGTCTACACTCACTGAATCCATCCCTGTGAAAAGTTAGAGATGATGATTTGAGGAAGGACATTCTTGCTATTGAGGGAGTGCAGCGTAGGTTTACAAGGTTAATTCCCGGGATGGCGGGACTGCATAAGCTGAGAGAAATTGGCGCAGCTGGGCTTGTAACACTCGAGTTTCGAAAAGGAGAGAGAGATATAATGGAAAACATATAAGATTGTTAAGCTTGGACGCAGGACACTAGAGGCACGGAAACAAGTTCCCGATGTTGGGGGAGTCCAGAACCAGGGGCCACAGTTTAAGAATAAGGAGTAAGCCATTTAGAACGGAGATGAGGAAACACTTTTCTCAAGAGTGGTGAGTCTGTGGAATCTCTGCCTCAGAGGGCGGCTGGAAGCAGGCGCTCTGGAATGTTGTCACGAGTAGAGCTAAGATAGGATCTTAAAAATAGCGCGTCAGGGGATTATGGAGAAGGCAGAACGGATACTGATTGTTGATAGCAGCCCGGATCACATTGAATGGCGGTGCTGCTCAAAGGCCAAATGGCCTACACCTGCAACCTAGTGTCTATTGTATTGGATCTGGAACAGACCAATACAATCAGTAAATAAAACTGAACGACTCAGACACTTTTCATCTGCACAATTGATTTTATTGATTATTTAAATGTATTAATATTAAAATCCATGCTTGAAGGAAGAATATTTTACAGCCCATCTTGTGGGTCCTAACCCCAACCCTAAACCCTAACCGTCGTCCACCCGCAGGCAGCAGACGGTTCAGCGTATGACTGGGGGCGCACGACATGATGAGACACCCAGATGTCGCCCCAGGATTTTGAACATTCCAAAATCCAGAGGTGACAGGAATCACCGCGCTCACTACATGCGTCACCACGCAACCTGGCCGCGTTACGACCCCGACCCCCACGACGTCCGACAACCTTTTTTCGGCTGTTGCCGAAAATGTCACCCAAGTGGACAGCCCTCTCACGCTGCGCACCACGAGGGCCAGGCTTTCGGAAGGCGGCGTCGGCGGCAAACTTCCTCCCGGCCAGGTCTCGCCACCTCGGCTCGGTCCGCAGTGCTCAAAGAAACTGTCCAGCCCCGACAGGCCGGGAAAAACCGCAGCAGAGGTCAGTGCGAGCGCCATAATCCCCGTCACCCACTGCCGCTTGTGGCGGCTCCTTGGGCGACTGCGCGGCTTCCTGGCGCTGCTGGCGTGGTTAGCTTGTGCACCCTGGGGTCCTGCTGGCGTGGTTACTTGTGCACCCTGGGTGCCCGCTTGGGGCGTGGCGACTGGGCTTCCTGGCGCGGCCGCGTTGGTTACATGTGCACCCTGGGGTGCTGCAGACGTGGCGACTGGTGCTTCCTGGGGCAGTGCTGGAGTGGTTACATGTGCACCCTTGGGTGTTGCTGGCGTGGCTGCTATTTCTCCCTGGAGTGCTGCTGGTGTGGTTACTTGTGCACCCTGGGGTGCTGCAGCCTCTGTACCCTCTCCTAATTCTCCCCTTTCCGACATTGCTGCTCCCGTTGCCAGCCCCTGCTGCTTGTCGCTAGAGCTGGGCAGCAGCCGCAGGACCAGGCTGCCACTACCCTTGAAGCTGCGGGCGCTGCTGGTGGCCGCCGCTGCCCGCATGAACTCGCACCTAAGCCGGTACATGACCAGCGAATCGGGCCTGAGCTGCCTCTTGGAGCTGGAGCGATGCACGATGTCAGGCAGGAGACCCGCTGCCCGCTCTGCTGGGGGATGCCGGAGGCCAGGTAAGTCTTCATGCTGCTGCTGGCCCCGCTGCCACTGCCGCTGCCTTCCTCGGAGGCAGAGCTGCCCAAACCATTGGGCTCCACTTTGCACCCCCTCGCCGTCTGGCTCTTCAAGTTCTTGGCCTTGTCGGCAGCCAGTCTCAACACAGTGCTCAGCCGACCCCGCCTGTCCTCCTCCATTTGGCTGCGGAGGTAGCCGGGACCCTTGGTCATGACCCTGAGCGGCAGAGAGATGCTTGCCTCAGGCGCGATCTCGCTCAGCTTCTTACTTTCATCCAGCCAACGAGGACAAACACGGTTTCACATCCGCAAAGAAGCAAAGACCAGGACTTCCATGAGCAATGACAGGCTGTCTGGTCTCGCCTTAATCCACATTCACTATGACTTTGCCCATATCTTGGACAAAGTGTGACTAGGTTTGCACAATTTTATTCTAGCAAAATGTAACTGGAAAATGTGATTTATGGCTAAATGGCAATATATGCTGGTCTGCCCAGAGTGTTGTCAAAGTCTGTAAGAGGCATCCTGAACTGTCTACTAATCCCCTCACACTTTGCGAGCCCAAACAGGGCACTGCAAGAAGAGGTAGGTCGGGCTCCCTACATCAGTGTACTAGCTGTGGAATGACACAGGCCTTGGACAGCGTTAACGAACTGAGGACAGGCCCTCACATCCCATATCATGAAGACAATGGAGCGCTAACTCATTCGTCTCCTGAGACCACAAGTCCAGCACGCACTCGACCCACTACAGTTTGCATTCCAGGAGAACATTGGGGTGGATGACGCAGTCCTCTACATGCTGCATCGGATCTACTCCTTTTTGGATGAACCAGGTGGCTATGTGAGGATTATGCTCTGTGACTTCTCAAGTGTGTTCAACACCACCAACCCACTGATTCTGAATGACAAGCTTTAGAAGATGGGGGTGGACCCCACCTTTATCTCCTGGATATACGACTACCTGCTGGGTCGACCACAGTTTGTTAAGCTGGGGGGCAGTGTCTCTGGCAGAGTGGTGTGCAAAGTTGGAGCCCCACAGGGTACGGTTCTGGCCCTGTTCCTCTTCACCCTGTATACTGCAGACTTTAATTATAAGTCTGACACATAAACACATATAGAGGAACCAACAAGAGAGCAGGCTATTCTAGACTGGGTATTGAGTAATGAGGAAGGGTTAGTTAGCAGTCTTGTAGTGCGTGGCCCCTTGGGCAAAAGTGACCATAATATGGTCCAGTTCTTCATTAGGATGGAGTGTGACATTGTTAATTCAGAAACAAGGGTTCTGAACTTAAAAAAAGGTAACTTTGAGGGTATGAGACGTGAATTGGCCAAGATAGACTGGCAAGTGATTCTTAAAGGGTTGATGGGGGATATGCAATGGAAGGCATTTAAAGACTGCATGGATGAACTACAACAATTGTTCATCCCAGTTTGGCAAAAGAATAAATCAGGGAAGGTAGTGCATCCATAGATAACAATGGAAATCATGGATAGTATCAAAACTAAAGCATACAAATTAGCCAGAAAAAGCAGCCTACCAGAGGACTGGGAGAAATTCAGAGTCCAGCAGAGGACAAAGGGCTTAATTAGAAAAGGGAAAATAGATTATGGAAGAAAACTGGCAGGGAACATAAAAACTGACTGCAAAAGTTTTAATAGATATGTGAAGAGAAAAAGGTTAGTTAAAACAAATGTAGATCTCTTGCAGTCAAAACTGGTGAATTGATCATGGGGAACAAGGACATGGCAGACCAATTGAATAACTACTTTTGTTCTGTCTTCACTAAGGAAGCCATAAATAATATGCCAGAAATAGCAGGGGACCGGGGGTCAAATGAGATGGAGGAACTGAGTGAAATCCAGGTTAGCCGGGAAGTGGTGTTGGGTAAATTGAATGGATTAAAGGCCGATAAATCCCCAGGGCCACATAGGCTGCATCCCAGAGTACTTTAGGAAGTAGCCCCAGAAATAGTGGATGGATTAGTGGATAATTTTTTCAAATCTCTTTAGATTCTGGAGTAGTTTCCTGAGGATTGGAGGTACTAATGTAACCCCACTTTTTAAAAAGGGAGAGAGAGAGAAAACAGGGAATTACAGACCAGTTAGCCTAACATCGGTAGTGGGGAAAATGCTAGTCAGTTATTAAAGATGGGATAGCAGCATATTTGGAAAGTGGTGAAATCATTGGACAAAGTCAGCATGGATTTATGAAAGGTAAATCATGTCTGACGAATCTTATAGAATTTTTCGAGGATATAACTAGTAGAGTGAATAAGGGAGAACCTGTGGATGTTTCGGAAGGCTTTCGACAAGGTCCCACAAGAGATTAGTATACAAACTTAAAGTACGTGGTATTGGGGGTTCAGTATTGATGTGGATAGAGAACTGGCTGCAGACAGGAAGCAAAGTAGGAGTAAACGGGTCGTATTCAGAATGGCAGGCAGTGACTAGTCGGGTACCCCAAGGCTCAGTGCTGGTACCCCAGCTTTTTACATTATATATTAATGATCTGGATGAGGGAATTGAATGCAACATCTCCAAGTTTGCGGATGACACGAAGCTGGGGGGCAGTGTTAGCTGTGAGGAGGATGCTAGGAGGCTGCAAGGTGACTTGGATAGGTTGGGTGAGTGGGCAAATGCATGGCAGATGCAGTAAAATGTGGATAAATGTGAGGTTATCCACTTTGGTGGCAAAAACAGGAAAGTTATCTGAATGGTGGCCGATTAGGAAAAGGGGAGATGCAACGAGACCTGGGTGTCATGGTACACCAGTCATTGAAAGTAGGCATGCAGGTGCAGCAGGCAGTGAAGAAAGGGAATGGTATGTTGGCATTCATAGCAAAAGGATTTGAGTACAAGAGCAGGGAGGTTCTACTGCAGTTGTACAGCGTCTTGGTGAGGGCACAACTGGAGTATTGCGTACAGTTTTGGTCTCCTAATCAGAGGAAAGATATTCTTGCCATAGAGGGAGTACAGAGAGGGTTCAACAGACTGATTCCTGGGATGGCACGACATCCATATTATTGGCCTTTTTAAGTATTTATTGCTCTCAGGTAGTGTCCACATTGTATGTTATGTATTTTCTGTCTGCGTTTGTTTTGAATGTGTAGGTTTGTTGGTTGGGGGCTTCTGGACATCTAGAAGACTGAGGGGGGATCTTATAGAAACTTACAAAATTCTTAAGGGGTTGGATAGGCTAGATGCAGGAAGATTGTTCCCGATGTTGGGGAGGTCCAGAACAAGGGCTCACAGTCTAAGGATAAGGGGGAATTCCTTTGGGACCCAGATGAGGAGAACATTTTTCACACAGAGAGTGGTGAGTCTCTGGAATTCTCTGCCACAGAAGGTAGTTGAGGCCAGTTCATTGGCTATATTTAAGAGGGAGTTAGATGTGGCCCTTGTGGCTAAAGGGATCAGGGGGTATGGAGAGAAGGCAGGTACAGGATACTGAGTTAGGTGATCAGCCATGATCATATTGAATGGCGGTGCAGGCTTGAAGGGCCAAATGGCCTACTCCTGCACCTATTTTCTATGATTCTATGTTTCTATTGCATTTATGTGAGAAATACCGATTTCCCCAACAAAATACTGATTTTCAGTCATCAAAATACGGAAATGCTCGGTGAAACTTGGCAGCTCTGCGATTATTCACAATCACATTGTGTTTGAGAATTCAAAAATATGATTTGTAATCTTGTTTATGAGTCATCATGGAACTAGAATTTGTTATAATAATATGACAGTAAAATAGGTTCGTTTGAAAGCGATCATTATAAGGTAAATGAATCATATAGTTTGACTTCCATTCATGATGGAAGTCGAACTAAATGTTGTATTCACATCACTATTCCATGTTGAAATTGATGTGATGTGAAGTTGTTCGGTCAGGAGGACCATTAAAGGTGCACTGCACACACTAACACAGTCGAACAGTAACGGGCAATCAAATCAACACGCAAAGCATTTTCTAAAAAAAGGTTTTCCTTCCTACAAAAACGTACAGTACTTTAATTGCAGTGGGTACACAAAAAGCTGGAGAAACTCAGCGGGTGCAGCAGCATCTAAGGAGCGAAGGAGATAGGCGACGTTTCGGGTCGAGACCCTTCTTCAGACTGGTCAGGGATCAGGGAAACGAGAGATATAGACGGTGATGTGGAGAGATAAGGAACAATGAGTGAAAGATATGCAAAAAAGTATCGGTGATAAAGGGAACAAGCCATTGTAAGCTGTTTGTGGTGTGAAAATGAGAAGCTGGTGCGACTGGGGTGGGGAGGGAGATAGAGATAGAGGGAATGCCAGGGCCCGAGGCTAGGGAGAGGTGGGAAGGGGAGAGACAGCAAGGGTTAACAGAATTGAGAAAATTCAATATTCAAGCCCCAAAGGATGCAGACTCCCCAAGCGGAATATGAGGTGCTGTTCCTCCAGCTTGCGGTGTTGCTCATCTGGCCGTGGAGGAGGCCCAGGACGAGAGGTCGGATGTGGAATGGGAGGGGGAGTTGAAGTGTGAGCCACAGGGAGGTCGGGTTGGTTATATTGCGGACCGAGCGGAGGTGTTCGGCGAAGCGATCGCCAAGCCTCCGCTTGGTCTCACCGATATAGATCATCTGGCATCTGGAGCAACGGATGCAGTAGATGAGGTTGGAGGAGGTGCAGGTGAACCTCTGTCGGACCTGGAAGGACTGCCTGGGTCCCTGAAAGGAGTGGAGGGGGGAGGTGAAGGGACAAGTGTTGCATTTCTTGCGGTTGCAAGGAAAGTGCCCGGGGAAGGGGTAGAGTGGGAGGGAGGGAAGAATTGACAAGGGAGTTTGCGGAGGGAGCGGTCTTTGTGAAGGCAGACAGGGGGGAGATGGGAAGATGTGGCGGGTGGAAGGGGTCACGTTGGAGGTGGCGAAACTGGCGGAGGACTATATGTTGTATTTGCCGGCTGGTGGGGTGAAAGGTGAGGACCAGGGGACTCTGCCCTGTTTGCGAGTGGGGGAATGGGGAGCGAGGGCAGTGTTGCGGGGTATGGAGGAGACCCTGGTGCGAGCCTCATCAATAGTGGGGGAGGGGAATCCCCGTTCTCTGAAGAATGAGGCCATTTGTGATGACCTGGTGTGGAACACCTCATCCTGGGAGCAGATGCGGCGTAGACGGAGGAATTGGGAATAGGGGATGGAGTCCTTACAGGAAGCAGGGTGGGAGGAAGAGTAGTCCAGGTAGCTGTGGGAGTCAGTAGGTTTGTAGTGGATGTCGGTCAGGAGTGTATCACCTGCAATAGAGATGGTGAGGTCAAGGAATGGTAGGGAAGTGTCGAAATGGTCCAAGTGTATTTGAGTGCCGGATGGAAATTGGTGGTGAAATGAATGAAGTCAGTCAGTTGTGTGTGGGTGCAGGAGGTGACACCAAAGCAGTCGTCGATGTAACGGAGGTAGAGGTCGGGGATGGGGCCTTGGTATGCCGAGAACAAGGATTGTTCGACGTACCCAACAAAGAGGCAAGCGTAGCTGGGGCCCATGCGTGTGCCATAGCTACGCCTTGTGTTTGGAGGAAATGGGAGAATCAAAAGAGAAGTTATTGAGGGTGAGGACCAACTCTGCTAGGCGGAGGAGGGTGTCAGTGGACGGGTATGGTTGCTCCTCTGGTCGAGGAAGAACCGGAGGGCTTTGAGACCGTCCTGGTGGGGGATGGAGGTGTAGAGTGACTGGACGTCCATGGTAAAGATGAGAGGATGGGGGCCTGGGGAATGGAATGCACGGAGCCGACGGAGAGTGTCTGAGGTGTCTTGAACATAGGTGGGGAGGGATTTAACAAAGGGGGATAGGATGGCGTCAAGGTATGTGGAAATGTGTTCGGTGGGGCACGAACAGGCAGAGACAATGGGTCTGCCAGGGCAGTCGGGTTTGTGGATTTTGGGGAGAAGGTAAAATCGGGCCGTGCGGGGCTGGGAAACGATGAGGTCGGAGGCTCGGGGGGGTAGGGAGCCGGAGCTGATGAAGTCAGTTATGGTGCTCTAGATGGCGGCCTGGTGTTCGTCAGTGGGGTCATGGTCCAGGGGTAGGTAGGAGGATGTGTCCGAGAGTTGGCGCGCGGCCTCCGCTTTGTAGAGATCGACGCGCCAGACTACCACTTTAATTGCAGTTGTTGCATTCTCCTTTATAACATTTTACAACAGTACAACTTGATTATTAAAACAAGGACAACAATTTTTGATTTAAAAAAATGTATACAACAATGATCCCAATCATCCCGTTACACCCACTCATTACTCTTGACTCAACCAAAATTATTTCTGAAATATCGGTCATAAATTTGGTGCAAAAATGCTCCAAAATAAGGATCAGACTGCTCCAGAGAGCATCTAAAACCCCAGAGCAGGCCCTGGACCGCGGCCGCGAGAGGGCTTCGCGCTCGTGATGTGCACTGCACGCACATTATTTCACATAAAATTCTTTTATTCCTGTCATGCCACCCCCCTTTTTGAAAAGCTTCGTACGGGCCTGCCTTATTGTGTGCAGATAGAGGTCTACCCCTTCACCATTTCTTTAGACTCCAACACGGATCGGTGACGATCTGTCGCTGAGAACAAAGAGGGACCCGGCGTGGGGGGGAGAGAAGGAACAGGGACTATCAGGACTAGATTGAATACTTTTATAACTTAGTTGGCGCCCTTTCTGTGGCGACTCTTTGCATACCTTATGTATTGTGCTCAAAACAGAGAATTTCACTGTACCAAGTACATGTGACAATAATGTATCAATCAATCAATCGATTGGGTCGGGACACCTCTTCAGATTCCAACATGGATAGGTGATGTCTCAGGATTGGACCCTTCTTCACAACTCAGACCTTGTGTCTGAAGAAAGGTCCTGACCCGAAACGTCACGTATACATGTTCTCCAGTGATGCTGCCTGTCCCGCTGAGTTACTTCAGCACTTTGTGTCTTATTTTTAATGGGATTTCCCTGCATAATACTAGAGTTATCCGTAATCTGCATAAAATGCTGTAGCTCAGGGATATTCCTATGCATAAAGTCCCCATAGGTGATGTATATTTCTCATGGTTTTGCTTTCAATAGACAATAGGTGCAGGAGTAGGCCATTTGGCCCTTCGAGCCAGCACCGTCATTCAATGTGGTCATGGTTGATCACCCCCATTCAGTATCCCATTCCTGTCTTCTCCCCATATCCCCCGACTCCATCTCCTATACTTAACTCCACTTGTTATAAAGGCCAACATGCCATTCGCTTTCTTCACTGCCTGCTGTACCTGCATGCCTACTTTAATTGACTGATGAACAAGGACCCCCAGATCCCGTTGTACTTCCCCTTTTCCCAACTTGACACCATTTAGATAATAATCTGCCTTCGTGTTTTTTCTACCAAAGTGGATAAATTCCATGAATCTTTCCCCCCTCACCTTAAACCATTTGTCCCTGGTTCTTGATTCCCTGACTCTGGGCAAAAGACTGCGTTTACCCGATCTATTCCTCTCATGGTTGTTGTACAATGATTCTGACTGTCTAACAACAACACTTAGTCATAGAGTTAAACAGCCTGGAAATAGGCTTTTTGGCCCAACTTGCCCACACCCCGGCCAACATGTCCCATCTACACTAGTCTCATCTACCTATGTTCGGCCCATTTTCACCGTGGATGGTCACCTTGTCGTGGTGGAGAAACTTGTGTGGACCTGAGATCCTGAGAGCGATGCCGTCTGGAGCTCTGCTCCTGGTAGGGCCACCCATGGTGGTAAGGTCGAGGGGGAGGTCTCTGACAAAGAGCAATCCAACCAAGACCTCAACGGTGGAACAGGCGGAGGACGACGGCTGACCTTAGTGGAGCGTCACAACGGCTGGGAAGGCGGATGAAGGCTGCAGCAGAAAAGGGTCTCCGGTCGTCTTGGACTCCGTGCCACTGGATCCTGACCCAGATCTGTCAAGGACCGTGGGTTGTGCTGCCTGTGCACCAGTCTCCCCACGTGACCGAAGGATGCCTAAGGGGATTGCCCTAAACCTATCCTATCAATGTGCCTGTCTAAATGATTCTTAAATATTGCGATTGCCCTGTCTCAACTACTTCGTCTGGCAGCTCGTTCCATACACCCTTTGAATGAAAAATGTACTGCTCAGATCCCTATTAAATATTTCTCCCCTCACCTTAAAGGTATGTCGTCTGGTTCTCGATTCCCCTACTCTGAGCAAGTGACTCTCTGCATCTACCCGATCTATTCCTCTCATGATTTTGTACACCTCAACAAGATCATCCCTCATCCTCCTGCGCTCCAAGGAATAGAGTCCCAGCCAGCTCAACCTCTGCCTACATCTCAGACTCTCGAGTCCTGGCAACATCCTCGTAAATCTTTCTGCATCCTTTACAAATGTCGGTCAAAATCTGCCATTACACCGTATCTCAGGGGTATTCCTCCTGCATAAAGTGGCCACAGGAGACTTTATTGAGGGAGTGCAGTCACTATTGAGGGAGTGCAGTGTAGGTTCACAAGGTTAATTCCCGGGATGGCGGGACTGTCAAGGTCAAAGTCAAAGTCAAAGTCAAGAGAGTTTATTGTCATGTGTCCCTGACAGGACAATGACATTCTTTTTTTGCATAGCACAACAGAACATAGTAGGCATTGACTACAATTATATACGTAAATACACACATGAATGAATAAATTGATAAAGTGCAAATAACAGATGGAGGGGTATTAATGTTCAGAGTTTTGTCCGAGCCAGGTTTAATAGCCCGATGGCTGTGGGGAAGTAGCTATTCCTGAACCTGGTCGTTGCAGTCTTCAGGCTCCTGTACCTTCTACCCGAAGGTAGCAGGGAGATGAGTGTGTGCCAGGGTGGTGTGGGTCCTTGATGATGCTGCCAGCCTTTTTGAGGCAGCGACTGTGGTAGATCCCTTCGATGGAAGGAAGGTCAGAGCCGATGATGGACTGGGCAGTGTTTACTACTTTTTGTAGTCTTTTCCTCTCCAGGGCACTCAAGTTGCCGAACCAAGCCACGATGCAACCGGTCAGCAAGCTCTCTACTGTGCACCTGTAGAAGTTAGAGAAAGTCCTCCTTGACAGACCGACTCTCCGTAATCTTCTCAGGAAGTAGAGGCGCTGATGAGCTTTCTTAATAATTGCATCTGTGTTCTCGGACCAGGAAAGATCTTCACAGATGTGCATGCCCAGGAATTTGAAGCTCTTGACCCTTTCAACCATCGACCCGTTGATATAAACAGGACTGTGGGTCCCCATCCTACTCCTTCCAAAGTCCACAATCAGTTCCTTGGTTTTGCTGGTGTTGAGGGCCAGATTATTGTGCTGGCACCATATGGACAGTCGCTCGATCTCTCTTCTGTACTCCGACTCATCCCCAGCAGGAGGCTGAGCACGCAGCCTTGAGGTGCTCCCGTGCTGATTGTTATCGAGTCTGACGCATGGGCTTGTGTACTCTGGAATTTATAATATGAGAGAGGCTGGTCTTTGCATGAACGTTCCTTCCCACTCAATGTGCTTCAACGGTATTTGAAACATTCAGCTATCATTTATTAAGAATCATTAAATAGAGGTCGAATTACACTTTTGCTGTGCAGTAAATTGTTTGCAGCGCACTGACTACACTTCTGATCTGGTGTTGATCATAGTTATAGTCCGACTCATGGTCATAGAGACGTACATGGTCCTTGCTGACCTTCTGGATCACCTACACCAATCCCAATTGTCCATTCTAAGTTGTATCCTTCCGTGTCTCACCTACTTGACTGTCTAAGACTGGAGCGCATAGTTTAGTGTATGTTTAGTTTAGAGATACAGAGCCGAAACAAGCCCATCGGCCCACCGAGCCCATGCCGAACAGCGATCCCCCACACACAAACGCTTCCCGACACACACTAGGGACAATTTACGTTTATACCAAGCCAATTAACCTACAAACCTGTACGTCTTTGGAGTGTGAGAGGAAACCAGGGCACCCGGAGAAAACGCACAAGGTCACAGGGAGAACGTACAAACTCCGTACAGTAAGCTCTCATAGTCACAATGGAACCCAGATCTCTGGCACTGTAAGGCAGCAACTTTACCCCTCTGCCACCGTGCCACATAGCTTTAAGGCAAGGATTCCCAACCTGGGGTAAATGTAACCCCAGGGGGTGAATTTTGCTTACCCGGGGGGGGGGATTCTGGATTGTACATATTTGTTCTCATTGACTGACTGTGTTTGGTTCTGGTGTACCGGTATCTGTTCATCGTTAGTTCAGCTGTATTTATACTGAGATTAGATTACACACAAGTGGACTCTATTTACGAATTAAGTGACTTCTGAAGGCAATTGGTTGCACTGGATTTTATTTAGGGGTATCCGAGGAAAGGGGGCTGAATACTTTTGCACACCACAATTTTCATTTTTTTAGTTGTAAAAAGATTTGAAAACCATGTATCATTTTCCTTCCACTTCACAATTATGCGCCACTTTGTGTTGGTCTATCACATAAAATCCTAATAAAATACATTTACGTTTGTGGTTGTAACGTGACAAAATGTGGAAAAGTTCAAGGGGCATGAATACTTTTGCAAGCCACTGTAGATGGAGTCAATGGAAGGGAGGTTGGTTTGAGTGATGGTCTGCGTTTTCAAAGTTCTGTGACTCCTGCCCAATAGGAGAGGGGAGAAGAGGGTGTGACACTCACCTTAAATCAGGGGTTGCCAACCTTTTTCATCCCGTTTACCCCTTGCAACTTTAATAGCACATAACAATGTTATTTCACTAATTTATGAACAACTAATGGTTTGTTAGAGAATATTAGTGAACAAACAATGTTCCTTGGGCATCATGAAGCCCAAGGAACACACCAGACAGGTCAGGGATAAAGTTGTGGAGAAGTTTAAAGCAGGTTTAGGTTATAAAAAAATATCCCAAGCTTTGAACATCTCACGGAGCACTGTTCAATCCATCATCCGAAAATGGAAAGAGTATGGCACAACTGCAAACCTACCAAGACATGGCCGTCCACCTAAACTGACAGGCCGGGCAAGGAGAGCATTGATCAGAGAAGCAGCCAAGAGGCCCATGGTAATTCTGGAGGAGCTGCAGAGATCCACAGCTCAGGAGGGAGATTCTGTCCACAGGACAACTATTAGTCGTGCACTCCACAAATCGGGCCTTTATGGAAGAGTGGCAAGAAGAAAGCCATTGTTGAAACAAAGCCATAAGAAGTCCCATTTGCAGTTTGCCACAAGCCATGTGGGGGACACAGCAAACATGTGGAGGAAGGTGCTCTGGTCTGATAAGATCAAAATTAAAGTTTTTGGCCTAAATGCAAAACGCTATGTGTAGTGGAAAGCTAACAATGCACATCACCCTGAACACACCATCCCCACTGTGAAACATGGTGGTGGCAGCATCATGCTGTGGGGATGCTTTTCTTCAGCAGGGACAGGGAAGCTGGTCAGAGTTGACGGGAAGATGGATGGAGCCAAATACAGGGCAATCTTGGAAGAAAATCTGTTAGAGTCTGCAAAAGACTTGAGACTGGGGTGGAGGTTCACCTTCCAGCAGGACAACAACCCTAAACATACAGCCAGAGCTACAATGGAATGGTTTAGATCAAAGCATATTCATGTGTTAGAATGGCCCAGTCAAAGTCCAGACCTAAATCCAATTGAGAATCTCTGGCAAGACTTGAAAATTGCTGTTCACAGACGCTCTCCATCCAACCCGACTGAGCTTGAGCTATTTTGAAAAGAAAAATGGGCAAAAATTTCAGTCTCTAGATGTGCAAAGCTGGTAGAGACATACCCCAAAAGACTTGCAGCTGTAATTGCAGCGAAAGGTGGTTCTACAAAGTATTGACTCAGGGGGGCTGAATACTTTTGCATGCCACACTTTTCAGTTTTTTATTTGTAAAAAAATTTGAAAAAAATGTATCATTTTCCTTCCACTTCACAATTATGCGCCACTTTGTATTGGTCTATCACATAAAATCCCAATAAAATACATTTACGTTTGTGGTTTTAACGTGACAAAATGTAGAAAAGTTCAAGGGGTATGAATACTTTTGCAAGCCATTGTATCATTGCACATGAGCACTTAGATACATCTTATTCTTTGAAAACCTATATATCTTGATTCAGACGATTGCTAAAATAAAACAATTCCTCCAGTTTGATGACCTCCAAAAGATCATCCACACATTTATCTCCTCCCGGCTAGATTACTGCAACTCCCTTTACACTGGCATCAGCCAATCTTCCCTGTCCCGCCTGCAACTGGTCCAAAACACCGCAGCGAGACTCCTGACGGGCACCCGAAAAAGGGACCACATCACCCCGATCCTGGCCTCTCTCCACTGGCTCCCTGTGCGGTTCCAAATACATTTCAAGACCCTCCTCTTTGTCTACATTTTTAAATGTGCTATATAAAAAAATGTGACTTGACTTGATTGAACCTGGTCACTTTTAACATTAAAGAGGGAGTCCTTAGAGTGCAGATGCTGGTTTACACCGAAGATAGACACAAAATGCTGGGGTAACAGCGGGACAGGCCACATCTCTGGATTGAAGGAATGCGTGTCGTGTCGGGTCGAGACCCTTCTTCAGACTGAGAGTCAGGGGCGAGGGAAGCAGAGATATGAAAGGGTAAAGTGTGAAAACAATGCATCAAAGGGGACAACGTTGAGGGAGAATGTAGAATAGATTATTGTTAGCTAGGGGAAGGTTACAAAGAAGCAGACAAAGATAAAACCTAATCAGGAGGACAGTCAGACTGGTCGGGGAACTAGGATGAGGGGTGGAGAGTGTTACTTGGAGTTAGAGACATCAATATTCATATTGCTGGGTTGTAAGCTGCCAAAACGAAATATGAGCTTCTGTTCTCACTTGTGTTCAATAAATCTTAATGGGATATTTTTAAAAGATGGTATTCTGTTAAAGCCTAAATTTGGTGGAATTTAAAAAATGTTTTGCTGTGTGAAAAATCCAGAGAGGGAAGGTTGCACTTTCTGAGGAATATTAACTGGATCAGAAGAAGAAGAAATTTTAGCAAAAAAACCTAATATTCATTCAATTATCACACTTGTGAATTATCAACTCACTGGAGTTTCGAAGGATGAGAGGGGAAGCTCATTGAAATGTACCGAATAGTGAAAGGTTTGGATCGAGTGGATGTGGAGAGGATGTTTCCACCAGTGGGAGAGTCTAGAACTGGAGGCCACAGACTCAGAATAAAAGGACGTACCATGTGGGTTTCCTCCGAGTGCTCTGATTTCCTTCCACATCCCAAAGTCATGCGTTTGCTGGATTAATTATCTGCCGTGAATTATCCTTTCCTCACCCCCACCCTGTACATCGGTGAGTCGTGCAAAAAGGCGGAATTTGATGACAATGTGAGGAGAATAAAAAACGATTCAGTGAATTCAGTTCAGTTTATTGTCACGTGTACCGAGGTACAGTGAAATGTTTTTGTTGCGTGCTATCCAGTCAGCAGAAAGACAATACGTGATTACAATCGAGCCGTTTACAGTGTACAGATACATGATACATGATAAGGGAATAACGTTTAGTGCAAGGTAAAGCCAGCAAAGTCTGATCAAGGATAGTCCGAGGGTCATCAATGAGGTAGATAGTAGTTCAGCACTGCTCTCTGGTTGTGGTAGGATGGTTCAGTTGCCTGATAACAGCTGGGGAAAAACACTCTGAATTTGGAGGTGTGCGTTTTTACACTTCTGTACCTTTTACCTGATGGGAAGAAGAGGGATTGGCCAACTCGTCCTTGATGAATGTTGATTGATGTCCTATCATAACAGTAACCTCACACCATGATAAGGATTCATAGGCTCCATTAACTACACAGCATACACAACTTCTCTCTTACGTGTGCTAACGGAATGCAGCAGACTAGTCACTAATCTACATCCCCCAAGCAACAATACAGACCCATAAACTAAACAGGGCAAGTATCACAACCGATGACTGACTGGTAGAAAGTCAAACATAGTCCGGATACCTCACGACCGGCCTGCAAACATGACCGGCATGTGTTCGATAGAGACCGTCTCCGTTCTTTTTCCCCGGGGACAGAGCAGGTGACTTAACCACTGAGGGAGACTGGACCGACGTCGCTGGAGTCGAAGCAGGAGACTGTGGCGCAGGCGAAGATGGAACAGACAGAGGAACAGTCGCAGGCATGGATTGTTGTGCTGGCGAGAGCATGCGAGGGTCACTAGATGCAGATTGAAGTGAACTTGTATGATCCGGATAATATGGAGGAGGAACCGGCTCGTTCACAGGCAGAAGATGTTGCCTGTTGCATCGGTAGGTGCCGCCATCGGCTCTAACAATATACGAGCGTGGCTCCGAAGCAAGTCCAGAAACTACCCCAATACGGTCGTGGCCTTTGTCAGTCTGTAAGCGGACCACCTGCCCTCTGGTCAGCGGTGGCAGTGGCCTACTCGTCTTGTCAAACCATTTCTTTTGAATGTCACGCTTCTGTTGCAACCTCCTCAGGTGGAAAAACCTGTGGGATTAATGCATTCAGAGACTATGCATTCACCTTATATATTCCCCTCATGGTTTTTACTCACCTCTAAAACAATTTTTGCTTCATTTTGAAATTCCAGCACATGCAAATTTTTGAGCGTGAGAAATTTGTGATCAGCGTAAGATCGTGAGAATTTTGTGAAATGCGTGAGTCTCACGCTGAATGCGTGAGAGTTGGCAGCCCCCCAGCTCTCCCACAGCCCACTGTCTCCACCTCTTCCTTTCTTCTTCCCGCCCCCACCACCCCCACATCAGTCTGAATAAGAGTCTCGACCCGAAACATTGCCTATTTCCTTCGCTCCATAGATGCTGCCTCACCTGCTGAGTTTCTCCAGCATTTTTGTCTACCAGGAATGAGTAGGTTAACCTATGATGAGCGTTTGTCGGCATTGGGCCTGCACTCGCTGGAGTTTAGAAGGATGAGGGGGGACCTCATTGAAACGTACAGATTAGTGAAGGCTTGGCTTGAGTGGATGTGGAGAGCATGTTTCCACTAGTGGGAGAGTCTTGGACTAGAGGTCATAGCCTTAGAATTAAAGGACGTTCTTTTAGGAAAGAGACAAGGATACATTTCTTTAGTTAGAGGGTGGTGAATCTGTGGAATTCTTTGCCACAGATGGTTGTGGAGGCCAAATCAATGGATGTTTTAGGGCAGAGATAGATAGATTCTTGATTAGTACGGGTGTCAGAGGTTATGGGGAGAAGGCGGGAGAATGTGGCTAGGCGGGAGAGATAGATCAGCCATGATTGCATTGCGGATTAGACTTGATGGGCCGAATGGGCTAATTCTACACCTATCACATGACTTTATGACATGACCTTGGGCCACCTTCCCATCTGATCTAGATCCCTTTGCAAACAGATACCTTTTCCTCACTATTTACTGTGCCAACCTCCCTTCCATTGACTGCTTTTATATCTCACTCTGGCCATGGAGGAGGCCCAGGACAGAAAGGGTGGACACGGAATGGGAGGTGGAGTTGAAATGCTGAGCCACCGGGAGATCAGGTTGGTTAATCCGAACCGAGCGGAGGTGTTGGACACAGCGATCGCCAAGCCTACGCTTGGTCTCACCGATGTAGAGCAGCTGACATCTAGAGCAGTGGATGCAATAGATGAGGTTGGAGGAGGTGCAGGTGAACCACAATGTCCCAAACACTCTTTGAAGAACATCGCAACAAGACAGTCTCTGAATGCATCATCAGTCCAGACATTTTATCAGGGAGGTTAAACTTTCTGAGATGCTGGTATTTTTCTTTCTCTTTAGGTTATTCCCCCCAGTCTTGGTTTGTGACGGACTGACAAATCGCATGGGATTTAACCCTAACCCGAACCTACGAACAGTTCAAGACACCAAAGGAGTGAGATCATTATGTTGAAAATGTACCGTGCAGGTCTTTTTATCCAACGCAAGTGGATAAAGTTTCTCCCATTCACACTGGTCATAGAGTGATACAGTGTGGAAGCTTTGGCCCAACTTGCCCACACTGGCCAACATGCCCCAGCTACATTAGTCCCACCTGCCTGCGTTTGGTCCATATCCATCCAAACCTGTCCTATCCACGTACATGTCTAACTGTTTTTTTAAACGTTGGGATAATCCCAGCCTCAACTCGGAGCCCTTTATCCACTTGTTACATGTACCGAGAATCATCAAAAAGCTTTTGTTTGCATGCTACCCAGTCAAAGCACAGACAATACACGATTACAATCCAGCCGCCCACAGTGTACAGCTACAGGATAAAGGGAATAGCGGCTAATGCAAATATGTAACATCAAAGCCCGCTAAAGTCCGATTAAAGATAGTTCAAAGGTCTCCACTGAGGTCAATGTGAGGTCAGGGTCGCTCTCTAGCCGATGAGATAACGGTTCAGTCAACTAATAACAGTCGGGAAGAAACTGCCCCTGAATCTGGAGGTGTGCGTTTTCACACTTCTCTACCTCTTGCCCGATGGGAGAGGGGAGAAGAGGGAGTAACCAGGGTGAGATTTATCCTTGATTATGCTGCTGGCCTTGAGGGGCCGGATTAAGCGGGTCAGGCAGCATTCGTGGAGGGAAAAGACCAGTTGACCTGAATCATCAGCAGTCCATTTCCCTCCACAGACGATGCCCGACATGCTGAGTTCCTCCAGTAGCTCATGTGATCGCTGGTCAGCACGGACTCAGTGGGCCAATGGTTTGTTTCGGCATTGTATCCCTACAGTCTAACGTCAATAGAAAGGTCTCTTTACCCGCTGAGTTTCTCCAGCACTTTTGTCTACCATAGAAAGGTCTCCAATGAGCTCGATGGAAGGTCTGCACCACATTATATGGATGAGAAGACTGTTCAGTTGCCTGATAACAGCTGGGAAGAAACTGCCCCTGAATCTGGAGGTGTGCGTTTGCACACTTCTGTACCTCTTGCCTGATGGGAGAGGGGAGAAGAGGGAGTGACCGGGGTGTGACTGGTCCTTGGTCATGCTGCTGGCCTTGCCGAGGCAGCGTGAGGTGTACAGTGGCTTGCAAAAGTATTCATACCCCTTGAACTTTTCCACATTTGTCACGTTACAACCACAAACGTAAATGTATTTTATTGGGATTTTATGTGATAGACCAACACAAAGTCGTGCATAATTGTGAAGTGGAAGGAAAATGATACATGGTTTCCAAATTTTATTACAAATAAAAAACTGAAAAGTATGGCGTGCAAAAGTATTCAGCCCCCCTGAGTCAATACTTTGTAGAACCACCTTTCGCTGCAATTACAGCTGCAAGTCTTTTGGGGTATGTCTCTACCAGCTTTGCACATCTAGAGACTGAAATTTTTGCCCATTTTTCTTTTCAAAATAGCTCAAGCTCAGTCGGGTTGGATGAGGTTTTACTCTGATACCCCTAAATAATATCCAGTGCAACCAACTAGCTTCAGAAGTCACCTAATTAGTAAATAGAGCCCACTTGTGTGTAATCTAATCTCAGTATAAATGTGAAGGCCTCAGAGGTTTGTTAGAGAACATTAGTGAACAAACAATGTTCCTTGGGCATCATGAAGCCCAAGGAATACACCAGACAGGTCAGGGATAAAGTTATGGAGAAGTTTAAAGCAGGGTTAGGTTATAAAAAAATATCCCAAGCTTTGAACATCTCACGGAGCAATCCATCATCCGAAAATGGAAAGAGCATGGCACAACTGCAAACCTACCAAGACATGGCCATCCACCTAAACTGACAGGCCGGGCAAGGAGAGCATTGATCAGAGAAGCAGCCAAGAGGCCCATGGTAACTCTAGGGAAGCTGCAGAGATCCACAGCTCAGGAGGGAGATTCTGTCCACAGGACAACTATTAGTCGTGCACTCCACAAATCGTGCCTTTATGGAAGAGTGGCAAGAAGAAAGCCATTGTTGAAACAAAGCCGTAAGAAGTCTCGTTTGCAGTTTGCCACAAGCCATGTGGGGGACACAGCAAACATGTGGAGGAAGGTGCTCTGGTCTGATGAGACAAAAATTGAAGTTTTTGACCTAAATGCAAAACGCTATGTGGTGGCAGCATCATGCTGTGGGGATGCTTTTCTTCAGCAGGGACAGGGAAGCTGGTCAGAGTTCTTGGGAAGATGGATGGAGCCAAATACTGGGCAATCTTGGAAGAAAACCTGTTAGAGTCTGCAAAAGACTTGAGACTGGGGCGGAGGTTCACCTTCCAGCAGGACAACGACCCTAAACATACAGCCAGAGCTACAATGGAATGGTTTAGATCAAAGCATATTCATGTGTTAGAATGGCCCAGTCAAAGTCCAGACCTAAATCCAATTGAGAATCTCTGGCAAGACTTGAAAATTGCTGTTCACAGACGCTCTCCATCCAATCTGACTGAGCTTGAGCTATTTTGCAAAGAACAATGGGCAGAAATGTCAGTCTCTAGATGTGCAAAGCTGGTAGAGACATACCCCAAAAAACTTGCAGCTGTAATTGCAGCGAAAGGTGGTTCTACAAAGTATTGATTCAGGGGGGCTGAATACTTTTGCACGCCACACTTTTCAGTTTTTTATTTGTAATAAAATTTGGAAACCTTGTATCATTTTCTTTCCACTTCACAATTATGCACCACTTTGTGTTGGTCTATCACATAAAATCCCAATAAAATACATTTATGTTTGTGGTTGTAACGTGACAACATTTGGAAAAGTTCAAGGGGTATGAATACTTTTGCAAGCCACTGTACTTGTAAAGAACTGCAGACATGTGACAATAAATGACCACTGATTGAACCATTGAGGTGTTTTCCACAGAAGTGTTGATCTTGGGTTAATGTATAATTACGTTAATGATGTTTGAAGGCACTGGGCCTGTACTTGCTGGTGTTTAGAAGAATGAGGGGGACCTCATTGAAACGTACGGAATAGTGGAAGGCCTGGATAGCGTGGATGTGGAGAGGATGTTTCCACTAATGGCAGAAAATAGGACTAGGAGTTACATAGAAACATAGAAACATAGAAATTAGGTGCAGGAGTAGGCCATTCAGCCCTTCGAGCCTGCACCGCCATTCAATATGATCATGGCTGATCATCCAACTCAGTATCCCGTACCTGCCTTCTCTCCATACCCTCTGATCCCCTTAGCCACAGAGCTTGAGCTATTTTGCAAAGAACAATGGGCAGAAATGTCAGTCTCTAGATGTGCAAAGCTGGTAGAGACATACCCCAAAAGACTTGCAGCTGTAATTGCAGCGAAAGGTGGTTCTACAAAGTATTGATTCAGGGGGGCTGAATACTTTTGCACGCCACACTTTTCAGTTTTTTATTTGTAATAAAATTTGGAAACCTTGTATCATTTTCTTTCCACTTCACAATTATGCACCACTTTGTGTTGGTCTATCACATAAAATCCCAATAAAATACATTTACGTTTGTGGTTGTAACGTGACAACATTTGGAAAAGTTCAAGGGGTATGAATACTTTTGCAAGCCACTGTACTTGTAAAGAACTGCAGACATGTGACAATAAATGACCACTGATTGAACCATTGAGGTGTTTTCCACAGAAGTGTTGATCTTGGGTTAATGTATAATTACGTTAATGATGTTTGAAGGCACTGGGCCTGTACTTGCTGGTGTTTAGAAGAATGAGGGGGACCTCATTGAAACGTACGGAATAGTGGAAGGCCTGGATAGCGTGGATGTGGAGAGGATGTTTCCACTAATGGCAGAAAATAGGACTAGGAGTTACATAGAAACATAGAAACATAGAAATTAGGTGCAGGAGTAGGCCATTCAGCCCTTCGAGCCTGCACCGCCATTCAATATGATCATGGCTGATCATCCAACTCAGTATCCCGTACCTGCCTTCTCTCCATACCCTCTGATCCCCTTAGCCACAAGGGCCACATCCAACTCACTCTTAAATATAGCCAATGAACTGGCCTCAACTACCCTCTGTGGCAGAGAGTTCCAGAGACTCACCACTCTCTGTGTGAAGAAAGTCTTTCTCATCTCGGTCTTAAAGGATTTCCCCCTTATCCTTAAGCTGTGACCCCTTGTCCTGGACTTCCCCAACATCGGGAACAATCTTCCTGCATCTAGCCTGTCCAACCCCTTAAGAATTTTGTAAGTTTCTATAAGATCCCCTCTTAATCTCCTAAATTCCAGAGAGTATAAACCGAGTCTATCCAGTCTTTCTTCATAAGACAGTCCTGACATCCCAGGAATCAGTCTGGTGAACCTTCTCTGCACTCCCTCTATGGCAATAATGTCCTTCCTCAGATTTGGAGACCAAAACTGCACGCAATACTCCAGGTGTGGTCTCACCAAGACCCTGTACAACTGAAGTAGAACCTCCCTGCTCCTGTACTCAAATCCTTTTGCTATGAAAGCTAACATACCATTCGCTTTTTTCACTGCCTGCTGCACCTGCATGCCTACTTTCAATGACTGGTGTACCATGACACCCAGGTCTCGCTGCATCTCCCCTTTTCCCAATCGGCCACCATTTAAATAATAGTCCGCTCTCCTGTTTTTGCCACCAAAGTGGATAACCTCACATTTATCCACATTATACTGCATCTGCCAAACATTTGCCCACTCACCCAGCCTATCCAAGTCACCCTGCAGTCTCCTAGCATCCTCCTCACAGCGAACACTGCCCCCCAGCTTAGTGTCATCCGCAAACTTGGAGATATTGCCTTCAATTCCCTCATCCAGATCATTAATATATATTGTAAATAGCTGGGGTCCCAGCACTGAGCCCTGCGGTACCCCACTAGTTACTGCCTGCCATTGTGAAAAGGACCCGTTTACTCCTACTCTTTGCTTCCTGTTTGCCAGCCAGTTCTCTATCCACATCAATACTGAACCCCTAATACCGTATGCTTTAAGTTTGTATACTAATCTCTTATGTGGGACCTTGTCGAAAGCCTTCTGGAAGTCCAGATATACCACATCCACTGGTTCTCCCTTATCCACGCTACTAGTTACATCCTCGAAAAATTCCACAAGATTCGTCAGACATGATTTACCTTTTGTAAATCCATGCTGACTTTGTCCAATGATTTCACCACTTTCCAAATGTGCTGCTATCCCATCTTTAATAACTGACTCTAGCAGTTTCCCCACTACCGATGTTAGACTAACTGGTCTGTAATTCCCCGTTTTCTCTCTCCCTCCCTTCTTAAAAAGAGGGGTTACATTTGCTACCCGCCAATCCTCAGGAACTACTCCAGAATCTAAAGAGTTTTGAAAGATTATCACTAATGCATCCACTATTTCCTGAGCTACTTCCTTAAGTACTCTGGGATGCAGCCTATCTGGCCCTGGGGATTTATCGGCCTTTAATCTATTCAATTTACCCAACACCAATTTACAGCCCCAGAATTAAAGGACGTTCTTTCAGGAAAGAGATGAGGAGAAATGTATTTAGTCAGTGGGTGGTGAATCTGTGGAATTCATTGCCACAGAAGACTACAGAGGCCAAGTCAATGGATATTTTTAAGGTAGAGATAGATAAATTCTTGACCCGCCAGCGTGACCGTCTGTTGTAAATGTAGATATCTTCCACAGTCCAGTAGACTAACAATTTTGCTGTCATCTGGAAGTGTGCTAATGATAGTAACGCTTGCTTTCCCTCTTTCTCCGTCCCCCCTCACCCTAGTTCTCCTACTGGTTTCACTGTCCTCCTGAGTAAGTTTACTGTTTCTATGCCTCGTTGACACCTTCCACTCATCCATCAATGAGCCATTGCACATTTCCTTGATCATCGCCCACTTTAATCTGTTCTTTTCACAATGCTCTTTGTACCCTTCCATATCTCTAGTTTCCCTCTCAGTCTGAAACGTCAACAATCCTTTCTCTCCAGAAATGCTGCCTGTCTCGATGAGTTATTCCAGCATTTTTTGTCTATCTTTAGTGTAAACCAGCATCTGCAGTCCCTTCCTACACAGTAGTAGCTCAACAGTAGTAAAACTGGGCTACTCCTCATCGGCACTCTCAAAAACCAGCATCAGTTCACCCCCCATCACTGAAGCCATCATATCAGTCTACACACAGGTTAAGAGCCTTGGTGTACCCTTTCTTTCTCCAGTCATATAAACAATGTCGCGGGGTACACAAAAGGCTGGAGAAACTCAGCGGGTGCAGCAGCATCTAAGGAGCGAAGGAGCTAGGCGACGTTTCGGGTCGAGACCCGCTGCTGCACCCGCTGAGTTTCTCCAGCCTTTTGTGTACCCTCGATTCTCCAGCATCTGCAGTTCCTTCTTTAACAACATATAAACAATGTCTCCTGGATTGCCTTTTTCCATCTATGAAAGATCTCCAGACTACGCCCTGCTTTAACACAACACTCCACGGAAGTTCTAGTCAATGCTTTGGTCACATCACGCATTGACTACTGCAATGTGACCCCGGCAGGAGCCCCCAACAAACTTATTAATTGACCTCAATTTACCCACAACTCTGCAGCACGGATTATCACACGCTCAACGTCCACTGATCATGTCACACCCCTGCTGATTCAATTACACTGGCTCCCTGTGTCACAAAGGATTAACTTTTAAATTGTATTATTAACATTTAATGCGCTTCATAACCTTTCCCCAGTTTATCTCACATACCTCCTTCAGACTTATACCCCCTCCCGCTCCCTGCGGCCTTCATCAACAGGTCTACTGGCACTACCACCCATCAACCTCAGCACAATGGGTTCCAGGGCCTTCCCCCACGCTGCACCTAAACCCCTTCACATCCACATACTGGACTCCATGACAGAATTCAAACCGTTCTTAAAACCCATCTTTTTACACCAGCTTACTCATTTTAACTGCAACAACTGCATCTTATTTTATATCAAGCTTAACTCGTTTGCTTTGCTTTGTTGCTTATTGTATGTTTATTACTGATGTTATGTGATGCAGGGTGACGAGTGTCTTCATGGAATCATCATGGAATCATGGAATCATGGAAACTTTATTGTCATGCAGACCTTGCGGTCTGAACGAAATTTCGTTGCCTGCAGTCATACATATAGTAAATAACAAAACATACAATAAACACATATTTAACATCCACCACAGTGAGTTCACCAGACACCTCCTCACTGTGATGGAAGGCAAAATCTTGTCTTTGTCTCTTCCCTTCTTGTTCTTCCTCTTCCTCTGCGCTGAGGCGACCCGGGCCTCCGATTATGTGACCGCACCGGGTGATGTAAATAAGTCCCGCAGGTGAACCGCGCTCCGCGAGCGGGCCGGTTCATCTCCGCGGCCCGGGGCGGTCGGAGTTGCCGAAGCTGCCGCCCTCCAGTCCAGCGGCCGCAGCTGTTGCCGCGGGAGCTCCGGAAAAACAGGTCAGCAACCTGCGACCTGCGAGCTCCCGACGATGTCGTCCACTGGGCCCGCGGCCGGGCCTCCGAAGTCGCTGCCGCCGCCACCGCCACCGGAAAGCCGCCGCAGCTCCGAGTCGGGCCGCTGGAACACTTGAACCCGCCGCAGCCCCGAAGTCGTCCAGCCCCGCGCTGGTAAGTCCTGGCTGGCTCTACCTCTGGAGCCTCGAGGTCAGTCTCAGTTGGAGGCCGCCAGCTCCGCCATTAGGCCTCAGTGCAGACGGAGACGGAGACGGGGGATACGACAAGAAAAGTCGCGTTCCCCCGAAGGAAGAGACTAAAAACGTTTCTCCCACCCCTCCCACACGCATACACAACATAATAACTCAAATTAACACGCCATACAAGACAAGAAAACAACAAAAAAAGAAAAAACAGACGGACTGCAGGCCAAGTCAGCGCCGCCACTCCAATCTTGAAAGGCGCCATTAAATAAAATGCATGAATATTATTATTATTATTATTATTATTATTATTATTATTATTATTATTATTATTATTGCAAACTATTTGCTTACTTGATAATATAGAAGTGAGTCTGGAGTCACTAGAGCAGCCCAGCCAAGTATAGATAGGAGATGAAGGGACACAAAGTGCAGGAGTAACTCAGCGGGTCAGGCAGCATCGCTGGTGAACATGGACTGGTGAGGTTTCAGGTCAACAGACAATAGACAATAGGTGCAGGAGTAGGCCATTCAGCCCTTCAAACCAGCACCACCATTCAATGTGATCATGGCTGATCGTCCCCAATCAGAACCCCGTTCCTGCCTTCTCCCCGTATCCCCTGGTCGAGACCTTTCTTCAGACCTTTCTTCAGACCCATCTCCGGAGGTGCTGCCCGACTGAGTTACTCCAGCACTTTGTGTCCTTTTGTGTATTAACCAGCATCTGTAGTTCTTTGTTTCTACATATAGACAGAAGATTGTCCTTCACTGGACACAGCATCGTAGTGTGGAAACAGCCCCACTGAGTCCATGCCGACTGTTGATCTCAAGTTCACACCAGTTCTGTGTTATCCCACTTTCTCATCCACTCACTGCGCATTTGGGCCAATTTGCAGAGGCCAATTAAACTACAAACCTGTACGTCTTTGGGATGTGGGAGGAAACCGAACCGAACGTACAAACTCCACACAGACAGCAGCTGAGGTCAGGATCGAACCCGGGTCTCTGATGCTGTAAGTGATCTGCCCTACCAGCTGCACCATCATACGCCAGATAGAGCTCTTAAAGATAACGGAGTCAGTGAATGGCGGTGCTGGCTCGAAGGGCCGAATGGCCTACTCCTGCACCTATTGTCTATTGTCTATCGTGCCACCCTGAAAAATAGTGGTGAAACATTTAGGTTTTGCCATCTATACATATCATGCTGGTCATTAGCTGTTGTTCCAGGATTATTTATAGAGAGATACAGCTGATAAATAGTTCCTTCAACCCACCGACTCCATCAACCGCCTATTTACACTAATTGTACATTAATCAGCTAGGCCAGCAGCATAATCAAGGACCAGTCACACCCCGGCCACCCCCTCTTCTCCCCTCTCCCATCGGGCAAAATAGTACAGAAGTGTGAAAACGCACACCTCCAGGTTGAGGGACAGTCTCTTCCCAGCTGTTATCAGGCAACTGAACCATCCTACCACAACTAGAGAATTGTCCTGAGCTATTATTGACCTCATTGGAGACCCTTGGACTATCTTTAATCTGACTTTACTGAGCTTTACCTTGCACTAAACGTTATTCCTTTTATCATGTATTTGTACACTGTGAATGGGTCGGTTGTAATCATGTATTGTCTTTCCACTGACTGGTCAGCATTTTCACTGTACCTGTGACAATAAACTGAACTAAACTTTACTTTAGAGACACAGTGTGAAAACAGGCCCTTCGGCCCACCGAGCCCATCCTGTTCATCAGCGCTACCCTACATACTAGGGACAATTTACAATTTAAAGAAACAAACTATCCTGCAAACCTGTACCAAACCTGGAGTGTGGGAGGAAACTGGAGCACTCAGGGAAACCCACGTGGTCATAGGGAGAACGTTCAAACTCTGTATAGACAGCACCCGTAGTCAGGATAGAACCCGGGTCTCTGGTGCTGTAAGGCAGCAACTCTACCGCTGCGCCACCGTGCCACTGCACTACCACGTAAGGTTTAGGAAGATACATGTGACAATAAACTAAACTAGACTAAACTAAATAAACCTAATCTAAGCTACACTAAGCTACGCTAAACTAACCGACACTAAGCTAAGCAAAGCTAAACTAAACCAAACTGAACTAAGCTAAAATAAGTTAAAAAGATAAACTAGGATAAGATAAACTAATATAAACTAAACTAATCTAAACTAAATTAAACTAATCTAAGCTAATCCCCTTCTAATGTGTCCGCATGTTTGTGTGTTTTAACGCGGGGATTTCGGAGATGTCCGTGGTCAGTTTACGAGGCTGCTGGCCACAGGGAAAAGCCGTGTGCAACTTCAAACAGCAACTCACTTGGAACAGTTTGACCTTTCAGAGAATAATCTTGCAAGATTTCTCAATTCATCTCGAGACATTGGGCAGGAAGTAGTGGGATGAGCGATTCAGAATATGCTTCGATTTTCTGTTTGACCAGGTCGAAGGAAACATGCATGGGGATTTTTTTGTGGGTTAGGTTGGACTGATACTTGAGAGCCTATCACAAGATTCAGGCAAAGATAGACACAGAGTGCTGGAGTAACCCAGCGGGCCAATAGACAATGGAGGTTTACTTGTCACATGTGCAACTGCACGATGAAATTATTTTTGCATTTATTACACATGCGGGCGCTGTCATTTTTGGCGCCATTATTCACAGTCCGAAGACCGGTTGGCCCGCATGCTCGAGCACTGGAGCAGTTCCCATGAACCGATGTCCGTCTCCTGTCCTCTCCTCTCCTCGCCCGGCCATCTTTGTTTTTAGATGTTTTTCTTTTTAGACATACAGAGCGGAAACAGGCCCTTCGGTCCACCGAATCCGCACCGACTAGCGATCCCCGCACACTAACACTACCCTGCACACAGTAGGGATAATTCACATTTATACCAAAGCCAATTAACCCACAGACCTGCACGTCTTTGGAGTGTTGGAGGAAACCGAAGATCTCGGAGAAAATCCACGCTGGTCACGGGGAGAACGTACAAACTCTGCACAGACAGCGCCCGTAGTCGGGATCAAACCCGGGTCTCTGGTGCTGCAAGCGCTGTAAGGCAGCAACCCTACCGCTGCGCCACCTATTTTCTATGTTTCTATGTTTCTATGTTAGTCTTTGGAGCTACAGGCCCTTTGCCCCACCGAGTCCGCGCCAACCACGATCAACGCGTGCGCTAGCACTATCCTACACACTGGGGACAATTCACAATTCACAGAAGCCACTTAACCTGCAAACCTGTTCATCCTTGGGATCAAAACCACGTGGTCACAGGGAGAACGTGCAAACTCCGTACAGACAGCACTCATAGTCAGGATCGAACATGGGTCTAAAAAGATTAGTGTGGAATGAGTGGTAGCTATCCTGAGGGAAACTTTGGAGGGAACCAGAGGCATAGGTTCAAGCTGAGAGGGGAAGGGGGAGTTTAACAGGATCCTGACAGGTCACATTCTCGTGCAAGGGTGGTGGGTGTATAGAACCAGCCGCCGGAGGAGGTAGTTGAGGCTGGGACTATAGCAACGTTTAAGAAGCAGTTCAACAGGTACATGGATAGGACAGGTTTGGAGGGATATGGGCCAAACGCAGGCAGGTGAAAATAGTGTAGTGGGGACATGTTGGCCGGTGTGGGCAAGTTGGGCCGAATGGCCTGTTTCCACACTGTATGATTCTATGACAGATTATCCAATTAATTTGACTTGGCTTTCGCCCCTACAGCCAGGTCAGACAACCGATATGCACCAGGGACCACTGCGGCTCTCCAGCAGTTTCCTCTGGCTTCGCCCTGCCCAGCATAGGTCAACATCTTTCGGGCTGTCCACTTGCAGACTGTGGTGCAGAGTTATAGAGGAACATGAGGCAGAGATAGATAGATTCTTGATTAGTACGGGTGTCAGGGGTCATAGGGAGAAAAGCCGTTGAATGGGTTTATGAGGGTGAGATAGATCAACCATGATTGAATGGCGGAGTAGACTTGATGGGCCGAATGGCCTAATTCTGCTCCTATCACGTATGACCTTCTGATCTTATGAACATGCCTACCTGTATGAATCAGCTAGCCAGTGGACCATCCGCCATTCAATATGATCATGGCTGACCATCCAACTCAGTATCCCGTACCTGCTTCTCACAAGGGCCACATCTAACTCCCTCTTAAATATAGCCAATGAACTGGCCTCAACTATCTTCTGTGGCAGAGAATTCCACAGATTCACCACTCTATGTGTGAAAAATGTTTTTCTCATCTCGGTCCTAAAGGAATTCCCCCTTATCCTTAAACTAACGTAACGAAAGAAAGAACATGCAATACATAGGAAACTACTAGGCTATGGAATGTACACGGGATTAACTTCACTGCAAAGACTACAAAGGGTCAAGAAAATGCATCATCACCATCCAATCTGGCAAAAATGTTGGTTTTGGTCAGTGATGATTACTGAGTAATTAAAATGAGATCAGACCTACACCAAATGGGGGCAAGATAGAAGTTGAGAGATAATGTTGCAGTTGTATAAGACATGGGTGAGATCGCATCTAGAATATTGTGTTCAATTCTGGGCACCATATTATAGGAAAATGTGGTAAAGCTGGAAAGTCTACAAGATTTGCAAGGATGTTGCCAGGACTAGAGGGTGTGAGCTACAGGGAGAGTTCGAGTAGGCTGGGACTCTATTCCTTGGAGCGCAGGAGGATGAGGGGTGATCTTATAGAAGTGTATCAAATCATGAGGGGAATAGATCGGGTAGATACACAGAGTCTCTTGCCCAGGCATCAAGAACCAGAGGACATAGGTTCAAGGTGAGGGGGATAAGATTTAATAGGAACTTAATGGGTAACTTTTCCACAAAAAGGGTGGTGGGTGTATGGATCAAGCTGCCAGAGGAGGTAGTTGAGGCAGGTACAACCTTTGAGAAACATTTAGACATGTGCATGGATAGGACAGGTTTAGAGGGATGTGGGCCAAACACAGGCAGGTGGGACTAGTGTAGGTTGGACATGTTGGCCGATGTGGGCAAGTTGGGCCGAAGGGCCTGTTTCCACACTGTAAGACTCCATGACACTCTGATAGTCAGCCAGATAGAGTGTCATGAGGAGAGGATGCTTCCACTAGCAGGAGAGTCTAGGACCAGAAGCCACAGCCTCAGACTATAAGGATGTACCTTTAAGGGCCTGTCCCACTTGGCGATTATTTCGGCGACTGCCGGCATCATATCAGGGTCGCCAAAAGATTTTGAACATTTCAAAATCCAGCGGCGACAAAAAAAATGTTGCGACACTTGAAAAAGCACCACGAGTCAATACGTCGTCACGCCACGTCACCGCCGCATCGCACCGCGAATTTCTCAGTGACCTGATACGCAAGTCTATGATGCCGGCAGTCGCCAAGTGGGACAGGCCCTTTAGGAAGGAGATGGGAAGGAATTTCTTTAGTCAGAGGGTGGTGAATCTGTGGAATTCATTGCCACAGAAGACTGTGGAGGCCAAGTCAATGGATATTTTTAAGGCAGACATTGACAAATTTTTGATTAGTACGGGTGCAAAGGGATATGGGGAGAAGGCTGGAGAATGGGGTTGGGAGGGAAAGATAAACACAGCCATGATTACAAACATGAACATAAAGCTTGTCACTGTACCTCGGTACACGTGACAATAAACAACTGAAACTGAAATGGAAGAGATTTGATGTTTTGAATGGCCTAATTCTGTTCCTAAAATGGGGAGAAGATGGGTTAGGAGGGAGAGATAGATCAGCCATGATTGAATAGTGGAGTAGACCTGATGGGCTGAATGGCCTATTCCTACTCCTATTCCTTATGACCTTATAACTATACCATGAACTTATAAAGGAGCAGATGAATGGAGAGAAGTGGGATGAGAAGCCGGACTTGATCCAAGGCAGTGCGGTGTGTATCCTTCCCCGGTCACTTCTATTGTGCGGTTTGAAGTGACACCACAGGCTGGGGTGAGTATTCTGGGGGAAGTCACGGCAGTGGATGTTCTCGTGCGACGCTTTCCAAGGAATTACCACAGACTGCACAGGAAGTGAATCGTTCTGTTGTGAGGCGCTGTGTGTGTTCAGTGAATCTGGTCACCGCCATGTGCAATCCCCTCGTTGCCTCATGTCCAGAGCCGGCTGACACACTCGTCCACTGTCAGATGGCTCCATGTTTGTGAAGATGTTTCGGGCGGAACGGTGGAGCATCGGTAGAGTTGCTGCCTCACGGCACCAGAGGCCTGGGTTCCATCCCGGCTACGGGTGCTGTCTGTTCAGAGTTTGTAAGTTCTCCTCGTGGCCTGCGTGGGTTTTCTCCGGGAGCTCCAGTTTCCTCCCAAACTCCCAAGACGTGCAGGTTTGTAGGTTAATTGGCGTCGGTAAGTTGTAAATTGTCTCTAGTGTGTAGGGATGGCTGATTTCTGATTTTAATTTTAGTTTTAGTGATACAATGTGCTAATAGGCCCTTCGGCCCACTGAGTCCACGCAGTTCTATCCTACGCGTTAGGGACAATTTACCAAAGCCAATTAACCTACAAACCTGCACCTCTTTGGATTGTGGGAGGAAACCGAAGCACCCAATGAAAACTCATGCGGTCACGGGGAGAACCTGCAAACTCTGTACAGACAGCACCCTTAGTGAGGTTGAACCCGGGTCAGGGAAAATATTGCAGAGTATTGAGTATAGAAGTTGGTGGTCATGTTGCAGTCATATAAGAGCAAATATTTAGAATATTGTATTCAATTTTGAGTACCATGTTATCGGAAAGACGTTGTCAAGTTAGAGGATTTGCAGAGAAGGTTTGGGAGGATGTTGCCAGGACTAGAGGGTCTGAGCTATAGGTAAAGGTTTCGCTCCAAGAAATAGAGTTGGTTGGGATTCTATTTCTTGGAGCGCAGGAGGATGAGGAATGATCTTACAGAGGTGTATAAAATCAAGAGAGGAATAGATCAGGTAGACACACAGAGTCTCTTGCCCAAAGGTGGGGATTCAAGGATAAGAGAACATAGGTGTAAGGTGAAGGGGAAAAGATTTAATAGGAATCTGAGGGGTAACTTGTTCAAACAAAAGAGTAGTGGTTGTCAGAGGAGGTAGTTGAGGCTGGGACTATCCCAATGTTTAAGAAGCAGTTAGACAGGTACATGGATAGAACATGTTTAGAGGGATATGGGACAAACACGGGCAGGTGGGACTAGTGTAGATGGGAAATTTTGCCTGGTGAGGGCAGGTTGGGCTGAAGGGCCTGTTTCCACACAGTATCACACTAAGATTGTTAGGGACAGGATTTACTCACGTTGCAAACAGCACGGCCATTAGCTAAAGTCCGCATTTGGGGAGCTCCTGCTTCACAAATATGATTATACTTATTGAGGAAGTGATATTTGACAAAGGTGGGGCAGTAAATGGTGACTTAAGTAAAAGTAGGTAAAACAAAGTAATTTAGTCTAACGCAGTTCATCGTGGTTGAATAATCCAGCAGATTAAGTCACATTGGATTCGTGATGAGTCAAATTGGATCAAAAATTGACTTGGCGACAGACGATCGGGCAGTGGTTGAGGGGTGTTTCTGTGACTGGTGATAAGTGGTGTTTCACAATGACCACATGTAAGTGTGTGGACCAGTGCATGTTCAGACGCATGAGAATTGGTGCAGTGTGGAAGCCATGGTGTCAAACAGTGATACAGCAGGAAAACAGGCCCTTCAGCCCAACCAGCCCAAGCTGACCAAGATGCACCATCTACACGGGTCCCACCCGCCTGCGTTTGGCCCATATTCCTCTGAACCTTTCCCGTCCATGCATCCGTCCAAATGTCTTTTAAATATTGTTATAGTCCCTGCCTCAACTACCTCCTCAGGCAACTGGTTCCATACACCTACCACAGCATGTGTGGAAAAGTAGCCTTTCAGGTTCTTATTAAATCTTTTCCCCCCTTTACCTTAAACCTATCTTGGGTAAAAGAGTCTGCATTTACCCTACCCATTTCCCTCATGATCTTATACACACACAGAGTGAGACAGGTTGTCTCACAGCAAGGATGCAGCAAGATGTTGACCAGTTGGAAGTTTAACTGGAGAAATGGCAGAGAGAGTTTAGACAATAGACCATAGACTATAGATGCAGGAGTAGGCCATTTGACCCTTCGAGCCAGCACCGCCATTCAATGTGATCATGGCTGATCATACCCAATCAGTACCCCGTTCCTGCCTTCTCCCCATATCCCCTGACTCCGCTATTTTTAAGAGCCCTATCTAGCTCTCTCTTGAAAGCATCCAGAGAACCTGCCTCCACCGCCCTCTGAGGCAAAGAATCCCACAGACTCACAATTCTCTGTGAGAAAAAGTATTTCTTCGTCTCTGTTCTAAATGGCTTACTCCTTATTCTTAAACTGTGACCCCTGGTTCTGGACTCCCCCAACATCGGGAACATGTCTCCTGCCTCTAGCGTGTGCAAGCCATTAACAATCTTATATGTTTCAATGAGATCCCCTCTAATCCTTCTAAACTCCAAAGTGTACAAGCCCAGCTCCTCCATTCTCTCAGCATATGACAATCCAGCCATCCCAGGAATTAACCTTGTAAACCTACACTGCACTCCCTCAATAGAAAGAATGTCCTTCCTCAAATTAGGGGACCAAAACTGTACACAAAACTCCAGGTGTGGTTTCACTAGGGCTCTGTACAACTGCAGAAGGACCTCTTTGCTCCTATATTCGATTCCTCTTGTTATAAAGGCCAACATGCCATTTGCTTTCTTCACTGCCTGCTGTACCTGCATGCTTACTTTCATAGACTGATGAACAAGGACTCCCAGATCCCGTTTAATCAGACAAACTTGTCCTATCCATGTACCTGTCCGAATGTTTCTTAAATGTTTTTCGAGTTCCTGCCTCAACTACCTCCTCTGGCAGCTCATTCCATAGACCCTGATCTTCCATCTACCTCATTGGAGACCCTCGGGACATCTTGGTCAACATGAGCAAGTTAGGTTGAAATGTTGCTTCTGTGCTGTATGACTCTGTGATGCTACAAATACCACTATCGTGTCTGCCTTCAACACCACCCCTGGAAGCACACCACATGCAGTGTAATAAACTCCTTTAAACATTGCTCCTCTGATTCACCAATGAGGATAACATGATCAAAGTGGTCCATATTTAACTTTATAAGAGATTGGACCAGAATTAGACCATTTGTCCATTAAGCCTACACTGCCATTCAATCATGGCAGATCTATCTCTCCCTCCATTCTCCTGCCTTCTCTCCATAACTGCTGACACCTGTAATAATCAAGAAACTATCTGTCTCTGCCTTGAAAATATCCATACACTTGGCCTCCACAGCCTTCTGTGGCAATGAATTCCACAGATTTGTGTGGTAGAGTTGGTACCTTACCGCGCCAGATTTCGATCCGACTACGGTCGCTGTCTGTACGGAGTTTGCACGTTCTCCCCCTGACCGCGTGGGTTTTCTGTGAGATCTTCGATTTCCTCCCACACTCCAAAGATGTACAGGTTTGTAGGTTAAATTGGCTTAGTATATTTATGAACTGTCCCTAGTATGTGTAGGATAGTGTTAATAGTCGGGGATCGTTGGTCAGTCCAGACTCAGTGGGCCGAAGGGCCTGTTTCCATGCTGTATCTCTATCATTCAATATAAATAGACCTCAGAGAAGTACATTAAATGATGAGAGGCATAGATACAGGATAAAGGGAATAAGGTTTAGTGCAAGATCCAGAAAAGTCTAATGAAAGATAGTCCGAGGGTCTCCAATGTTGGTGGTCGGTAGTCCAGGACCGCTCTCTAGTTGGTGATAGGATGGTTCAGTGAAAAGCTTTTGTTGCGTGCTAAGCAGCGGAAAGACTATACATGATTACAGTCGAGCCGTTTACAGTGCGCAGATACATGGAATAACGCTTAGTGCAAGGTAAGGCCAGTAAAGTCCAATCAAAGATAGTCCGCGGGTCACCAAAGAGGTAGATAGTAGTTCAGCACTGCTCTCTGGTTGTGATAGCGTGGTTCAGTTGCCTGATAACAGCTGGGAAGAAACTGTCCCTGAATCTGGAGGTGTGCGTTTTCACACTTCTGTAACTTTTGCCCGATAGGAGAGGGGTAAAGAGGGAATGGCCGGGGTGCGACTCGTCCTTGGTGATGCTGCTGGCCTTGTCAAGGCAGCACGAGGTATAAGTTGAGTCAATGGAAGGGAGGTTGGTTTGTGTGATGGTCTGGGTTGCGTCCACAATCCGCTGCAATTTCGTGCCTTGCACATCTCCTCTAAACTTTGCCTCTCTCATTTGAAAGCTGGGCTGTGTTTGGAGTATTGCGCTCAGCTTTGGTAATCTTGCTCTCACAAGGATGCTGTTAAGCTGGACAGACAGCAGAGAAGATTTACGAGGATGTTGCCATTATTTGAAGGGTGGAATTATCGAGAGGCAGGGGAGGACTTTATTCAGGAGGATGAGGGGTGATCTTGTAGAGGTGTATAAAATGTATGAGAGTAATAGATTTACCCATAATGTTTTACACATAGTAGGCAAAACAAGAGGACATCGCAGAGCTGCCAACTCTCACGCATGGAGCGTGAAACTCGCGCATTTCGCCCAATTCACATGCTCTCACGCTGATCACAGAATTTCTCATGCTCTGTCGTGAGAAATTCTGTGATCAACGAGAATTTCAACACTAATATCAACTGCATAGGCCGCGGGTGTTGGAGAGCCGGAGCTGAGGGAGGGATGGAAGCAGAAGCCGCTGCCACCGGCCGCTTCAGATGTGGACGGGGAGTCGGGGGCTGGCGAGTGTTTGCCGGGCTGGCGAGTGTTTGCCGGGCTGGCGAGTGTTTGCCGGGCTGGCGAGTCGCTCGCTGCAGTTCCGGCCATAGAGCAGCCTCATTGCAAGAGTACCGGGCCATTGGAGGCGTCGGAAGTGTTGCGCTGCTGCCGTGAGAATCTCTGCCGAATTTGCTCTGGAGACCGGCGTGGACCAGGCTGCACTCGGTGCATCCTGGAGGACAACCAATGGCTGCTGGAAGTAGATACCAAGCACTGGGTAGAAGCGGTGGAAGATCGTGGCCATCAAATGGGAATGGTTGGAGAAAGCATGCTTGCCTGCTAGATTTTCACTTACTGTAACTGCAGGAAAAATGTTCCCGATGTTGGAGGATTTCAGAACCAGGGGTCACACAGTTTAAGAATTAGGAGTAGGCCATTTAGGACTGAGATGAGGACAAACTTTCTTCTCCCAGAGTTGTGAATCTGTGGAATTCTCTGGCACAGAAGGCAGCGCAGGCCAATTCACTGGATATTTTCAAGAGAAAGTTACATTTAACTCTTGGGGCTAGCAAAATCAAGGGATATGGGAAAAACAGGAAAGAGGTATTGATTTTAGATGAACAGCTATGATCATACTGAATGGCAGTGCTGGTTCAAAGGGCCAAATGGCCTATTCCTGCACCTAATTTCTATGTTTCTATGCTTGAGTATATGGCAATAAAACTCGACCACTTGATTTTGAAGCATTCATGCATGGTGGAGGTATAATGTAGTCATAGGGTGATACAGAGTGAAATCAGGCCCTTTGGCCCAACTTGCCCACACCCACCAACATGTCCCAGCTACACGACCTGCTTTTGGTTCAGATCCCTCCAAACCTGCCCTATCCATGTATCAGTCTAACTGTTCCTTAAATGTTGGGATGCCTCAACTACCTCCGCTGGCAGCTTGTTCCATACACCCACCACCCTTTGTGCGGAAAAAATTACCCCTTAAAAAATTACCTCTTAAAACTACTTCAAACAAAACTCATTGAAATCATACTTCTACAATGCACTAAAAGTCACTCCACTCCTTCGCCGGATACCCCCAAGGCCAGTGATCAGTGATGGCTCAGCCCCCAACTTTCAAAAACGCTCCACCGCCCCCTGGTTCAGACGGAGAGCACTGCCAGATGTGAGTGGGGAACTGAGGCTATTTGTCCATGATGTCTGGATCTCAATGCTCAGCGCTTCATTGGCTAATGTTATTGATTTGTAATTAGCCTGATTTGTTATTAGTTGACAAAACCTTAATTTATTAATCCGGAATATCCAGGGGGATGGGATAAGTGTAATACTAAATGACATGCAAGGTGTCAGGCTGTCTGTCACAACATACAGCCCAAATAACCCATTATTTCCTTCAGTTAAATATTGGGAAGGCAGCACTATTGTCATTTGCCACTCAACTATTATGTTTGTTTACCTCACTGACTATTTCTAACCCCCCCCCCCCCAAATTCCTTTGACAGGTTGAATAGAAATGTCCCCAATCTCATTGTTTTATTAATTGAACACTTAGATGTACTACTCAAGGAATTTAATCAGATGGAAACGGATTCAGATGCGATGTTTAAGAGCTTGTTCAAATAAGGGACATATTTTAAAGGAGTAACAGAGATACTTGCAGGTGAATGTGTGAGGAGGTTATTATTTGTCTTTAGTTTTAGCTTGAACCAGGATATCTGAAGATTCTAAGTTTAATATAGTAATTGTGCTGATACTGACTCCAACCAACCATGTAATGACTATCATCCATTCCGGAGGTTTTATTTTTCTGATGTCATTGAAACTTCACTTGGATTTCAATCACTTCCATGTAAAAGTAATTGGGAATTGGGAGCATTGGAACAAACATTTGTCCTCAATACATATTAACTGTAATATTATTATTTTCACACAGAGAGTGGTGAGTCTCTGGAACTCTCTGCCACAGAGGGTAGTTGAGGCCAGTTCATTGGCTATATTTAAGAGTGAGTTGGATGTGGCCCTTGTGGCTAAGGGGATCAGAGGGTATGGAGAGAAGGCAGGTATGGGATACTGAGTTGGATGATCAGCCATGATCATATTGAATGGCGGTGCAGGCTCGAAGGGCTGAATGGCCTACTCCTGCACCTAATTTCTATGTTTCTATGTTTCTATTATAATGTATGCATGTTGGTAGGTGCAATCAAAACAAAGATCTTTTTTTTTTTATCATTGTTGTGTTATGAATACCACAGAAAATATTATGTACTCTCAAGATCACATTAAATAGAATATTATTGCTTAAATATATAGTTATTAGACTTTGCATTTCGGAAAAGTTCCAGCTGAGAGGAAGACAGCAAAATACTGAAAATATTGGTGGTGAAAATGACTACAGGACAGTTTGTTAGGAAAATGAAGGAAATGGTAACAGAATACCTATACAGCTGAGTGAGTATAATTTTATGGATGCGAAAATGTGTTCAACCAATTGATGACTTCTTTGACAAAGTAACTAGCATGTTAGATAACAAGGAAGCCAATGGATGTAGCAAAGTGCCCGATAAATGATTACCGCATTAGATGAACACCTGTGGACTTGAACATAATAGGTTAAGTCCAGGGGGTCAGATATGGGGCTTTATGTGTGGGCCAGATACATTGTCAGTGCAGAGGGGCTAGGAGCAAGGCCAAGTGTGCATCCAGAGTCAAGGTCCGGAATAGTACTAGGTGTGCAGTCAAAGCTGGGACAATGGGAGTGTTCAGCACTGGGAACCTAAGGAGATAAGCAGCTATGATCAGGGTAGAATAGGGGGGCAGGTGTAAGGCTGGACTCAGGGTCAGGAATGAGAGACGGTATGCAACTGGAGTCAGGGTCAGGAGTAGTACCAGGTGTGCAGTGAGACCCAGGTTGGTCAACATGGGCCAAGTGCTTGATTATAATCTGATTTCCATACATGAATATACCAATATCATTCATGTGCTGCACCTGTTGATCAGAGCCTGGCTCTACTGTCGAATGTAATTGGGAATGTAATTTAGCCTAACCTTATTCATTGCTAATCCAATTTAAAGCATAAATATTGCATTCAAGTGTAAGTTAAAAGACTCGCTACAGTATGCACCAGATTGCCCAATTTCAAGCTGAAAAATGCGAAAGCTCAGTAACAATGGGAGGGGGAAGTCGGGAACTAGAGGACATAGGTTTTAGAATAAGGGGTAAGGCATTTAGAATGGAGATGAGGAAACACTTTTTCACTCAGAGAGTCGTGAGTTTCTCTGCCTCAGAGGGCGATGGAGGCCGGTTCTCTGGATACTTTCAAGGGGGAGCTAGATAGGTCCATTAAGATAGTGGGGATATGGTGAGAAGGCAGGAACGGGATACTGATTGTAGATGATCAGCCATGATGACATTGAATGGCGGTGCTGGCTCGAAGGGCCGAATGGCCTACTCCTGCACCTATTGTCTATTGTCCTTTCAGGGGTAACTTTTTTCATCCAAGGGGTGGTAGATTTTAGAGATACAGCATGAGAACAGGCCCTTCGGCCCACTGAGTCCGCGTCGATGACGAACACTATCCTCCATACAAACTCCGTACAGACAGCACCCGTAGTCAGGATCGAACCCGAGTCTCTGGCACAGAAAGGCTGCAACTCTACCGCTGCGCCACCCTGCCGCCCCTGAGTAGTTGAAGCAGGTAATACCGCAATGTTAAAAACATACTAGACCAAGTGCAGACCCGCTGGGGCTGGTGTGGGGGGGGGGAGGGGTGCTGCAGCTTCACATGCACACTAACCACCTCACACACACACAGGGCGGGAGGGGGGGGTGGTAGGGAGAGACGGGGTGGGGAGAGGGGAGGGAGAGTAGAGGGGGAGTGGGAGAGGAGGGGAAATGGGGGAAAGGGGGGGAAGGGGGAAGAGAGTGGGGGAGGAGAGAGAGAGGGGGAGAGAGGTGGGAGGGGAGGAGCGGGCAAGGGAGTAGAGGGGAGAGAGGAGGTGGGGAGAGAGGTGGGGGGGAGATGAGGGGAGAGAGAGGAGGGGAAATGGGGAGAGAGGGGGGGGGAAGAGAGGAGGGAAAAGCGAGGGGGTAGAGGCGAGGGGAGAGGGGGTTGGAGGAGGGGAGGGGTGGGGTTGGAGGAGGGGAGAAGGAGGGTGGAGGAGTGGAGTGGAGAAGGGGAGATGGGTGGGGGGGGCAAAGGGGAAGGGGGACAGAGGGGGGAAGGGTCGAGAGAGTGGGGGAGGTGGAAGAAGGGAGGGGGAGAGGAGAGGGGGAGGTCCCGTCCATTCAACGCGGGGGGGGGGGGGAGTTTGCGGGGGGGGGTGGGGAAGATTGCGGGGGGGGGAGGTTGCGGCGTCACACACAAAATAACCCCCCCCAACACACACACTAACCCCCCCTTGATTTTATATCAATATTATTCATTGTCTCTTTTTACCCCATCCCCACCCTATCTCGAGGGGCAAAGAGAGTGGGGCAGAGAAAGAGAGACAGGGAGAGGAGGAGGGAGATGAGGTGAGAGAGGGGTGTGGAGGGAGGGGAGGGATGGAATGGAGAGGGGCGGAGAAAGGGGCAGAGAGGGTGCAGAGAGGGGGGAGATGGAGAGGGGGATGGGGTGAGATGGGGATGGGGGAGAGTGGGGAAGGGGAGGGAGAGGGGGAAAGGGGGAAAGGGAGAGAGGGGGGATGGGGAGGGGGTGGAGAGAGGGAGGAGGGAGGGAGGGAGGAGAGGGGGAGGTGGTGAGGGGGAGAGAGTGGGGAAGGGGAAGGGGAGAGGGGTTGGGGCGGGGGAGGAGAGCGGGGAGGGGGAGGGGCGGAGAGGGGGAGGGGGGAGGGAGGAGGAGGGGGGAGGGGGGAGGGAGGAAGGAGGAGGAGATGGGGAGAGGTGTGAGGGGAGGAGGAAATAAAAAGGAGAGAGGGAGAGGAGGGGAGGAGAGGCGAATGGGGAGAGTGTGGAGGTTAGGGGAGGAGGAAGAGGGGAGGGAAGAAGGGGGAGGGGAGGAGGGAGAGGGGGAATAGTGGGAAGGGAGTGGGAGAGGGGTGGGGGGAGAGTGGGGAGGGAGGGGGGAGAGGGGTGGGGGAGGGAGGGAGAGGGAGGGGAGGGGAGAGGGGGAGGGAGAGAGAGGGTGAGTGAGAGAGAGGGGAGGGAGAGAGAGGGGAGGGGGAGGGAGGAGAGGGCAGGGGGAGAGAGGGGAGGGAGAGAGAGAGGAGAGAGAAACATAGAAACATAGAAATTAGGTGCAGGAGCAGGCCATTCGGCCCTTCGAGCCTGCACCGCCATTCAATATGATCATGGCTGATCATCCAACTCAGTATCCTGTACCTGCCTTCTCTCCATACCCCCTGATCCCTTCAGCCACAAGGGCGACAGCCAACTCCCTCTTAAATATGGCCAACGAACTGGCCTCAACTACCTTCTGTGGCAGAGAATTCCACAGATTCACCACTCTCTGTGTGAAAAACGATTTTCTCATCTCGGTCCTAAAAGACTTCCCCCTTATCCTTAAACTGTGACCCCTTGTCCTGGACTTCCCCAACATCGGGAACAATCTTCCTGCATCTAGCCTGTTCAACCCCTTAAGAATTTTGTAAGTTTCTATGAGATCACCCCTCAATTCCAACGAGTACAAGCCGAGTCTATCCAGTCTTTCTTCATGTGGAAGTCGTGCCATCCCAGGAATCAGTCTGGTGAACCTTCTGGGAGGGAGGGAAAGAGAGGAGAGGGGAGAGAGAGGAGAGGGGAGAGAGAGGGGAGGGGAGAGTGGAGGGGGAGAGGCGAGGGGAAGAGAGGCGAGGGGGGAGAGAGTGGGGAGGGGAAGGGGGAAGTGAGAGGGGGGAAGGGGGGGAGAGGGGGAAGGGGAGGGCGGAATGGAGTGAGAGGGGAGGGGGAGGAGTGTGGGGAGGGGGAGGGGCGGATAGAGAGGGAGGATGGTAGAGAGGGAGGATGGTAGAGGGGGACGGGTAGATAGGAAGGGGGTAGACAGGGGGGTCGGACAACTTGCTCTATTTGATCTTATTTGATTGTGCATGCCAGACCATGCGAAGGTTGCAATCTCCCACCCCTGTCCCATTGTGATGTCATATGTAAATGAGATCCATTGTGATTGGACATCTGTGAGATGGCACTGTGACATGCAGCAGCTTGATTTTAAAATGTTTTGATGTTTTTTACTAAAAAAGTGGGGGAATTAATAACCACATTTTCTAATTTTCAAAACAAAATGTGGAGGAGGAAAAACTCTACAGGAATATGTAAAAATTTCTCCGTTACTGCAAAGGGTGGAGGAGTAAATCCACATACAGCTTAAATGAATTTTCACAAAATAGAATCCGTTACAAACCAACAAACCAATGGTTACTAGTTACTAGACCAAGATAGGACAGGTTTGGAAGGATACGGGCCAAACGCAGGCAGGTGGGACTAGTGTAGACGGGGCAGTTCGGTTGGTGTGGGCAGGTTGAGCTGAAGGGCCTGTTTCCATGCTGCATCACTATTGCACTGTGACTCCATCAGTTTCCTTACCAGATATTTGTCAGTTCCTTTGAATATCGATACGATACGATAGAACTTTATTTATCCTGGAAGGGAAATTGCCATCAGACATAAAAACAGACAATTCACAAAATACATGAAACAAACACAAGGTATTTGAAAGGTTGGATGTTTAGCTTGGAGGCTGCCTGGGGTGATGGGGTGGGGAGTGTCTGGTTGGGCTTTAGCTTTGGGCAGTTTGCTGTGTCACGAGAGGCCGTGAATCTGGAGCCTCCCTCTCGAGAATGGCTCGCTGATTCACTGACGACTGCTATTCACATATTGCCCCATGCTAACGATAAATAAAAGGGAACGAACATTATCTGAGACAGTTGTCACAATACATAAGCAACGTCGTTTGGGTGGCAGGGCTTATGGGGAGAAGGCAGGAGAATGGTGTCAGCAGGGAGAGATAGATCAGCCATGATTGTATTGCGGAGTAGACTTGATGGGCCGAATGGTCCAATTCTGCTCTTTATTATCACGTACCAAGGTATAGTAAATCACTGTGAAGGTACAGGTGGCACAGCGGTAGAGTTGCTACCTCACTGCGCCAGAGACCCGGGTTTGATCCCGACTACGGGTGCCCGTCTGTACGGAGTTTGTACGTTCTCTGGTATATAGTAACTCAGATTTCACTGTACCAATTGGTACATGTGACAATAAATGTGGCCTTGAACTTAAACTTGAACTTGAACTTGCCCTGAGTGGGTTTTCTCCCAGACCTTCGGTTTCCCTCCACACTCCGGAGACGTACAGGTTGTACGTTATTTTGATTAGTAGTAATGTTAATTAGTAATTAGTAGTAATATTGCTAATTCATATTAATTACTAATTAATATTTATATAATATTGACTGGCCTTGAGGGATACACCAGGAAATATTGCCCAAACTGAAATCATATCGCCCGAGTCGAAGACGAGGGCAATATGATTTCAGTGCGGGCAATATTTCCTGGTGTATCCCGAAAGAAGCCAGTCAATATTATAATTATTACCTATCCCCACGTAAATTAAAATAATTCCTAAGATTCACACTTGGAGCTTTGTGATTGACCGCAGTTTTTCTACGTAAAGTCAATGGCGAAAACCGGAAGAAGAAAAATACCAAGTAATATTGCCCGCTGGAAACTGCGCGTTTTTTGACCAATCAAAATACGAACTAATATTGCCCAGTAAAACTACCTTATATAGGTAATAATAATTAATATTAATTAGTAATTCGTAGTAATGTAAAATTATGTACGGACTCGGTGGGCTGAAGGCCCTGTTTCCGCACTGCATCTCAAAACTAAACTAATGACTTATGATCTCATGAACAACTATTTGTAATCCTCTCCAGCTGTCATCTCAGGAAGCATTTCTCCAAACTCTCTCCCGTGCAAGTATCCAGTGATTTAATTTTTCCAAATTGATGGCACTTCCTAGACCAGGGGTGGGGAACCTGCGGCCTTAAGGCTGCATGTTGGCCTTCTAGGCCATTAAATGCGGCCTTTTGAACATTTTGAACCAAATTTTGTAGAACAAATCCTTTTATTTTTATTAGTATGTTTTTGTTTGTCTTTTATAATTTTAATTTTAATCTTAGAATGAACATATTTAAAATACCAAAGAGTAAAAGAAGATTCAACGAAATAATCCTACCCGACTGACGGCCGCAATTAAAACATTAGTAAGTCATGAGGGCTATGTTAACAAAATAATGTACATTTTTGAAGTATATCTAATTGAAGTTTCTTGGATGCAACCTTATTAGATTACAGCTAACGTAATGCGGCATTCCAACATGAAAAGGTTCCCCACCCCTGTCCTAGACGGTCATCGTTGCTGCCTGACTAATTGGTTATTGCAACTTGTTCCTCATTTCTTTACAGGATGTGGTCAAGTGATCTTCGAGAAGTGCAGAAATGTGATACTGTTTTGCCTTTCCACTGTGATGAACTGAACCTCAGTACACGTGGCAATAAACTAAACTAAACTAATAGCGCCCCATCTACACGAGCCCCACCTGCTGCCGTTTGGCCCATATCCCTCTAAACCTTTCCGATCCATGTACCTGTCTAAATGTTTTTTTGCGATAGTACCTGCCTGAACTACCTCCTCTGGCATCTTGTTCCATAAACCCACCACCCTCTGTGTGGAAAAAGTTACCCCTCGGGAAGTCATTTGCCCCTCACCTTAAACCTATGTCCTCTGGTTCTCGATTCCCCAACTTTGGGCAACAGACTCTGTGTGTCTTCCATTGGTATTGCCCGCATGTTTCCATGCTGTATGACTCTATGACTCTATTTTTAAAAAATCGAAAGAATCTTTATTCATTGTTAAAAATATACACAAACAAGGTACTGTGCAAAAAAGTTCTGATATTCTCGGAGGTTATACATGCATCAATGATAATGTGGTAACGTTGTGTTTACACTCTAGGATTCTATGACACTTTGACTGTCTCTGTCATCTCCATCAGGCTCCCTGCCAAATTTTCTTTGAGTAAGACTGAATGTTTAGCTTGGTAAGGTCGGAGGTAGATCCCCCATCACGGGTACCATGAAATCCCGGGCTACCTGCTCCACGGTCGGATAGTCTCCCCCACCTGGTTTGCCAGGTGTGGAGGGGGCTGTGGATCCCCAGCAGGAACAAAGACAAGACCTGTCAGAGGGCCGATACGCTCCTAGCACAGTGCTAATCTTTGATAGAGTATTGCTTTGACCACACAAATAAAAGGGAATGAAAACAATCCTTCTTACAACTCATCAGCAATGTCCGAATGTAAGTAAGTGAGTAAGTAAGTACATTTTATTTATATAGCACGTTTAAATCAACTCGTGTTGAAACCAAAGTACTTTACATAAATGAAATAATTAAGTTTCCGTACATCAATAGAAAAAATGCAAAATGAGAAAAATGACACAACACATTCAGAATTCAGAACCCCCACAACAGAATCGACATTTTCCACTGTGGGGAAAGGCATCAAATAGTTTAGCCCTCTTCCTCTGTGATCATCCAAGGTCGGGGCCTATTTGTGGCCTCCACAGCCAGCCCGATGTTTTCAGGCCCTCTTGCCGGGAAGCTGGAACTCCGGCGTCGGGTGAACACTCCTCAGCGGCTTGGAAATGGATCACATTTTTCTGTTTCAACCAAGTTATCATTGTGTAATGCCGAACATTTTAACTCCCCCTCCGATTCCCACACTGACCTTTCTGTCCTGGGCCTCGTCCACTGTCAGAGTGAGGCCCAGCGCAAATTGGAGGAACAGCACCTCATATTTCGCTTGGGCAGCTTACATCCCAGAGGGATGAACATTCACTTCTCTAATTTGCGGAAACAAAGAAATGACAGAACAGTTAAACGAGTACTTTGGTGCTGTCTTCACTAAGGAAGACACAAACAATCTCCCAGAAATACTCGTGGACCTAGGATCTAGTTGGAGGGAGGAACTGAAGGGAATCCACATTAGTCAGGAAAAGGTGTTAGGTATACACAAAAAGCTGGAGAAACTCAGCGGGTGCAGCAGCATCTAAGGAGCGAAGGAGATAGGCGACGTTTCGGGTTGAGACCCTTCTTCAGACTGGTCAGGGATCAGGGAAACGAGAGATATAGACGGTGATGTGGAGAGATAAAGAACAATGAATGAAAGATATGCAAAAAAGTATCGATGATAAAGGGAACAAGCCATTGTAAGCTGTTTGTGGTGTGAAAATGAGAAGCTAGTGCGACTAGGGTGGGGGAGGGAGATAGAGATAGTGGGAATGCCAGGGCCCGAGGGCTGAGGGAGAGATGGGAAGGGGAGGAGACAGCAGGGGTTAACAGAATTGAGAAAATTCAATGTTCAAGCCCAAAGGATGCAGACTCCTCAAGCGGAATATGAGGTGCTGTTCCTCCAACCCTCGATTCTCCAGCATCTGCAGTTCCTTCTTTAACACAAAGGTGTTAGGTAAACTGTTGGGACTGCCAATGTAACCGCATTTTATGAGAAAAGAGGGAGAGAGAAAACGGGGAATACAGAGTGTACACATACATGACAAAGGGAAATAAAGTTTAGTGCAAGTTAAAATCCAGTCCGATTAAAGATAGTAAGATTAAACGAGAACTTACCTGTTCAAAGTTTGATCTTTATTTTATGAGGAGTTACGATGAGGGATTACGTGAAGAAGCCCCGCCAGGCGCATGCTCGGCATACTTCATAGCAGTGGCATGAAAAACACAGAACCAATAGCCGAAGTAAGATAGTAAGGCTCACACAAGACTAGAACTACCAGATGATCGTTTAGATTATGAGGGTCGGGAGCGGAGGGCACGTAATCCCTCATAAAATAAAGATCAAACTTCGAACAGGTAAGTTCTCGTTTAATCTTACTATTTTACTTCGGAGTCACGTGAGTGACTACGTGAAGATTTTGAAGCTCTGTGATTTTCATGCCGTAGATTCATTCCATACGACAAACTGTTTCAATAGACACAGTAGTGAATAAATAATATTATTGAACATTGCTTGAATAATGCAAGTATTTTAATATATAATAATAATAGAAGAAAGTAATACCCCTTTATAATAGGGGAAATTACAACAAAAGATATGAATCATTACATAAAAGAAAGCAAATATCAAACAGAACTCAACACTGCATGTGCAAATTCTGGCACCATGATAACAGGTTTATTGTAAAACGTGGAAAAAGTTTCTTCTTTACACCATCCTGCGGCCTCTAAAATATGGTCGAGCGGCACGTCCTGTGCCATCGCCGTGGACGTGGACGCTGCCCTGGTGGAGTGAGATTTAAACATATAGTGTCTACTCCAGCTAAATTCCAAACCTGATTTAACCATTTAGAAATAGTTTGTACTGACACTTTTTTGTATGTTTTTTTATGAGCAATAAGCATTGTTGTCTCACAACCTCAGAGACTCTTGGTTACTTCAATATATTGAGTCAGATGCTTAACCACACACAATGTTTGGTCGACAGGATATGCTCTAAAGATTACCTTGGTTCCAGACTTCCCCGGTCTGCACTGTTTGATTAGATCATAAACATAATAAGTAATGTTATCTGCAGACAAATGCATACAATCTAAACGTAACATTTGCAATGTTTGTACTCTTTGTGCCGACACTAATGCCATAAGCATTACCACCTTAAATGTTAACTTCTGAAAACACAGTGACGTAATTGGATCCCATTGCCGAATTAATGTGAGGACTATACTAACATCCCAAATTTCTGTATATCTGGGTTTGGGAGGATTTCTATTAAAAATCCCTCTCATAAATCGGGATATTAATGGATGAGACCCGATAGATAGGTGTTAAATTGTCCTAAATAGGAAGACAAAGGACTATGAGCACTATTAATAGCACTATAACTAAGGTGCTGATCAAATGCAACATGGCAAGGAACTCCAAAACATCCGATACGTTTGCAGAATGATAAGATATCTCTGACTGAATACAAAAAGCTTCCCATTTTTTAATGTGAGATATATATTGTTTCTTAGTGCTATCTCTCCAAGCAGACGTTATGACATCCATGGTCCTATCCGACAGTCCAAGCTCTTGTAATGGTCTGGTCAGAACCTGCAGATTAACAAATTCATATGATCATGCAATGGATGAACTTGTTCTGTCACTGGTTGCACCAACAATCCCTAGAGCTGGGAATCGTCATAAAAGGTTCAATTATCATTCTAAGCATCAATGGGAACCATGCCTGTGTAGGCCAGTTTGGAACCACCAAAGCACCCTTAGCAGAGTCTTACTCTATATTACTGAGACATTGCCTAATCAGGCAAAATGGGGGAAAAGCATAGAAACACATATTTCCCCAATGTAGCGAGAATGCATCCAACGCTACAGCTCGTGGGTCAGGCTCCCATGACACATATTTAGGCAATTGGTGATTTAATCTGGATGCAAACAAATCAATGTCTGGTACACCATACTGATTGACAATTATTTTTTGTGGAAAATTTGTGGATTTAACATCCATTCTGTATTGTCTTTAAACTCCCGTGATCTGTTGTCTGCCACAGCATTGTCTTTCCCTGGGAGATAGATAGCTGAAAGCCAGATATTCCTGGATATACACCAATTCCACATCTGGTTGACCAGATGATCACATGATACTGATCTTACTCCACCCATGAGGTTGATATATGCTACAGCTGTGGTATTGTCTACTTGTAATTGAACATGCAAGTCCTCCATTGTAGAACAATAAGCTTTTAATCCAAAAAATGCCCCCAATAACTCCAAATAATTAATACCATATGTTTGGAGAATTAATTCCTCTTGGACAGTCCATCTACCACCACAGCTGGTGTAATTGTCCGTAGTCCCTCATCCAAGAGCACTAACATCATTTTGTAATACTACTGTAGGTTGCTGAATAACAATGTTTTTAGTAGCTTGTGCAACATTCCCAATCCACCCCTGTAATTTAGCCAAAGCTTCTGTTGGCAACTGCATGGGTCTGTCAAAATGACCTGCACGCTTTTTTAGTGCTTGTGCTTTTGACCTTTGAAGATTTTGATAATACAAAGGGCCAAATTCAACAGCGGGAAATGCTGCTACTGTCTTACCAATAACCCTGGCTACTTCTCGGATGGAGGGATAAGGTTTGTCACAAGGAATTCACACTCATTTGTAATATCCACAATTTTATCTGTTGGTAAAATTACTGACATAGCAACTGAATTAATGACAAACCCCAAATACTCAATTGTCTGCAATGGCTGTAGCTTAGATGTCGTTGGATGGATCAGAACACCAGCCTTTTCAACAGGCTTATAGTTGCTGAAACTGAATCTTCAGCTGATTCCTGATTTTGAGCCCTTAACAATGCCAGTGCTGGTTTCAATAATTTTGTGAACAGCATGGGACCTGAACTTAACCTATAAGGTAATGCTTTATATTGCCACAGCAGACCCATCCAATTAAACTTCAAGTACCTACGATAATAGTGATGAATTGGCACTGAATAATATGCATCTTTGAAGTCTATAGTAGCCATGTAACATCCTATGGACAACAACTCCTTTGCAGTGTTGAAGGTGTCCATTTTTGAAATGTCTATAGTGGACATATAAATTCAATTTTGTGAGATCCAGAGTGACTCTACAACCCCCATCTTCTTTGGCCTGGGGAAAATATTTGACACAAATTGTTGCGGATGATACCCCATACTTTCAATTACCCTTTTTTTTTAACTTCTTTTTCCTGAAGATTTTCAGGTGCAGAAAACACCAAATCCCGATTAGGTTTATCCTGTACAAGTGGATCAACTCCTTCCACAAATTCAATAGTAGCACCTGACACAATATCTAATATAAACCTATCAGATGTTATACAGTACCATTCATCATAAAACAATTGCAATCTACCACCGATGGGAGGTTCTACAACATTTCCTCTGTGATAGAATACAGTTTTTGTACCTCAGCAAATGACCGTGACGGTCTCCTTCTCCCAATATATGGATTGACATTGGGCTGTGATGGGTGATAATACTTTCTCACCATACCCCTGCCTCTGCTTGTTCCTGCTCCTGAATCAAACCCCCTTCTCATCCAGCCAGATTGTCTCCTTTGGCCAAATATAAAAGGTTTCATGAGGCTGATCGTTTTTGCCTCCTCATCGATATCTTTAATTTGTTTATGCAAGTTTCTCCAAATAAATAATCTGGAGCTTGAACATTGCTTGATTTACACAAACCAGCAAATCTTGGGTGCAGGATGGGCCGAATGGCGATTTTACTCATAGAATTAATCTCAAAGTACAATTTACAACAATGGCAACATTTCTTTTTGAATTTTGGACATAGCATGCCCTTCCAACTGCCTCCCAAAAGCAGTAAAGCCAGCTGCAATGAGCTTGAGGACCCTCTGGAATCGTATCTCCTGTCCTCGCATTGTTGAACTCATAGGTGCCAAATACTTGGATTCACCGTCGGCACCCTTAGTGATGCACAATTAATAGGTGTCTTATAGAGGTCTGCTGTCTCCATCATGACAGTCTCCTGAAGCTGGTGAGAAACCAAATAATTAATGTTGGCCGCCAGGTTTTCTTCCATGACCTCACCGCTTCCCTCTGGTATAGCAAAGGATTGTGCTACATCTGGTACACCTGTACTTTGACCTTTGTGCTGTGGTGGGTATTCAACAACAAAAACACCACCTTCAGGGTCAGTCTCTTGCTGCCCTGGTACTCCTGAGACTTGCTCAAGGAGACTTCCTCCAGACCTAAACAAGGCTCTGGAGGTTCACATTCCCATGTTGTAAAGGCACCATAATTATGATATGGAACCCCCTCGGGGGCTGCCTTGGAATATTCTAGGTCTTTTGACCCTTGGTTTATAATTTTTTGGAGCATTTTCTGCATTTGGTCCATCCTGAGCCACAGGCTCGTCTGCCTGGTCCTGCCTCTTCTTCATCAGATTCACCTGATGTTTCAGGCCTAGCAGACTTCCTTTTATTTTTCCCCTTCACTGGAGTTCCCTCCGTGGCCTGTGGCTGTGGAGCGTCTAAAATCTGAACTACGGCAGTTTCAATGGCTACCGGTATCGGAACCGGCTCCGTACTAATCTGTGGGCCCGATCTTAACTGAGTTTCCACCCGGGACGCGCGCTTTCCCCCACGCTGATTTTTTCATCGTGTCCATTTTAAAACTTCCCCAAACTCTTCCTGGCTATTCCAGCCAGCGTCACGGAGTTTCTACCAAGGAAGTAATTTCAACCCACTTACCAGCGGGTTCTGTTACTTACTGCTGGTGGAGCTGCGATCTGCAGCCCTTCCATACCGACATGCGTCGACGTAATGCCGAGCATGCGCCTGGCGGGGCTTCTTCACGTAGTCACTCACGTGACTCCGAAGTAAAATAGTCTGAGGGTCTCCAATGAGGTAGATAGTAGTTCAGGACTGCTCTCTAGTTGGTGATAGGATGGTTCAGTTGCCTGATAACAGCTGGGAAGAAACTGACCCTGAATCTGGAGGTGTGAGTTTTCACACTTCTGTACATCTTGCCTGATGGGAGAGGGGAGAAGAGGGAGTGACCGGGGTGCGAACCATCCTTGCCGAGGCAGCGTGAAGTATAGATGGAGTCAATGGAAGGGAGGTTGGTTTGTGTGATGGTCTGGGCTGCGTCCACAAGTGTTGATGAGTTGATGGTGGGACGATTATTGGATGCGACTTAAAACCCTTCCTGCACTTGTCGGAGATCACTTGACCACATCCTGTCAAGAGATGAGGAACAAGTTGCAATAACCAATTAGTCAGGCAGCAACGATGACCGTCTAGGATGTTGCATCAATTTGGAAAAATTAAATCACTGGATACTTGCATGGGAGAGAGTTTGGAGAAATGCTTCCTGAGATGACAGCTGGAGAGGATTACAAATAGTTGTTCATAAGATCATGTCATGAGTTTAGTTTCGAGATGCAGTGCGGAAACAGGCCCTTCGGCCCACCGAGTCCGTACATAATTTTACATTACTAGCAGTCCAAATAATGTACAAACCTGTACGTCTTTGGAGTGTGGAAGGAAACCGAAGATCTCGGAGAAAACCCATGCAGGTCACGGGGAGAACGTACAAACTCCGTACAGACAGCACCCGTAGTCAGGATCTAACCCGGGTCTCTGGCGCTGTGAGGCAGCAACTCTTCCGTTACGCCATCGCGCCACCCATATGTTCATAAGTGATAGAAACGTAGAAATATAGAAACATAGATACATAGAAAATAGGTGCAGGAGGCCATTTGGTCCCTCGAGCCAGCACCACCATTCATTGTGATCATGGCTGATCATCCACAATCAGTACCCTGTGCCTGCCTTCTCCCCATTTCCCTTGATTCCGCTAGCCCCTAGAGCTCTAACTCTCTTTTACATTCATCCAGTGAATTGCCCTCCACTGCCTTCTGTGCCAGAGAATTCCACAAATTCACAACTCTCTGGGTGAAAAAGTATTTTTCTCATCTCAGTTTAAAATGGCCTCCCCTTTATTCTTAGACTGTGGCCTTGGTTCTGGACCCGCCCCAACATTGGGAAAAAAATTATTGCATCTAGCTTGTCCAGTCCTTTTATAATTTTATATGTTTCTATAAGATCCTTTCTCATCCTTCTAAATTCCAGTGAATACAAGCCTAGTCCTTCCAATCTTTCCTGATGGGAGCAGAATTAGGCCATTCAGCCCATTGAGTCTACTCCGCCATTCAATCGTGGGTAATCTATCTTTCCCTCTCAACCCCATTCTCCTACCTTCTCAACATAACCACTGATGCCCTTACTAATCAAGAATCCACAGTACAAAATATCCAGTCCTAAAGGGCCTGTCCCACTTGGCGATTTTTTGGGCGAATACCGGCGTGATTGACTGACGTAACATTTCACAACATTGTAGATGTTCATGTTTGCAATAAGTGGGCTGCATTATGAATCATTATACTTATTGCTCAGCACAAATATTTAATTGGCTGTAAAGGGAGTTCTCAAATAATTAAAAAGTTTAAGTGCAGTTTAAGAATATAGGTTGGGCCAATACGACAGAGATGAGGAAAAACCTTTTCACACAGAGAGTTGTGGGGTGATTTTATAGAGCTGTATAAGATCATGAATGGCAAAGATAAGATAATGTACAAGAACCAGAGGACACATGTTTAAGATGAGGTGAGGAAAATGTAATAAGAATCTGAGGGGCAACTTTTTTCCACATGGAGTGCTGGGTGTATGGAACGAGCTGCCGGAGGAGGTAGTTGAGGGAGGTAGTATCACATTTAAAAAATATTTGTGCAGGTACATGGATAGGATAGGTTTTGAGGGATATGGGATAAACTTAGGCAGTTGTGACTTTTTTCATTTTTTAGAGATACAGCGCGGAAACAGACCCTTCAGCCCTCTGAGTCCGCACTGACCAGCGATCACCCCGTACACTAACACTATCCTACACACGAGCCGATTAGCCTACAAACATGTACGTTTTTGGAATGTGGGGGGAAACTGGAGCACCCAGAGTAAACCCACGCAGTCACGGGGAGAACGTGCAAAATCCATACTGCCAGCGCCCATAGTCAGGTTCCAACCCGGGTTCTGGCGCTGTGAGGCTGAAACTACCCTCTGGAAGGCGACTCCAGTCAAAGCTGCCACAACCAGACATAAAAACAGCTTTTTTCCACGAGTTGTAGCTCTAATCAATAACCAAAAATCTGTAGCCTCCTTTTGCTCTGGTATTTAGTTTAATTCACATGTTTAATCAATAATGTTTTATTATTAATGTTTTATTTGTCATTCCTAACTGGTCTGTATGTCATGTTGTCACTTGCGGGCGGAGCATCAAGGTAAATTCCTTGTATGTGAATACTTGGCCAATAAACGTATTCATTCATTCATTCATTGTGCCGTCCCTATGTAGTGTAGTGTTACCCCCTGATGTAGACGGGACATGTTGGTCGGTGTGGACAAGTTGTGGCGAAGGGCTTGTTTCTACACTCTATCACTCTATGCCTCCTTGACTCTGTGATCCGCTGAGTTACTCACCGCTTTGTCTTTTGCTCGGGATTCCAGCACCTGCAGTTCCTTGTGCCTACCTTGCTCTGGTCACCTCGGTACGCGGCTTGGACACCCCTCAGAGCTCACAGAGTATCTCTGAGCCGACAGTCACTCGTACTGAGGGAGAGCCCCATTGCTCAACCACCATGGGACTCTTCAGCTGTGGTTAACCGAGGTGGGTGGTAAGGACCTCAATCCCTGCTGTTCCTCCGTTCCCCTGTTCTAGTTATTTCTTCAGTGCAGTCCCCAAATACTGTGTTGGTACAGCACAGAATCCAATCTGCTTGGGTTTAATTTTTCGAGAAGGCTGTATAGTAATTCGCATATCTTACTGTACCTTAATTGCTACGCGTGACATTTCTCCGTGGATTGTCACCTTGTCGTGGGGGGAAGCTTGTGTGGACCTGAGATCCTGAGAGCGATGCCGTCTGGAGCTCTGCTCCTGGTGGGGCCACCCATGGCGGTAAGGTCGAGGGGGAGGTCTCTGACAAAGAGCAATCCAACCAAGACCTCAACCGTGGAACAGGCGGAGGACGATGGCTGACCTTAGTGGAGCGTCACAACGGCTGGGAAGGCGGATGAAGGCTGCGGCAGAAAAGGGTCTCCGGTCGTCTTGGACTCCATGCCACTGGATCCTGACCCAGATCTGTCAAGGACCGTGGGGTGGCTGTCTGTGCACCAGTCTCCCCACGTTAAACAAAGTCACGCACTGGCGTCCTCCATATTGGGAATAGCACCCTGGAGACACCCATGGTCAGCCAGGACCGAAGCGGGCCTAAGAAGGAGAAGACAATAAATGCCCTTTGAAACCTTTGAAACCTTTGTACCTTCTGTAAAATCAACAACTACGGTGCTGGAATTGCCGAGAATTTCAGAGAATTGTGACGTCTACCTTGTAGACTGCGAAATCTCCTCGAGGGAAGCCTACTTTGTAGAGGTTCTCCTCCTCTCTCTGACAAGAGTTCAGCAACATCCTCTCTCGTTGCACCCCTCTGTGACATTTTATCTCGATGTTTCGCTCTCCCCTGACATCAGTCTGAATAAGGTCCTTGTCCCGAAACGTCACCCATCCCCTCTCTCCAGGGATGCTGCATGTCATATAACCATATAACAATTACAGCACGGAGACAGGCCCTCTCGGCCCTTCCAGTCCGTGCCGACCATTTGTTTTCCCCTAGTCCCATCTACCTGCACTCAGACCATACCCCTCCATTCCCTTCACGTCCATATACCTATCCACTTTACTTTTAAATGTTAAAATCGATCCTGCCTCCACCACCTCTGCTGGAAGCTCATTCCACACAGCCACCACCCTCTGAGTAAAGAAGTTCCCCCTCACGTTACCCCTAAACTTCTGTCCCTTAATTCTCATGTCATGCCCTCTTGTTTGAATCTTCCCTACCCTCAATGGGAAAAGCTTATCCACGTCAACTCTGTCTATCCCTTTCATCATTTTAAAGACCTCAATCAAGTCCCCCCTTAACCTTCTGCGCTCCAAAGAATAAAGACCTAACTTGTTCAACCTTTCTCTGTAACATAGTTGCTGGAACCCTGGCAACATTCTAGTAAATCTCCTCTGTACTCTCTCTATTTTGTTGACATCCTTCCTATAACTAGGCGACCAAAATTGTCCACCATTGGTCCAGAATTGGTCTTACCAATGCCTTGTACAATTTTAACATTACTTCCACACTCCTATATTCAATGCTCTGAGTTATAAAGGCCAGCACACCAAAGGCTTTCTTTACCACCCTATCTACATGCGATTCCACCTTCAGGGAACTATGCACAGTTATTCCTAGATCCCTCTGTTCCACAGCATTCCTCAATTCCCTACCATTTACCATGTACGTCCTATTTTGATTTGTCCTGCCAAGATGTAGCACTTCACACTTATCAGCATTAAACTCCATCTGCCATCTTTCAGCCCACTTTTCCAAATGGCGCAAATCTCTCTGTAGACTTTGAGAATCTACTTCATTATCCACAATACCACCTATCTTAGTATCATCTGCATACTTACTTATCCAATTTTCCACTCCATCATCCAGATCATTGATGTACATGACAAACAACAGTGGACCCAACACAGATCCCTGAGGCACCCCACTGGTCACCGGCTTCCAACCTGACAAACAGCCATCCACCATTACTCTCTGACATCTCCCATTCAGCCACTGTTGAATCCATCTTGCTACTCCGCCATTAACATCCAAAGATTGAACCTTCTGAACCAACCTTCCATGGGGAACCTTGTCAAAGGCCTTACTGAAATCCATATAGACAACATCCACTGCTTTACCCTCATCAATTTCCCTAGTTACCGCTTCAAAAAATTCAAGAAGGTTTGTCAAACATGACCTTCCCGGCACAAATCCATGTTGACTGTTCCTGATCAGACCCTGTTTATCCAGATGCTTATATATATTATCTCTAAGTATCCTTTCCATTAATTTGCCCACCACTGACATCAAACTAATAGGTCTATAATTGCTAGGTTTATTCTTTGAACCCTTTTTAAACAATGGAACAACATGCGCAGTACGCCAATCCTCCAGCACTACTCCCGTTTCTAATGACATTTGAAATATTTCTGTCATAGCTCGTGCTATTTCTACACTAACTTCCCTCAATGTCCTAGGGAATATCCTGTCAGGACCTGGAGACTTATCCACCTTTATATTTTTCAAAAGTGTCAGTACTTCCAGTATGTCCCGCTGTCACTCCAGCTTTTTGTGTCTATCTTCGATTTAAACCAGCATCTGGTTCTTTCCTACACAATTGTTTAGTTTAATTCATTGCCACGTGTACCGAGGTACAGTGAAAATCTTTTGTTGCGTGCTAACCAGTCAGCGAAAAGACTACAATCGAGCCAGTTACAGTGTTAATAGTGTTCAGTGCAAGCTAGTAAAGTCCGATCAAAGATAGTCAAACTTCCTAAAGGGCCTGTCCCACCTACGTGTCCTTGGCACGCAAATTACGTGACCTCGTGGTCATGTTGAGCCGCGACGATCCCGCGAAGGTCGCGTGCGACTTCATTCGACCGCACAGCCGTCTGGAGCCCGCGACGTCATTTGAAGATGGACACAAAGCTGGAATAATTCAGCGGGACCGGCAGCATCTCTGGAGAGAAGCAATGGGTGATGTTTCGTGTCGAGACTCTTCTTCAGTCTGAAAAGAGGGGTCTTGACCCGAAAAGTCATCCATTCCTTCTCTCCAGAGATGCTGCCGGTCCCGCTGAGTTACTCCTGCATTTTGTGTCTATCTTTAATTTTCTTGGACCCCGCTCTTTTTTTTTTTTTTTTTTACAAAATGCTTTTATTCAGAACAAACAAATACATAGCAGTAACACGAGCAGAGAATGCCTATATTGGCATTTTACAAAGAAAGTTCTCAAATTAAAATATTAACATTTTTATCAATAATACATTCGACCCCCAGCGGTGACCAGCGTTCACGGAAAGCCTCCACAGTCCCCGTGGACACCGCGTGTTCCCTCTCTAGGGACACGCGGGCACGGACGTAACCCCGGAAGACGGGCAGGCAGCCGACTGCTGTGCGGCCGTCGACTGCCCGCTGCCTGGACCCGCGAATGGCCATCTTGGCCAGGCCCAGGAGCAGACCGACAGGGAGACCCCCTCCTCCCTCCCGACCCTCCCCCCTCTGCACCGGGTGCCCAAAAATCAATAGCGTCGGACTAAAGTGGAGCCAAAACTTGAGGAGCAGCCCCTTCAGATACTCGAACAAGGGCTGCAACCTCTCACACTCCATGTAGACATGGAACACGGTCTCCTCCTCGCCGCAGAAGTGACAAGCGGCGGACGAGTCCGTGAACCGGCTCAAGTACCTGTTACAGGCCACGGCTTTGTGCAACATTCTCCACCCCAGGTCCCCGATGTAGAGGGGGAGGACTCCCTTGTAGAGAGACCTCCACTGAGGACCGCTCCCCTCGTCAGGTGGTAACACGGACCGAAGATGAGGGCGAGGAAGGAAGATGAGGGCGAGGAAGTGGAGAGTGTGCAAGAGCAGCCTGTACAACACGCGCCTCTCCGCATCACAGAACGGCACGCTGGGCATCTCGGAAAGGCAGCTCATGTTGCGTGGGGCCGGCTCTCGGGGAGGGACCCGGGCCATGGGTCCTATGAACAATTCCGATGGAGCGGGGGTAAACTCATCCGGAATCGCTCCACGCACACGCCTCTCCTCAACACCCACCGTCACAGCCACAACACCCCCCTCCCCCTGAGGAGCAGCGGAGATCGCCCTTCTTAGGCAACAGGACAACTACTGCCCTGCGCCATGAGAAGGGCATCTCCCCGGTCGCCAGGCTCTCCCCCAGGACCTTCATATAGTCACCCCCCAGGACATCCCAGAAGGCCCTAAGGTACTCCACAGTCAGTCCATCCAGCCCTGGAGACTTGCCCCCCTGAGCTGGTGCAAGGCACCAGTCAACTCCTCCAGAGTTAGGGGATCATCCAGGTGTTCAGCCACATCATTGCACACAGCGGGTAAGCCCTCCCACAGGACCTCTTGCGCCTCCGCACTCGATGTGCCTGCCGAGAACAGAGTCCTGTAGAAAGACCGAACCGAGGCACCAATGTGCTCTGGATCCGTGACAGAGGAGCCATCATCCGCAAGCAACTCTACAAGCTGCCTGCGGGCTCCTCGCCCCTTCTCCAGAGAAAAGAAAAAGGGGGAGGCTCGGTCCAGATCGTGCAACATCTGGAGTCGCGACCTAACATACGCGCCCCGGGACCTCCTAAGCTGCAAGTCCCTCAGTGCTCCCTTCTTCTCCTGGTACTCCTCCCACTCACACGAAGCCCCACCAGTCTGATCCAGACGAGCCTCTGAGTCGAGCAACTCCCTCTCAAGCCGTCCGATCTCGGAGTCCAGCCCCTTGGTCGACCCCCTCGCATAGTCCTGACAAAACAGACGGACGTAGGCCTTCCCCACGTCCCACCACTGCCTTAGGGAAAGGAAACGCCCCTGCCTCTCTCTCCACCTCGCCCAGAACTGCCTGAAGGAATCCTGGAATCGGCGATCCTCCAGCAGCTGGCTATTAAAATGCCAGTACATGGACCCAGCCCGTGTGCGCGTCGGGATAAAATCCACTCGCACCAGGCAATGGTCCGAGCATGGCGCCGGCCGCATGGAGGCCGCCGAAACACAGGAGACATAGGCCTTGGACACGTATAAACGGTCAATACGGGAACCACCACCCTCAAACCTGTACGAGAAGGCGTTAGAGTCAGGATGGAAATTCCGCCAAGCATCTACCAGCTTAAAAGAGTCCACCATCTCCCTTAAAGACTTTACTGCAGCCGGGTCACGCTGAATGCCAGAGCGATCTCTCACCTCGAGGGTACAATTAAAATCTCCCCCAAGGAAAACACACTCCCCACGGTCGATAGTGTTCAACAACGTGGTCACTTCCCTTGTTAAGCGCGTCTGCATTGCGCCGATCTTGGGGGCGTACACATTAATGAAGTGTAATGGCACGCCATCCAAACGCACGGCCAGATACAGCAAACGGCCTGGTACAATGTCCTGCACTCTGAGGATCTCCGGTTGGAAAGACGGGGCCAACAGGAAGGCCACTCCACTCGAATTGGAGCTGAGATGGCTCATGTAAACCCCCCCCTTCCCACTCCAGGAGCCAGGTGGGTTCATCACTAGCCACAGTGTGTGTTTCCTGCAGGAAGCTCACCGCGTACCCCCGTCCCTGAGCACTGAGAGATGGTGATACCTACGGAGAGACCCCCTGCCCCCATTGATATTAAGGCTGGCTATAGTGAGCTTCATTTTGAGTGTACACTGGATCTTTTACCAGCCCCAGTGAAGGAGTGGAGCCTCCCCTAGACTTCTCTTTTAGGGCCTTAAAAAGCTCTTGGAACTGGCGCCGCTCATTCCGTATTAGCCCCGCCTCATTCCCCTTCTTCTGAAGGATGGCATAAATGGACCGCATGGGCACCCTCAGGTCCGACCAGCGGTCGACAGCCAAATCCACCTTGTTCCTACTCCCTCTCGTATCCTTTAAGAACTTCCGAAGTTCCCAGACTTCGACAAGTCGTGACACAGGGCCGCGGGTGGGGCAGTCCGTCAACGCACTGTCGACGGACTCCGCGTACCCCTCCTCCTCGCACTCAATGTCCGAGCCTGAGTCCGGAAGGTTGCTACTCTCAGCCACCTCGCTCACCTCTCCTTGTGAGGTGGGTGTTCCAGCCACATCACACGGTCCCTCCTCTGTCACCTTCCCACCCCCAGGATCAGTGACAGGGGCAGGTACCGGTGCCTCTGACTGCGGCAAGCTCTCTGCTACTTGGCCAGTCTCCTGCACTCTCCCACCGCCCTCTGTAACGGGATTGGGAACAGTGAAGTCGGAGCAAGTCTCCGGGCCTTGCTGTAAGTGGGTCTGTCTAGAGTCCGACCGAAGGACACGATCCGAAACGACCTTGCCCTCCTCCTCACCCAGGCTACCCACCCCAGCACCATCACCCCGAGAGTCCCCTTCCCCCACCACCAGGTGAATCACCTCACTGTGACCCTCAGGGGCCGATTGTTATTGAAGTCCCCCCTGCTCCCTCGACCAGTGGGGATCACACCCCTCATCTGGGCTTACAGCCTCAACGAGGAGCTCAGACTGGGGACCCTCCCCCCCTCACCCACGTCCCCCTCTTCAGGCTGCCCCTGGTCATCCTCTAAGCTAGCAGACACACTCTCTGGGGGAACAGCCCCCAAGGGTAATGTATCGCCACTCACAGGTGTTCCCTGCACTACAGAGGCATCCTCCCCCTCAGAGGAAGAGTGCCCTGGGTCCCCCACCTCAACAGGAGGGGAAGGCCCCCCTTCAGGTTGCTCCTGAACTTCAGGGCCCTTCTCTATATCGGAGGACCCATGTCTCCTCCTCTTTGAACCACTGGCGTGCGGTGGTACAGTGATCTCCATTGCGGAAGCCTCTACCTCCACACTACCGTCTACTTGTTCAACCTCTCCAGCCCCCCGTTGGACCCTAGGCCCCTTATGCTTCCCTGGGCCGGGTTCAGAGGCGAGCACAATTTTATACACTGCCAGGGGTCCCGCTTGGAGGTGGTCTTCTTCCTGGGGCCCGCCCTTCTTCTTTTTCTTGACTTTCCTCCCCCCCTGACGCTCCCAACCGTCCCTGTCCACCCCACGCACTTTCACCCGCATCCACCGCCGCAGGTAGGGGACATGGGGGTGGTGGGGGGGATGGGGGTGGAGGTAGGGGAATAGAGCCTTCACGGGCTACAGTGGTAGAACCAGCAGCCCCAGATGGGCCAGCAGTGCTCTCCCGGGCCACCGTGGTGGAAGTGGCAGCCCGGGTCCTGGGACAATTCCTGTGAAAATGCCCCACCTTTTTGCAAGCGTGACAAACGCACTTGGCCCCGCGTTCCAAAACAGCGGTAGGAGAAATCATCCACCTCCACATTCCCATCTGTATATACACGCGACGCTCGTATTTATATGCGAGCCCGCAGCTTCCTTACATGTTGGGAGCAAATCCGGAACAAAAGTGGGAACGTTCCCGGCACACCGCTTCCCACCCGTTATGCCCCTTTCCAGAGCCAGAGCCACCGCCTGTTGAGTCTTCAGTAGAACAACCACCTTCCCACTGACCACCGCGCCCGAGACTATGGCTTTCTTGCCAACAGTCTCACCCAGCGCATCTAGAAAGGCCTTGAAGGGCAGGTTGCTCTGCATGTACAGTTTTAACCCCATGTGTGCGCCCCATCAACTCATGGCCCTCAGTCTCGGGGACTGCCGACCGTGCGACAGCTGCATAACTCTGAGGGGTCGCCATCTTTAGGGCGCGGCACAACACACAGTTTCCGTCCTTTTTAAAATCAAAGCAGTCTTTCTGCTGTTGCTGCACCTCCACTCTTTTGCAACAGTTAATGAGTCTTGTGAAGGCTTTCTTGGCAAAGCAACAGAAACAGTCTCCTCCTGATAAGCTAGGAATGTCCGTGTCAATCCTCCCGCCGTCAAAAATGGAGCTTCCGGAGGCTTCTTCCCCAGGTCTCCGTCGCCTCCCCGGCTTCAACGAAATCCAAGGCACTGTTGCCACACTTACCCAGCACACCTGGACCGGGCAAGTCGGTGTAGGAGGGAGCTTTCCGATGTTACTGACCACAAACACCGCTCCAGACTCAGCTCCCACCAGCTCAAGTGAATCTTGGCCTTCCGCCAGCCACTGCAGCTCCTACGACTTTCCAGATACACACAGACAAACCTTACTAATTAGAGGACTCTTTGAACAAAGAAAGCCTCTGCAGTCCGACAAAGCTCCGAACTGCAAAGTCTGACTGCTTTTGTTCCTCCCCACCTTCCGAAAAGTTCATCAAATCCTCCCCGCCAGCAGCACAGCTCCTCTCCTGGCCCCGCTCTGGGAGTAGAAGTGGGGGCGGATCCGGACCACAACGGCCTTGAGCCCCAGGCCGAGCTCGGCGATCGTTTGCCTGCTTCTGCTGCTGTTGGAGGTGAGACGTTGCGTCGCGCCAGGGTCTTGGGTCTGTCCCACTTTGGCCGTCAGTTCTGCGACAAGCCCTTGGCGCGCGAATATTTCATTCGCTACAAAAATTTCGGAGCCCCGCGCGATGTCGTGCACAACTACATACCCCTCCGCGTTTCTCAGTGGGACCGTACGCTGCCATACGATGCCCGTGCGCCTCAACGCGACGACGAGGCTGCGTAATTTGCGTGCCAAGGACACGTGAGTGGGACAGGCCCTTAAGCCTTCTAAGGAAGTTGGTGTGCTCTCATGGTCTTTGCTTGAATGTGGTGGTCCAGGAGATGTTATCGGTGATATTGACTCCTGGGAATTTGAAGTTTAAAACCTTCTTGTGGGCAGCATGGTGGCAAAGTGGTGTAGTACAGCATTTGTGTTCGATCCTGACCACGGGTGCTGCCTGTACGGAGTTTGCATGTCTCCCCGTGACCCGCATGGGTTTTCTCCGGGATCTCCGGTTTCCTCCCACATTCCAAAGACGTACAAGTTTGTAGGTTAATTGGTATGAATGTAAATTGTCCCCAGCGTGTGTAGGATAGTGTTAGAGTGCGGGGATCGCTGGCCGGCGCAGACACGGTGGGCCGAAGGGCCTGTTTCCGCGCTGTATCTCTAAACAAAACTAAACAAACAAATCGCCGCTTGGGTGCCGTCCATGCAGACTGGGCTGTGTGCACCGTTTCACTTCCTGAAATTGATCACGATCTCCTTTGTCTTGTTGGCGTTAAGAGAAAGGTTGTTATCTCGACAACAGGACACGAGTTTCGCAATTGTGACGCAACCATCCGGCAGTATCTGTGAAGGGAATAGACAGGCGACGTTTTGGGTTGGGACCCTTCTTCAATGTAATCCATGCTTTAACAATCAATTTCCACAAGTGTCTGAGGGAGATCACAAAAATAGTTTTGTACTGTTTAGTTTAGTTCAGTTTAGTTTAGGAAAAGAGCACTGGAAACAGCGCCTCTTGGCCAACCAAATCCACACCGACCAGCGATCCCCGCACACTAACACTTTCCTACACACACTTGGGATGATTTACAATTTTTACCAAACCCGTTCGTCTTCGGAGGGTGGGAAGGAACCAGAGCGCCTGGAGAAAACCCACACTGCAATGGGGAGAACGTACAAACTCTGCACAGACGGCACATGTAGTCAGGATCAAACCTGGGTCTCTGGCGCTGTAAGGCCACTGCGAAATCGTGCCAATTTGAGTCTGTCTTCTTGAGTGGACATTTGTACACTTGCATAGATTTACATCCGAATCTAACGGAGCCAATTACAATTCAGAGCACGGAAAATGCAACGTGGGAATTATATCATAGATATATCTTGTGGCCCAGAAACAGGCCCTTCAGCCCAACGCGTCCATGCCGACCAAGATGCCCCATCTACGCTGGTCCCCTTTATCTGCATGTGACCCATATCCATGCAAACCCTTCCTTTCCATGAACCTTTCTTCCAGGGTCGAAAAAAAGTATTCCCCAAACCTTTTTAACTTTTTAATCTCTTCCCTGTACGGGGTCCCGACCTTTTCCCTGTCGGGTCTCCGTTGTCGTTGGGCCTAACATCGTGGATCCGGCGGCCTCCAATCGGAATCGACCTGAGGGCTCCAGTCGCGGAGCCTGCGGATTCACCATCGTGGAGCTGGCCGACTTCGGAGCGGGGAGATCTGTGGCGGTGTGCGGCTGCGACCCGACTCCGGAGACTCCGGCTGCAGGCCCGGTGGACGGTGACATCGGGAGCTCGCAGGCCCCTGGTGGGGGACCGCTTTTCGGAGCTCCCACAACGCAACTTCTCCCGCACGTATCGCGGGGTCAAAATGACCGGGAGCAGGGCCTTACATCGCCTGGCGTGACCTTAATGGCCACGGGACTTACCATCGCCCGCCGGGGGCTTTAACATCGGGAGCCCCGGTCGCCTCGGGAGAATGATAAAGAACAGGGAAGAGACTAGAGTGACAAGACTTTTGCCTTCCATCACAGTGAGGAGGCGTTTGGAGACTCACTGCGACCAATGTTTATGTAAATTGTGTTAATTGTGACTGCAGGATCTAAATTTCGTACGGACCATGTCTGTTTGTATGACAATATATGGTAATCTTATCACTATCAACAGATATAATGACCTGAAAAAAAGATCTGAAGATCTGATGTCTAAAGAAGGGTCCCAACCTGAAACATTGCCGATCCATGTCCTCCAGAGATGCTGCTCCAGCGGTATGAACATTGACTATTCTAACTGCAAGAAACCCTTGCTGTCCTCCTCCCACCAGTCTGACTCTCCCTCATTACGTTTTATCTCTGTTTGCTTTGTTGTCACCTTCTCCCAACTAACGATGATCTATTCTACATTTTCCTTGACCTGCATCTCTCTTGATGTCGCGTTTTGACACCTTCTCTTTCCTTATCTCTGTCTCTCCCTCTCCTCGACTCTCAGCCTGAAGAAGGATCTCTACCCCAAAACGTCACCCATTCCTTCTCTCCAGAGATGCTGCCTGTCCCGATGTTGTTCCCGATGATGGAGGAGTCCAGAACAAGGGGTCACAGTCTAAGGATAAGGGGGAATTCCTTTAGGACCGAGATGAGGAAAACATTTTTCACACAGAGAGTGGTGAGTCTCTGGAATTCTCTGCCACAGAAGGTCGTTGAGGCCAGTTCATTGGCTATATTTAAGAAGGAGTTAGATGTGGCCCTTGTGGCTAAAGGGATCAGGGGGTATGGAGAGAAGGCAGGTACAGGATACTGAGTTGGATGATCAGCCATGATCATATTGAATGGTGGTGCAGGCTCGAAGGGCCGAATGGCCTACTCCTGCACCTATTTTTCTATGTTTCTATGTCCCATTGAGTAACTGCAGGTTTTTGTGTCTATCTTCAGTTTAAACCAGCATGTGCTGTTCCTTCCCGCACAATGTTTCTTGGGAATGTGATCTGAAAGATGATGCTGTCTGATTAGCCTCCATCAAATGCAGACAAAAATGCTGGAGAAACTCAGCGGGTGAGGCAGCATCTATGGAGTGAAGGAATACGTGACGGGGGCAAGTCTAAAAAAGTGTCTCGACCCAAAACGTCACCTATTCCTTCTCTCCATAGATGCTGCCTCACCCGCTGAGTTTCTCCAGCATTTTTGTCTACCTTTGATTTAACCAGCATCTGCAGTTCCTTCTTAAACAAGCCTCCTTCAAATGATCACCATCTAGTGGCATTGTTTGGAATTGCACCCTGGGGCAGGAGACAGACGGAGACAGGACTGGGGTCTTGTCTGAAGTATGGCCTCGAACCAAAAGGTCACCTATCCATGTTCTTCTGAGGTGCTGCCTGACCCGTTGAGTTACTCCAGCATTTTGTGTCCTTTATGTGTATGAACCAGCATTTACAGTTCCTTGTGTATGAAATAACTGCAGATGTTAGTTTACACTGAAGATAGACACAAAATGCTGGAGTAACTCAGCAGAACATCTCTGGAGAGAAGGAATAGGTGACATTTGGGGTTGAAACCCAAAACGTCACCTATTCCTTTTCTCCAGAGAAGCTGCCCCACCCGCTGAGTTACTCCAGGTTTATGTGTCTGTCTTCAGTTCCTTGTTTCTACTGGAATTAAAATTCTCTCAGGCTGATTTGTCAACAGATTAAAGAATCTTTTCTTGATTTGAAAGCATTTGAAAATGGAGGAGCTCTGCTTCCTGTTTAGTTCAGTTCAGTTTAGTTCATTGTCACGTGTACCGAGGTACAGTGAAAAGCTTTTGTTGCGTGCTATCCAGTCAGCGGTAAGACTAGACATTTGGGAATATCCTCAGGGATTAGAGAAGCAGAGTGGTAGATTCTTTCTTGGGATTCTGTGCCAAGGGGCAATGGTTTTAAACTTTAATCAGGGGGTGGGGAGGGGTTTAATTTCAACTGCGTCTGAGAGGGAAGGGTGGGTGATCCGGATGAGATATCCTCTCCCCACAGATGGACAGAAAGAGCAGCAGTAACTCAGCAGGTCGGGCAGCATCTCTGGAGCTTTCTTCACACCTTCCTACCCAAACCATTGCCTATCCATCTTCTCCAGAGATGCTGAAAGTCGGCACAAAGTGCTGGAGTAACTCGGCAGAACGGGCAGCATCTCTGGACAAAAAAGATGTGTGACGTTTTGTGTCGGGACCCTTCTTCAGGTGCTGCCTGACCCTCAGAGTTACTCAAACCATTTAGCTCTGAGGGCTAATGGAATCAAGGGGTATGGGGAGAAGGCAGGGACGGGGTACTGATTTTGGATGATCAGCCATGATCACATTGAATGAATGGAATTGAATGGAATAGGCCGAATGGCCTACTCCTGCACCTATTGTCTATGTTTCTATGCTTTGTCTATCTTTCATATAAACCGGGTTCGCAGTTCCTTGTTGTCATATCCTCCCGCTATCCTTGGGAATAACTCAACCAATCCTTTCTGTTGAGAATCTGTGTGAGTCCATTTATCCCAGCCTTCAAAAGGACGAGGGGATGTCACCAAAAGATGGGAGGCTTTAGGATTTATGATGTGTGGCTTAGTGTAGTTTAGTTTAGTTTAGTTCAGAGATACAGCGCGGAAACAGGTGGACCAGCGATCCCCGCACACTAATATTACCCTACACACACACAAGGGACAATTTACATTGATATCAAGCCTATACATCTTTGGAATGTGGGAGGAAACCGGATTTCCCGGTGAAAACCCACGTGGTCACAGAGCGAACGTACAAACTCCATCTAAACAGCGCCCGTAGTCAGAGTCGAACCCGAGTCTCTGGCAGTGTGAGGCAACAACTACCGCTGCACCACCCATAGATTTATAAGTAAGTAAGTAAGTTTATAGGCCAAGTATTCACATACAAGGAACTTGCCTTGGTGCTCCGCCCACAAGTAACAACATGACATACAGTGACAGTTAGGAATGACTCAGAAAACACTAAACATTAATAATAATAAAACATATCCTGCTGTATCCCTTGGGAAACTTCCTCGCTACCTGCAACTCCACCAATTTTCTTTGATCATCGTTTCTGCCTTTGATCTGTCTTTTTGCATATCTTTCTTTCATTTGTTCTATGTCATATCTCTCGGTTCCCTCTCTCCCCTGACTCTCAGTGTGAAGCAGGGTCTCGACCCGAAACGTTACCCATTCCTTCCCTCCAGAGATGCTGCCTGACCCGCTGAGTAACTCCAGTGTTCTGCGTCTATCTCCGGTGTAAACCAGCATCAGCCGTTCCTACCTACACATCAAGATTGATTGATTGCTTGGAAAGCTGCAGGGTGGATACAGGTCCTTCAGCCCAGCACGTCCACTCCGACCATCGATCACTCGCTCACACATAGACCAAGTAACACGTGGAACTACAGGAACTGCAGGCGCTGCTATCTAAGCACTGCAGGCTGGGTAGGTTCAATTGGCTATCTTGAGAATAAAACACACAAAGTGCTGGAGTAACTCAGCAGGTCAGGCAGCATTAGTGAATAAATGGGCGATGTTTCCAGTTGGAACCCTTCTTCAGACTCAGTGAGAAAAGCATACATTATGATTTTGTTGATGCTATTCCGGTGAGCTACTATTGACTTATCTTGATTGATTTCTCTAATGTTGATTTCTCTCGCTTCAATGACAAGCTGCCGGAGGAGGTAGTTGAGGCAGGGACTATCGCAATGTTTTAGAAACAATTGGACAGGTACATGGATAGGACCAGTTTAGAAGCATATGGGCCAAATGTGGGCAGGTGGGACTAGTGTAGCTGGGACATGTTGGCCGGTGTGCGCAAGGACCAAAGGGCCCTTTTCCATGCTGTAAGGCTCTATTATTCTATGACTAAGTAATCCGTACACTCCTTCTCTATACATCCCTCCCCCACCCTAGTCCTCTAGCCCATTTCACCGTGTGTATGCTTTTGTTGTCACCTTGTCCCCAGCCAACAATGGACCATTGTGGGCTCCACCTTTCCTGAGTCATCGGTGCTGGCTCTGCTTGGTTCCCATACCTCTAGTTTCCCCTTCCCAGACTCTCACTCTGATGCACGGGTCTCGACCCGAAATGTCACCTATTCCATTTCTCCAGAGATGATGCCTGACCCGCTGAGTTCCTCCAACATTTTGTGTACTAATCTTCGGTGTAAACCAACATCTGCAGTTCCTTCCTTCTCTTCTAGTATTAATGCTGTCTCACCGCTCCTGTGATCCCACTTCTGTCCTGACCTCTCGTGCTGTCCGTATGGAGTTTGTACATTGTCCTTGTGTCCACATGGCTTTCCCTTGGAAGCTCCCACATTCCTAAGCACTGCAGGCTGGGTAGGTTCAATTGGCTAATCTAAACTGCCCAGAGTGAGTAGATAAGTGGGGGGAGACCAAGGGAATAAATGGAGAATAGGTTAGCTTTAAAACATAGAGTTATACAGCATGGCCCAATTCATCCATGCAGACCAAGACATCCCATCTCAAGCTAGGCCCATATGCCCATATTTGGCCCATAATTCCCCATTTAAGAGTAAGGGATAAGCCATTTAGAACGGAGACGAGGAAACACTTTTTCACACAGAGAGTTGTAAGTCTGTGGAATTGTCTGCCTCAGAGGGCGGTGGAGGCCGGTTCTCTGGATACTTTCAAGAGAGAGCTAGATAGGGCTCTTAAAGATAGCGGAGTCAGGGGATACGGGGAGAAGGCAGGAACGTGGTACTGATTGGGGAAGATCAGCCATGATCACATTGAGTGGCGATGCTGGCTCGAAGGGCCAAATTGTCTTCTCCTGCACCTATTATCTATTGTCTATTGTCTATTGAAATCATTCCTATCCATAAATTCATGTTCATAAGTGATAGGAGCAGAATTAGGCCATTCGACCCATCAAATCCACGGTAGTCAATCACGGCTGATCTATCTCTCCCTCCTAATCCCATTCTCCTGCCTTCTCCCCATAACCCCTGACACCCGTACTAATCAAGAATCTATCAATCACTGCCCACCCTTCTGTGGCAATTAATTATGTGGGCATATACATGGTAAACTATTAAATATTGTTACTATATCAGCATTTAAAAGAATCCAGCTTTCTATTAAATGTTCAAAGTACCTGGCTAAACTATCTCCTCTGGCAGCTCGTTCGATATACCTTCACACTCTGTGAAAAGGTTGTGCCTCAGGTTACAATTAAGTGTCACATTTCTCTGCATTAAGTTTGGTTTAATGCCAAAGTGCGTGGTAAAGTTTGATAAAAAATGTTTGGCAGCCAGGAAGTTTGTGTATGCTGAAGCAAACTCAATGCTAGCATTTATTTCAAGAGGGCTTGTGTACAAAAACAAGGATATATTGCTGAGGCTCTATAAGGCGCTGGTAAGGCAGTTGGAATGTTGTGAGCAATTTTGGGCCTGCATATCTGAGGAAGGATATGTTGTCTCTGGAGAGGTTCCAGAGGAGCTTTACGAGAATGATCCCAGCAATGAGTAGTTTAACCTATGATGAGCGTTTAGTAAAATGAGAGGGGACCTCATTGAAACTTACCATGAAGTGAAAGGCTTGGATACAGTGGATGTGGAGAGGATGTTTCCACTAGTGGGAGCGTCTAGGACTAGAGGTCATGGCCTCATAATTAAAGGACGTTCTTTTAGGCAGGAGATGAGGTGAAATTTCTTTTGTCAGAGGGTGGTGAATCTGTGGAATTCTTTGCCACCGAAGGCTGTGGAGGCCAAGTCAGTGGATATAATTAAGGCAGAGATAGATAGATTCTTGATTAGTGCGGGTATCAGAGGTTAGGGGGAGAAGGCAGGAGAATGGGGTTAGGAAGGAGAGGTAGATCAGCCATGATAGAGTGGTGTAGTAGATGATGGGCTGAATGGCCTAATTCTACTATCACTTAGGACCTTATGATCTTATGATAACATGATGTTATGCTGGATCTGTACTCAATATGCTCTCTGGTGAAGGCCAATATACCAATACCACAGTGAAAACCAGTGAGTAATATGCTTAATATGTCGGCTGGCGTAGATCTGGATAGGCAAAAATAGTTGCCTACACGTGAAAGATGCGAACATGGGCAAAATGATTGGACGTCACTGGGAGGTTGAGGGCAGCACTCTGCTTCTTCCTCAAAATAGCGAGGAGGAAAATATTACTTCCGCAGTGAGTCACATTATGATCTGCTAATCCTCCAGTTTCATTGAGAGATATCACATGGGAGGTATCAGGAGTGTCAGAAATGTTAGGAGATACTCTTCCAAGAATTTAAGGCGCATCAGTAGAGCTGCTGGGTCACAGTGACAGAGACCCGGGTTCGATCCTGACCTCGGGTGCTGTGTGTCTGAGTTTTCTCGTTCTCCCCGCGATCGGCCTGTGGCGCTCCGGTTTCCTCCCACGCTCCAAGGACGTGCGGGTTTGTAGGTTTAATTGGCTTCTGTAAATTTTTGTCCCAGTGTGTAGGATGCGAGAGTGGGATAACATGCAACTAGTGTACGGATAGACAAAAATGCTGGAGGAACTCAGCGGGTGAGGCAGCATCTATGGAGAAATGGAATGGGCGACGTTTCAGGTCGAGACCCTTATCCTATTCCTTCTCTCCACAGATGCTGCCTCACCCGCTGAGTTCCTCCAGCATTTTTGTCTACCTTTGGCTTTTGCAGCATCTGCAGTTCTTTCTTAACACCAGTATATGGGCGATCGCTGGTCGGCACGGACTCAGTGGGCCGCAGCGCCCGTTTCCACACTGTAAAGTCTAAAGTCTAAATGTCACCAAAAACGAAACTAAACTCTAAAGAGCTGAAAGAGTCCCAGGTTCAATCCTAACCTCAGATGTCTGTGTGGAGTTTGCATGTTCTCCCGGTGACCATGTGGAATTAATGTGAATTTCCATTTCTTATGTGTGAGAGATGTGTCACACATTTACTGAGAGATTGTTTCCTAATACATTAATATAATTCCATAAATGCATTAATAGAGTCATAGAGTCATAGAATGATACAGAATTGAAACAGGCACTTTGGCCCAACTTGCCCACACCGGCCAACATATCCCATCTACATTAGTCCCACCTGCCTGCGTTAGGCACATATCCCTCCAAACTTGTCCTATTCATGTACCTGTCGAGCTGTTTCTTAAATGTTGGGGTAGCCCAACCTCAACTACCTCCTCTGGCAGCCTGTTCCATACCCTCCACCCTTTTTGTGAAAATGTTACCCCTCAGATTCCTGTTGAAACCTTTGCCTTTCTCCTTGACCCTATGTCCTCTGGTCCTCGATTCGCCTTACGCTGGGCAAGAGATTTTGTGCATCTAATGGTCACAAAGTTCCTGGAATATCCTGAGAAATCCAAGATTCCCTTATTTTGTTTCTTGATGTTGGAAAATTGGTGAATGCTATAAACTTCAACCTAACTCCGAAACTACCTTAAAAATATTTTTAAAAAGGCAGAGATTGACAGATTCTTGATTGAGGTCGCATCCTGAGAATAAAAGGACCTTTAGAAAGGAGATGAGGAGGAAATTCTTCAGTCAGGTGAGTGACTAATTTCAATGGTTAATTTAAAGGCAGAAATTGATAGGAGATTCTTGATTAGTACAGGTATCAGGGATTATGGGGAGAAGGCAGGAGAATGGGGTTAAGAGGGAGAGATAGATCAGCCATGATTGAATGGTGGAGTAGACTTGATGGGCCAAATATCCTAATTCTGCTCCTGGCAACTAATGTGGGATAACATAGAACTTATATGAACGGGTGATCAATGGGTAGCCTATTCTTTCTCTATTCAAATCCAAGGCGGAATTAAATGTTCATCCCAAAGGCAGCACACGGTACTGTAAGAACAATAAAAAAAATGTTTGGCCAGGTATATGATTGTATTAGGGACTGTTGGCATTGAGTAACCAACGGGTGAGGCAGCATCTCAGGAGAGAAGGAATGGGTGACGTTTTGGGTCGAGACACTTCTTGTTCTATATTATGGTACCTACTGAGTACTATGTTCACATACCTCCAAACTATCTTTGATCGGACGTTACTGGACTTGACCATTGCACTAAACGTTATCCCCTTTATCCTGTATCTGTACACTGTGGACCTCTTGATTGTAATCATGTTTTAGTCTTTTTGCTGACTAGACAGCACACACCAAAGAAGCTTTTCACTGCACCTCGGTACACGGTACAAGTGACAATAATAAACAAAACTAAAAAAAGTTACATTCTTGCAATACTAATTTCAGGCAGTGGCCAAACAAAACAAGCCAACCAATCGACCTATCTTTCCGAATCAACCGTAATGTTGGAAGGCTGAGAGTAATAGAGGAAATACGCTTTTAAGACCATAAGACACGGCAGCATAATTAGGCCATTCGGCCCATCGAGTGTACTCTGCCATTCAATCTTGGCCGATCTATCTTTCCCTCTCAGCCCCCCATTCTCCTGCTTTCTCCCCAGAACCTTTGACACCTTTGCTAATCAATACCTGTTGTGCTGCCTCAAGTAAGAATTTCATTGATCCATTTCGGGATATATGACGTTAGAAGATCATAAGATCATAAGTGTTAGGAGCAGAGTTAGGCCATTCGCTGCGTGAGTTTGTAGGTTAATTGGCCCTGTGTAAAATTGTCCCTAGTGCGTTGGGAGTGGATGTGAATGTAGGAAAACATAGAACTTATATAATCGGGTGATCAATGGGTAGCCTGCATTTGGTGGGCCGAAGGGCCTATCTCCTTGTTATCATATTTCCATATCTTTCAATCAATCAATATTGCAGTTCAAAATACCTGTTGCAACAATTTATTGGTCTGTTTCATAAACACATTTCCTTCTCTTCCATGGTTCCCTCCTCATTAACTCTGGTGTGAATGTGGGATAACATAGAACTTATATGAACGGGTGATCAATGGGTAGCCTATTCTTTCTCTATTCAAATCCAAGGCGGAATTAAATGTTCATCCCAAAGGCAGCACACAGTACTATAAGAACATTAAATAAAATGTTTGGCCAGGTACATGGATAGGAAATGTTTAGAGGGCTATGGGCAATATGCAGGCAGGTAGGACTAGTGTAAATGGGACATCATGGTTTGCATAGGCAAGATGGGCTGAAGGGCCTGTTTCAAAGCTGTATGACTCAGTAACTCTATGCAATGAGGTAGGGAGTAATTGACTTGGATCTAAGGTTACGATGTGTTAACAAAAGAGGATAGGTCTTTATTTTAAACTTTGCGCTTCAGAGATGCAGCGCAGAAACAGGCGCTATGGCCCACCGAGTGCGCGCCAACCAAAGACCACTCAATACCCTAGCACTATCCCACACACTAGGGACAATTTACAATTTTTACTGGAGCCAATTCACCTACAAACCTGTACGTCTTTGGAATGTGGGAGGAAACCGGAGCATCCGGGGAAAACCGACTCGGTCACGTAGAGAATGTACAGACGACACCCGTAGTCAGGATCAATCCCGGGTCTCCGACACTGTGAGGTGGCAACTCTACTGCTGCGACACCATGGTGCAAAAGGAAATGGCCACAACATTTTAGAGTGGCTGTTGTTGTGATGCTGCGAGCAAAAACATCATTATTCTATCTGAGACACAGTCATGGAGTCATAGAGTGATACAGCGTGGAAACAGGCCCTTCGGCCCAACTTGCCCACACCGGCCAACAATGTCCCAGCTACACTAGTCCCACCTGCCTGCGTTTGGTCCATATCCCTCGAAACTTGTCCGATCCATGTACCTGCCTAACAGTTTCTTAAACATTGGGATAGTCCCAGCCTCAACTACCTCCTCTGGCAGCTCGTTCCGTACACCAACCACCCACTGTGTGAAAAAGTTACCCCTCTGATTCCTATTAAATCTTTTCCCCTTCACCTTAAGCCTATATCTTCTGGTCCTCGATTCCCCCACTCTGGGCATGAGATGGAAATCAATTTTGTTTCAGTTTTCAGTCTCGGTGGCATCGTGGGTGGGGGGGGAATAGTTGATAAATTGGGTTGAGGTTAGGAAGGAAGTTGTATTCCTTGATTTAGTTAGCGTTTGTGTATTTGTATGGGTGAGCTGTGGGAGTCACCATCAACCTGGCGGAGGGGTTTTCAATTGATTTTTTCCTCCTTCGAAGGTTCTTAGAAATGGAAGAATTTTTTGTGTGTAATCAAGAGTTCTCAGTCATGGATTGGCACAATCCATATTTGGTAAAATGAGGGGGTGTGATCCTGTATAAAACTCCATCCACTGTCAATAGAAGGTTAGTGTATTTGACCAAATCACTATATTGGCAGGGACTGACAAAGGCAGTAAGGTACGTAGAACTGGATTTCAAACCCAGGACTATCTGAACTGGTCTTGGATGGTAAATATATTGGAATTTATTTGGGATTTATGTTTTGTTGCATTAATACTTTATCTGTGCCTTTTTTAGCTCTTAGTTCTGTTAAAAACATATTTTATTTTTTATATTTCTTTTTCATTTTTTTCATTGCGGGATTTTTTTGTCAAAAGCAAGAAATTTGCCGTAAGAAGCGAATGTTGCAATACTAACCTAACTATTACTTTAGAAATGGGAAGACTGTTGTTATTTGGGAATTAATATCAATTCACCTCAGTCCCAAATTGAATGCCATATGGATCAAAATGGTGATTTTATTTCTTGTAGATATTGCAGATTATTTTTATAAACAAAACCTAATCATTAATTAGTCAACATCACGTTAGGTCACTGTTGTTGAAGTTTTGTAAGGTTTAGGTATGGAGTATTATTACCACATTTACCAAGGTATACTGATATGTTCATTTATCATATTTATTTTTATAATACTATTCTGTGCAATGTCTTATATGCTGACAATCACCTTGTGTTTGCAATATCTTAAATTCTGGTAAGGGTGCATATGTAGGCATAATGTGTATGCGTGTGTGAATCTGTGTATATGTGTTCCAGTATGTGCACATGAGTGTACGAATCATTTTAATTTTTCTCACTTTTTTTTGCTGTTATTTTATTGTTAATTTTTCATCTTGTACATTTGAGCTCCGCTCAGACAGAGCGCTTGAATTTTGTTGTATGCACCACTACAATGCCAATAAAGTAATAGTTATTATTAATTATTACAGTGAAAGGCTTTTGTTTGTGAGCTATCCAATTCAATCAGATTATACTATATCTGGATGCAATCAAGCTAAACTCAAGTGCTACAGATAGAGCAAAGATAAAAATGCCACAGTGTTGTATATTCTTTCTCAGCATTGGAGCGTAACATGTCAGCTTAGTTTACTTTTGACTAGTTTAGAGATGCAGCTCAGAAACTGGCCCTTCATCCTACCAAGTCTGCGCCGCCCTGCGATCATCCCGTACACTAACACTATCCTCTACACACTAGTAACAATTTACAATTTTACCAAGCCAATTAGCCTACAAACCTGTACGACAGTACTCGTACAGACAGTACTCGTAGTCAGGATCAATGGAGCGGCTGGGCTTGTACACTCTGGAATTTAGAAGGCTGAGAGTGGATCTTATTGAAACATATAAGATTATTAAGGGTTTGGACACGCTGGAGACAGGAAACATATTCCCAATGTTGGGGGAGTCCAGAACTAGGGGCCACAGTTTAAGAATAAGGGGTAAGCCATTTAGATTGATGAGGAAACACTTTTTCACACAGAGTGTTATGAGTCTGTGGAATTCTCTGCCTCCGAGGGTGGTGGAGGCCGGTTCTCTGGATACTTTCAAGAGAGAGCTAGAGAGGGCTCTTAAATGTAGCGGAGTCAGGGGATATGGGGAGAAGGGAACGGGGTACTGATTGTGGATGATCAGCCATGATCACATTGAATGGCGGTGCTGGCTCGAAGGGCTGAATGGCCTACTCCTGCACCTATTGTCTATTCTCTATTGCCTATTGTCTATCGTCGAACCTGGGTCTCTGGCACTGTAAGGAAGCAACTCAACCGCTGCGTCACCGTGCCGCCCAGTTCCAGAGACAAAGTCCAATGTCCGCTGGAAAGATTGGTACTATCACCTGGCTTATGGAAGGATGGCTCAGAAGCCTGATAACAGAATGGAAGAAGTTGTACCTGAGTCTGGTGGTGCGCGCTATCAAGCCTTTGTATCATTCTGTTCGAACAGAGCAGGGAGAAGATGGAATGACCAGGGTGGGATAAGTCTTTGGTTATGTTGGTTGCTAGAAATGGTTGCAATGCTGGACATTGTGAAATGTAGATGTAGTCAACGGTGGGATGGACTGGGCTACATCCACAACTCTCTGCAGTTCCTTGCAGACTTGGGCAGAGCTGTTCCCAAGACAAGTTGTGCTGTTAACTGACAGTGTGCTCTTTACGTTATATCAGTGGAAGTTGGCAAGGGCAATGGAGTTTGAGTTCAGTTAAGAAAAAATGGAAGAATGTAATGGCAGCACGGTGGTGCCTTACAGCGCCAGAGACACGGGTTTGATCCTGACGATCGGCGCTGTCTGTATGGAGTTTGTACGTTCTCTCCGTGATCTGGTGGGTTTTCTCCGGGATCTTCGGTTTCCTCCCACAATTTACAATTTACCGAAGCCAATCAACCTACAAACCTGCATGTCTGTGAAATGTGGGAGGAAACCGGAGCACCCGGAGAAAAGTCACGCGGGTCACGGGGAGAACGCACAAACTCTGTACAGACAGCGCCCATTGTCGTGGTTGAACCCGGGTCTCCGGCGCTGCATTCGCTGTAAAGCAGCAGCTCTACCGCCGCGCCACCATTCTACCACACACTAACACACACACGCCTACACACATGATTGCCATGATTTCTCTGAGATCATGGCAATGAATTCCATAGATTCAACACCTACTGACTAAAAGAAAATCCTCCTTATCTCCTTCCTAAAGGAACGTCCTTTAATTCTGAGGCTATTGACCACTTGTCTGTTAGTGTCGATCGCAATACCATGTTGAACAGATCTCATCTGCCTGTAAATGATCCATATCCCAATATTCCCTGCACTAAATTCCCATCAAAAAATCTCTTAAATGCCACTATCTTATCTGCCTCCGCCACCACCCCTGGCAACGTGTTCCAGGCTCCCACCATCCTCTGTGTAAATAACTTGCCCCTCACATCTCCATTAAACATTCCCCCTCTCACTTTATGGTGATGCACTCTGGTGTTGGACATTTTCCCCCTGGGTAAAAAGGTTCTGACTGTCTACCCTATCAATTCCTCTCATAATATTACCTACTTCTCTCAAGTCACCCCTCAACCTCTGACGTTCCAGAGAAAACAATCCAAGTCTATCCAACGTCTCCCCATAGCAGAAACCCTCTAATCCAGGCGGCATTCTGGTAAACACCCTCTCCAAAACCTCCACATCTGTCCTGTAATGGGGCAACCAGAACTGCACACAAGCACCAAATGTGGCCTAACCAAAGTCCTATAAGGCTGCATCATGAAAACCATATTTTGTGTATCCCTGAACTTAAAAAGTCAAATTCTAACTGCACAAGGTGGTATTGGCCTCAATCTCACAAGCGCGCAATCCAGTAAAGTGTTTCTGCTCTACAGCGAGACAAATGAGACCTTACATATTTGTGTTTATTTATTATTAATCAATTTAGTTTAGTTTACTATTGTCACATGTACCGAGGTACAGTGAAAAGCTTTTTGTTGCCTTCTATCCAGTGCAAAGACTGTGCATGATTAAAAATCGAGCCGTCCGCAGTGTAGATAGAAGGCTAAAGGGTATAAAGTTTAGTGCAAGATAAAGTCCGACGAAGTCTGATTCAAGATAGTTCCAAGGTCTCCAGAGAGGCAGATGGGAGGTCAGGACGGCTCTCTAGAATGTACTATGCCTCTCAAAATATATTAATTAGACTCTGGTGGATCTCTCGTGGGCCCATGAGACTTTTGCATAATATTCGTCACATGACCAATGGGCTTTGCAAACTGGGGGACCAATGAACAGGGAGTATATTCCTGAGATAAACACAGAAAGCTGGAGGGGCAGGCAGCAAGCGTGTCTGGAGTAAAGGAATGGTGGCATTTCGGGTCGAGACCCCATCTTCAGACTCCTGAAAATGTCACCCATTCCTTCTCTCCAGAGATGCTGCCTGACCCGCTGAGTTACACTTCACTTTGGTGTAAACTAGTGTTTGCAGTTCCTTCCTACACAGATATATTCCCGCGATACATACCATGAATGCAGCTGTTGTAGGTACCAGAACATAATAACCAAGACGTCATTTCCATAAAGTTAACCTGCAAATCGAATCGGTAATAAAGAAAGCAAACGCAATGCTAGCATTTATTTTGAGAGGGCTTGTGTACAAAAACAGGGATGCGACGCTGAGGCTCTATAAGGCGCTGGTCAGGCCGCATTTGGAATATTGTGAGCAATTTATGCACCGTATCTAATGAAGAATGTGTTGGCTCTGGAGAGGGTCCAGAGGAGGTTTACAAGAGCGTTTGATGGCACTGGGCCTGCACTCGCTGGAGTTCAGAAGAATAGTGAAAGTCTTGGTTAGAGTGGATGTGGAGAGGATGTTTCCACTAGAGGGAGAATCTAGGACTAGAGGTCTTAGCCTCAGGATTAAAGGACATTCTTTTAGGAAGGAGATGAGGACAAATTTCTGTAGTCAGAAGGTGGTGAATCTGTGGAATTCTTTGCCACAGAAGGTCAGGTCAATGGATATATTTAAGGCAGAGATAGATAGATTCTTGATTAGTACGGGTGTCAGACGTTATGTGGAGAAGGCAGGAGAATGGGGTTAGGAAGGAGAGATAGATCAGCCATGCTGGAATAGCGGAGTACACTTGATGGGCCGAATAGCCTAATTGCTTTCTGCACGGAGTTTGTACGATCTCCGAGATCTTCGGTATTCTCCCACTCTCCGAAGACATACAGGTTTGTAGGTTAATTGGCTTGAAGGCTGTGGAGGCCATGTCATTGGGAATTTTTAAAGCAGATTTTGACATTCTTGAATAGTACAGGTGTCAGGGGTTATGGGGAGAAGGCAGGAGAATGGGGTTTTGAGTGACAGGTAGACCAGCCATGATTGAATGGCGGGGTAGACTTGATGGGCCAAATGGCCTAACCTCCTCCTATGATTTATGAACCTGAACATTTCTTTATATCACTGTCTGGAATGGTTGACCTGTATTTTTTGATGGTGTCTCCTGATCTTCGACCCTGCAGCCAGCAGAAGCCACATTCCGGCATCTAATCTCTCAAGCCCCATAAGAACGTAAGTGTTTCAATGAGATCACCTCTCATTGAAATTTGACAAGCAAGTCAAGCTAGCTTCTTCCAGCTTCAGACAATAGCTAAAATAAAACAATTCCTCCGGTTTGATGACCTCGAAAATATCGTCCACACATTTATCTCCTCCCGCCTAGATTACTGCAACTCCCTTTACACTGGCATCAGCCAATCTTCCCTGTCCCGCTTGCAACTGGTCCAAAACGCCGCAGCGAGACTCCTGACAGGCACCTGAAAAAGGGACCACATCACCCCGATCCTGGCCTCTCTCCACTGGCTCTGTGCGGTTTCGAATAAATTTCAAGCTCCTTCTTTATGTCTACAAAGCCCTTAACGGGCTTGCCCCCACCCACATCAAACGTCTGCTCACCCACCACACCACCTCCAGGTCCCTCAGATCGGCCGACTTGGGGTACTGACCATCCCGCGGTCTAGGCATAAGCTCAGGGGTGACCGTGCTTTTGAGGTCGCAGCTCCTAGACTGTGGAACAGCATCCCTCTTCCCATCAGAACTGCCCCCTCCATCGACTCCTTTAAGTCGAGACTTAAAACTCATCTTTACTCTCAAGCTTTTCTTGACGTCCTCTGAGGGAGGGTTATATGTATGTATTTATGTATGTACTTAATCTATGAACCACTGTTGTATAACATTAGTACCTCCACCAATGTAAAGCACTTTGGTCAACGAAAGTTGTTTTTTAAATGTGCTATAGAAATAAAAGTGACTTGACTTGACTCATTGTTCTAAGTAGAAACTAGGAACTGCAGATGCTAGTTTACAAACACAAAAGACACAAATTGCTGGAGTAACTCAGCGGGTCAGGCAGCATCCAACATTGATAGGTGAACTTAGGGTCAGGACCCTCCTTCAGACTGACTGTGAGCTGGAAGAGAGAGGGGCAGGACAAAGCCCGGTGGATTGTAGGAAGGAACTGCAGATGCTGGTTGATACCGAAGATAGACACAAAATGCTGGAGTGGCTCAGCGGGTCAGGCAGCATCTCTGGAGAGAAGGAATAGGTGATGTTTCGGGTCCAGATCCTTCATAAGATTGCTGGACTAGTCATCAGGAGTCTGATGAAGGGTCGCGACCCAAAAAGTCACCCATTCCTTCTCTCCAGAGATGCTGCCTGACCCGCTGAGTTACTCCAGCCTTTTGTGTCTAAGCAGTAGGTGGATACAGGTGAGAGATGACAAGAGAGAAAGTGTGAGTCAAAAGGATTAAAGAGTTTCAAATAGTGAAGCCAGAGGAAGGAATGTGGGTTGATGGGGAGGGGGAGGGGAGGGGAGAAATAGATGTTAGTCCGGGTGTGGTACAGGGTAAGGGGGGCAAAGAAAGAGGGGCAGGGGAAGAAGGCAGAGGCTATGTAGTTTCCGAAAATTAGAGAATTTAATGTTTAGTTTAGATTAGTTTAGGTAAGTTTAGTTTAGTTTAGTTTAGTTAAGTTTAGATTACATATACAATGCGGAAACAGGCCCTTCAGCCCACTGAGTCCACACTGACGAGGGATCCCCGCACATTAACACACACTAGGGACAATTTTACATTTATACCAAGGCAATTAACCTACAAACCAGCACGTATTTGGAGTGTGGGAGGAAACCGAAGATCTCAATGAAAAACCCTTGCAGGTCAGGGGGAGAACGTGCAAACTCCGTACAGCCAGCACCCGTGGTCAGGATCGAACCCAGGTCTCTGGGTTCGTACCTCTACCGCTGCGCCACCGTGCTGCGTACGGGTGTCAGGGGTTAGGTGTCGGTAGACGCTAGGAGAATGGAGTTGAGAGGGGAAGATAGATCAACTAAGATTGAAAGGCGGAGCAGACCTCACTAATGAACAATGCCAGGGAGCCATTATCAATCCTGACTACGGAGCTATCTGTACGGAGTTTGTACATTCTTCCTGTAACCGCATGGGTTTTCTCCCTGTATTCCAGTTTCCACACACCATACAAAGACGTACAGATTTGTAGGCTCATTGGCTTTGGTAAAAGTGTGAAATTGTCCCGAGTGTGTCGGATAGTGTTAGTGTACGTGGTGATCGCTGGTCAGCGCCGACTCGGTGGGCCAAAGGACCTGTTTCTGCACTGTATCTCTAACATCTATATATCTACATTTTATATATTTATAAATCATAAGTTCATAAGTGAGAGCAGCAGAATTGGGCCATTCTGCTCATCAAGTTACTGAACCATTTAATCGTGGCTGATCTATCTCTCCATCCTAACCCCATTCTCCTGCCTTCTCCCCATAACCGCTGACACTCGTACTAATCAAGAATCTATCTATCTCTGCCTTCAAAATATTAGTTGATGGCCTCCACAGCCTTCTGCGGCAAAGAATTTCACAGATACACCACACTTTGATGAAACAAATTCGTCCTCATCTCCTTCCTAAAGTTGCATCCTTAAACTCTGAGGCTCTGACCTCTGGTCCTAGACTCTCCCACTAGTGGAAACATGCTCTCCACATCCATGCTATCCAAGCCTTTCACTATTCGGTAAGTTACAAAGATGTCGCCCCCTTATCCTTCTAAACTCCAGCGAGTACAGGCCCTTGGCCATCAAACGCTCATCAGATGTTAACCCACTTATTCCTGGGATCAGTTTTGTGAACCTCCTCTGAACCCTCTCCAGCACCACCACCACATCCTTCCTCCTAAAGGGGGTCCAAAATTGCTCGCAATCATGCAGTTCAAACCTATGCAGACTGTTGCAAATTAATTCTCAATTCCAGAGATGAGAACATAATATCTCGGGGACTTGTTCTGCTCCACTGAGATTGCGGCCAAATTTCCCCAGTTGACAAGTCATTCTCTGCTTGTGTGTGGGAGGTAGCTGTATATGGTCCTCTCTAATATCACTGTACCTTAATTGGTGCATGTGACAATAAATGTGAATCTGAGTCTGAATCTATATCCATTTGCCTGCAATGCAGTTGTGACTATGTTTCAGAGGTACTTTAACGACCGTGAAGCACTTTCACCCGTCTATGATAAGGATGGGCGGTTATCACCACAGGCAAGTGTAGTGTAGGAAGGAACTGCAGATGCCGGTTTCCACCCGAAGATAGACACAAAATGCTGGAGTAATTCAGCGAGACAGGCAGCATCTCCGGAGAGAAGGAATGCGTGTCGTTTCGGGATGAGACCCTTATTCAGACTCAAGGAACTGCAGATGCAGGTTTACCCCGAAGATAGACACAAAATGCTGGGGTGTCTTAGTGGGTCAGGCAGCATCTCTGAAGAATAAGACACGCTGAAGAAGACTCAGAAGTCTAAAGAAGGGTCCCGACCCGAAATGGCAGCGAAGAAAGCTAATGGCATGTTGGCCTTCATAACAAGAGGAGTATAGGAGCAAAGAGGTCCTTCTGCAGTTGTACAGGGCCCTAGTGAGACCACACCTGGAGTATTGTGCGCAGTTCCGGTCTCCAAATTTCAGGAAGGGCATTCTTGCTATTGAGGGAGTGCAGCGTAGGTTCACGAGATTAATTCCCAGAATGGCTGGACTGTCATATGGAAAGAATGGAGCAGCTGGGCTTGTATACACAGGAATTTAGAAGGATGAGAGTTTCGACATGCTAGAGGCAGGAAACATGATCCCGATGTTGGGCGAGTACAGAACCAGGGGCCACAGTTTAAAAATAAGGGGTAAGCCATTTAGATGAGGAAAACCTTTTCATCCAGAGAGTTATGAATCTGTGGAATTCTCTGCCTAAGATGGCAGTGGAAGCCGGTTCTCTGGATGCTTTCAAAAGAGAGTTAGATAGAGCTCTTAGAGATAGCGGAGTCGAGGGATATGGGGCGAAGGCAGGAACGGGGTACTGATTGTGGATGATCAGCCATGATCACATTGAATGGCGGTGCTGGCTCGAAGGGCCGAATGGCCTCCTCCTGCACCTTTTGTCGATTGTCTACTGTCCAGAGATGCTGCCTGACCTGCTGAGTTACTCCAGCTTTTTATGTCTACCTGCAGTGGATTAAGGCAGGCTGGGAGGCTGGAGTTATTGTCCACCATCATAAGTCTCTCTCTCTCATATATCCAAACTCTGATTCTTGACCCTGCTCTTACGGAAATTTTTATTTGTCCACTGCCTGGACTATTTTTGAATCTAAACACTCCCGAGGTCTTGAAATGACCTTATTGTCCAAAAAGGACATGTAAGGAAAGATTAAATGCGTAAAAGAACATTAATGTGTTGGAAAAGACAATGTGTTTTGAGTGCATATTCAGTTTAGTTTAATTTAATTTAGTTTAGAATAGAGACACAATGCCGAAACAGCTCCTTTAACCCACATGGTCCGCGACGACCAGCGATCCCCGCTCATTAACACTATCCTACACACACTAGGGACAATTTTACATTTAAACCAAGCCAATTAATCTACAAACCTTTATGTTTAAGAAATAACTGCAGATGCTGGTAAAATCAAAGGTAGACACAAAATGCTGGAGAAACTCAACGGGTGAGGCAGCAGCTCTGGAGCGAAGGAATTGGTGACGTTTTGGATCGAGACCCTTCTTCAAACCTGTCCGTCTTTGGAGTGTAGTTTGGTTTAGTTTAGTTTAGTTTAGATTACAGATGCAGCATGGAAACCGGCGCCTCGGCTCTTCGAGTCCACACGAGCAATCAACAACCAACAATCACCCATACACTAGTCCTATCCTGAACACCAGGGACAATTTTACAGAAGCCAATTAACCTACAAACCTGCAAGTCTTTGGAGTGTGGGAGGAAACAGGAGCAGCAGTCCCTATCCTGCACCTCTACACCAGAGGACCACTCATCATGTCAGCCAGGTCTGGCCCACTTCAGTCTCCTGGGTGGACAAAGGGTTTTCATCTCCGGCCTAACTTCACCCATCCTCCCCCCCCCCCCCCTCCCAAACCCCCCCACCTCCCCGACCCCACCTGTATCCACCTGTCACCTACATTCCCTCCTCCAGCTTCACAATTCTCAATTTATACAAGATCATAGAATAGATTGGGTAAATGCACAGTCTTTTACCCAGAGTTGGGAAATCGAGTCAGAGGACATAGGTTTAAGCATTATTATTATTAAATCGTTGAAAACATTAGCGACGCAGTTGTGTTGGTTTCTGACGGGCAGGTCAGGGGGAGTTCCCCCCGCCACGGGTACCATGCAATTCCCGTGCTACCTGCTCCATGGTCGGATAGTCGCGTACTAAACCGTCTCCCCCACCTGGTTTGCCAGGTGAGGAGGGGGATGTGGACCCCCAGCAGGACCGAAAACAAGACCTGTCAAAGGGCGGATGAGCTCCTAGCGAGCTGACGGCCACCCACACTTCAGTAGAAGTTGCGATCACTGTCGTACACGGCATTGTGAGCTTTAAGCAGAGGGGGAGAAATAGGATCCTGAAGGGCAACTTTTTTACACAAAGGGTGGAAAGGGCATGGGATGAGTTGCCGGAGGAAGTAGCTGATGCCGATAATATCACTACGTTTAAGGCACATTTAGACAAAGATTTAGAGAAGAGGGAGTGACCGGGGTGAGACTCATCCTTGATTATGCTACTGCGCGCATCTCTAGAAGTTGGTGAGAGTTGTTGGGGTGAATAGTGATGAAAGCTGTCGACTTTAGAGATGCAGCGTGGAAACAGGCCCTTCGGCCCACCGGGTCCGCGCCGACCCGCGATCACCCCCTACGCTAACACTATCCTACACACAAGGGACAATTTACAATTTTACTGAAGCCAATTAGCCTACGTGCCCTTGGAGTGTAGGAGGAAACCAGAGGGCCCGGAGAAAACCCACGCATGTCACGGGGAGAACGTACAAACTCCGTACAGACAGCGCCCGTAATAAGGATGGAACCCGGGTCTCTGCCGCTGCAAGGCAGAAACTCTACCGCTGCACCATCGTGCTGGCCCTAATTTTCACCGGGTGCTCTAGTTTCCTCTAACACTCCAAAGACGTACAGGTTTGTAGGTTAATTGGCTTCGGTAAAATTGTCAATTGTTCCTAGTGTGGGGGATGTTTCTAGTATAGTGTAGGATGTATGTAGTATACATTCTAGATGGCTTGTCGGCACGGACTCTGTGGGCTGATGGTTCTGTTTCCGTGCTGTATATGTAAACTAAACTAAACTAAGCATAACTAAACCGCTGCCTCACAGCACCAGAGACCCACGTTCCATCCTGACCTCGGGTGCTGTCTATGTGGAGTTTGCATGTTCTCCCTGTCACCACGAGGCACTTCTTCTGGGTGCTCCAGTTTTCTGCCACGTCTCACCGCTGCGCCATTGTGAACATAAACTGTGCACTGCTGTGGAAATAAAGGATGTTAATGTCTCTGTCTCTTGCTCTCCTCTAGATGTGTTGTTTACTCCTTCGTCTTCTTATTTCCATCGCTCTGTTGGGCCGATACTCCGCGCTGGACAGATACCCGGAGAATCGTAAGTGCCTTGGCCTCCGTTCTTCAACCAGTTCATAAGTGATAGGAGCAGAATTAGGCCATGAATTATGATACAATACGATAGAGCTTTATTTATCCCTGGAGGGAAATTGAATGAATGAATGAATAAGTTTATTGGCCAAGTATTCACATACAAGGAATTTGCCTTGCTGCTCCACCCGCAAGTGACAACACGACATACAGTGACAGTTAGGAATGACACATAAAACATTAAACATTAATAATAAAACATTATTGATTAAACATGTGAATTAAATAAAATACCAGAGCAAAAGGAGGCTACAGATTTTTGGCTACTATTCGTGGAAAAAAAGCTGTCTTTATGTCTGGCTGTGGCAGCTTTGACAGTTCAGAATCGCCTTCCAAAGGGAAGTGATTCAAAGAGTTTGTGGCCAGGGTGAGAGGGGTCAGAGATTATCTTATCTGCTCGCTTCCTGACCCTTGACCAAAGAAAGGTGGCGCTCACAATGGTCCTTTGTTGGCTGTGGAAGCGGTGATAATAAAGGGATACAAACAGTGACAACCAAGGTGAGGGCGGGACGGAGGTCGGGACCCCTCTCTAGTTCAGATACAGTGTGGAAACAGGCCCTTCGGCTCACCGAGTCCTCACCAACCTGTGAATTACGCACATTAACACTACTCGACATATACCCGGGACAATGTTACATTAACAATTTTTTTTAAACATTTATACCAAGCCAATTAACCTATTGTGAGTATGGGTGGAAACTGAAGATTTGGGGGAAAACTCACGCAGGTCACGGGGAGAAAGTACAAACTCCGGACAGACAAGCACCCGTAGACAGGGCCATACCCAGGGTAGACAAAAGTGCTGGAGAAACTCAGCGGGTGCAGCAGCATCTATGGAGCGAAGGAAATAGGCAAAGTTTCGGGCCAAAACCCTTCTTCAGACTGATGTAGGGTGGTGGGGGGGGGGGGGGGGGGGGGGGCGGGAAGAAGAAAGGAAGTGGAGGAGCCCGAGGACTGAGGGAGAGCTGAGAAGGGGAGGAGACAGCAAGGGCTTCCGGAAATTGGAGAAGTCAATGGTTATGTCGCTAGGGTGCAGACTGCCCATACGAGGTGCTGCTCCTCCAATTTCCGGTGGCCCGGGTCAAACCCAGGTGTCTGGCACGGTGAGTGTTGGTGGGCAGTAGCCCTAACACTGTGCCACCGTGCCGCCCAGTTACAGTACACAGTGCAGGGCAGGCCCTTCGGCCCACAATCACTGGGCCGAACATGATGTCATAGACCAGCGAACCCCGCATATTAACACTATCCTGCGCACACTAGGGGCAATTTACAATGTTACCAAGCCAATTAACCAACAAGCATGTACATCCTTGGAGTGTGGCCACTCCCATACCAAGTTTACAAGTTCACAAGTTATAGGAGTAGAATTAGGCCTTTCGGCCGATCGAGTCCACTCCGCCATTCAATCACGGCTGATCTCCGCCTCATAGTCCCATTTTCCTGCCTTCTCCCAAATAACCCTTGACACCCGTACTAATCATGAATCTGTCTATCTCTGCCTTAAAAATATCCACTGACTTGGCCTCCACAGCCCTCTGGGGCAATGAGTTCCACAGATTAACTACCCTCTGACTAAATATCTTTCTTGGTTTTTGTAAGCTTGCACGTGACTTGAAGTAAAGATGTTTCAATTCCAGTAAAATTCCCCTCGAGCTCCAGAGACAGCAGATTCCCCTCTGAACTGAAGATACTTTACATCTTGAAATCACATGAAAATGCATCTTCTATCTTCTATCACCATCCTCTCACCAACCAGGTGACACAGTGGTAGAATTGCTGCCTTACAGCGCCAGTGACCCGGGTTCGATTCTGACCACGGGTGCTGTCAGTACGGCGTTTGCACGTTCTCCCCGTGACCTGCGAATGTTTTCCCCGGGTTCTCTGGATTCCTCCCACATTCCAGAGATGCGCAGGCTTGTAGGGTAATTGGGTTTGGTAAAAATAGTAAATTGTCCCAAGTGTGTAGGGTGGTGGTAGTGTATGGAGTGATCGCTGGATGGTCTGGACTCGATGGGCCAAAGGGGCTTCTTCCCTGTTGTATTCCTAAAGTCTAAAATATAGACCTGTCACACTAAAGAATGCAGGTTTTTAGGTCAATTGAGTTAGGTAAATTGTAAATTGATCTTATACACTAAGTTGGGTCACCCCTCTCAGCCTGATGGTCAGTATGGATTTGATGGGCCAAAGGGCCTGCTTCTATGCTGTACCTCTCTATGCCAGCCATAATAGCAAGGCTTGGTTGTTTCCACTAATGGGAGAGTCTATGACTGGAGGTCACAGCCTCAGAAGTAAAGGATGTTTTTTTAGGAAGGAGATGAGGAGGAATTTCTTTGGAATCTGTGGAATTATTTGCCACAGAAAGCTGTGGAGGGCGTCAGAGGATATTTTTAAGGCAGAGATAGACAGATTCTTGATTAGTACGAGTGTCAGAGGTTATGGGGAGAAGACAGGAGAATGGGGTTCGGAAGGAGAGATAGATCAGCCATGATTAAATGGTGGAGTAGACTCCAATTGTATTCCTATCACGTGTGACCTTATGACTTTATGACATAGGAGGCCAATTGGCCCATCGAGTGTCGGCCAGCCCAAAGTTTAACGATAAATTCCATTCTCCCGTCCATTTAGACACCTTCCCATAACGTTACATTGTACTAAGGGATCCGTCACATCTTCGTGAGGGGCAGGCAGGGTCTCCCATATCACCTTACTCAAGTACCTCAAGTATGAGGAGTCCATGGCTTTGACACCAGCAGCCTGGAACTTTTTATGGTGGAGGTGCCACCTCACTTAGCCAGAGGCCCAGGTTCGATCCTGTCCTCGGGTACTGTCTGTGTGGAGTTTGCTTGTTTTCCTTGCGATCGTGCGCGTTGCCTCCCAGTGCTCTTGCTTCCTCCCACATCCCAAAGATGTGCGGGTTTGCAGGTTAATTGGCCTCTGTAAATTGACCCCCGTGTGCAGGGAGTGAACAGGAAAGTGGGATAACATAGAACTTATGTGAATGGGCGATCGATGGTCGGCAAGGACCCAATGGGCCGAAGGGCCGTTTCCACTCTATATCTTTCAATGAATTCAAATTTTAATTCTACTTTAGACTTTAGACTCCAGAGATACAGTGTGGAAACAGGCCCTTTGGCCCACCGAGTCTACACCGACTAGCGGTCACCCTGTCCGTACACCAGCACTATCCTACACACACCAGGGATAATTTACAATTTACTGAAGCCAAATAACCCACAAACCGTATGTATTTGGAGTGTGGGGGGAATCTGGAGCACCCGGAGAAAACCCATACAGGCAGTCACGGGGAGAACGTACAAACTCCGCACAGACAGCACCTGTAGTCAGGATCGAACCCGGGTCTCTGGTGCTGTAGCAGGGTCTCCGGAGTGGGGCTAGAAAGCACAGTCTTCAGCTACAAGAGGCAAGAATATGAACCCGTCTGAAGAAGGGTCTCGACCCAAAATGCCACCTATTCCTTTTCTTCAGAGATGCTGCCTGACCCTGTGAGTTCCTCCAGCATTTTGTGTCTAACTTCGGTGTAAACCAGCATCTGCAGTTCCTTCCTCCACATTTGAATCACTTTAGTTTGGGTTAGCTTATAGATGCAGAGCGGTAACAGGCACAACAGCCCACCGACTCCACGCAGACCAGTGGTCGCCCCGTACGCTATCACTATCCTACACACGCACTGGGGACAATTTACAATTTTACCAAAGCCAGTTTACCTGCAAACATGCACGTCTTTAGAGTGTGGGAGGAAACCGGAAATCCCGGGAGAAATCCCGGAGATCGTACAAACTCCGTACAGACAGCACCTGTAGTCAGGGTTGAACCCGGGTCTCTGGCGCTGCGAGGCAGCAACTCTCCCGCTGCGTCACCGTGCTGAATACTTAGCTGACTCTTATCTCTGTGATTGCAGTGAGCGTAGTGAAACGGACGAGGGACATCAGTGTCGACTGCAAAGGGTCTTCGGACATGAACGTCAGCTGGAAGATGGATGGGGAGACACTGCAGACGTCCGGGCACCTCGTCCTGGAGAACGTGGACCAGCCGGAGGCCGGCAACTACACCTGCTGGCAGAACGGCAGCTTGGTGAAGCACACCTACCTGGTGATCAGCGAGGAAGACCAGTCGCCCATCTTTCAGTCCAAGCAAGGTGAGCCGCAGTTGGGAAACCATGCAAGTCTCAGCGAAAGATAGACACTAAATGCTCAAGTAACTCAGCGGGACCGGCAGCATCTCTGGAGAGAAGGAATGGATGACATAGAAACATAGAAACATAGAAAATAAATGCAGGAGGAGGCCATTTGACCCTTCGAGCCAGCACCGCTATTCATTGTGATCAGGGCTGATCATCCCCAATCAATGCCTGCCTTTTCCACATAACCCTTGATTCCACTAGCCCCTAGAACTCTATCTAACTCTCTCTTAAATCCATCCAGTGATTTGGCCTCCACTGCCCTCTGTTGCAGAGAATTCCACAAATTCACAACTCTGGGTGAAAACGTTTTTTCTCACCTCAGTCTTAAATGGCCTCCCTTTTATTCTAAGACTGTGGCTCCTGGTTCTGGACTCGCCCAACATTGAGAACATTTGCATGTTTTCCCTTCTTCAGTCTGAATTAGGGTCTCAACCCGAAACGTCACCCATTCCTTCTCTCCAGAGATGCTGCCTGTCCCGCTGAGTTACTCCAGCATTTTGTGTCTATCTTCAGTGTAAACCAATATCTGCAGTTCCTTCCAACACATGCAAGTGTCAGATTCAGTTTCAGTTTCGTTCAGTTTATTGTCACGGACAGTGAAAAGCTGGTGCATGCTAACCAGTCAGCGGAACAACAATACATGATTACAATCGAGCCATTTACCGTGTATACATACATAATAAAGGAAGAACGTTTAGTGCAAGGTAAAGCCAGTGAAGTCCGATCAAGGATAGCCCAAAGGTCATCAAAGTGGTAGATAGTAGTTCAGCACTGCTCTCTGGTTGTGGTAGGATGATTCAGTTGCCTGATAACAGCTGTTCCCAAACCGTGCTGTCTTCGTCTGCTTTCGTGTGGCTTGCATAGCCTAAAGTTGTTGGACAACTTGTTCTATTTGATCTTCCGTTTGTGCGCGTCGAGTTGATTGCATTAGTCGAAACAGGGCGGACCACGTGAAGGTTGTAATTTCCCACCCCAGCCGTGCTGTGATGCATCCCGATAAAATGCTGTGTATGGCATCTGTAGAGGTTGGTGAGGATTGCTGGGGACATGCCAAACTTCCTATGCCTTCTTAGGAAGTAGAGGCGTTGGTGTGCTTTAACCAACACCTCTACTTGACTGAGTAGATTGAGGAAGTCACCTGTAGCTTTGACAAACCTGGCGCCCCATAGAATGTTTGCCATCAGATTGCATCACAGCTTGGTGTGGGGACAGCTCTGCCCAAGACCACAAGAAATTGCAGAGTTGCAGATGTAGCCCAGTCCATCATACAGACCAGTCTCCCCACCATTGACTCCATGTACACAGTCTCCACCTATGGGTGCTGTCTGTACGGAGTCTGTACATTCTCCCCATGCCCTGCATGGGTTTCCTCTGAGATCTTTGATTTCCTCCCAAACTCCAAAGGCGTACGGGTTTGCAGGTTAATTGGTTTGGTATAAATGTAAATTGTCCCTTGTGTGTGCAGGATAGTGTTAATGTGCGGGGATCGCTGGTCGGCGTGGACTTGGTGGGCCGAAGGGCCCGTTTCAGCGTTGTGTCCCTAATCTGAACTGAACTAAACTAAACTACGCCATGCTGCCTTGCTAAAGTAGTCAACATACCCAGAGACTTGTTCCACGTGGCCGGTCGTTCCTTTCCCCCCCCTGCTTTCGTCAGGCAGAAGATACAGGAGGATGAAAGGTGACACCGCCAGGCTCAAGAACATCTTCCTCCCCTCCGTTATCAGGCTTATGAAGGGTCCTTCCTTAAGTTGGGGTCCAATCCGATTCACCTTTACCCCACTGTGAGCACGGGACTTTGTAGAAGAACAGGTTTAGAGGGATACGGGCCAAATGCAGGCTAGTGGGACTGGTGTAGATGGGACATGTTGGCGTGTGGGCCTATTTCCACACTGGGGGACTCTATAAGTGCTACAAAGCTGACAACTGTATCCTGTAATCTGTATCTTCCCCCTTGCTCTATCCATTGCACTTGAGTTTGAACTAATTGTATCTAGGTATGGCATATCTGATCTGTTTGGATGGCATGTGACAATAATAAACGTAAATCTGTAAAGGCAAGATTGTGGAGATTGTGTAGATTGTAGATGGAGTTATTGGTGGGAAGACTGGTCTGTATGAGGGACTGGGCTACATCTGCGGGATTTAAAGCTGCAGATGCTAGAGTTCCATACACTTGAATGCCCTTGAGTTTGAGTTTATGAAGAATTGTCAGAGTAGTTTAGCCAAGTAAATGCAGTGATTATTGTGGATGATGAAGGTTATAAGGTCATTTGTGATAGGAGCAGAATTAGGCCATTCGGCCCATCAAGTCTTCTCCGCCATTCAATCATGGCTGATCTATCTCTCCCTCCCTAACCCCATTCTCCTGCCTTCTCCCCACAACCCCCGACATCCGTACTGATCAAGAATCATCTATCTCTGCCTTAAAAATATCCATTGACTTGGCCTCCACACAGCCTTCTGCGGCAAAGAATTCCACAGATTCACCACCCTCTGACTAAAGAAATTCTTCCTAGTCTCCTTCCTTCAATTCTGAGGCTATGACCTCTAGCCCTAGACTCTCCCACTGGTGGAAACATCCTCTCCACATCCACCCTATCTAAGCCTTTCACTATTCGGTACGTTTCAATGAAGTATTTTCCCCGGCTTGAAGTGTGATGGTTTAGAGGTCATGTAAAGGTGGGAGGGGCAACGTTTAAAACAGAGTAGATATGGACAGGTTGTTTGATAGAGTGGATGTAGACAGGAGTGGGAGAGTCTAGGACCATAACCTCAGAATAAAAGAGTGTACCTTTAGAAAGGAGATGAGGAGGAATTTCTATAGTTAGTGGGTGATGAATCTATGGAATTAATTACCACAGATGGCTGTGGAGGCCAAATCATTGGATATTTTTAAGGCAGAGATAAATAGATTCTTGATTAGTGCAGGTGTCAGGGGTTATGTGGAGAAGGCAGGAGAATGGGGTTGAGAGGGAAAGATAGATCAGCCATGATCGAATGGCAGAGTGGACTCAATGGGCCGAATGGCCTAATTCTGCTACTATCACTTAGGAACCTATGAACATAGAACATAAAACTGTACACCACAGGAACAGGCTTTTCAGTCCACAATGTTTTTGTGCTGAACATAATGCCATGTTAAACTCTTCTCATCTGCCTGTACATGATCCATGTCCCTCTATTGCCTGCACTTCCATGTGCCTATCCAAAAGCTTCTTAAAAGTCACTATTGTATCTGCCTCCACCACCACCTCTGGCAATGCGTTCCCACCACCCTCTGTGTTAAAAGCTAGTCCTGCACATGGCCATTAAACATCCTCCTTCTCACCTTGTAGTTAGACCCACTGGCATTGGACATTTCCACACCGGGAGGAATGTTCTCACTGTCTATCCTAATTATTCCTCTCATAATTTTATATCATAAGATCATATGTGATAGGAGCAGAATTAGACCATTTGGCCCATCAAGTCTACTCCACCGTTCAATCATGGCTGACCTATCTCTCCTGCTGTCTCCCCATAACCCCTGACAGCCTTAAAGAAGGGCCTTGACCCGAAAACGTCACCCATTCCTTCTCTACAGAGATGTTGCCTGTCCTGCTGAGTTACTCCAGCTTTTTGTGTCTATCTTCGGTTTAAACCAGCATCTGCAGTTCCTTCTTAGGCATATCTCTGCCTTACATACATCCACTGACTTGGCCACCACTGCCTTCTGTGGCAAAGAATTCCACAGATTCACCACCCTTTAAATAAATTTCTCCTCAAAAGAACGTCTAATTCTGAGGCTCTGACCTCTGGTCCTAGACTCTCCCACTAACTTAGAAACATAAAAACATAGAAAATAGGTGCAGGAGGAGGCCATTTGGCCCTTCGAGCCAGCACCACCATTCATTATGCCTGTGCCTGCCTCTGTTGCCTGCTCATTTGATGCTAGTGTCAACTCTCCGCTCAGCCTCCCGAGTTCCAAAGAAAACAATCAAAGCCCGTCCAGTCTTCTAATAGCTAATACCCCCTAATCCAGTCATCATTCTGGTAAACCTCCTCTGCACCCTTTCCAAAAGCCTCCACATCCTTCCTGTACTGGGGATGTTTGCACGCAAACCTCCAAATGCGGCCAAACCAACGTCCTATACAGATGCATCATGACTTCCTGAGTCTTGTTCAATGCCCCCACCTGTGAAAGTAAGCATATCATTCTTTAGCCTTCTTTATTATCACCAAAGAGTCATGAGTAGTGTCAAAGGCACGTTGAAATTCTTACTTTCTGTCTCTTTACAGACACAACAAAGCAACTGCACGTCAAATAAATACACAATTAACTACAGTGTATGCAATGTGTTATCAGTCATATTAGGAACCAAAACTTAATAGCAAGCTGAAGTACCCAGAGTGCAACGTTACACAATGTCCACAGTGGTTACTGTTATTGTCTGTGGTTACTGTTATTCAGTGTGTAATTCTGGAGCACTGGTGGTTGATTTTAGTTTATACAAACAGCATGGAAACAGGCCCTTCGGTCCATCGACTCCATGCAGACCATCAATCACCCCGTTCAGTTCAGTTTAGTTAATTGTGTACCGAGTGAACCCGACTGCGGGTGCTGTCTGTACAGAGTTTGTGCGTTCTCCCCGTGACCTGCATGGGTTTACTCCGAGATCTTCAGTCTTCTCCCACACTCTAAAGACGTACAGATTTGCAGGTTGGGTTTGTATACTTGGTATAAGTGTAAATTGTCCCTAGTACGTGTGTGTAGGATAGTGTTAATGTGCGGGGAATGCTGGCCGGTGTGGACTCAGTAGGCCGAAGGGCCTATTTCCGCGGCTTATCCCTAAACTAAGCTAAACTAAACTAAGCTAAACATGATAAGGGAATAACGTTTAGTGCAAGGTAAAGCCAGCAAAGTCCAATCATGGATAGCCCGATGGTCACCAAAGAAATAGATCGTAGTTCAGCACTGCTCTCTGGTTGTGATAGGATGATTCAGTTGCCTGATAACAGCTGGAAAGAAAGTGTCACTGAATCTGGAGGTGTGCGTTTTCACACTTCTGTACCTTTTGCCTGATGGGAGAGGGGAGAAGAGGGAGTGGCCGGGGTGCGACTGGTCCTTGATGATGCTGCTGGCCTTGCCGAGGCAGCGCGAGGTATAAATGCCAATACATCTATTCACACTCGTGTGATCCCACTTTCTCGTTCACTCCCTACACACTAGGATGCAATTTACAAAGTTGATAAGTTCTTGCGTTCTTGGAACAGAATTAGGCGTAATGTCTAGTCTGTTATTCAATCACGGCTGATCTATCTTTCCCTCTCAACCCCATTCTCCGCATAACCCCGATACCCTTAACCTGCAACTTTAACCCTAGGGCCAATTGACCTGCAAACCCTCTGTGTCTTTGGGATGTGGGAGGAAACCGGAGCACCAGGAGCAAAACCCACAGGGAGAACGTGCAAACTCCATACAGGCAGCACCTGTGAGGCAGTGGCTCCACCAGCTACACCACTGTGCCATCCATTGTGGGAGTACAGTGGCACAGCGGTAGAGTTGCTGCCTTACAGCACCAGAGGTTGGGGTCCCGGGTTCGATCCTGACTACGGGCGCTGTCTGTATGGAGTTTGTACGTTCGCCCTGTGACCTGCGTGGGTTTTCTCCAGGATCTTCGGTTTCCTCCCACACTCCAAAGACGTGCAGGTTTGTAGGTTAATTGGCTTGGTATAAATGTAAGATTGTCCTTAGTGCGTGCAGGATAGTGTTAATGCTCTGGAATGGATTGTTGGGGCGGACCCGGTGGGCTGAAGGGCCTGTATCTTAAAACAAAACTGAAAAAGATGGGGCGCCTTGCTTGGCATGGCGCTGGGCCAAAGGGCCTGTTTCCATAACTTTATCAAAAATCTCCCTGAACCACATGGTAAACAGGAAGGAGATCTATGCTGGGATTTATCAGATGTGAACAGCTTGTGTCTCTTTGACCTCCCCAGTGCAATGTAGTACAAGAACATTCGCCGGGCTCATTACCTGTTCGTGGCAAACTCACGGAGCAGCCTTCTTCAAAGTGAGGTACTGCAGAAGGTAGGAGTTGTCAGCTTGCTTTGCTTTACCACACAACACCATTCTCCCCACCACTATCAGCTCCACCCCTGCAATTTTACAATTCATTGCCAGCTCCCGTGTCTGGTACCACACACATTAACACCCCCTCACCATGCCCACACTGACCTTTCTGTCCTGGGCCTCCTCCACTGTCAGAGTGAGGCCCAATGCATATTGGAGGAATATAAGGTGATAGGAGCAGAATCCGGCCATTCGGCCCATCAAGTCTACTCCGCCATTCAATCATGGCTGATCTATCTCTCCCCCCTAAACCCATTCTCCTGTCTTCTCCCCATAACCCCTGAGACCATTAACATCTCATATTTTGCTTGGGCAGCCTATTGCCCAGCAGTATGAATATTGACTTCTCTAACTTCCAGTATCCCGTGCTTTCCCTCTCTCTCCACCCCTCCCCCATCCTAGTTCTGCGACCAGTCTGATGTCCTCCTGATTGAATATTATTCTGTATGCCTCGATGTCACCTTCCCTTGGCTAACAACGATCTATCCTACATTTTCCTTCAGCATCGTCCCTTTTGATCTCTCGTTTTCACACCTCACCCTTTAACATCTCTCCTTTTCCCCCTCCATTGACTCTCAGTCTGAAGAAGGATCTCGACCCGAAACGTCTCCCGTTCCTTCTCTCTAGTTGCAGCCTGACCCGCTGTGCCATTCCTATGATTATTTTTCTATGTAAAACCTGAATATAATCAAAAGACTAAGGGGACCACAAATGGGATGTGTTTTAAATGGTTTGGGTGAAACGGGATACTTGGGTATGGATATGCGAAACAACGAAAATCACTGTGACTTGTCACATGTGAGAATTCATTCATTCATCCATTATAATCACACCAACAGTGGTATCATAGAATTCCCTTATCCTGTATCTGTACACTGTGGACGGCTCGATTGTAAACATGTATTGTCTTTCTGCTGGCTGGTTAGCACGCAACAAAAGCTTTTCACTTTTCAGTACCTCTTAAAAATATCCACTGTCTTAGCCTCCACAGCACTCTGCGGCAATGAGTTCCACAGATTAACTACCCTCTGACTAAAGAAGTTCCTCCTCACCTCCTTTCTACAAGAGCGCCCTTTAATTCTGAGGCTGTGGCCTCCGGTCCTGGACTCTCCCACCAGTGGAAACATCCTCTCCACGTCCACTCTCTCTGTGCCAACGGAATCAAGGGATATGGGGAGAAGGCAGGAACGGGGTACTGATTGTGGATGATCAGCCATGATCACAGTGAATGGCGGTGCTGGCTCGAAGGGCCGAAGGGCCTCCTCTTGCACCTATTTTCTATGTTTCCATGCCTTTCGTTATTTTGTACGTTTCATTGAGGACTGCTGCCATTGTCAAGTGTTCACTTTGTTGAGCGGGCCTGTTTCTCTGCTGTCTATTCCCAGGAATTCCGGAGTTGTGTCGGAATGCTCCTACAGTCATTTAAACTACTCCAGCTCTGGCACCGAGCACCACCTCAGTTTTTCCGAGGATGACTACTCCCCTTACGCAGAGGAATACAATCCCATCATCTTTATTGTGGAGGCCGTAACCAGTGTTTCGTACCAGAGCCTTCAAACAACCTTTTACGTGGATGATATCGGTGAGACACTTTGCAATTAATTGATGTTGGCCGTGAATGGATACTAGCAGACACTGTACAAGCTCAAAGGTAGACACAAAAAGCTGGAGTAACTCAGCGGGGCAGGCAGCATCTCTGGAGAGAAGGAATGGGTGACATTTCGTGTCGAGACACTTCTTCAGACTGAGGAAAAATGCATTCGGAGATAGTAAGGCTGGTGGGAGAACTGGGAAGGGGAGGGTTTGGAGAGAGAGGGAAAGCAAGGGCTGCTTGAAGTTAGACAAGTCAATGTTGATACTGCTGGGGTGTAAGCTACCCAAGCGAAATATGCGGTGCTGTTCCTCCAATTTGCGCTGGGCCTCGCTCTGGCAATGGAGGAGGCCCAGGACAGAAAGGTCAGATTGGGAATGGGAGGGGGAGTTAAAGTGTTGAGCAACCGGGAGATCAGGGAGGTTTAGGCAAACTGAGCGGAGGAGTTCAGCGAAACGATCACCGATGCCAGATACTAGGGGGCATAGCTTTAAGGTAATGGAGTAAAGTTTAGAGGAGATGTGCGGGACAAGTTATTTTTACAGAGGGTGGAGGGTGCCTGAAGATCAATACATGTTGGCTTCACCAATGATTCCAAATATGAATAATAAAAGATTGGGAACGAGTCATTCGCAGCTCCGCTCTTACTCCCCCTCTCCCCATTCGTAACAAGGACAGAGTCCCCCTTGTCCTCACCTTCCACCCCCATCACCCCATCAGCCTTCGCATACAGCATTTAATCCTCCAACATTTTTGCCACCTCCAACGGGACCTCCACCACTGGCCACATCTTCCCATCTCCACCCCATTCCGCAGAGACCGTTCCCTCCGTAACTCCCTGGTCAAATCGTCCCTTCCCACCCAAACCACCCCCTCATTTTCCCTAGCAACTGCAGGAGATGCAACACCTGTCCCTTTACCTCCCCCCTTGACTCCATACAAGGATCTATGCAGTCTTTCCAGGTGAGGCAGAGGTTCACCTGCACCTCCTCCAACCTCATCTACTGTATCCGCTGTTCCAGGTGTCAACTTCTCTACATCAGCGAGACCAAGCGTAGGCTCGGCGATCGTTTCACTGAACACCTCCACTCAGTCCGTCTTAACCTACCTGATCTCCCGATGGCTCAGCACTTCAACTCCCCCTCCCATTCCCAATCTGACCTTTCTGTCCTGGGCCTCCTCCATTGCCAGAGTGAGGCCCAGTGCAAATTGGACGGACAGCACCTCATATTTTGCTTGGTTAGTTTACAACCCAGCGGTATGAACATTGATTTCTCTAACTTCAGATAGCCCTTGCTTTCTCTCTCCATCCCCTTCCCCTTCCCAGTTCTCCCACTAGTCTTACTGTCTCCACCTACATTCTATCTTTGTCCCGCCCCCTCCCCTGACATCAGTCTGAAGAAGGGTCTCGACCCGAAACGGCGCCAATTCCTTCTCTCCATAGATGCTGCCTGCCCCGCTGAGTTACCCCAGCATTTTGTGTCTACCTGCAGTTCCTTCCAACACATGGCTGATCTATCTCACTTATCTTGGCGTAATTGTAAATTACCCGAGTGTGTGTAGGATAGTGTTACTGTTAATCCCAAGGATAGGGATCGCTGGTCGGCGCGGACTCAGTGGGCCGAAGGGCCTGTTTCTGTGCTGTATCTCTAAACTACACTAAATTAAACTGAACCTATCTGATTTGACCAAAGGCCATGCTAAACAAGGCTTTTCACTGTACCTCGGTCGGTACTTGTGACAATAATAAACCTAAACCCTCTTTTCCTGCAACAGTGAAACCAGATCCTCCTCAGTTACTGTCCATCGAGCCGATCCAAAGAAAGTTCAACGTCTCCTGGAGTTATCCCCAGAACTGGATCAAACCCTACTCCTACTTTCCTCTGGTCTTCGATGTCGAGAGCAAATCCAACAAGAATAACAGGAAATGCAAGGTACGTTATTCCCTTATCATGTATCTGTACTCTGTAAATGGCTCGATTGTCATCATGGATTGTCTTTCCGCATCAAAAGCTTTTCACTGTACCTCGGTACACGTGACCATAAACTAAACTCACCTGAACATCTCTCGCCTCCCCTCTCCAATTCTTCGTTCTTGAAACTTCAGTGAGCGGCTAGTTCGATGTGTTGAAACAAAGAGCTGCACTCGCTGGTTGATACACAAGCAAGTGCAAGAAAAACTCAGCAGGTCAGGCAGCATCTCAGGACAACATGGATTGTTTTGGGTCAAGTCTCTTCTTCAAGCCTGTCTGAAGAAGGACCTCGACCAGAAACTTCACCTGTCCATCTTCTCCAGAGGTGCTGCCCGACTTGCTGGATACTCCAGCATTTTGGGGGTTTTATTTGTAAGCCAGCATCTGCAGCTCCTTGTTTCATGCTCATTCGTTCCAGAAGCAGAATTAGGCCATTCAGCCCATCGTCTACACCGCCATTCAATCATGGCTGATCGACTGTACCTTTCCCTCTCAATCCCATTCTTCTGCCTTCTCCCCAAAACCCCTGGCACCTTTAGTAATCAAGAATATATGTCAATCTCGACCTTAAAAATATCCATTGCCACAGCCTTCTGTGGCAATGAATTCCATGAGATTCACCACCCTCTGACTGAAGAAATTCCTTCTCATCTCCTCCCTAAAGGTACAACATTTGACTCGGAGGCTATGCCCTCTGGTCGTAGACTCTCCCACAAGTGGAAACATCCTCTCCACACCCATTCTACTCAGGCCTTTCAGTTTCAGAGATTCCCCCCTCATCCTTCTAAACTCCAGCGAGGACAGGCCCAGTGTCATCAAACGCTCATCATATGTTAACACAATCATTGCTGGGATTATTCTCGTAAACCTCTCCAATACTTCAAATGAGGTCTGACCAGCGCTTTAGAAAGCCTCAGCAATACATCCCTGATCACTCGAAACGTCACCTCTTCCTTTTCTCCAGAGATGCTGCCTGACCCGCTGAGTTGCTCCAGCACTTTGTGTCCATCTTTGGTGTAAACCAGCATCTGCGGTTCCTTTCTACACATTTTCACTACTGGCAGACAGAACTCACTTGGGCGGCCCGGTGGCGCAGCGATAGAGTTGCTGCCTAAAGGGCCTGTCCCACTTTCACGACCTAATTCACGACCTCTGCCGAGTTTGCCCTTGACTCATACTCGCAGCATGGTCGTCACGATGTCGTAGGAGGTCGTAGGTAGGTCGTAGGAGGCCGTGATGCTAGTCGTAGGTACTCGTGGCATCAAGTAGGTCGGGGCGTTTTTTCGAGCATGATGAAAAATGTCCACGAGTAAAAAAGGTCCTGAATTAGGTCGTGAAAGTGAGACTGGCCCTTTACAGCGCCAGGGACCCGGGTTCGATCCTGACTATGGGTGCTTGTCTACACGGAGTTTGCACTTCTCCACGTGACCTGCATGGGGGTTTCTCCAACATATTTAGTTTCCTCCCCCACTCCAAATACGTGCAGGTTTGTAGGTTAATTGGCTTGGTATAAAAGTAAAATTGACGCTATTGTGTGCAGGGTAATGTTAATGTGCGGGGATCGCTGGTTGGCACGGACACGGTGGGCCGAAGGGCCTGTTTCCGCACTGCATCTGCAAACTAAACTAAACTAAACTCAATGTGTAGGAAGGAACTGCAGATGCTGGTTTAGTCTGAAGATAGACACAAAATGCTGGAGTAACTCAGCGGGACAGGCAGCATCTCTGTAGAGAAGGAAAGGGTGACGTTTCGGGTCGAGACCTTTCTTCAGACCTTCTTCAAACTAACTCAAGTGTTGGAGTGGTTGATACTGACTGTGTATTTGTGTTCCTCTTCCCATCTCCCCTTCAGGTCATGCTGGAAGACCTCAGCGTCCCAGAGATCACTATCCCGAGGGCTTGCAAGGTTCGCATCAGAGCAAAGGACAGGTTCCTGAGTTCGCCTTGGAGTGAGTGGAGTGACTGGGTTCACACTAAGGTACGGGTTTAAATCATAAGATTATGTGATAAGAGCAGAATTAGGCCATTTGGTCCATCACGTCTACTCCGCCATTACATCATGGCCGATCCATCTCTCCCTCCAAACACCATTCTCCTGCCTTCTCCCCATAACCTCTGACACCCGCACTGATCAAGAATCTATCTATCTCTGCCTTAAATATATCCACTGACTTGGCCTCCACAGCCTTCTGTGGCAAAGAATTCCACAGATTCACCACCCTCTGACTAAGAAATCCCACTCCTTCTCCTTCCTAATAATAATAATAATAATAGTAATAATAATAATAATAATAATAATAATATATTTTATTGTCATTGCGCAGAGGTACAAAGAGATTTGGTATGTAGTTTCCATCCGATGTAATAACTTAATTAACTAAAAATGTAGACACCCAGAGAAACGAGATTAAAAAAAAACCGAGTTAAACAGTATAAAGTGCAAATAGGTCTGTGCGACGTGACTTTCTGAGGGAGACAGTTCATGGGGGGGGGGGGGGAGGGGCACTCAGCAGGGCCGGTTCAGAGCAGCTATAGCTCTTGGGATGAAGCTGTTCCTAAGACTGGAGGTGCGGGCATAGAAGGCCTTGTAACGTCTGCCGGATGGTAGAAGTTCGAACAGTCTATTGCAAGGGTGAGAGGAGTCTTTGTGTATGCTGACGGCCTTCCTGCGGCACCGTCTGTGGTAGATGCCCTCCAAGGCTGGTAGCGGTGTCCCAATTATCTTCTGCGCTCTGTAGACGACCCGCTGAAGAGCTCTCCTCTCCGCCTCCGTGCAGCTGAGATACTACACAGAGATGCCATATGTTAGGATACTCTCTGTGGTGCAGCAGTAGAAGGTTGTCAGCAGCTGTTGGGGCAGACCAGTCCGTTTCAATACAGTCGTTGCTGTGCCTTTTTGACCAGCGCAGTGGTGTTGGTGGACCATGTGAGGTCCTCTAAAATGTGTGTGCCCAGAAACCTAAAGCTGGACACTCTCTCCACACTGTCCCCGTAGATAGAGATTGGAGCATATTCCCCATTATGTGGAATAAAGCAAGGTCCTTTAATTCTGAGGCTATGACCTCTAGTCCTCGACTCGCCCACTGTTGGAAACATCCTCTCCACATTCACCCTATCCAAGCCTTTCACTATTCTTTATGTTTGGATGAGGTCCTCCTTCATCCTTCTAAACTCCAGCGAGTACAGGCCCAGTGCTGTCTAACACTCATCATATGTTAACCTACTCATTACTAGGATCATTCTTGTAAACCTCCTCTGGACCCTCTCCAGAGCCAGCCCAGCGTTCCTCAGATATTGCTCACAATACTCCAAATGCTGCCTGACCAGCGCCTTGTAGAGCCTCAGCATTACAGCTCTGTTTGCTTTAGCATACACAATCTTCCCGGCTGCCAAACATTTTTTTTTACAAACTTTAACATATACTTTTACATTAAACTAAATTTAATGCAGAGAAATGTGAGGTGTTGGATTTCGGAAAGTCTAACATGGGCAGGACCCGGATCATTACCTACCCATGTGCTCCAAGGATGTGTCCTGCCTAACTTATGTTGAGCGTTTGACAGCACTGGGCCTGTACTCGCTGGAGATTAGAAGAATGAGGGGGGAACCTCATTGTAACTTATCGAATAGTGGAAGGCTTGAATAGAGTGGATGTTTCCACTTGCGGGAGAGTCTCGGACGAGAGGTCATTGCCTCAGAATAAAAGGACGTACCTTTAGAAAGATGAGCAGGAATTTATTTAACCAGAGGGTGGTGAATCTGTGGGATTCATTGCCACAGAAGGCTGTGGAGGCCAAGTCAATGGAAATATTTAAGGCGAAGACTGACAGATTCTTGATTAGTACGGGTGTCAGGGGTTATGGGGAGAAGGCAGAAGAATGGGGTTGATAGAGAAAGATAGATCAGCCATGATTGACTAGCGGAGTAGACTTGATGGGCCGAATGGCTTTATTCTTCTCCTATAACTTATCTACCTATGAGTTACTCCAGCACTTTGTGTCTGACCCTCTTCAATTTTGTTGTGTGTATACAGAAAGGAAAATGATTAAATCTGTGGTATTTTTCTTTTTCTTTTCTTCTGAAGAACAAAATGACAAGATAAGACAAAGCCAGAGTCCTGGACAACTGGGTGAAGAGAAGCTACATCATCACATCAGTTGGAAGAGACGAAGGAAACATACACTAGAATTCACCGTATTGGATTGAACATAGAAATGCCAGAAATAAATTAATCAAAATCATTACACTTTACTGCAAAAGGAAGGAACTGCAGATGCTGGTTTACACCAAAGATAGACACAAAGAGCTGGAGTAACTCAGCGGGACAAGCAGCATCTCTGGAGAGAAGGAATGGGTGACGTTTCAGATTGAGACCCTTCTTCTTTGCCACCCATTCCTTTCCTCCTGAGATGCGGCCTGTCCTGCTGAGTTACTCCAGCTTTTTGTGTTTATAGAAGGAATGGGCGCCATTTCGGGTCGAGACCCTTCTTCGGTCTGAAGAAGGGTCAGGGCCCGAAACATCGCCCATTCCTCCTTCAGTCTGAAGAAGTTCCCGACCCCAAAACATCACCCATTCCTTCTTCAGTCTGAAGAAGGTTCTCGACCCGAAACATCACCCATTCCTTCTCTCCAGAGATGTTTCCTGTCCCGCTGAGCTACTCCTGCATTTTGTGTTTATCCCAGTAAACTGCTGTGAAAAAGCAAAATTGTAATTTGTATGGACTAGAGAACACTCCTTGGCCAAGTGTTAAATGCTTCTTTTAAATTGTCTTATTTCCTGTTGTATCAACTCCAGCTATTAAATTGGACATGAGGAATCACAGATGCTGGTTCACTTAAAAAAAACACAAAGTGCTGGAGTAACTCAACGGGTCAGGTTGCATCTCTGGAAGGCATGGATAAGTGACGCTTCGGGTCTGAATCAGAATCCTGACCCAAAACATCGCCTATCCATGTCATCCACTGACTTATTCAATAATTTGTGTGTTTTTTTAATCCATCTACAGTATTTATTTATTTATTGTTATTTATTTTATCACTTCCTCTCTGGAACAGTGTAATGATATATTTTTAACATATTCAATAATATAATGATATATTTTTCACATATTCCTTAGTAATATAATGATATATATTTTAACATATTCTTAATAATATAATGATATATTTTTAAGATGTATTCCTCAATACAATAAAAATCTATGGTCAATCTGCACTTTGATGTTTCAATATCTGACTTTCCTAATTCTATTCCATCATTTTAGTTTAGTTTAGTTTAGTTTAGTTTAGTTTTGGAGATACAGCACGGAAACTGGCCCTTCAGCCCACCGAGTCTGTGCGGACCAACGATCACCAGTACACTAGATCTCTCCTACGCACTGGGGACAATTTACAGAAGGCAATTAATGTACAAACCTGCACGTCCTCGGAATATAGGATGAAAGAGGACCACTCGGAGAAAACCCACGTGGACACAGGTAGAACGTACAAAGCCCACACAGACGGCACCCGTAGTCAGGATCGAAGCTGAGACTCTGGTGCTGTGAGGCAGCAACCTTCCCCCTGAGCCACTGTACCACCCTAGTTTTGTGAAGTCTGCCAGTTCACCTCTGTAAGATCACCCCTCATCCTCTTGGGCTTCAAGGGATAGAGTTGGAGCTCAAGAGTTGGATGATCAGCCATGATCACATTGAATGGTGGTGCAGGCTCGAAGGGCCAAATAGCCTACTCCTGCACCTATTTTCTATGTTTCTATGTTCTATGATAGAGTCCAAGCCTGCTCAGGGACCTCCCTAGTCTCCCGTGTCCTGGCAACATCCTCGTAAATCCTCTGTGCGTCCTTTCCAGCTTAACAACGTCTTTCCCACAACAGGATGACCAAGACAATACTCCAAATGTGGCCACACCAATGTCTTGTACAACTGCAACATCATCTTCCAACATTTATACTCAATACTCTGTCTAATGAAGTCCTATCAGCCGATAGACCTTAATTTAGTTTAGTTTAGAGATACTGCGTGGAAACAGGCCCTTCGGTCTACGCCGACCAGCGATCATCCATATAGTAGTTCTATCCTACACACTACGGAGAATGTACAGAACCCAATTAACCAAACCTGCATGTCTTTGGAGTGTGGGAAGAAACCGGAGATCCCTGAATTAACCGTGTCACTCTCCATCCTAATGCAGAATTCCATCATATTATGGTCACTGTTGCCCAAGGGGCTTTGCAGAACAAGATCACTAACTAATCCTTCCTCATTACATAATATTCTGTCTAGGATGGCCTGCCCTCTAATCGGTTCTTCTACATATTAGTCTAAAAAACCATCCCGTCTACATTCCAGGAAATCCTCCTCCTCAGCGCTGCTACCAAGTTAATTGGCCCAATCTAAATGTAGATTAAAGTCACCCATGATAACTGCTGTACCTTTGCTACACGCATCCCTAATTTCCTGCTTGATGCTATCCCCAACCTCCATACTGCTGTTTGGTGGTCTGTATACAACTCCAACAAGTCTCTCCTTGCTATTGCATTAATCTCCTCTTAAACCAACAATGCCACCCCACCTCCTCTTCCTTCCTGTCTATCTTTCCTGAATATCGAATACCCCTGCATGTTTAGCTCCCAGCCTTGGTCACCCTGGAGCCATGTCTCTAACTACTAACTGTGCATTCAATTCATCCACCTTATTACAAATGCTCCTCGCATTAAGGCACAAAGCTGTCAGGTTTGTTTTTCTTATTGCCCTTCCACCTTTTGCTTCTGTCCTCCTACAACAGTGGGTGGTTGTACAGACAGTGAAGATGGTTGTGAAAAATTGCAGCAGGATCTGGATCGATTGGCCAGGTGGGCTGAGTAATGGTTGATGGAATTTAATACAGAGAAGTGTGAGGTGTTGCATTTTGGAATGTCCAACAAGGGCAGGACCTACACAGTGAATGGCCGGGCTCTGGGGAGTGTTGTAGAGCAGAGGGATCTGGGAGTGCAGATATATGGTTCAATGAAGGCCAGGCCGCAGGTAGATAAGGTGGTCAATGTCGTTTGGCACTTTGCTCTTCATCAGCCAGAGTATTGAGTATAGAAGTTGGGAGGTCATGTTGCTGTTGTATAAGACGTTTGTGACACTGCATTTAGAGTATTGGGTTCAGTTCTGGGCACCATGTTATAGGAAAGATATTGTCAAGCTGGAAAGGGTACAGAGAAGATTTACAAGGATGTTGCCAGGACTGAGGGTGTGTGCTACAGGGAGAGGTTGAGTAGGCTGGGTCTCTATTCCTTGGAGTGCAGGAGGATGAGGGGTGATCTTATAGAAATGTATAAAATCATGAGAGGAATAGATTGGATAGATGCACAGAGTGTCTTTCCCCGAGTAGGTGAATGGAGGACCAGAGGACATAGGTTTAAGATGAAGGGGAAAAGATTCAATAGGAATCTGAGGGGTAACCTTTTCACACAAATGGTGGTGGGTGTATGGAACAAGCTGCTGGAGGAGGTAGATGAGGCAGGGACTATCACAATGTTTAAGAAACATTTAGACAGGTACATGGATAGGACAGGTTTAGCGGGACATGGTCCAAACAAAGGCAGGTGGGAGTAGTGTAGATGGGGCATGTTGGTCGGTGTGGGCAAGTTGGGCTGATGGGCCTGTTTCCATGCTGTATTCACTCTATGACTCTAATACTCTATCCAAGCATCAATATAAGGAGGACAAAGCTGTTGTGATCGATCGTGACCTACTCAGGGATTTTCAGCACGATCTTTGTCAGTAGCCAAGTGTTAAAAACTTCCCAAAATCCAACCAAGTGCAGCAAAATAGTAAGCAATCTGTCACACTACTCTGCATTTAGGCATGGCTACTGGAATAGAATGAAATTTCCAATTCTAGAAACATGTCTTACAGCAACAATAAACAATCTCCAGGGCAGAAAGCACCTGCCGACATTTGTTTACAAGACGTTAACTCCCAAAAAGTTAATTTGCAAGTCGAATCGGTAGTCAGGAAGGCAGATGCATTGCTAACATTTATTTTGAGAGAGTTAAACCCCTGTCTCACTGTGCGAGTTGGCCCACGAGTGACCCCGAGTTTTCACTCGTGGTGATCACGTAGCGGAACGTCGGGAACTCGAACTTGTCCATCGTGGCGCTATATCGGGAAACTTGTTAACTCGTGAAAAAAAATCAAACATGTTTGATTTTTCACGAAAATTAACTGTTCAAGTTAAAATGGAAACAAAACTCGTTAAACGTAATGGCCCGTGCGTTTACCATAGTCTATCGTGGGAACTTTTTTATAATCTGAAAGGGAAAAGTACATATTATATATTTTATGTATATTTCAATACCAAACCCCGAAGCAATTGAGAGGCGATAATTAACGTGTGTCTTTGCTTTTAAAAGTGAAGCTGTTTAATTGTTTACGCTGCGCTGTGTTTCGTGTTGGGGAGAGTGCTGTACAATGCTTTCGAGCCCTCCCCCTTCCACAGGCCTAAATTTTTCTTTGTGCCCGCTCTCTGGGAGGGGAACAATGAACCGTCAGAGGCTTCGCGTTCCCTTGCTCCTATATATGGAGGGTACACAAAAATCTGGAGAAACTCAGCGGGTAAGGAGCGAAGGGTAGGCGACCGGGTCGAGACCCTTTTCCTTTATAGCTCGACCCGAAACGTCGCCTATCTCCTTCGCTCCTTAGATGCTGCTGCACCCGCTGAGTTTCTCCAGCTTTTTGTGTACCCTCGATTCTCTAGCATCTGCAGTGGACAACTGTATGTCGATCAACCAGACATCAGCCAACACAGAGTCTGAAAACAAAGTCAACTCCAGACCTCATCATCTTCCTTCCGACAACCCGTAACCACGGCACCACACTTTCAACAGAAAACTTCATTGGATTGTCTGAAGAAGGGTCCTATCTGTGTGTGTGTGTGTGTGTGTCTGTGTGTGCTGTGTGTGTGTGTGTTTGTGTAAAGTCACCCGAGTGCTTCTTCCTCTGAAGTGGTGGCCGGTTTGTATCTGTGTGTGTGTCCACCCGAGCTGCTTTCCTTCCTCTGAAGTGGTGTCCAGCTGCTGTCTGTGTGTATCTGTGTGTGTGTGTTGTGTGTGTGTGTCTCTGTCTGTCTGTGTGTATCTGTGTGTGTGTGTGTGTGTGTGTGTCTTTGTCTGTTTGTGTATCTGTTTGTATCTCTTCTCTCTGAAGTATTTAAAAAAATAAAACAACAAGAAATTATTAAAAACATACTTCATTCACGGTTGGCTCAAGTAACGGGAGAGGAAACTCTCCTTGGATCGCAGCAATGAGTGGGAACTCGGTTATTGATCATAAAACTTGAAGTCTCGTGCACAGCCACGAGTCTGTCACTCGTGCACAGTGAGACAGGCCATTAGAATACAAAAACTGGGATGTTATACTGGAAAGGAATACTCTAGTTCGAAAGAACTGCGTTGTACAGGGCCCTAGTGAGAACACAGGAGTCGGCCATTCGGCCCTTCAAGCCAGCACCGCCATTCAATGTGATCATGACTGATCATCCACAATCAGGACCCCATTCCTGCCTTCTCCCCATATCCCCTGACTCCGCTATCATTAATAACCCTATCTAGCTCTCTCATGAAAGTATCCAGTGAACCGGCCTCCACCGCCCTCTGAGGCAGAGAATGCACATCTCTCTGTGTGAAAAAGTGTCCATTCTAAATGGCTTACCCCTTATTCTTAAACTGTAACCCTTGGTTCTGGACACCCCCAACATCGGGAACATGTTTCCTGTCTCTAGCTTGTCCAAACCCTTAATAATCTTATATGTTTCAATAAGATTTTCTCTCATCCTTCTAAACTCCAGAGTAGGGTTGAGAGGTAAAGATAGATCAGCCATGATTGAATGGCGGAGCAGACTTGATGGGCCTAATGGATATTTTTAAGGCAGATATAGGTAGTTTCGCGATTAGTACGGGTGTCGGGGGTTACGGAGGGAAGGCAGGAGAATGGGGTTAGGAGGGAGCGAAAGATGAGCCACGATTGAATTTCGGATCAGACTTGATGGGCTGAATAGCCTAATTCTGCTCTGATCACTTATGGTCTTATGAATGGCCTAATTCTACTCCTACAACTTATGAAAACGAACTTGGAAAATTACCGCCATTGCTTCAACGTCGCTGTAAATATATCATGGAGCTTTCTACTTAACAGACCGGTGTTAATAACTTCACCATAAGGATAGCAGCGGTTCATGACGTTGATAATATCAAGACGTTTTTGAAGAAACTCAAGGATGAATCTTGCCCTTCCAATGACCGGTGAATCTCCGGAATTCTCTGTCCTTGGGACATGTGGAGAGTAAATCATTTGTAGTATTTAAAGAGGAATTAGGCATTTTACTGAGAGATCGGAGAATTCAGGGCTATGGCGAAATTGGCACAGAAAAGGAGAAAAGGTCTGTGGGAGAAGACACTTTATCGAAATTTGTCAGTGCATGGTTTGGGAACAATAGCACCAAGAATTGTGGACGCAGCCCAGACCATCACACAAACCAACTTCTCTTCCATCGATTCCATCTACACCTCGCGCTGCCTCGGCAAGGCCAGCAGTATAACCAAGGACCAGTCTCACCCCGGTCACTCCCTCTTCTCCCCTCTCCGATCAGGCAAGTGGTACAGAAGTTTGAAAACATACACCACCAAATTCAGGGGCAGTTTCTTCCCGGCTGTTATCAGGCAACTGAACCGTCCTCTCAACTGGAGAGTAGTCCTGACCTCCCATCTACCTCATTGGAGACCCTCAGACCATCTTTAATCGGACTTTACCTTGCACTAAACGTTATTCCCTTTAACCTGTATCTGTACACTATGCACGGCTCGACTGTAATCATGTATAGTCTTTCTGCTGACTGCCACAGCAAAAAAAAAGCTTTGCACTGTACCTCGGTGTGTGTGTGTGTGTCCTAACCTTGTACCTTGAGATCCCTCTGTTCCTCCACTGTTCATTCTCTCCCTCCCTCCTTCCCATCACTTCTCCGTCCCACCTTCTCTAAACCCTTTGCTCCTTGTAGATGATATATGTATACACCTTTAATTGATAGTAACGTCCATGCTAACCACTCCCCCACCAGTTAGTATAATTGTAACCCACACACCCCTAGCTCTCTCTCTAGTGATCGTGACAGACCACGTACAGCCAGGGCTATATATAATGTATGCTTAATAAAGTAGTGAAGACTTTAAGGTATCTGTGTACCTTCTCTACATGGCATCAGAAATGCTTCTTTCTGCGTCTCCAGTCTATCGCGTTTTATTTTTAGTCCCAGTACCCCCTCCCTGTGCCGTGATGGCTTCTGCCTGTCGTAAACCTGACGTCCTGGTCTTTGATGCAGACATCACTCATCGCTGGAGTGTGTTCCGACGGGACTTTGAGCATTATGTTGCCATCGCCCACCCTGCTGTGGCCCCCACTGTCAAGACTTCCCTGCTGCTTAACCTAGCTGGTCCCGAAGCGCTCGAGCGTTCGGAGTCGTTCATCTATGGACAGGGTAAGAGTATCCAGGACCCGGTTTGTCTGCTTGCTAAATTTACGGCGATGTGTGACCTTCCCACTAACCACATCTTAGAGCGTTTCAAACTGTTCTCCAGACGCCAAAACCCTGGGGAATCTATTGACAATTTTGTGGCCGCGCTGCGCCAACTGGCTCGCCGATGTGACCTGCATGTTCTGACCCCTGATACTTTGACCCGTGACATCTTCGTCTTTGGTCTGCGAAATGATAAGCTGCGCTCTGAGCTGCTGCGTAAGCCTGATCTGACATTCGATGAGGCGCTGCATGCCTCTCGTTTAGCTGAGGCTGTCTCCTCCACTGTACCTTTCCCTGTCGTCCACACAGCCAGTCTCGCTGGTCCCCAGTACAATGCTCCCCGGCTACAGAGGGTAAGACCACTGCAGGGCTTCAGACCGCCTCAACGATGTCCAAATTGTAACTTTGTCTCACAACGTTTTAATGTGTGCCCGGCATTGGGGAAAACCTGTAATTTCTGCAACAAGCCCAACCACTTCTCGGCAGCATGCCGTTCCCGTGAGAACCCTGTACAGCCAGAGCAGAAACCGTCTTGCTACCTGACACGTGATGATATAGCGTCTGGTTCCCATCTCCAGCACGATGATCTTCCCCCGTCTGACCCTGACTCTTCTCAGAGCGAGCTGAGTGTGTTTTCCTTACGAGATGCAGCTGCTCTGATAACGGACCCGACCGTCCGAGTCACGGTGAATGGCATGGCCTTCTCTGCTAAGGTGGATATGGGGGTTGCTGCTAATGTTATGTCAACAAGCCTGTTCAGGAAGATAAGAAATAATGAGCCTGTTTCCACAGACAGTGCTGTTTTGCGTGCCTATAGGGGTGGCATGCTTGTTCCTGTGGGGAGGGCCACTCCCCACTGCAAGGTGCTGAAGACCACTCGGCCCCTCTCTTTCTTCCTGCTAGACGGTAAATGTGACCCCCTGCTCGGCATGGAGGCCTGCCAGGACCTCGGATTGGTGAGATTCCACAGTGATGTCCACCTGGTAGAGGCATCCCTGGACCCGCTGGCCGAATTCCCGGACCGGTTTGACTCGAAGCTGGGGAAGTTGCCCTGCAGCTGCAGGATTGCTCTCAATCCCGACAACATTCCGATCGTCCGTCCCCCGCACGGGGGCAAGGTCGAGTCTGCTCTTCACGAGATGGTGGCCACGGGCATCCTGAAGCCAGTAACGGCCTCCACCCGGTTTCTACTATGGTTGTCGCTGCGAAGAAAGACAAGAGCGAAATATGGATCTGCATCAACCCTAAGGACTTGAACTTGGCCATCAGGCGCCCGCACTATCCCATTCGGACGGTGGAGGATGTTGCTGCACAGGTCGGCCCTGCCACTGTGTTCTCGGTTCTTGATGCCAAGAGTTCGTTCTGGCAGATACCTCTAGACGAGCGATCCTCGCACCTGACGACCTTCAGCACGCCCTTCGGCAGGTATCGCTTCCTCTGCATGCCGTTTGGGATTAACTCTGCCAGCGAGGTGTTCCAAAGGACCATGGAACAACTGTTTGCTGGACTTCCGTGTGCCATCATTGTCGACGACATCCTGGTTTATGGGAAGAATGTCGCTGAGCACGACTACCACCTTCCCCAGGTGTTGCAGCGTGCCCGGGAGATCAATCTGAAGCTCAACCCGAAGAAGTGCCGATTCCGGGTCCCTGAGGTCACCTACGTGGGGCATGTCTTCACTGCATCGGAGCTGAAGCCCGACCCGCAGAAGACGGCCGCAATATCCGAGATGCCTGCACCTGCGGACGTGCCTGGCCTACAGTGCTTCTTGGGCATGGTCAACTACCTGGGAAAGTTCATCCCCGACCTGAGCGAACTGAGTACCCCTCTGCGGGATCTGGTGAAAAAGGACACTGCCTGGGCCTGGTTCCCGCAACACCAGCGAGCATTTGACACCCTCAAATCTAAGCTGATCAGCATGCCAACGCTGAAGTACTTCGACCTCCAGCGCCCCATCGTTCTCACATGTGATGCATCTAAGTTTGGCCTCGGGGCCGCCTGCCTGCAGATCCATGACGGGGTGTCCTACGCATCCCGCACAATGACGACTGCTGAACAAACTATGCCCAGATTGAGAAAGGGTTGCTGGCGGTTTGCTTTGCCTGCTCCAAATTCAAAGACTATATCCTGGGCAACTGCTTCACTGTCGAGACGGACCACCAGCCTCTGGTAACCATCCTCAACAAGCCGATACACATGGCCTCCTCCCGGCTCCAGCGCATGATGCTCCAGCTACAACGCTTCACTTTCACAGTGGTTTATCGCAAGGGCAAGGACATGTTTGTTGCTGACACACTGTCTCGGGCGCCTCTCTCATCCACAACCCGACATCCATACGAGACGTCCGATCTGATAGTCCTAAACGTGAACTTCGTGCCCTCCGGTCAGTTGAAGTCCCTGGCCAAGCACACGGCGGCAGACGCTTCACTACAGCAGCTGGCCGCGATCATCAAGCAGGGTTGGCCAGACCGCCGTTCTTCCCTGCCGGCCGCAGCGGTGCCTTACTTCTTGGTTCGTGACGAGTTGGTGCTGCGTGATGGTGTGATTGTGAAGGGGCACAAGGTGGTGGTGCCCGCAGCACTACGAGAACAATACTTCGAAACCGCTCATCGTGGCCATCCCGGGGCCGAAGCGACCCTTTCCATCGCTCAGAGCCAGTTTTTCTGGCCTGACATGCCTCGCTACTTCCGGGATAGGGTCTCCGCGTGCCCTACCTGCAACTGCCTCTCTCTACAGCAACAGTGGCAGCCGCTCCTGCAGCAGCCAGCTGCTGACCTGCCATGGTCTGCGCTAGCAACCGACATCTTCGAGTGGCACGGAAAGCACTTCCTGGTGCTTGTCGACTCTTACTCCAGCTGGATTGAAGTTGACCAGCTCCACTCCCTCTCTTCCTCCGCGGTCATCGAGAAGTTGCGCCGCCACTTTGCCACCTTCGGGTCACCGGCCAGCCTGCAGTCGGACAATGGCAGCCAGTTCACCAGTGCCGAGTTCCGCGCTTTTGCCGAACGATGGAACTTTCGTCATTACACCAGCAGCCTGGAATACCCGCAGAGCAATGGACTGGCCGAGCGCGCGGTCCACAGTGCTAAAGGATTGTTGGAATGTTGCCGCCTATCCCGCTCCGACATCTACCTGGCCCTGCTGAACCTCCGCAGCATCTCCTGCGACCATGCCCTGGGCTCCCCGGCTCAGCGACTCATGTCCCGAGTCACGAGGCCCACGGTCCCGGTGTCTCAGCAGTCCCTGTCCCCCTTCGTCTTTAAACCTGCCTTGGTCCGGAAACGCATTGCCAAAAAACACAGTATCCAGAAGCGTTCCCACGACAGGTCCTGCCGTGTCCTCCGCCCTCTTCTCCCCGGCCAGGTCGTCCGTATGAGGTCCTCTTCTGGCCGTTCCAAGCTGGCCGTGTCGTCGGTTCTGCCGGTTCCACTCGTTCGTACCTTGTCAACCACGACAGAAGGGTGTACCGCCGGTCCCGCCAGCATCTCCGGTTCGTGAACGGGCCTCAGGGAGAGCCCTGGCGGCTCCGTATGCCCCCCCGCTGCCACTGTCGCAGCCCTGTGCTTTGCCCGTTCCTCTAGGGCCGACCTCCCCTCGTCCTCCTCCTGTCCGCCTCCCGGCTGCGGTCCCGCTTTCTCCGGCTTCCTCGCCCTTCTCTTCACCGCCCCCCCCCCCCCCCCCGATACCTTCATCGCCAAGGGGTTCTCCTGTCCGTAGCCCCCTCCATGCCCCGGCATCCCCGCTTGTTCCCGTCAGGGAAGGAGGTGATGGCGAGGTGCGGACCCGGTCTGGTCGCCTGGTCAGGCCGCCGGTCCGTTACGGCGATTACGTGTGATCCTGTATTCCCGTGCTTTACTGTTTGCATTCACCCTAGCGCATGAGACGTGGTCGCCCTGTCACTCACTGTTTGTTTTGGTAGAGGAAGGATGTAGATGATATGTGTATACACCTTTAATTGATAGTAACGATGTCCATGCTAACCACTCCCCCACCAGTTAGTATAATTGTAACCCACACGCCCCTAGCTCGCTCTCTAGTGATCGTGACAGACCACGTACAGCTAGGGCTATATATAATGTATGCTTAATAAAGTAGTGAAGACTTTAAGGTGTCTGTGTACCTCTCTACACTCCTCCCATTCTCCCACCATTATCTTTCTCTTCCTCGCCTCTTTATCTCTCCTTTCTCTCTCTCCCTCTCTGTCTCTCTCCCCCTCTCTCTCTGCTCTTTACCTCCTCCTCTCCCTTCCCCTCGTCCCCATCTCTCTAACTTCCCTCTCCCCCCTCTTTCTCTCCCCCTTCCTCCCTCCCTCCATCTCTCTCCCACATGGACAGACACTAGACTTTATTTTCATGAAGCTGGGGGTTTTTATTTCACATCCATATGGGGGACGTCCTGTCTCAGGGTGGAGGAGGGGGGAGGAGGGAGGGGGAGAGGGCAGGGATCCTCTCGTTAGACTTTCCAGGAGTAACCCGAGTCACAGGTCAAGTCGGGGGCGAACACTTCTCCGGGTTCACCTTCACGACACTCATGAACATTTGAGCCCAGCTAAGGTAGGAAGACTGTGGAGGGACAAGACTGTCAGGCCCTCTCTCTATCTCTCTCTCTCCCCTCTACACCCATCAACCCACCACTCCCTCCCCGTCTCTCTCACCATTCTCTCCCGACCTCTTTCTCGCCTCCTCTCCCTCCGTTCTCCCTCTCCCTATCTCTCTCTCGTTCTTCTCCCTCTCTCTCCCTCCCGTCTCTCTCTCCCTCCCTGTCTCTCTCCCCTCTCCCTCTCTCTCTCCCCTCTCCCTCTCTGGCCCACTCTTTCCCCTTCTCTCCCTTTCTCTCAATACCCCTCCCCCTCCCTCTACAGCTCTTTGCTCTCTCTCTCTCTCTCCCCTATCTATCCCACTCTCTCTCTCTCTCTCTCTCTGTTAAAGCTCCTCTCCCTTGATGGATTCAGAGAAAGGTGCGGGGGAGAGAAATGGGCGAGGAAAGGGGGGGGGAGGAGGGAGAGAAGAGAGAGAAACAGGGGGGAGAGAGAGGGGGGGAGAGAGGAGGGAGAGGGGAGAGAGAAACAGGAGGGAGACAGAGAGTGGGGAGAGAAAATTACCAGAGATGGGTGTGAGGAAAGGGGGAGCGAGAGAGAGAGGGTGGGGGAGTAGAGAAAAAGAGGAGGGAGCAAAGGGGGAGGGAGAAAATGCAAGTGGGGAGAGAAGGGGAGAGCGAGGAGTGGAGGGAGAGAGGATAGGGAGAGAGTGGAGAGAAAAATGGAGGGAAAAATAGAGAGGGCGAGAGAGAAAGGAATAGAGTGAATGGGGAGAGGGAAAGAGGAAGAGAGAGCGGAGTGAGCGAAAGAGGAGGGAGAAGGAGCGGGGAGATGGAGTGTGAGTGGGGAGAGAGAGTGGGGAGAGAGAATTACCACATGGGTCCTGGTTTAGCAGTGTCGCACCCACCACCATCAGTAGCAGCGCTCCCCACATCTCGTCCGGGCTTTGCTCAGTTTCTGGATCCTTTTTTTTAAATTTCAAAATATACTTTATTCAGGTAATAAATATATACAATACATGAACCGTGCGAAAAATTCATTCGACATTTTCGGAGGCTATACGAATTGTTCAATGCAGTCTATATACATTTCTCAAATTTCCCAAATCTGTCTCCCACCCGTGCCACTCATGTGGCCCCCTGGCGTGGGATACCTTCCCTTATTTTAAGGGGCGTTTCCACCGTACCGTGCCCCCCATGTCCCCCATGTCCAGCAGCGGAAGGACCCTAGACTGTGACCCTCCCCCACCGAGCCTTGGCGTTGGCTGCACCGAGCTTCAGTGCGTCCCTCAGCACGTACTCCTGCAGTCTGCAGCGGGCCAGTCGGCAACATTCCCTGACGGACATCGCGCTCTGCTGGGTGGTGAACAACGCTCGGGCAGACCAAAGAGCATCTTTCACCGAGTTGATGACCTTCCAGCAGCACTCGATGTCAGCCTCTGAATGTGTCCCTGGGAACAGTCCATAAATCAGAGTCCACTGTGACGGAGCTGTTCGGGATAAAGCATGCCAGGGACCCTTGCGTGCTTCTCCAGACTCTTTTTGCAAATCCACACTCTGCGAAGAGGTGGGCAACCGTCTCCTCTCCATGGCAGCCGTCCCGAGGGCAACGTGCGCTGGCAGTGAGGTTCCGACGGTGTATGGATCTGACTGGGAGGGCTCCCCTCACCGCCAGCCAAGCCAGGTCTTGGTGCTTGTTGGTGAGTTCTGGCGATGAGGCATTTTGTCAGACAAGCTGGGCAGTCTGCTCAGGGAACCACGCCACCGGGTCCATAGAATCCTTTCCCTGCAGTGCCTGCAGGACATTCCGTGCCGACCATTGCCTAATGGACATGTGGTCAAAGGTGTTGGTCCAGAAGAACCTTTCCACAAACGACAGATGGGGCGGCAATGCTGGCACTCAGATGAACTGGAAGATGGCCCGGGTGATCCCTGTGGTGTAGGAGGGAGGGACAGGCTACACTTGCGCCAAGTACAGCAGCCCCGAGAGCACCTCACACCTGATGACCACATATTTTCCGGTTATGGAGAGGGAGCGTTGCCTCCACAGCTCCAGCTTCTTCCCCACCTTGGCTATCTGCTCCAGCCAATTCTTGTTACACGCCTCAGCCCCCCCGAACCAGATCCCCAGCACTTTCAAGAGGTCAGGCTTGATGGTGAAGGGGACGGAAGATCGGTCGGGTCAGTTGCCAAAGAGCATGGCCTCGCTCTTCCTGCGGTTCACCCTGGCTCCCGTGGCTGACTCAAACTGGTCGCAGATACTAATCAGTCTGCGGACCGACCCTGGATCCGAGCAGAAGACGGCGACATCGTCCATGCACAAGGAGGTTTTGACTTGAATGCCCCCACTGCCTGGCAATGTCACTCCTCTTATGCTCGCATCCTTCCTCATGGACTCAGCAAAAGGCTCAATACAGCAGACAAACAAGACAGGAGAGAGAGGGCAACCCTGCCTGACTCCAGACCTTTCTGGGATACAGTCCGATTCCCACCCATTGATTTGGACTGCACTACGGTTATTGGTGTAGAGCAGTTTGATCCAATTTTGGATTCCCTTCCCAAAATTGAACTTTAACATCGGGAGCCTGGGATCTCTCGGCGAGATCACCAGATGTGGAGCTCCATTCAGCGCGGCCTTGTCGGCTTCGGAAACCACAGAAGGCCAAGGAAGTGGCCGTTCCAGGTGTCCCAAGCCGCTGTGAGGACTCTCCCGACGCCGGAGCATCATCACCCGGCGAGAAGGCCGCTGTAGCGCCGACTGCGGAGGCCTCAATAGGCCTGACTATGGGTGGACATGGGGATGGGACTGGACTCTGTGCCTTCTCTCACAGTGGGAACCATTGTGGGGGGATGTTTTTATGTTCACTGTTAATTCTTTAGTGTTGTGTCTTATCTTGGCTGCTGGAGGTGAGAGTGAACGCCGGCACGATTGGCTGCCGCTGTTCTCTCTCCAAATTGTGTATTGTTGCTGTATCTGTTGTTTTTGTTTCATGCTTGTTTAATTGTAAGGTGTCATTTTTGGTTTAATTGTAAGGTGTCCTTGAGAGTCCTGAAAGGCGCCCTATAAATAAAATGTATTATTATTATTAAAACCCATTTTGGAGAGCACGTCCCTCATGTACGTGTGCGATATCCTGTCGAAGGCCTTCTCCTGGTCCAAGCTGACTAGGCAGGTGTCCACCCGCCTGTCCTGCGATGGTATCTCTCAGCTGCGCTAGGCTCTCTTGAGATTTTCCTGCCAGGTACAGCACAGGTTTGGTCCGGGTGGATCACCTGTCCCAGAGCAGACTTGACCCGGTTGGCAATGGCCTTAGACAGGATCTTGTAATCTACATTCAACAATATTATGGGTCTCCAATTCTTTATATCCTTCATCTACCACTTCTGCTTGTAAATTAGGGTGATGCTGCCCTTCCTCATGGAGTCTCACATACTGTCAGCTAAAAGCATGTTGTAGTACACTTCCAGCAGGTCCAGGCCCACCCAGTCCCACATAGCCGAATACAACTCCGCCAGTAAAGCATCGCTTCCGGGTGTTTTACTCGAGTCAAAGGAACAGATGGAGCCAGTTTTTTTTTTTTTTTTTAATTTCAAAATATACTTTATTCAAATGATAAATATATACAATACATGAACCTTGCGGAAAATCCATCCGACATTTTCGGAGGCTGTACAAATTGATGAATACAGTTTAGACATTTCTTTTCCCAAAATTTCCACAAATCAGTCCCCCACTCGTGCCACTCATGTGGCACAATGGCGTGGGATACCTTCCTTTATTTTGAGGGGCGTCTCCACCATACCGTGCCCCCCATGTCCAGCAGCGGAAGGACCTTAGACTGCGGCCCTCCCCCACCGAGCCTTGGCGTTGGCTGCACCGAGCTTCAGTGCGCCCCTTAGCACGTACTCTTGCAGTCTGCAGCGGGCCAGTCGGCAACATTCCCTGACGGACATCTCGCTCTGCTGGGTGGTGAACAATGCTCGGGCAGACCAAAGGGCGTCTTGTACCGAGTTGATGACCCTCCAGCAGCACTCGATGTCAGCATCTGAATGTGTCCCTGGAAACAGTCCGTAAATCACCGAGTCCTCTGTGACGGAGCTGTTCAGGATAAAGCGTACCAGGGACCCTTGCATTTTTCTCCAGACTATTTTAGCAAAACCACACTCTGTAAAGAGGTGGGCAACTGTCTCCTCTCCATAGCAGCCGTCCCGAGGGCAGCGTGCGCTGGCAGTTAAGTTCCGACGATGTAGGAAGGATCTGACTGGGAGGGCTACCCTCACCGCCAGCCAAGCCAGGTCTTGGTGCTTGTTGGTGAGTTCTGGCGATGAGGCATTTTGCCAGACAAGCTGGGCAGTCTGCTCAGGGAACCACGCCACCGGGTCCATAGAGTCCTTTCCCTGCAGTGCCTGCAGGACATTCTGTGCTGACCACTGCCCAATGGGCATGTGGTCAAAGGTGTTGGTCCGGAAGAACCCTTCCACCGACGACAGATGGGGCAGCAATGTCCAGCTGACTGGCACCTGCGCCAGGCCCATTTAACACACGGGGACAGGTAGAACCTATTACACTTGGTGCCCGCGTGCCTTGGCTCTACACTCCGCCTGATGCAGCCACACACGAAGGTGGCCATCAGACGACCATTTCTGCTGACTTGTACACAAGGCCACACTTGCGCCAAGTACAGCAGCCCCGAGAGCACCTCACCCCCCGTTATGGAGAGGGAGCGTTGCCTCCACAGCTCCAGCTACGTGCTGCCAAACATGCGCCCCCCCGAACCAGATCGGAAGATCTGTCTTGCCTGCGGTTCACCCTGAAGGCTGCTTCGTCCATGTACCTTTACTTGAATGCTGCCTGGCACTGGCAGATGGATTCGGCATTCAATACAGCAGACAAACAAGACAGGAGAGAAGAGGCAACCCTGCCTGACTCCAGACCTTACAGGGAAACTGTCTGATTCCCACCCATTCATTTGGACCCGATTTCATCCCCAAAACCCATTTTGGAGAGCACGTCCCTCATGTACGTGTGCGAAATCCTGTCGAAGGCCTTCTCCTGGTCCAAGCTGACTAGGCAGGCATCCACCCGTCTGTCCTGCACGTAGGCGATGGTATCTCTCAGCAGCGCTAGGCTGTCTGAGATTTTCCTGCCAGGTACAGCACAGGTTTGGTCCGGGTGGATCACCTGTCCCAGAGCAGACTTGACCCGGTTGGCGATGGCCTTAGACTTGACGTCCTCCTCCCTAAGGCTGTTCATCACAGAGCTCCCCCTGTGAACCTTATGGAAGAAACGTGAGCACGTCTCATCCTGCTCCACATGGCGGACCCTGGATCGGAAGATGATCTTGGAGGATTCAGAGGTGAAGAGCTGAGCTTGCCGGTCCTTCAACTCTCTAAGTTCCTCCCTCACATCCACCCCGCTCGACTGCAGAAGGAGCAGTTGTTGCAAATCTGACTGGAGTTGGCACAATTCCCTCTGGCTCTGTCTTGCTCTCTGAACCCCTTTAATTATGAAGAACCTCTTAATGTTCTCCTTGGTTGCTTCCCACCAGAGTGTGGGGGAGTCAAAGAGGGGCCTCACCGTTCTCCAACATGCGTAGTCCCTCTTTAGCTCCTCGACATTCTCTGGGGTCAACAGCTTCATGTTTAACTTCCACGTCCCTCTGCCTGCCTTCCGGTCCTCCTGTAGGTGACAGGAAGCCTGAAGGAGGCAGTGGTCGGAGAAGAACACTGGCGTGAGGTCAGTGTGTCTCACCGTGACGGCCTTCGTCGTGAAGACAAAGTCTATCCGAGATCGGGCTAAACCGTCCTATCTCGACCAGGTGAACCGCGGCTGGGACCCGCCTGCAGGGTCGCTGAAGGCGTCGCGCAGCTTTGCGTCTTTTACCATTTCCATCAGGAACTTGGACGTGCTGTCCAGTCTGCTGTCGGCACTGCCGGATCATCCAGCCGCATCAATGATGCAGTTGAAGTCATCGGCCAGAACGAGCTGCCGGGACGTGGCCAGCAGCACTGGGAGCTGCTGGAGAACGGCCAGCCGCTCGCTCTGCGTGGGTGAGGCATACACATTTATCAGCCGGAGCGGAGAGCCACGGTACATAACTTCCACCATGAGGAGACGCCCTCCAACCACTTCCCTGACCTCAGTGATGGCGAAGTTCCCTCCCCACAGCAAAATCCCCAGGCCGGAAGCACGACAGTCATTCCCCCCCGACCACACAGACAGTCCGTGGGGCCACCATCGCGACCACCTCCGATAGCAGCGGAGGTGTGGCAGCCCGCACTCCTGAAGAAAAGTCACATCTGCCTTGACCTTGACCAGGTACTGTAAGGCATTAACACATCGCGCAGTGCTCTTTATACTGCGCATGTTTAAAGATGCCAGTTTGAGCTCCATTGTCTTCAGAGTCACTGACCTTTTCCATGTCCCCTCATTCCCACCGCTTCGGTGAATTGCCTCAGCTTTCCTGGGCTCAGGAATCCAGCGGTGAGGTGGGTTTCAGGTGGCATAACCAAAGGTGTCGTTGGGGGGTGCCTTCTCGTTCCACCCCCTTTTGGGCACGCCGCTTCCTCTGTCTCCTGTAGCTGGGGCCCAATGGCCTCTGCGCTGCTCCCGGTCGCTCGGAGCTGGGGCCCATGGGCCGCTGCAATGCTCCCGGACGCCCGGAGCTGGGGCCCATAGGCCGTTGCGCTGCTTCCGGTCGCCCGGAGCTGGGGCCCACTGGCCGCTGTGATGATCCCTGTCTCCAGGGGCTGGAGCCCCTTGACCACAGCACTGCTCCCGATGTCCTGGGGCTGGAGCCCTTTGACCGCTGCACTGCTCCCGATGTCCTGGGGCTGGAGCCCCTCGGCCACTTCTCTGCTCTCGGTCTCCTGAGGCTGGGAGGTGATCGTCGTGGCCTCTCTCTTTTCCTCCCCCGTTTTCTTCCTCTGCCTCCCTCGTTGGGACTTCCCGGTCGCCTCATCCTCCGACAAGGAGGAGAGGTTGCTGCCTTCTGTAAGAGAAAGACACCTTTTTTGTGATTTACTATTTGACTTGCCACTCCTTTCCGGCCTCGGCTCTTTGGGCTGACCCCTCTTCTTCTTGTACTTCACCGCTGTCCATTTCTCCTGCTGTTCCCCCTCCTCCATCGACTCTCCCTCCTGGGCAGGATAATGGGCGTCTCCTTCTGGCACTTGGGGCCTCAAGGTGGTTGGGCTGTCCTCATCCGTGTTCCCTCTTTCTGCTGGGGTCTTGGCAGTGGTGGGGGGGTGCCTCGCCCCTCTTTGGGGTGCTGGCAGCAGCCCCTCTTGTCGCCTGTGCGTATGTGCAGGCTCTTTTAGGGCAAGCCCTGTAAAGGTGGCCTGCCTCCCCGCACAGGTTGCAGTTCTTGCTGGCCTGACAGTCCTTTGTCGCATGGCCCTCCGTCTTGCAGTTTTTGCAGCCAACTGCAATGCATTGGGCCATCACATGCCTAGGCTTGTTGCATTTGCTGCACAGCCTGGGTTGCCCTACATAGCTCAAGTATCCTCGGTTTCCTCCAATCGCGAAAACCGTGGGGGGGGTGGACGATTTCTCCATCCTTGTCCACCCTCAGCTTTACCTTAACTTGCCGCTTGCTGGTCCAAATCCCGTGCATGTCCTTCACGTCTGCACAGTCTCCTGTTCCCTCAACGTAGCGAGTAAGGAAGGTGAGGACATCCACTACGGGCACATGTGGGTTAAACATGTGCACCATAATGAACCTTTCCTTCTGGGTGGGGAGGGTGAAGAGCGGCTGCACTTTCAGCAGCGACAGCAGAGCTTCATTTCCCCTCTCCCGGAAGACTTCCATCACCTTCTGCCATCCCGTTGGATACTTGAAGGTAACGTCAAAATATCTGTTACCTGGAAAATCCTGGAGGCAGTAGATGTCCTTGGCCTCAAATTTGCAGGCCTCTAGCAAGACCTTCTTCACGAACAGGTCTCGTGAGAAGGGGGTCCACTCGCTAGGTCTCGTGAGAAGGGGGTCCCCTCGCTGAGGTCCTTGACGCTTATTCGCAGGGTATTCCGAATACCCTGCACTCCTGCTCCTGCTGACATTGTGGCTGAATAAGGTGTTAGGTTGGTTTCCCAACCAGCATGGATCCACCTCTAAGCCTGCAGCCGACCGACTCAACGATTTCGCTCCGCAATCCATGGCCCTTGTCCCCAAGGAACCGCCAGAACTGCTCTGATAAGAACAGATAGTCTCTTTCACTAAGAACTGATAAGAACAGATACTACACTTGATCTTGGCCTTTCACTAAGAACTGATAAGAACAGATACTACACTTGATCTTGGCCAAAAGGCCAAGAAGCCAATTAGCTCCTCTAGGGTCAGTGGTTGGTCCAGACTCTCCCACTTGCTGGCTTCCAAGACCACCTCCCAGCCACCCTCTACCATTACTCTTTCAAATCAGTACGAGCCAAAAATGTAACATGTTATATTGTACTTGATTGCCGAAAACAGAAGAAAGGACATATTTTCGCCTTTCATTTCTCATTTTACTTCTGATCTTTTTCATATTTGCCCGCTTTTCCCTGATGCTCACTTCATTTGCATTACTTTCTTTAAAGGAAGCAGCCTTTGCCGAATTGCTGCCGACTTGTAATTACTGAACATCGCCTCTGTGTGGCAGTCTACTCCACCGCCGACGTTTCATTCATCAAACTTAGATACAAATGCTGGAGTAACAACTTAGCTGGTTGTCAGGCAGCATCTCTGGAGAGAAGGAATAGGCGAAGTTTCGGGTCGAGACCCTTCTTCAGATAGAGTCAGGGGAAAGGGAAACGAGAAATATAGACAAATATCTATACGAAGAACAAATGAATGAAAGATTCGCAAAAGCGGGAAGAATCATAGAAGGGGTGCAGCGAGAGAGGGTGTTGCAGAATTCTCGTTGGATAGAGGAGGACGTTGCTGCGAATCCAATCCATCGCTCATGGCCGCTCCGTGCTTCGGCATCCCACCAGGATACACAGAACCAAGGCCCTTAACGCCACCAGTTACGCAAGGTCACAATGAGTCTAAAGAAGGGTCTCGACCCGAAATGTCGCCAATTCCTTCTCTCCGTAGATGCTGCCTCAACCGCTGAATTACTTCAGTATTTTGTGTCTACACGCAAGGTCACAGACTGTGCAACAGGTCTCATCCTGTAGTAACAAGGAACTGCATATTATTAGTAGAAACAAAGAACTGCAGATAAATTGTGTAAGAAGGAAATTGCACGTTAGACTGAGGTTCACGTGTACCTCCTCTAACCTCATCCAGTGTACTTGATTTGTATGGGTGTTATTGATTAGCACGAGTGTCAGGGGTTATGGGGATAAGGCAGTTGAATGGGGTTAGGAGGGAGAGATAAATCAGCCGCGGTTGAATGCTGCGGTGCTCCAGCGTTCCAGCGGTGGGCCCTGTGGCGGTGCTCCGGCGACGGCGGTGGCGGCAGCCCGGCTTCGGAGGCTTGGCCGCGGGCCTGGTGGACGGCAGCATCGGAGGCCTGGATCTCCTCAGCGCAGAGGGTGAACAAGGAGGGAAGAAGACAGAGACTCTAAGACTTTTGCCTTCCACCACAGTGAGGAGGTGCCTGGTGAACTCACTGTGGTGGATGTTAAATATGTGTTTATTGTGTGTTGTTTTTTATTATATGTTATGACTGCAAGGTAACAAAATTTCAGGTCGCCGCCAGAGCACCGCAGCCCCGAAGCCAGGTCGCCGCCGGAGCGTCGCTGGAGCACCACAGCCCCGAAGCCAGGTCGCCGCCGGAGCACCGCAGCCCCGAAGCCAGGTTGCCGCTGGAGCACCGCAGCCCCGAAGCCAGGCCACCGCTAGAACGCCGCTGGAACACCGCAGCCCCGAAGCCAGGCCGCCACCGGAACGCCGCTGGAGCACCGCAGCCATGAAGCCAGGTCGCCGCTGAAGCTCCAAAGCCGTGCTGCCGCTGCTGGAAGCTGGAAGGCCGCCATAGCTCCAAGGCCGCCAGCTCCGCCATTCGGGCCTCAGCACAGACGGAGACGGTAAAAAGTTGCATCCCCCCGAAGGGAGAGACTAAAACCCTGTTTCTCCCACCCTCCCCCACCCCCACACATACACAGCCTAATAAACCAAAATAATCACTAAAACAGACACAAGAAGACAAAAATAAAATAAAAAAACAGACGGACTGCAGGTGAGCCGCAGCTGCCAGGCAGCGCCACCACTTCCGGAAGTGGGATCGACCGAATATAGGCACAATAAACCAAATATAGACACATAATGCAGCATCTCTGGTGAAATGGAATAGGTGACATTTCGGGTCGAGACCCTTCATCCGACTGAGAGTCTGGGAAGGGGAAACTAGAGGTATGGGAAGGTGCAGACCAGAGCAGAGCCTGCATCCATGACTCAGGAAAGGTGGAGTCCATGATGGACTGGGGACGCGGTGATAACGAAGGAGTACAAACGGTGATATTAGCAAGAAGGTTAGGGTGGAGATGGAGAGAGTGGGGATGCAAGTTTACTTTAAGTTAGATAAATCAATGCTCATACCATTAGGTTGTAAGTCCTAGCGAAATATGAAGTGCTGTTCCTCCAATTTGTAAAGCATCATCCGAGATGTCTTCATCTTTGGGGGACGGGGGTTCACCTCTTCTATCATAGAGGTTGTCGCATGTGTCTCCTCGGTATCCCGAAGCTCCGCTCTTGATCCCACTTACCACCCCCCCCCCCCCCCCCCACCCACTTGCAGCATGGACTGCAGATGCTGGTTTATACCAAAGATAGACACAAAGTGCTGGAGTAACACAGTGGGTCAGGCAACATGGATTGCAGGTGCTGGTTTATAGCAAAGAGAGTGCTGGAGTAACACTGTGGTTCAGGCGGCTTCTCCAAAGAAAAAGATTGGGTGGCTTTTCGGGTCGGGGCCTTTCTTCAAACTGAAAGTTCGGGGGGGGGGGGGGGGGGGGGGGTGGTGGGTGAAGTACTGGAGGTGAGAAAAGACCAGGATCTATTAGGACCAGCCACAAATGACATAGACTGGAACGCCCCGAAGGTCCATTGTTGGCTTGGGAACGTGTGAACTGAAAAATAATGTAGAGAGCTGAGGACCTGGTAAAATGACAAGGAAGTTGGGAGGGAGAGGGGAAAGTGTAAATAGAAGTTATTTAAAGTTAGAGAATTCAATGTTCAAACCACTGGGGTGTAAGGTACCCAAGCAACATGAGGTGCTGTTTCTCTAATTTGCGTGTGCCCTCACACTGGCAATGGAGAAGGCCCAGGACAGAAAGGTCAGTGTGGGAATGGGGAGTTGAAATGATAGGCAGTCCGATGAAGCCAAGCACACTGTATGCCTTTATACTCCTCTACTTGTCACTTTCAGGGAGTTATGGACTTAGACTCCAAGATCACTCTGTTCATCAATGCTGTTAAGGGTCATGACATTAACTAATCGTCCAATTAAAATTGGATCACGATAGCAGGAAATATAATACTTGTAAAATTCTAATTGCTGGTGTAACTCAGTGGGTCAGGCAACATCTCTGGAGAACATTGATTGGCGATGTTTCCGTTCGAGACCCGTTTTTCAGGACATTAAACAGTCTGGAATATAAATCTACTGTAAAACTCTCTCTCTACTGCCACCCTTTGCTTGTAGACATCAGGGCAATATATAGGATGAATGTAGTCTTTTACCTAGAATAGGGAAAACAAGAGCTAGAGGACGTAGGTTTAAGGTGAGAGGGGCATGATTTAATCGCAACCTGAGGCGCAGCTTCACACAGAGGGTGGTGGATGTGTGGAACAATCTGCCAGAGAAGGTACTATAACAACACTTAAAAGACTTCTGGATAGGAAAGGTTACGAGGGATATGGGCCAAAGGCAGGCATATGCAACTGGCTTAGATGGAGCATCTTGGTCGCCATGGTCAAGTTGGGCTGGAGGGCCTGTATCTGTACACTATGACTCTATACGTAACTGCAGATGCCGGTTTACAAAAATAGATGCAAAATACTGTTGTAACTCAGTGGGTCAGGCAGCATTTCTGGGGAACATGGATAGGTGATGATTTGGGTTAGGATCCTTCTTCCAACTAAAATCCTCCAACATTTTCTCCACCTCCAACGGGATCCCACTACTAACCACATCCTCCCATCCACCTCTTTTGCTTTCTGCAGAGACCGTTCCCTTCGTAACTCCCTGGTCAACTCAGTCCATTCAGCCCTTCGAGCCACCCCAAACATGGCACATCCCTCCCGTACTTTCTGCAACCACTTGTCTTACCCTGCTGACTGCTGCAGCCACAGGGCTTCACATGGCCAACTGCGACTCTTAAATAAGCCAATGAGGCCAAGATCAACTACCCTCTGTGGCAGAGAGTTTCAGAATTCACCACTCTAAGTGAATGAAAAAAAATGGTCTTAGTGAAGGATTTCCCCCTTATCCTTAAAGCTGTGACCCTTGTCACTTCCCCAACATCGGTCTTCCTGCATCTAGCCTGTCCAACCCCTTCCTCTCAATCTCCATCCAGAGAGTCACCTCCTCTTTCTTCATAAGACAGTCCTGACCCCTCTCTGGTGAACCTCCCTCCATGGCAATAATGTCCTTCCTCAGATTTGGAGACCAAAACTGCGCAATACTCCAGGTGTGGTCTCACCAAGACCCTGAAGAAGTAGAACCTCCCTGCTCCCTCAAATCCTTTTGCTATGAAAGCTCATACCATTCGCTTTTTTCACTGCCTGCTGCACCTGCATGCCTACTTTCAATGACTGGTGTACCATGACACCCAGGTCTCGCTGCATCTCCCCTTTTCCTAATCGGCCATCCATTTAAATAATAGTCTGCTTTCCTGTTTTTGCCACCAAAGTGGATAACCTCACATTTATCCCATCGCATCTGCCAAACATTTGCCCACTCACCCAGCCTCCAAGTCACCTTGCAGTCTCCTAGCATCGTCCTCACAGCGAACACTGCCCCCCAGCTTAGTGTCATCCCAAACTTGGAGATATTGCCTTCAATCCCTCATCCAGATCATTAACTGGTCCCAGCACTGAGCCCTGCGGTACCCCACTAGTTACTGCTGCCATTGTGAAAAGGACCCGTTTTACTCCTACCCTCTTTGCTTCCTGTTTGCTCTTCTCCATCCACTCTCCATCCCTAATACCGTATGGTCAACTCGTCCTGCCATCCCTCACCCCCTCCCCCTCTACTTTCCCCTGCAACTCCATTGTTCTCTCTGACTGCTGCAGCCCCAGTCTCCATCAGATGGCCTGCGAGGTGTCTGTACATAACAGCAATCCTCAGCTCTCTCTCAAATTCATTGTGTCTCACCTCACCTCACCCTCATCCCTCTCTATCCCTCACCCTCTCCATCCCTCTCTCTCCATCCCTCTCTCTCCATCCCTCACCCTCCATCCCTCTCTCCATCCCTCCCTCCCCATCCATCACCCGCTCTCCTCTCCATCCCTCACCCTCCCTCTCTCTCCTTCCATCCCTCTACTCTCCATCCCTCTCCCTTCATCCCTCACCCTCAATCCCCATCACCCCCCCCCCCACTCTCCATTCCTCACCCATCCCCCCTCACCCTCTCTCTCTATCCCTCATCCTCTCCATCCCTCTGTCCTTCCCATCCCTCACCCTCCATCCCTCACCCTCTCCATCCCTCTCCCCTCCCATCCCCTCCTGCACTATCCCTCCCCTCTCCCCCAGTGACGGCCGGCATCCGAGTGCCCGCACGAACCAAAGGTACGAGCGCACGCGCACGCGCACCCACCCCGGCCCCGGCGCACGAGCATCTCCTCCCACCAACGGTCGCTGGCGGACGGTTGCGGCGCGTGCGCAGTGTGCCGGGCGGGAAGGGCGCGGGATGGGTTCACTCGCGGACTAGACGTGTGGTCGCCTCCCTCCCGGTAACCGCAACCTGTGAGAGTGAGTGCGAGTATTGTTCTACTTTGTCCCGTGTTCACACCCGGACGGCCCTTCAGCCCATAGAGTCCGTGCTGCCCCCTCGGACATCCATTGAACCCAACGCTACTCCAACGTTTTACTCGCTTCCCCCTTCTCATCAGCGGCGGAATGAGAAGCCGCCCTCACACCCCAGGCCGGCAAACCTCCCCTCAGTGGCGGGGGGATCAGGAGATAATCCCCCGGGACATGCGGTTTTATTTTAGGTTTAGTTTATTATTGACGTGTGTACCCAGGTGCAGTGAAAAGCTTTGTTGTGCAGTCTGCAATCAGACCAGATATACCGTATACAAATATTATCAGGCCTGAACATGTGTCCTGGTCCCAGCACACTGATGCAATCATAAAGAAAGCCCATCAACGCAGCTACTTCCTGAGAAGATTGCAGAGATTCCGTGTGGAACGAATACTCCTTTGAACTTCTGCAGGTGTACAGTAGAGAGCATAATTTAGCAATGTTACAAAATTTTGAGATTTTAAAAATCAAGCCTGCAATTTATCCCATCAGATAAAGCATAAAAATAAGTTTAATTTGACACCTAATTCACTTTCATATCTTCAGTATTAAAAAATTATGGCCATTTTCATACTTGGAAATTAACATCTTGTTCCCCATTGCTTTTCCATTGACTTAACACAAAAGTTGTGATCGAGGACAGTCAAAAGCCCATAACTTTCTTAAAAATTAAGAGAACTGAAAGACATTTTCAGTTATTATAGATTGAAGCATTCTGAAACTAATATGAAACAATCTTGGATGACCTGAAATTTAAAGCATATAATTAGTTAGTTACCCAATTGTAGCTAATTACAAAATTCAATTACTAGATCTAAACATCTATCAATTTCTTAAGAAAATATTAACTTTTTTTTAAAGCCTAAGTGTCCAAATAACATTCACACAAGAATTCACAATATAACATGATTGTAAAATCTCATTTATAGGCCAAATTGAAGGAATTTAATGTTTAATGCCCGTAAATTGATGGGCATTTAAATCAGCTTGCGAGTGGGATTTTATGGAACGCGATGGATTGGAACGTTGCGGTTGCGGTGAATTTAAACCCAATATCGGCAGGAAAAACACTGCCGGTTCATATGGGGAATAAATCACCGTTTCGCAACATGAAATATTGATTACGGTCATCTAAACAAGCAAGTTTATATGAAAAAATAAACAGCTTTCACTTACTTGTCCCCCACGTAAAATCCGTCGGCGTTCACGGCATTAGGAGCTAATTTTTATTTTACTGTAGCACTGAAATAGACGGGCGATTAAAAAAAAATTAATTCACTTACCGGCAGTCGGAACGAATCTCCAGAAATAGCTCGCACTCCGAGAAAATATAATTCCGGTTGGCAAGGGAAAACCGCATTATAACCCCGCCCCCGCCTTAAAGGCGCCAAAGTCGCGTACACGGCCAGTGACAGAACTACAGCGCCGCTAAAGGTAAGTTTTGTAACATACCTAAGCTTTGCAATCAGATCAGTTATACCATATACAAATATTATCAGGCCCAGCACACTGATGCAACCATAAAGAAAGCCCATCAACGCCGCTACTGCCTGAGAAGATTACAGAGATTCTGTGTGCAATGAATACTCCCTACAGGTGTACTGTAGAGAGCACAATGACACATCACGGCCTGGTTCGGCAACTTCTACGCTCAGGAACGAAGAAGACTGCAAAAAGTGATGAACACTGCCCAGTCCATCACGGATACTGATTTGTTTATTTTATATATATACTAGACTAAATGGAACCCTTTGGGCCCCTTTTGGGGGGGGGGTGGGGGGGATGTGGCATCCGGGAGGGGAGGTGGTGAGGGGTGTGGGGGCGGGGTGCGTGGGGGGTGAGGGGTGTGGGAGCGGGGTGGGGAGGGGGGGTGGAGCCGATGAGATGTTTATCGCTACCAGGAATTAACCAGATTGACTGAGACACACACACACACAAACAAGACGAAGACTTTTAGTTATATAGAGATATATACTGATCTTTTTTGTTTATTATGGGTTTTACAGATTACTATGTTCACATATCTGTTGTGCTCCAATTTTGTTCAATTTCAGGACATGACATAAAACACTCTTGACTCTTGGAGCAGATGCTGGAAACTTAAGCAAAAGACATAAAGTGCTGTATTAACTCAGTGGGTCAGGCAGCATCTCTGAGGAAGGGTCTCTACCTGAAACGTCACCCATTCCTTCTCAACAGAGATGTTGAGTTACTCAAGCGTTTTGTGTCTAGCATCACTGAGTTTAGTTTAGAGATACAGCGTGGAAACAGGCCCTTCGGCCCACTGGGTCTGCGCAGACCAGCGATCCCCGCATGTAAAAATTGTCCCCATTGGTTGGGGACAATTTTTACATTTACCAAGCCAATTAATCAACATACCTGTACATCTTTGGAATGTGGGAGGAAACTGAAGATCTCAGAGAAAACCCACGCAGGTCATGGGGAGAATGTACAAACTTCATACAGACAAGCACCCCTAGCCGGGATCGAACCCGGGTCTCCGGCGCTGCATTCGCTGTAAGGCAGCAAACTCTACCGTTGCACCACCATACCGTCCTGTGCAGCAGGACAGGCAACATCTCTGGAGAGAAGGAATGGGAGACGTTACGGATCAAGACCCTGCAGACTGATGTCGGGAGAGGGAGATACATAGATAAGGAAGTGTGAAAATAGGACAAAGGAAATGGAGATCAAAGATCATTGGTGGATACATATGAGGGGATGATTGGCAGATGGGTAGAGTAAGTGACAAAATAACTGGAGTGAAAAGACGAAAGGGTATCAGATGTGGAGAGAAGAGAAATGTATTGTGAAGCTGGAGAAAGGAACAGGGATGTAATGCTGAGGCTTTATAAGGCACAGGTCAGACCGTATTTGGAGTATTGTTAGCAGTTTCAGGCCCCAGAAGGATGTGCTGGCATTGGAGAGAGCCCAGAAGAGGTTTACGAGAATGATCCCAGGGTTGACTGGAATAATCTATGATAAGAGTTCGATGGCACTGGGCCTGTACTCAGTGGAGTTTAGAAGGATGAGGGGGATCCTCATTGAAACTTACGATATAGTGAAAGGCCGGAATGGAGTGGATGTTTCCACTAGTGGGAGTTTGCAGAGGATATAGCCTCAGAATAAAAGAACATAGCTTTGGAAAGAAGATGAGAAGGAATTTCTTTTGTCAGAGGGTGGTGAATCTGTGGAAGTCGTCTCAAACGGCTGTGGAGTTCAAGTCATTCGGTATTTTTAATGTGGAGATTGACAGATTCTTGATCAGTAAGAGTCGAGGGTTATGGGGAGAAGGCAGGAGAATGGGTTCGGCAATAGACAGTAGGTGCAGGAATAGGCCATTCAGCCCTTCATGCCAGCACCGCCATTCACTGTGATCATGGCTGATCATCCACAATCATGACCCCGTTCCTGCCTTCTCCCCATATCCCTTAACTCTGCTATCTATAGGGAGGTTTCACGGCAGTTTGGTCACGACCCATGACCCGTGCTGTTGCTACGCTACGCCAAGTGGATTACACGCGATGTACTGCAGGTAAGCACTTACCATTGTTTCCAGCATAGGTTAAAACCCGCCGAAACATAATCAATTTTTGCGCTGTAAATAATTATGGAAATCGGGATAAGCGTGAGAGACATTTAGCCTACATCAAAGTTCCAAAAGTGAGGAGAAATGACAGTAGACAGAAACGAGAGCTGAAGGGACAACAACAGCCAGAGTGCTTGGCGAACATTGGCCGTTTGCTCACTGCATTTCATCAACTAAGGCATTATTTGTGTTTTTTCTTGAGTCCTTTGGCATCTAAAAACTTTCAGAACTGATCAATCTGGCTGTAAAATTTTAAAATCGCCCATGGTTCTCAAATGGGTTTTTACATACAAAAAGAAAACGCCTCTGAAGCAAAATTTACAGCCAGATTTATCACTTCTGAGACTTCTTAGATACCAAAGGAATCAAGAAAAAACACAAATAATGCCTTACTTATGATGAAATGCAGTGAGCAAACACGATAATCCCAATATTTTCAATTCCGATATTTGCACAGCCAATGTTCGCCAAGCATTTTAGCTGTTGCTGTCCCTTCAGCTCTCGCTTCCCTTTACCATCATTTCGCTTCACTTTTGGAATTCTAAAGTTGGGTACATGTCTCTCACACTTACCCCGACTTCCACAATTTTTTACAGCGCAAAAATTCAACATTTTGGCGGTTTTTAACAGGTAGGAAAGTATGCGTTTCTTGTATTAATAACATATACCGGAAGTTACGCATGTCCTCCAGATGGATTGAGCGGCTCCATGCGTCAAGCCCTGTGACCCAGTGACCTTACGTGCAAACCCCCTATAAGAGCTTTGAGAGGGAATGATAGATCAGCCATGAATGAATTGTGGCGTAGACTTGATGGACCAAATGGCTGAATTCTACTCCTATGACTTATTAACTTATTTTCTGCCTGATGGGAGTGGGGATAAGAAGGAATGATGGGTGTGACAAAGTGACATATTGTAGCTACAAAGAAAGTACCTTGGAGAGGGATTCCAGTTGGAACTTTTTCCCAGGTTCAAATGTCATTGTCCAGAGGTCATTGCTTTAATGTGAGGGGGAAGGGGGCAACATTCAAAGGAGACATACGGGGAATGTTGCCTAGATAGTAATAGATGCCTAGAATTCTCTGTCAGGGTTGGTGGTGACGTTGAAAGGATAGTGGTGTTTAAGAGGTTTTTGGATAGGCACATTTATATGTGGGGAATGGGGGGAGTATGAATCAGATGAGATCAGTTTATCTTGGCATCATGTTGGGCACAGATATTGTGGGCCCAAGGGCTTGATCCCTTGCTGTAGTGTTCTATGATCTAAGTCCAATGTCACTGGAAATGAAGAAACAATTTTCATCCTTTTTCTGTTCACACCTCTGGACTTCATTATCCAATGTCCCAGTCTCTCTCAAGAACCTTTTTAGAAACTGACATATGTCCTCATACAGGTTTAACGCATCCTCTATCTTCTGAGCTTCATCTCGTAACTCTTTAGCGACTTCAGTTTTACTTCCTTTGCTCAGCTCAATGGAATCCTTAGCTATAGAGTAGATATCCCACACTATAAAGACTGCTCCCAGAACTCCTGAAACAGCTCTTGTAGTTTTGGACAAAGCTAGAGGAGTTCCATAAAGCAGTTGTTTCACTTTCCCAGTTTCCAGAGCATACTTTGTTCTTTGAGCATTGTGACTCAGAGTTGTCAATTTCTCGGCTAGTTTGCTGAGGTCAGGAGATTTGCTTAAGACTTGTTTACCCATGATTGATGCTGTCACTTTAAATGTCGTCATGCTGATGGAACCAGATTGTAATCCAGCTTTAACTTCATCCAAATACTTTTTCCTGCATTTGTTGAAAATATTCCTTGCCTTCCTAATCCCTTGTAAATATAATCTATCTTTAACTTTCGGCAAATATCTTACCCTGTGTTTACTGGTGACTTGCTTTACGTTGCTGTTCCCTTCACAATCCCCTGTTGTGCCTTCATTGTAATCACATTCCGTATTTTCTTCCTCACTAAGATGACTCAGGAACTGGAGATCACTGTCGATGTCCTTCAAGTGTGCTGACATTTCTTTCCGATCATTTTTATATTGTCTGATGATCTCATCTACCCTATTCTGCTTCTTTGACTGTTTAACATATTCATTGATGCCAGCTGTCAAGTTAGCAACAACACCAGCTCCTCCTATACTCGCTCCCACTGCAGTGAGTATCAGGGAGCCACCAGCAGTGAAAAGGATAAGCAATTATTCCTGCAAACGTAAGCACACCTCCTACAGCACCTGCAGACGACCCTGTGACATTTGCAATTGTGGCACCTTTGTGATACCGATCAATACTGTTTGCAATCTCTTGTAGTTCACGTATGTATCCTGTCATTCGACATTGCCACTTAGAAAACTGATTTACAAAGTGTTGTATGGCCTCTGTTCTCTTTTCTAGTTCACGTTGGTCCCTGTTATAAATAAAAAATATAATTTTATCTCATTTTTGCAATCACACATTCTTAAAATTGCAATGACAGAAACTGAACCACATCATGACATAGATATTTGAATATATATTCAGAGACGAATACTAGTTATATTCTGCATCTATAGAGAACATTTGAAAAAACATTAAAATGTCATAGTGAAATAATGAGCGTTCAGGGGCAGTGTGTTCGTATAAGGGTGAATGTTCTTTCCCAATGCCTCAGGTGACAGTTCTGCTCTGTTTGTGACTTAATGAAGTTAGTGAGCAAAACACAAAATGTGGAGAAGCTCAGTGGGTCAGACAGCATCTGGACAGAATGGACACGTGACATTTCATGTCAGGACCCTTCTCCAGAGCCTGAAAAATCTGAAACCTCACCCCAAACCGTCTGAAGAAGGGTCCTGACCCAAAACGTCACCTATCATCCACCTGAAGATGAGCCCTAACCAGTCTGAAGAACTATCCCGACATGAAACGTCACCTGTCATCAGTCTGAAGACTCGACCTGACCTGAAACATCGCCAACCGTCAGTTTTAACAAGAGCCCCGATCTATTGCCACTGCTGTTCCCGATGCAAACGTGGACTCGGGAACTGTTATGCTGAACACTTATTCTTGGTCTGCCGAGGCCTACTGGATCTTGCGGTTTTTAACTCCCATTCCCATACTGACCTTTCTGTCCTGGGCCACCTCCATTGCCAGAGTGAGGCCACACGGAAATTGGAAGAACTGCACCTCATATTTTTCTTGGGTAGCTTAGAACCCAGCAGTATGTATATTGTTATCTAATTTTAAATAACTTCTACTAACACTCCCCACCTCGTTGTCCCCTTCCTCCATCCTGGTTGTTTAACTAGATCTACAATGCGCAACAATGAGTCTGTTTTTAGATCACACCTTCTCTATGCAACAATTGGCCTACCAGGGAACCACCCTGCCTGAGGTAATCTGTACCGGCCCAGATTTGTCCTGGTCTTTTCTCACCTCTAGTTCCTCCCCCCCCACTACTTTCATTCCGATGAAAGGTCCCAACCCGAAACGTCACCTATCCTTTTTCTATCACCATCACCGACTACAAGAGCAGCCCCACCTGTGCCCCCACAGTGATATCACACTGGCCAATGAGTTAAACACCTTATTTGCCCGCTTCAAAACTGGCAACACCACCAGAAGAGGAATATCCCTGGCCATGGCGGAGTGACAGGCCTTAACACTGAGCACCTAGGAGGTACAGTGCGCTCTGCGTAGGATCAATCCAGGCAAGGCTGCAGGCCCGGATGGAGTCCAGCGTAAGGTACTAAAGGACTGTGCTGTACAGCTGCCGGAGGTATTTACGAGGATCTTTAACCTGTCTCTATCTCTGGCAACGGTCCCCAAGTCCCTGAAGACAGCTACCATAGTGCCGGTGCCGAAAAAGTCTAAAGTCACCAACCTGAATGACTAGCGCCCGGTTGCCCTAACTCCAATGAAGTGCTTTGAAAGGCTGGTCCCCTCCCACATCAAATCCAGCATCCCTGCCTCATTGGACTCTCATCAATTTGCATACAGGGCAAATAGATCCACAGTGGATGCCATCTCTGTGGCTCTTCACACTGTCCTGACTCACCTGGAAAGACAGGGCACGTACGCGAGGATGCTCTTCATAGACTATAGCTCTGCCTTCAATACGGTCATCCCCACCAAGCTCATCACCAAACCACCAGCTAGGCCTCAGCTCACTGATATGCGATTGGATCCTGAATTTTCTGACGGAGCGACCGGAGGCAGTGAGACTGGGGCCGCACCTGTCCTCCACTATCACACTGAGCACCGGCACACCACAGGGCTGTGTACTGAGCCCCATGCTCTACTCCCTCTTCACTCACGACTGTGTTCCTGCATTTGACACCAACACCATTATCAATTTTGCAGACAACACAACGGTGATCGGGCTGATCACCAACGGTGATGAAACAAAATACAGAGCGGAGGTGCAGAACCTGGCGGACTGGTGCTCACGGAACAACTTGTCACTAAACACCTCCAAGATCAAGGAGCTGATTATCGACTTCAGGAGGTCACAGAATGGGGAATACGCCCCAATCTCCATCTACAGGGACAGTGTGGAGAGAGTGTCTAGCTTTAAGTTTCTGGGCACTCACATCTCAGAGGACCTCACATGGTCCACCAACACCGCTGCGCTGGTCAAAATGGCACAGCAACGACTCTTCCTAAGAACATTGAAACGGTCTGGTCTGCCCCAACAGCTGCTGATGACCTTCTACCGCTGCACGACAGAGATCATACTAATTAATGTATGGCATCTCTGTGTGGTATCTCAGCTGCACGGAGGCAGAGAGGAGAGCGCTTCAGCGCGTTGTCCACAGAGCGCAAAAGATTATTGGGACACCGCTACCAGCCTTGGAGAGCATCTACCACACACGGTGCCTCAGGAAGGCCGTCAGCATCTATAAAGACTCCTCTCACCCTTGTAATGGACTGTTCGAACTACTCCCTTCCGGCAGACGTTGCAAGGCCTTCTACGCCTGCACCTCCAGACTCAGGAACAGTTTCATTCCCAGAGCTATAGCGGCTCTGACCGGCCCTGCTGAGTGCCCCCCACCCCCATGGACTGTCTCCCTCGGATGGTCACGTCGCACAGACACATCTGCACTTTAGTCTGGTTTGACTGTTTTACTGTTCTAATGTTCTTTTTACAAACCTTGTTCTCGGGGTATCTAAACCTAAATTTTATTAGTCGTTTAAGTTATGACATCGGATGGAAGTTGCAAACCAAATCTCGTTGCACTTATGTGTAATGACAATAAAAGATATTATTATAATAATAATTAATATTATTATGTGGCCTGATGCTGAATTACTCAAGCACTTTTTGTCTAATGTTCATTACATACCTGGTATACAAACAATATTCTGAAATGTGGTTTGTGTGTAAGCCAATTCATGCTACAAATATTCTATGCAGAATATTTAAAAGCATACTTTCATCTTTGAAATAATTTTAGTGTAGATGAAGAGGGGATTAAACATGAGAGCCTTAAAGTCAATTTGGGAGAGATTTTAACAAAATTTTGAAATTGATGTTTTTAGCAACAACCATTTTACTACCTTTGCTCCTGGCATCAAAGCAATGGCATTCTTAGATATAACTAATGGTAATATTCTTTGGAGTGCATGCGGATGAGGGATGATCTTATAGAGGTGTATAAAATTATGAGGGGAATAGATAGGGTGAATGCACAGAGTATTTTACCCAGAGTATGGGAATTAAGAAGTGGGGCACATATGTTTCAGGTGTGAGGGGAAAAATGTAATAGGAACCTGAGGGATAACTTTCACACAAGTGGGTAGTGGGTACATAGAACGAGCTGCTATATGGAGTAGTTGAGGCAGGTACTGTAACAACATTTAAAAGACATTTCTACACGTACGGGGATAGGAAAGGTTTGGAAGGATATTGGCCAAATGTTGGCAAGTGGGACTAATGTAGATGGGGCATCTTGGGTGTGGGAGAGTTGGGCTGGAGGGAATGTGTTTTATGGAAGGACAAAGATCCATTTGATTATAATCCTCACCTGAGCTGTTTTATGAAATGACCTGTTATTTATTATTTGTCTGTCCCTGGAACACCAGCCCAGATCAATCCAATCAGTACTGCCTAGATCATTGTAATAAAATATATGCAGGATTCAAGGATCCGGATCAATGAATGGAGGAAGCACATGGTGAAGAGCACAAATAATTATTTATTAAAGCAAACACAATTAAAACAGAAACTCGAGTATCAACATCAATGAAGAAGGTTAGATTGCATGGAATCCAAGGAGAGATAGTTGAATTGATAGCAAATTGGCTCCATGGAAGGAAGCAGAGGGTAATGGTAAAAGGTTGCTTCTCAGGCTGGATGCCTGCGACTAGTGTTGTGTCACAGGGTTCAGTGCTGGGCCTGTTACTGTTTGTCATCTACATCAATGATTTGGATGAGAACGTATAGGACAAGATTAGCAAGTTTGCTGATGATACAAAAGTTAGTGGTTTTGCAGATGGTGAAGATGGTTGTGAACAATTGCAGCAGGATCTGGATCGATTGGCCAGGTGGGCGTAGGAATGGTTGATGGAATTTAATACAGAGAATTGTGAGGTGTTGCATTTTGGGACGTTGAACAAGGGCAGGATCGACACAGTGAATGGTCATCCTCTGGATAGTGTTGTAGAGCAGAGGGATCTAGGAGAACAGGTGCATGGTTCCTTGAAGGTTGAATTACAGGTAGATAAGGTGGTCAAAAAGGCTTTTGGCACTTTGGCCTTCATCAGTATTGTATAGAAGTTGGGAGGTCATGTTGCAGTTGTATAAGATGTCAGTGAGACCGCATTTAGAATATTGTGTTCCATTCTGGGCACCTTGTTATAGGAAAGATATTGTCAAGCTTGAAATGGTTCAGAAAAGATTTACGAGGATGTTGCCAGGACTAGAGAGTGTGAGCTATAGGGAGAGGTTGAGTACGCTGGATCTCTATTTCATGGAATGCAGGATGATAGAATAGATAATAGACAATAGGTGCAGGAGTAGGCCAGTCGGCCCTTCGAGCCATGATGATGAGGGGAGATCTTATAGAGGTATACAAAATCATGAGAGGAATTGATGGGGTAGATGCACAAGAGTTGTTTGCTCAGAGTAGGGCAATCGAGGACCAGAGGACATAGGTTCAAGGTGAAGGAGAAAACATTTAATAGGAATCCGAGGGGTAACTTTTTCACACAACGGGTGGTGGGAGTATGGAACAAGCTGCCAGAGGAGGTAGTTGAGGCTGGGGCTATCCCATCGTTTAAGATATGTACATGGATCGGATGGGTTTTGAGGAATATTCACCAAGCGCAGGCAGGTGGGACTAGTGTAGCTGGGACATTGTTGGCCGGTGTGTGTGAGTTGGGCTGCAGGGCCTGTTTCCACACTGTATCACTCTGACTCTGAACTCTTGCACCCGTCTGCGTATTCGAATCGCCTGTCTGCACTGTCTGGCACTGGCACACATAATGGTTCAAGCTCTCCCTCTCCCTCTCCTTGGTGAAGCTTTTTTCTCTCCCTGAAGATGAACCCCATGCAAAGCTTATCTTTGAATTAGCCCAGCATTCTTCAAAAAATCTACTTGTTTTCCTAAGCAGGGTTCCATATACGGTGCTGCTAAATTAGCTGACAACTCCATCTCAGCTCCCAGTTTGTTTAACCCTCACATTACAATCATCCAGGAATTCAAGGGCAGGAGAATTCACTGGGTTGCTAAGCTTTCTAGATACCGAGCCCTCATGTTCACATGACAAATATTATATTGGCCAAATATCGAGATTAATTTACCCTGATGGAATGTTTGTGTCATTGCAAATTGGTCAGTCCATTTTTTGTTTAACCGTTGGTACACTTGGCCTGAGGTCAGGATGATAGCAGGAATCCACCATTGAGCTCCAGATGGGAGCTCATGGAAAATTTGTAAATGGTGATCAAGAGCCTGACAATACCATCGGTGTTGGCTCCTTCATTCCAGCTCTTCAAAATATTACCATTGACAAATGTGATTTTACTTCTGGTGATTAATGTTATAATTTATTGATTTATTTGGCCCTGTTTATTTATTACATAGTCTATGTACTAATGACTACGTCAGTTGCTTTACAGATGACCATGACTATCTATTTATTAAAGGCCCTGTCTCACGGTGCGAGTTGATCCACGAGTGACCCCGAGTGACAGACCCGTGGTTTTGTACGAGATTCCAAGTTGATGTTCAAGTGTTTGAACCAAGTTCCCACGGGTATGGTAAGTTTGCCGTTTACTTGTCATTTCTGCGATGTTCCAAGTTTGTCTCCAGAGTTACCATGTACCTCTCCAGTTTACCCTTGAGTTACCAAGTTCATCTCCCGCTCAGATTGTTGTTGCCGCAGTCCGGGATTCGCATTTAAAGCACTCGGTTATCTTCAGCAGTTCAGGCGAGAAGTTTGGCTAATATATTTGCATGCGCCCGATTTGACTTTAAATTCCAACAGAGAAAATAGGTCTTAGAGGACCTTGGAAGTGAGTCGGGAAGGGGATTGAGATGCTGAGGTGGGGTGGGGGGAGATGGGGTTGGGGAGCGCTGAGGAAAATGACTGAAGAAGGTTGGGCGGGGAAGGAATGAGGGAAGGTCTAGGAGAGGTAGTTCAGGGAATGGGGTGGAAGGGAGGGCGAGGGGTGATGGGGAGGAGGGTAATAGGACAGGTTGGGGGGGGAGGAGGGATGGTGGAATTGGGAGAAGGCAAGGACTATGGGTGGGGAGGAGTGAGAGGGGGGCTGGGAACGGCGTTGACGGTTGAGGAGAAGGAATGAGAGGAAGGGGTAGAGGAGTGGGCCTGGATTCGGCGGGAGGTCAGAAGAGGTGAAGAGCGAACTGGTCGAGATGAAAGAGCAGGTTGAGGGCTCAATGAATATTTTATTCATACAATTGAGGAAGTTATGACTAAATCTGAAGCACAAACCGAGTGCTTTGGAAAATCGTTTCAATTCCATCGGCACCAACCACGGAAGAAGAGTTTGAAGCTGTTTAAGGTGCAGGTTTAACTAAATACGTAAGCACTGCAGCTTTGATTTCGCAGTAAGCATGGGTCAATATCTACCTTCGCTTCACGAGCAACTTTTCCCTTTGGAGGCCAAGGAGATTGCAGATGCTGGAGTCTGGGACAAAATCAGACTGCAATAAGAAGCCAACGGCCAGGCAGCATCTGGGAAACGGGTAGTCAACCTTTAGGGTCCCAGCCCGAAACATCCGTGTACATTTTATGATTTCCCTCCAAAGATGCAGTCTCCCGTGGTTTGTTTGCACAACTCTCTCCCCTTTCTCTCCCAACACGGGGGGTGGGGGGGGGTTAAGATAGTTTAAACGGACCTTACCCCCACTTCATACTTATGTTGCGCATAATTCAGCAGTAAAACCTCTCTTCCCCTTACCCAGCGACGCCTGATTCCTCGCACCCCCACAAGTTCACATCGACGAGGGAAGAATGAGCGGGGAGTCTTAAGAAGGGTCCCGACCCGAAACATCACCCATTCCTTCTCTCCAGAGGCGCGGCCTGTCCCGCTGAGTTACTCCAGCATGTTTGTGTCTATCGTCGGTGTAAACCAGCATCTGCAGTTCCTACACACGGACAGTGAAGTGCCTCGGCCAAATTGCACGTGTCCTCGGTCAAACCATACATACCAATAAGTACTGGGATTGTTTTAGTTTGGGCTCAGTGTGGTGTCTGTAGCCTGGGCACACTGCCGGAAAAAGTATCGATAAATATGTGTGGAACTTTCACAAATAAGGGGTTAGATAGGTCTGGAGTGTGGTGTTAACTGCGGGACTGTGCCCTGCTGAGATAGACACAAAATGCTGGAGTAACTCAGTGGGACAGGCAGCACCTCAGGAGAGAAGGAATGGGTGACGTTTCGGATCGAGACCCTTCTTCACATCAGCTGAAGCAGATCTGTGTGTTCGGACTTGATGGACTAAACCACCCCACCTAACCCTGATCAAAAAGATGTTGACATATCCACTATATGTTATTTAATTCCTCCGTCAGAACCGGTGCGTTCAGTGGAGATTTTCTCGACGGAGGAGCGAGGATGATATTGAGAAATAAAGTGACGAGAGAGGCTCCAAACAAAAAGAACTAAACTAATTCTCGTTTAAAAAGAGAATATGTCTGTTAAAAAAACCCCAGAGGAAATTAATTGTTTCTACTGAAGAGCGGAGTCATTCCATTATGAATCATTGATTCTCAATGTATTTTTATAAATTAGATAATTTGAAATGCTGTAGTTTTGAATGGTAAAGCCGAGCTTTGGCATCATTTCTAAAATCTAGGAGATGATTTTAAGCAAATATCGGACCTATTTATTTTCTCTTTCTCGCTTTTAGGTTTTGATGTGTTTATTTTGTCACCCAAGCAAATAGATACAGGTTATAAATATTTTAAAATATAGTACAGTGGTTTAACACAATCTGTATGATTGGCATACTTTTCATTTAAAGGGCAGCCCTTTAAATGTTGAGCTCATAGATGCATACTAATGCATGATATTCATGCAATTTAATATTAGATGTAACTAGGGTGTGTGGATTTTTATCCTGGAACAGTAGGATTCTCTGATGTGAAGGTAGTCTGGTTTGCGTTTCTTACACTTGATCACATCCGAAACTAAAGTATAGATAGACACAAAATGCTGGAGTAACTCGGCGGGACAGGCCGCATCTCTGGAGAGAAGGAATGGGTGGCGTTTTGGGTAAGTATGAAGAAGGGTCTCGACTCCATTCCTTCTCTCCAGAGATGCTGCCTGGTCCGCTGAATTACTCCAGCATTTTGTGTCTATCCTTGGTTCAGTCTATACTCGAGCGAACGAACAGATTAAAGAGTTCCCACGGTAGACTCACGAGTCACTAAGGTAAACGCACGGGCCACTACGTTATTACAACGAGTTTAAATGTTTCCATTTTTAACTTGAACAGTAAATTTGACTCGTGGAAAAAATCAAACAAGTTAGCGCCACGAGTCGATAAGTTGCTCGCGCGAGTTCCGACGTTCCCGCTACGTTGATTGTACGAGATCACCATGAGTGAAAACTCGGGGTCATTCGTGGGCCAACTCGCACCGTGAGACAGGGGTTTAACGATCCTAATGGTGATTATCAAGTGTAGAAAATGACTGGTAATTTACCAACAAAAGTGATCTGGCACTTGAGCTGTTGACATTTTCACAATTTCCTCACGTTGCATTCTTTGTAACCTCGATCCTGAAACATTTCAATTACGCAAACCCATCTTCATCGCATTGAACTGTGATAATGGATCTGAAATATAGAAATGTTAACAAATATTAATGTATTGATATTACAGGGATGTATCTTAACGAAACGTTCATGTACTGTTTCAGTTCATTTGAAGTCAAGGAATCAAGGGATATGAGGAGAAAGCAGGAATGGGGTACTGATTTTGGATGATAAGCCATGATCATATTGAATGGCGGTGCTGGCTCAAAGGGCCAAATGGCCTACTCCAGCACCTATTTTCTATGTTTCTAAGTATCTCAAATTTCAGTTCATACAAAAGCTGGACATCTGAAAAATTGTTGGAAATCTGAAATATAAAGAGAAGTGTTGGAAATACTCAGAGGGCCAAGCAGCCGCTGTGTTGCTGTTTACCACAAACCTAATAATATATCCCACATTTAGGAATGGTTAAGTTCATGTTCTGATGAAGGCGCATTGAGGTGAACTGTTAACTTTGTTTCTCTTCCATAGAGGCTGCCTGACACATCGAGCAGGCCCAGAGTTTCTGTTTCTTTCAAATCTTCTGGAAAATAAATGTTAATTTTTAGGAAGCAGGCCAGACTAAACCTCATGATGAGTAAACCAGAATCTGACCGAAGGGAAACATTAACTGGAATCATGAAATCCAATGACTGGGAGTTCCAGGATATCTTAACGGTTATGGTACAGCAGTGTTTACGACCATCTCACTTGTGTCGTACTTTAATAAGACTTTACTTTAGGTGAGGCCACAGGTTATTTGAAAACGTGTCATTGGTTTTCTTTGATTGGTCACAGGTTGAACGGTGGGAATGGAGAGTGAGGTAGTGATGTTCTCAGTAATTGAGCATAGAACAGTACAGCACAGGAACAGATCCTTCATTCCATGATGTCTGTGCAGAATATGATGCCAAATTAAACTAATCACTGCCTATATGTTTAAAAATGAACTGCAGATGCTGGAAAATCAAAGGTAGACAAAAATGCTGGAGAAACTCAGCAGGTGAGGCAGCATTTATGGAGCTGCTGGAGAAACTCAGCAGGTGAGGCAGCATCTTCACAAAGGAAGACATAAATAATTTGCCAGAAATAGCAGGGGATCGCGGGTCAAATGAGATGGAGGAAATGAGTGAAATCCAGGTTAGCCGGAAAGTGGCGTTGGGTAAATTGAATGGATTAAAGGCCGATAAATCCCCAGGGCCAGATAGGCTGCATCCCAGGGTACTTAAGGAAGTAGCCCCAGAAATAGCAGATGCCTTAGTGATAATTTTTCAAAACTCTTTAGATTTGGAGTAGTTCCTGAGGATTGGAGGGTAGCTAATGTAACCCCACTTTTTAAAAAGGGAGGGAGAGAGAAAACGGGGAATTACAGACCAGTTAGTCTAACATCGGTAGTGGGGAAACTGCTAGAGTCAATTATTAAAGATGGGATAGCAGCGCATTTGGAAAGTGGTGAAATCATTGGACAAAGTCAGCATGGATTTACGAAGGGTAAATCATGTCTGACGAATCTTATTGAATATTTTGAGGATGTAACTAGTAGAGTGGATAAGAAGAGAAGCAGTGGATGTGTTGTATCTGGACTTTCAGAAGGCTTTCGACAAGATCCCACACAAGAGATTGGTATACAAACTTAAAGCACACGGTATTGGTGGTTCAGTATTGATGTGGATAGAGAACTAGCTGGCAGACAGGAAGCAAAGAGTAGGAGTGAACGGATCCTTTTCGGGATGGCAGACAGTGACTAGTGGGGTGCCACAAGGCTCAGTGCTGGACCCCAGCTATTTACAATATACATTAATGATTTGGACGAGGGAATTAAATGCAACATCTCGAAGTTTGCGGATTACACGAAGCTGGGGGGCAGTGTTAGCTGTGAGGAGGATGCTGGGAGGCTGCAGGATGACTTGGATAGACTGGGTGAGTGGGCAAATGCATGGCAGATGCAGTATAATGTGGATAAATGTGAGGTTATCCACTTTGGTGGCAAAAACAGGAAGGTAGACTATTATTTGAATGGTGACCGATTAGGAAAAGGGGAGATGCAGCGAGACCTGGGTGTCATTGAAAGTAGGCATGCAGGTGCAGCGGGCTGTGAAGAAAGCGAATGGTATGTTGGCATTCATAGCAAAAGGATTTGAGTACAAGAGCAGGGAGGTTCTACTGCAGTTGTACAGGGTCTTGGTGAGGCCACACCTGGAGTATTGTGTACAGTTTTGGTCTCCTAATCTGAGGAAAGACATTCTTGCCATAGAGGGAGTACAGAGAAGGTTCACCAGACTGATTCCTGGGATGGCAAGACTTCCATATGAAGAAAGACTGGATAGACTTGGCTTGTACTCGCTGGAATTTATAAGATTGAGGGGTGATCTCATAGACTTACAAAATTCTTAAGGGGTTGAACAGGCTAGATGGAGGAAGATTGTTCCCGATGTTGGGGAAGTCCAGGACAAGGGGTCACAGTTTAAGGATAACCATATAACCATATAACCATATAACCATATAACAATTACAGCACGGAAACAGGCCCTCTTGGCCCTTCCAGTCCGTGCCGACCATTTGTTTTCCCCTAGTCCCATCTACCTGCACTCAGACCATACCCCTCCATTCCCTTCACGTCCATATACCTATCCACTTTACTTTTAAATGTTAAAATCGATCCTGCCTCCACCACTTCTGCTGGAAGCTCATTCCACACAGCCACCACCCTCTGAGTAAAGAAGTTCCCCCTCACGTTACCCCTAAACTTCTGTCCCTTAATTCTCATGTCATGCCCTCTTGTTTGAATCTTCCCTACCCTCAATGGGAAAAACTTATCCACGTCAACTCTGTCTATCCCTTTCATCATTTTAAAGACCTCAATCAAGTCCCCTCTTAACCTTCTGCGCTCCAAAGAATAAAGACCTAACATGTTCAACCTTTCTCTGTAACATAGTTGCTGGAACCCTGGCAACATTCTAGTAAATCTCCTCTGTACTCTCTCTATTTTGTTGACATCCTTCCTATAATTAGGCGACCAAAATTGTACACCATACTCCAGAATTGGTCTTACCAATGCCTTGTACAATTTTAACATTACTTCCCTACGGGGGAAAGGGGGAAGTCTTTTAGGACCAAGATGAGAAAATCATTTTTCACACAGAGAGTGGTGAATCTGTGGAATTCTCTGCCACAGAAGGTAGTTGAGGCCAGTTCGTTGGCCATATTTAAGAGGGAGTTGGATGTGGCCCTTGTGGCTGAAGGGATCAGGGGGTATGGAGAGAAGGCAGGTACAGGATACTGAGTTGGATGATCAGCCATGATCATATTGAATGGCGGTGCAGGCTCGAAGGGCCGAATAGCCTGCTCCTGCACCTAATTTCTATGTTTCTATGTTTCTATCTGCCTATACAGTGGCTTGCAAATGTTTTCATACCTCTTGAACTTTTCCACATTTTTGCCACGTTACAACCACAAATGTAAATGTATTTTATTGGGATTTTATGTGATAGACCAACACAAAGTGGCGCACAATTGTGAAATGGTAGGAAAATGATACAACATTTTTTACAAATAAAAAACTGAAAAGTGTGGCGTGCGAAAGTATTCAGCCACCTTTACTCTGATACCCCCAAATAAAATCCAGTGCAACCAATTGCCTTCAGAAGTCACCTAATTAGTAAATAGAGTCCACTTGTGTGTAATCTAATCTCAGTATAAATACAACTGTTCTGTGAAGGCCTCAGAGGTTTGTTAGAGAGCATTAGTGAACAAACAGCATCATGAAGCCCAAGGAACACACCAGACAGGTCAGGGATAAAGTTGTGGAAAAGTTTAAAGCAGGGTTAGGTTATAGAAAAATATCCCAAGCATCTCACGGAGCACTGTTCAATCCATCATCCGAAAATGGAAAGAGTATGGCACAACTGCAAACCTACCAAGACATGGCCGTCCACCTAAACTGACAGGCCGGGCAAGGAGAGCATTGATCAGAGAAGCAGCCAAGAGGCCCATGGTAACTCTGGAGGAGCTGCAGGGATCCACAGCTCAGGTGGGAGAATCTGTCCACAGGACAACTATTAGTTGCATAGGCACTCCACAAATCGGGCCTTTATGGAAGAGTGGCAAGAAAAAAGCCATTGTTGAAACAAAGCCATAAGAAGTCCCATTTGCAGTTTGCCACAAGCCATGTGGGGGACACAGTAAACATGTGGAGGAAGGTGCACTGGTCTGGTGAGACCAAAATTGAAGTTTTTGGCCTAAATGCAAAACGCTATGTGTGGCGGAAAACTAACACTGCCCATTACCCTGAACACACCATCCCCACTGTGAAACATGGTGGTGGCAGCATCATGCTGTGGGGATGCTTTTCTTCAGCAGGGACAGGGAAGCTGGTCAGAGTTGATGGGAAGATGGATGGAGCCAAATACAGGGCAATCTTGGAAGAAAACCTGTTAGAGTCTGCAAAAGACTTGAGACTGGGGCGGAGGTTCACCTTCCAGCAGGACAATGAACCTAAACATACAGCCAGAGCTACAATGGAATGGTTTAGATCAAAGCATATTCATGTGTTAGAATGGCCCAGTCAAAGTCCAGACCTAAATCCATTTGAGAATCTCTGGCAAGACTTGAAAATTGCTGTTCACAGACGCTCTCCATCCAATCTGACTGAGCTTGAGCTATTTTGCAAAGAAGAATGGACAAACATTTCAGTCTCTAGATGTGCAAAGCTGGTAGAGACATACCCCAAAAGACTTGCAGCTGTAATTGCAGTGAAAGGTGGTTCTACAAAGTATTGACTCAGGGGGGCAGAATACTTTTGCACACCACACTTTTCAGTTTTTTATTTGTAATAAAATTTGGAAACCATGTATCATTTTCCTTCCACTTCACAATTATGCACCACTTTGTGTTGGTCTATCACATAAAATCCCAATAAAATACATTTACGTTTGTGGTTGTAAGTGACAAAATGTGGAAAAGTTCAAGGGGTATGAAAACTTTTGCAAGCCACTGTATGTGATCCATTTCCCTCCATTCCCTGACTACCTGTGCACCTATCTAAATGCGTCTTGCCACACACATCTCCTTTAAACTTTGTCCTTTTCATCTTAAAGTTGTACCCCCTAAGTCTTTGCGATTTCCACCCTGGGGGAAGTATTCTGACTGCCTCTCATAATTTAATTAATTTTTATCATGTCATCCCTTAACCTCTGAAGCACCAGAGAAAACAAAACAAATTTGTCCAACCTCTTCTTGTAGTCAAGGCAGCATCTGGTAAACCTCCTTTCACCCTCTCCATAGTCTCCACCTCCTTCCTGTAATGAGACAACCAGAACTGCACACAATGCTCCAAAGGCAGACAAACTAAATTACTGTGGCGTCATTGTGGAGCAGAGCACTTCAGAGAGACCAGGCTTTCTCATGGAAGAGAAGGATCACATAGGCTGGAAATGATGAGGCAATTAGAAGTGTCAGCCAGGAGAGGATGGGTGGTGGGATGTCACGGATTTGAGGATTTGGTCATGGTGGGGGTGGGAAGGTTACTGCTGACCACAGTATGGAGGAACTTGAAATGCTTTCAATTTGTTTCTTGATCACCTGGAGGTCTTCCAGATGAGCACCAGTAGGCACTACAGATTTTTTTTTGTTTCAAAAATAAACTATTAAAAATAATAATGTATAAAAAACAAAAACCCTTCTGTCTAGACTCGAAATGTCACCCATTCCTATTCTCCAGAGATGCTGCCTGTCCCGCTGAGTTATTTTGTGTCTACAGTGTAAAACAGCATCTGCAGTTCCTTCCCACATCAATAGTTCAGTGGTTCTTTATTGTCACATGTGCACACACAGCACAGTGACATTCTTTTGCACAACCCACAAATTCAGTCACCATATTTTTGCAACGTTTACATAGAAACATAGAAACATAGAAATTAGGTGCAGGAGTAGGCCATTCAGCCCTTCGAGCCTGCACCGCCATTCAATATGATCATGATCATCCAACTCAGTAACCCGTACCTGCCTTCTCTCCAGATCCCCTTAGCCACAAGGGCCACATCCAACTCACTCTTAAATATAGCCAATGAACTGGCCTCAACTACCCTCTGTGCAGAGGTTTACAAGGAAGAAAATAAAGAAAGTGTCCGAAGTCCAAAGGTCCTAAGTCAGTAGGGATGATCCATGACAAGGACCCTTGCAATCTTCTGCAGTCGCTCTTTGTAACAGGATTAATGTCCTGTGAGCACTGCAAGATTAACACCCTGTTGCATCTGCATTAAAGGCATTCCTAGCACAGCGTGGTTTAAGTTCCCAGCAACCCTTCCTAAAGAACATTCCATTTGGGGAACTAGTTCAAATGTTGGTCTTTGATATGAAAATTGAATCAGGGTGGCAAGGGTGACTCAAGATGGTAGATTCTCACGATTACCACAAGGACTCAGAAATGGTTAAACTGTGATCTAATAGAGGAATTTGGTTCTTTTTCAGGATATAGAATAAATTGGAACAAAAGCGAAATTATGACGATAAACCTCAAAAGTCGACACATATGTTGAAATTCCCTTTTAGAATTACAACAGAAAAATTTAAGTATTTGGGCATCCAAATTACCAGGAACTATAAATCATTACTCAACGCAAACTATATGCCTTTATTAACTAAATTAAATGGGTTGATTAAATTTTGGAAGACACTGCCGATGTCTTTAATAGGCAGAATAAACATGATAAAAATGATCTTCTTACCACAAATATTGTACCTATTTCAATCAATACCAATATACTTACCTAAAAAAATCTTTAAAAAATTAGATTCTGATATTATAAATTTCATATGGGATTATAAATCACACAGAATTAAAAAAAAAACACTTGTGTAAATCTAAAGAATCAGGGGGACTGACCCTCCCTAACTTATTGTATTATTATTGGGCAGTGAATATTAAAAATATAATCTACTGGTTGGATAGTTCTGCCCAACAGGTAGATTGGATAAGAATGGAGAAAGAGGATTGTTCCCCTTATAATATAGGAGCGATCCTTCTTTCCCCGATAAAACTGAACAATATAATATACAAGAAGAATCCAATTATTCATAGTATAATACGAATTTGGAAACAAATAAAATTAACTTTAAAATTAAGAAAATTATCGCTTCTTTCTCCAATAGCTAATAATCCCTCATTCAAACCATCCATTATTGATAAAACGTTTATCCATTGGGAAAGAATAGGAATTAAAACGATGGGAGATATGTATGAAATGGGAACATTTTTATCATTCCAACAACTACAACTAAAATATAATTTGAAAAGTAATCAATATTTCAAATACCTTCAAATTCAAGATTATTTGAAAATATACAAGGATATCAAACTTTAACCCCAGATTTATTGGAGGAAGGAATGAATAGAAAGGCAGAATCAAGCAATTTAATATCTTATATAATATAATTCTAAATATAGAAACACCAACGACAGAGGCAATTAGAAGAGACTGGGAACAAGAAACAAGAGGGAAGTAAACTAACTATATTCCAAGAAGCTTTTCTTAATTATGGTCTAATAACAGCAAAAAAACCTATACTTAAATTTTGGAAAAACGCACCTACGCCAACATTCAAAATGTGGATCTCAAACATGTCTGAAACGCTACATCTTAAAGAAATGAGATTCCTCCTACTAGGCAAAGTAGACCTATTCTTAAAGATTTGGTCTCCTTTTTTATCAACTTTTTACAAGCATATGGTGCAACATAAACATAACCTCAGAAATTAAATGGTTTAGAACCGGGTGACGGATGGGCAAAAATATGAGAGGTAGATCTCTCCTAATCTCTCTTTTCTTTACTTTTTCCTTTTCTTTCAATCTTTTAACTTCTCATCTCTGTCCTTTATTTCTTTTGCTTTCTGTTTCTACTCGCTTGTCTATCTATTCCGACATCTTTATTTCTTTTTTCTCTCACTGTTCTTTATTATTGAACGAAAAGTATGAAGTTGTACAAGAATGAAAATATGTATTTATGTATTAGGTACTTAAGTACCAGACTATTGTACTTACTTCTAACAAAAATTAAATTAAAAAAAAAAAACAAAACCAAAAAAAAACTGTGATCTACTTATTGATTCAATTGATTTTCTTACTAATAGAAGCATAGAAATATAGAAAATTGGTACAGAAACATAGAAACATAGAAATTAGGTGCAGGAGAAGCAGGCCATTTGGCCCGTCTAGCCAGCACCACCATTCAATATGATCATGGCTAATCATCCAAAATCAGTACCCCATTCCTGCTTTTTCCCGAATGGCCCAATTCTATTCCCATAACTTGTGATCTATCTATCCCTCATATATCCCCATTCTCCTGCCTTCTCCCCATAACCCTGACATCTGTACTAATCACAATCTGTCTATCTCTGCCTTAAATATATCCACTAACCTGGCCTCCACAACTTTCTGTGGCAGAGAATTCCACAGAAGATTCCATCCTCTTCAATCTTGCATGCACTTCCTTTTCCTTAAGGAAGGTAGGTCAAGGAATTACAAATAGTATTTGACTCTTGACAAGTAGGTAGACACAACATGCTGGAGTAACTCAGCGTGACGTTTTGGGTCGAGACCCTTCTTCAGACGTCGATTGAAACCAGCATCTGCAGTTCTTTCCTACACATATTGTATTTTGGTATGTCAAACCAGGTCAGGACTTGCACAATAAATGGTAGAGCCCTGGGGCGTGTTGCAGACAAGGAGATCTGGGAGTACAAGCACATGATTCCCTAAAATATCGAGTGGGATGGACATTGTGATCATATGGCATGCTTCCTTGGAAATAGTTTTGAGTAGAAAGGTTGCCACATCATACTGCAGTTGTACATATCGCTGGTGAGACCATATTTGGAGTACAGTGGGCATTTCCCATCACCAGCCATAGTAAGGATAGAATTGTTGAAAGGGTGTAAAAGAGATTCACCATGATGTTACTGGTTAGCGGGCTTGAGATATTGGCAGATTTTGGATAGGTCGGATCATTTTTCTTGCAGTGTAGGAGGCGAGGGCTTAAATAGTCTTTTTCCCAGGATTTGAGGGTGGAGGGCATAGGTTATGATGAAAGGAGAGATATTTTAGATTGACCTCAGGAGCAACCTTTTCACTCAAAGGGTAGTTAGAGGGCATAGACAAGGTGGACTGAAGGGCTGTTCCCGTGCTGTACAGGTCTATGACTTTAAGTAGGGTTATGCTCCAAATCATTAAAAAACATTGTAAGCTGGAGTATTGTGCAATTTAAATCACCATAAGAAATATGTGTCTGAAAGTGGCAACACACGTTCATAGAGTTTTAAAGAAGGTATATGGTTTGCTTGTCTTCATCGTTGAGGCACATTGAGTAAAAGAATCAGAAAATGTATTGGCTTTCCGTTGACTGGTTAGCACGCAACAAATGCTTTTCACTGTACCACTGTAAACATGTCATCTCTATGAAAGGTTTAGAGTATTGTTTGCAGTCATGGGAAGGGTTTGCAGAGGAGTGAAGAGGTTGAAGACACCTCCCTCCCCTTTCTTGATCTCCAAGCCCTCCATCACAGGAAATAGACTACCACTGACGTCTATTAAAAACCCACTGACTCCCACAACTATCTCAACTACACTTTTTCCCACCCGGCTTCCTGCAAAAACTCTATCCCCTACTCCCAATTCCTCCATCTACGCCGTATCTGGGCCCACGATGAGGCGTTCGATACCAGGTGTCCTCAGTCTTCCACCATCCTTTCATGAAGCCACGTTTTTGCCCATACATTTTTTATTGACTATCTGTGGATCCCATACGCTCTAACCTTCCTGGGCAGCAGACCACACTGAACCTAATGTGGTTGAAGCAAACTTTTGGTAATGCTCCAACTTTGTAAACAAAAATATGTCAGTTTTGATTTAAAAAAATAGAGCAACAGCATGAGAATGGCAACATTTGCAGCTACCTTCATATCACATACCATCCCGACTTGGGAGTACACTGCCACTCCTCCTCGCCACCAGATCTATATCCAACATCACTGAGAGGTCGTTGACTAGCAGGAAGTTTCACTTTAGATTTATTATTGTCATGTGTAACGAGGTTCATGAAAAGCTTTGTTTTTCATGCCATCCGAACAGATCAGGTATACCTTACATGCGTACAATCGAGTCTAACTCAAATACAATAGGTAGAGCAAAAAGGAAGATCCAGAGTTTAGAATATAGTTTGCAGCATTGCAGCACAATAGATGTATAGACTAAATTCATTCAAATGGTTTAAGAAATCAACTCACCACCACCTTCTCCAGGGCAATTTGGAATAGGAAGCAAAATCCTGATGAAACACTGACCTGGAAAATAAATCATAGAATCATAGAAAATAGGTGCAGGAGTAGGCCATTCGGCCCTTCGAGCCTGCACCGCCATTCAATATGATCATGGCTGATAGAAACATAGAAATTAGGTGCAGGAGTAGGCCATTCAGCCCTTCGAGCCTGCACCGCCATTCAATATGATCATGGCTGATCATCCAACTCAGTATCCCGTACCTGCCTTCTCTCCATACCCTCTGATCCCCTTAGCCACAAGGGCCACATCCAACTCACTCTTAAATATAGCCAATGAACTGGCCTCAACTACCCTCTGTGGCAGAGAGTTCCAGAGACTCACCACTCTCTGTGTGAAAAAAGTCTTTCTCATCTCAGTCTTAAAGGATTTCCCCCTTATCCTTAAGCTGTGACCCCTTGTCCTGGACTTCCCCAACATCGGGAACAATCTTCCTGCATCTAGCCTGTCCAACCCCTTAAGAATTTTGTAAGTTTCTATAAGATCCTGTTTCTATAAGACCCTGATCATCCAACTCAGTATCCTGTACCTGCCTTCTCTCCCATACCCCCTGATCCCTTTGCCACAAGGGCCGCATCTAACTCCCTCTTAAATATAGAAACTCCCTCTTAAATATAGCTCCCTCTTAAACATAAAGAAAAACAAATTGCTGTACAGGTCTGTATGTAATAGGACAACTTTACTGTGCAACGTCAAACACCTGATCAAGATACTTTTAATATGTAAATGCATAAACGTTTAGAATGTCAGCAATGTTGTTGAACTGGAACTGGGTGTGACACTGGAACCGATGCATGGTTCTAGTGGGAGAGACCTGCTGATAATAAAGGTTAGGCAACTGTGAAGCACAATCAGTGGAACAATCTTCAGTTGGAACCAACATCTGCAGTTCCTTCTTACACCCGTACAATGGGAGATTTCAGTTTTCACAAGGATTGTGAGAAGGGAAAGAGATCAAGTAGTGAAGAGGTAGCCCAGTCCATCACACAGACCATCCTCTGCACCATCTCGACAAAATGACCAAGAAATGAAGTTAGAAAATGCTGGAAGAGGCAACAGGTTTTATTGTGTACTAGACCGTGCAGACCCGTTAGTAAGCATAAATACAGAACTGTTCAGTGTGTCTATATCGCATAGACCATATATATACACATAAATAAACATAAAGTGCAATAGGTTGTTATTGTTCAGAGTTTGTTTGATGGCGAGTTTAATAGCCTGATGGCTGTGGGGACGAAGCTGTCCATGAAGCTGGATGTACCAAATTTCAGGCTCCTGTACATTCTACCTGATGGCAGCGGAGACATGTGTGTGCGGCCAGGATGGTGTGGGTCCATGATGATGCTGGCATCCTTTTTGAGGCAGCGCCTGCGATAATATCCCTTCGATGGTGGGGAGGTCAGAGCCGATGATGGACTGGGCAGTGGTCACAACTTTCTGCATTCTTTTCCACTCCTGGACGTTCAAGTTGCCGAACCAAGCCACAATGCAACCAGTAAACATGCTTTCTATTTTGCACTTGTAGAAGTTTGAGGGAGTCCTCTTTGACATACCGACTCTCCGTAATCTTCTCAGGAAGTAGAATCGCTGATGTGCTTTCTTTATAATTGCATCAGTGTGTGCTGGGACCAGGAAAGATCTTTGGAAATATGCACGCCCAGGAATTTGAAGTTCTTGACCCTTTCCACCATCGTCCCGTTAATATAAATGGGATTGTGGGTCCCTGTCCTACCCCTTCCAAAGTCCACAATCAGTTCCTTTGTTTTGCTGGCGTTGAGAGCCAGTCGATCTTGCTTCTATACTCTGACTCGTCACCATCAGTGATTCTTCCCACAACAGTGGTATCATCGGCGAACTTGATGATGAAGATTCGCACTATGTCCGGCTGCGCAGTTATGAGTATAGAGTGAGTAAAGCAGGGGGCTGAGCACGCAACCTTGAGGTGCTCCCGTGCTGATTGTTATCAAAGATGACACATTTCCACCAATACAGACAGACCATGGTCTGTGGATGAGGAAGTCGAGGATCCAATTGCAGAGGGATGCGCAGAGACCCAGGTCTGAGAGCTTGGTAACCAGCTTGGAGGGGATGATCGTATTAAACGGCGTGCTCTAGTCAATGAATAACAGTTTGACATTTGGGTTTTTGTTGTCCAAGTGGTCCAGAGCGGAGTGGAGAGCCAGTGAGATCGCATCCACTGTTGATCTGTTGTGGCGGTAAGCGAATTGCAGTGGGTCGAGGTTCTTATCGAGGTAGGAGTTGATATGCGCCATAATCAACCTCTCAAAGCACTTCATCACCACAGACGTTAGTGCCACTGGTCGATAGTCATTGACGCATGTAACCTTGCTCTTCTTGGGCACCGGTATTATTGATACCCTTTTAAAGCAGGTGGGAACCTCAGACCTCAGAAGTGAGAGGTTGAAAATGTCCGTAATGTCCACAGGTCATTCACTGTTAGCTGTGGTTTTAGATCGCGTTGACTTGATGATCGGACCTGTTTGCATTGTGTGAGTGAGTCACTCAAACTCCGCCCAATCTGCTCGGCCACCCTGCAACCCGACTCTCCCTCCCTCCCTCTGCCCACTCCAGCTCAGTCGCCGTTCGGCCGGTCCACATCCTGCTCGACTGCCCGCTGCTGCCGCTCGGCCCATCCCCGGCCTGCCTGCCTGTTCGCTGCTGCCACCGGGGGGGGGGGGGAGGGGAATAGAGTCGATGTCCGTTATAGTGGGCACCACAAGTTTCAAAGAGCTGGTGGAGGAGATCTCCCTGAGGGGGGGATGGGTAGATGGGGACTGCCATTATCGCAGAGAGCGGGCGGGGGAGAGGAGTGAGTGAGGGAGAGAGAGATGGGACCAGGGCCTCCACTGAATCCCCCTCCCCGCGGCCGCTGCCGGTGGTGGTGGAGACGATAGACAAGTTATTGTGAGGAGGGGAGAGAGGAGTGAGTGAGGCTGGAGAGGCCGCAGCAGCGCAGAAGGGGGCGTTGCTGTCCCGGGTGACTGACGGAGAGGAGACCAATCTGCGTGGCAGTGACTGACAGGTGAGTAGACCAATCTGCGCATGTGCGGTTTTTAAGATTTTTAAACCTTAATAGCTTTTGAAATAAACAATAGACAATAGGTGCAGGAGAAGGCCATTCGGTCCTTCGCGCCAACACCGTTATTCACCGTGATCATGGCTGATTATCCACAATCAATACCCCGTTCCTGCCTTCTCCCCTTATCCCATGACTCGACTCTCTATAACAACTAATCTAACTCTCTCTTGAAAGCATACAGAGAATTTACCTCCACCGCCTTCTAAGGCAGAGATTCCACAGATTCACAACCATCTGTGTTGAAAAGCTTTTCCTCATCTCCATTCTAAAAGGCTTACCCAATATTCTTAAAATGTGGCCCCTGGTTCTGGCCTTGCCCAACATCGGGAACATGTTTCCAGCATCTAGCATGTCCAATCCATTAATAATCTTATATGTTTCAATAAGATCCCCTCTCATTCTTCTAAATTCCAGAGTATACAAGCCCAACCGCCCCATTCTATCAACATATGACAGTCTCGCCATTCCGGGAATTAACCTCGTTAAACCATCGATCGGAACAAAACTTGTTGCAGTTGAGCACAGGAGATAGGTGAGTAATGTGGCGAAAATTGTAGCTCTATCGTGTACCGATTTTGCGCAAAATAGAAAAAATCACACAAATGGAAGAGAGCAGAAGATCAGATTTTTAGTTATATATAGTTTTCTGATCCAAGATGTTATACAATGTTAACATAACTTTCTCTTGATGATATATAAAAATGTCCTGGACATAAACGTAGACTGGTTGGTTATTAAGTTTGCAGATGTCACTAAGATTGTTGGGTTTTGAGTGTGAGGAAGGCATAAGGTGTTGAGCGGAATATAGATTAGCTACAGAAATGGGCAGAGAAATGGCAGATGGAGTTTAATACAAACAAGTGTGAGGTGCTGCAATTTGGGAGATCAAATGTAAGGGGAGAATATACAATGAATGGCATTGAGGGATTAAGGGGTCCAAGTTCATAACTACCTGGAATGGCAACTTAAGTAGATAGAGTGGGAAAGAAGGCAAGCTTACAAGCATAGGTCAAAGCATTGAGTATAAGAAAGCCACGATACAGCTTTATAGGACTTTGATTAACCGCAATTGGAGTACTGTGTGCAGTTCTGGTCACCCCATTACAAGAAGGATTTTGGAAAAGTTGCTGATGTTTACCAGAATGATTCCTGGATTACGGGGTATTCGCTACAGGGAGAGGTTATAGAGTCATACAGTATGGAAACAGGCCCAACTGTCCCATCTACACTAGTCCCACTCATCTGCGTTTAGTCCATTTCCCTCTAAAACCGTCCTATCCATGTACCTGTCTAATCGTTTCTTTAACAATGCGATTAGACCCTGCCCCAACTACCTCCTCTGGCTGTTCATTTCATACACCCACCACCCTTTGTGTGAAAAAGTCACCCCTCCGATTCCTAGTAAATCTTTTCCCCTTCACCTTGAACCTATGCCCTCTGCTTCTCGATCCCCCTACTCTGGGCAAGAGACTCTGTGTGTCTACCCGAACTATTCATCGCATGATTTTATACACCTCTACAAGATCACCCCTCAATCTCCTGCTCTCCAAGGAATAGAGTCCCAGTCTGCTCAACCTCTCCCTGTAGCACAAACCCTTGAGTTCTGTCCATGTGGACAGATTTGGACTGTTTGTTTGACGTTCCCAGGAGGCTGCAGGCAGCAGACGCTCTCAGGAGGTTGCGGCCCTTGAGAAGCCAGGTGGCGGATCCCCACTCAGGGTCGGAGATCTCAGCTTCAGATAGGAATCTGTCGAGCTGATACTGCGGCAAAACTCAAGGTCCCGTCTTCAGGGTGAGCCCGAATCGAAAAACAGCTGAACAGAAGACAATGGATTGTATCCTGCAGGAGGAAGTGGCCGAGCCGCTCCCTGTTAGTCGACCCAGCGGACCGCCAACCTGGCGGGGGCAAGCAGCCAATCTTGCCTGGGATTGACGTTCTAACATGGAGGAACTCGCAGTCTTGGGTAGAGACTGATGTCGGGAAGTTCCAAAGTCGCAAGAGGAGCTGAGGTCCCCCCCCCGATGTGTGAGCTTGATCGCCCCGACGCGTAGGGCCCGACCTCCGGCTATGTGAGCCAAGATCGTCCCGTCAACGAAAGACTCGAGGCCCCCGACCGCGGGAGAACAAAGAATGGAAGAGATTGAACTTTTTTATCGCCTTTCATCACAGTGAGGAATGTGAAGGAGTCACTCTGGTGATGTTCATGTTAAAATGTATTTTGTGTGTTGTTACTTTTTGTTGGTATGACTATGGCAAATTTTACTTCGGAGTCACGTGAGTGATTTCGTGTAGACCCCGCCAGCACACATGCGCGACATATCGTCGGGCGCATTTGCCTCGACAAGCTGGGGGGGGGGGAGTGCGCTCTCTCCACCAGCTCCTTCAAAAGGCCGTCAGGTAAGTTACTAACCTTATTCCAACAGGATGGATAAAGGGAAAAGGAAGGCGACGCTCGCCAGGAGCCGCGGGGGCATCGACTAGCCGGTGGCCTTTGTCACCGGAGCTGCAAGCACCACCGGCAGCTTCGGGACGGTCGGGGGTAAGAATGCGGAAGTCGGGCGCTCTCGTTACACCAGCGCCCGACTTATCACCTGAATGGTTCACCGCACCGGAGCTGGAGCCTGACGACCCAGACTTCGTGCCCCCATCCCCAGGAAGAGGGGGAGCAAACAGGTACATGAAAGGAGCTTCGCTCGTTGCCAGCGACCTCACCCCGAGTTACAGTAGACCCACGGGGACCGGGCCGGGGAACGGCTGCGCTACAGGGGAGCCCAGCAGCCGCACTCCGCCACGTACAACTGCCAGGGATATCTGCCGTAGGGCAGTCTGGCAGGACTACTGCTGCGTCGAGCAGCCCTGCAGGAGCAGGTGCTGCCGGCAAAACACCTCGTCAAGCTGCGGTCAAGGGCGTTGGTGACAGCAGTAGACGGTCGGTCAGCTTAGCTCTGGCAGCTGCCGACCATGCGCCTCCACGCAGAACATTGGGCGACAGTGGAGGTAAGCCTGCACGGACTCCGGGGAGCCAGGTTCCGGGGCCGGCGCCGATCCAACTCACCTGCCTTCGTACCAGGCAGGTGGGCCGCCACAGTCTGCTCGAAGACAGACTAGCAGAGAGTCCGTGCGGGAGTCGTATGAGCCTACGGGGGCGGTAGGCCACGACGATCTGCCATCGGACCCTAGTCTGCACCTTACGGAGGTGTGGTCCAATGGTGGAAGCCCCAGAGAATTCGCAGGGCCTGGGGAAGTCGACTTGTCCGCTGCGAATAGCAGGGACGGTCGCATTGAGCGGTTGGAGCTCTTGGTGGAGCAACTCCTCCAGCGGGACAGGGACCGGGATGAACGGGACTCGCGGGCCTCTACAAGCCACGCCAGGAGTCCACTCAGCCTCTCGTCTTCACCAGCCAGGAGTGCCAGCAGTTGTCCGGCCGCTGCTTTTGAAGACGGCCCGGGACTGCCGGAGACCGCAGAGCCAGAGCACGATGAGGACATGCTGGACGTGGTGGGCAAGTTTGCCACGGCCACACACACTGGGGAACCCCTGCACCACAAACTGGCGGGCACCATTAATTACCTGACCACTCACCAACTTCAGGGTCAGGTACTTAATGAGACAATGGAGAAAATCAAACCACCTGAGAACTGCATCAACCTCAGTGTTCCTACGGTCAATGCTCAGATCTGGGGACATTTGAGCACGGCCACCAAGATGCAGGATGTCCGTCTCCAGCGCATCCTGAAGCTCCTCTCCAGGACCCTCGATGGGGTCAATGTGTCCAGCGAGCAGCAGGATGCCCTGGCACTTCTATGCAACGCCCAGTTCGAAATAAACTGCCTGCCCAAGAGCTCCATTAAGCCCACTCTCGACCCGAAATTTGTGGGGTTGTGCCATCCCTCCACCGCTCCACCACCTCATCAACTGTTTGGAGCAGATCTCTCCAAACAAGTCACGGAACTAGACGAGGAGGCCAAGACAGCGGGCCTTATGAAACCTCCTCCGATTAAACCCCACCCATATCACCGTCAACAACTACACACTACTTGAAAACCGCGCCAGCCGGATAGGACGCCAAGGACCTATCCCCCTCCACTTCCCCAACCACAGCGGCCTTTTTTAGGGCAAGGTCTACAGTGGCCCGCATGGAAGATGCGGCCGCCATCCCGACAACCTCCGCAACGTCCACCCAAAACGCCATACACCAGGACCCGCCGTTAACCATGGAGGTAAGGGGTCTGGTTCCTCTCAGACAGTAGCATCTCTTCCTGCACAAATTGGGGGACGGTTGCGGGCTTTTCGGGAGTTTGGGGCTCTATCACCACTGACGTATTTATTCTATGTCATAGGTTATATCATAGAATTCATTGATGGTCAATTTCTCCCTACCCAGCATTCGCCTCATCGCAAATTTACACTCTCTCAAAATGAGGTTGAGGCAGGACATGCCGAAATCTTACGGCTCCGTGGCCAAAGGGGTGATTGGAAAAACAACGCACGAACCCCTTGAGTTTGTGTCCAACATCTTCACCAAAACCAAAAAAGATGGGGGGTGTCGGATTATTATAGACCTAACTGAGCTGAACACTTTTGTAACAATATACCCACTTTAAAATGGATACCTTCGAAACAGCCAAGCAGATGCTTTACCCGGGGTACTTTATGGCCTGCATCGATTTAAAAGATGCATACTACACAGTGCCCATCATTGAATCGCACAGAAAGTTTCTGAAATTTGTCTGGAAGGAACAGTTGTGGGAATATAAACATTGCCTAATGGGCTCACCATAGCCCCCAGACTATTTACCAAATTAGTGAAACCTATATTGGCCCTCCTCCGACAACAAAATTACATTGTCATGGCATATTTAGATGATATCCTTATCATGGGTCAGACCCTCCAATTGGCTACACAGGCCGTTGCAGCAACTAAATCTTTATTCGAGAAGCTAGGGTTTGTAATCCATCCAGACAAATCTAAACTGCATCCCTCTCAAATTATGGACTACCTGGGTTTCACCCTTGACACAACCTTAATGATGATCACTATCCCAACCAACAAAGCTATCGCTATAAAAGAAGCGTACCACAGACTTGCTTGCGCCAGGGTTCCCACCATCCGGCAAACTGCAAAAGTAATTGGGAAGCTGGTAGCTACATTCTCAGCTGCGCAATTCGGCCCATTACATTACCAAAATTTACAAAGAACAAAGATCGCAGCATTAAAAGCAAATGCTGGGCACTTTGATCGACCAAACCGGTTACCACAAAAGGCTAGAGCCGAGCTACAATGGTGGATTGACAATATTAGCGAGTGTCACAGACCCATCATAGTAAGCAACCCATCCGTCGTGCTACAGACTGACGCAAGCGCACATGGCTGGGATGCAACTGACACCATGTCCAGTTGTGGTGGCAGATGGGACTCTCATGAGTCTACCCTCCTTCAGTCACAAGGGATAAATTTTACTTCGGAGTCACGTGCGTGACTACGTGAACCCGCCTCACGCTGGCAAACGGCATTACGTCGACGCTGACGGCGGAAGGAGGAGCTGCAGTAAGGAGCAGCTCCTCGTAGCGGTCGGAACGGGCCGCAGGTAAGTGCAGCAAAGTCGGGATGTTTTTTAGCGTACGCTGGTTGGGTCCAGCAGTAAAAGTAAAAGTAAAATAAAAGTCAGAGTCACGTTAAAGTGCTGTTTAGCACAGATTAATGAAGGAGAAATCGGCAAAGAAAATTCGCGGGTAAAAAGAGCTTCCCGGGGTGAAAATAAAAATACGGGAAAAAAGCTAGTGCGGATCCGGTTCCGATACCGGTGGCCGCTGATATACCCGTTAGCGAGTTCTAGATTCTCCAGAAGTTATAACCACGGAGAGAAATGCTCCTAAAAATGTAAAAGAAATCTGAGAGGCCCGTGGTTCTGATGACTCTGATACTAAAAGTCCTCCAGATAATTAAACTATGTGGAACTAATAATGGAGCATATGGAGAAAGTTCTCCAAAAAAATTATGAGACTAGGGTCACAGTACCCAGAAGGTTCCCAAAAAAGCCCTGAGGGTTTAATTATTCTGAATATGGCTGTGGGCCTAATTGGGAGTTGGAACTCCGGACCCAGGATTTGGGCCGAAGGAAGTCTCGTGCGATGAAATCCCAATTGATTTAGGCTGCAGAAGGCAGACCCTGCTGATGGTGTTTTGCATTTGAAAGCACACCACAAAATTAAAGAAAGGCCAAATGTGCCTGGGATAGCAAAATAATTTGCTATATATGAAAGAAGTGGTGAGGCTATGGAAGAAAACCTAGCTGCCAACATTAATATATGGTATCTCACCAACTTCATGATTCTGTGATGATTGAAACATCAGAATTATAAACGCACAGGAAATTGTGCCTCATTGGAAGTGCCTACGGTTTATCCGTTGATATGGGCATCCATGACCCCAAATATGAGAACTCAAGAAGTGAGGTTGAAAAATCCTCACAAATTATTCTGCTGCCATTATGGCTTTTGGGGAGATGGATAAGGTAAAAAAGAGGGCCTATTGTGCAATTCTTTCTATGAAATTATTGTATGAGGAAAATGGCTATTCGGCCCATATTTCACCCAAGGTTTGCAAGCCTGTGTCGAGCAAGTGGTGTTCAAGCTCCTGGTTATCTGTTTGGAGTAAATCTGCCTAAATTATAAATAATTGGATGAAGAAGCTAAAAATTTTAGCTGCATGAAACCTTCGTCTTAGGACAAATAAGGTATTTTTCGCCCAGAAGGGGATTTGATTTTGGAAATAGAGGCAGAAATATGTCAAGGAAATATTATCGTCCTGCACAGCCCAATACTTTCCCGTATTCGGGGAGAAAGAAACCACCACGCTCATATGGAGAGGTATTAAAGACTTGTTCTATCCTTAAAGAAACTGCGGATAAATCTCCAGTTGGAGGAGATTACAAAAGTTTATAAAGACTGGCTTACTATTACTTCTGATCGGTTTGTTTTACAAGCAGTTTCAGGAGCCACTATTACATTTAAAGAAGGGGTTAATCCTCCAGTACAGATTAACCTGCCTATGCTTTCGTGTTTACTGCAATTGGAAAAGCAGAGATTAATGTGGAAATTGACAAATTATCTGAAAAGGGTTATTGAAAAACTTATGAACACGAGCATCAATTGTGTCTAATATTTTTCAAAAGACATAAAAAGATGGTGGTTGCACAATTATTCTGACCTTACAGATCTAAATAAGTGATATCAGCAGGTTGTTATATGGCTAACGATTGATTTGAAAAAAACGCCTATTATTCTGTACCAATACATCAGTTTCTGGAGGTACTTAAAAATTTAATTGGCTGGGACAATTATGGCAGTTTAAAGCTTTGCCAAATGGATTGAGTTCAGCTCCCAGGCACTTTACTAAACTGTTGAAACCAGTTTTAGCCCAATTAGGAGTACAAAAACACATCGTTATGGCTTATCTCGATGACATTCTAATCATTTATGGCAATCAAGAGTCAGCTGAGAATTAGTTTCAGTACAAAGCTTTGTTAAAGCTAGGGTTCTTGATTCAGGCCAATTAAATCCCAGCTGCAGCCAGCACAATCAATTAACTATTTGGAGTTTGTAATTAACTCAGAAAACTATGTTAATACTTTACCAACAAAGATAAAGTTGATGATTTTTTTGGTGACTTGTTATAATCTCATTCACAAACTTATCCTTCCATCCGAGAAGTAGCGAAAACTATTGGTAAACTAGTAGCAGCATTTCCTGCAGTAGAATTTGGTCCATTACATTATCAAAATCTTCAAAGGGACAAAATAAGAGCTCTCAAAGAGAGGGCAGGCCACTTGATAGGCCTATGCAATTAACAAAAGAAGTTTTGTTGGAATTACCATGGTGGGTTTAAAAATGTCCACAAGCTGCTAAAAACATTCTGATTAAACAGCCTGAAATTGTTTATAAATAGATGCTAATGCTCTCGGATGGGGGGGGGGGGGGGGGGTAACAGATTCATCCTCCCAGTTGTGGAGGTAGATGGAAAGTCCAAGAAGAAACGTTTCTTCAAACTTATGGTATTAACTATTTAGAGTTATTGGGTGCTTTCTATGGTTTAAAAGCATATTGCTGTTCAAAAAAGGGTCTACATGTATTAATACAGTTAGACAATAAACGGCTGTTGCATATATTAATCACATGGGGGGAGTCAGATCAGTATCATGTGATTGTCTGGTCAATAAAATATGGCAATGGTGTATTGATCGCCAAATTTGGATTTCAGCAAACTACATTCCAGGTAAAGACAATGTGGTGGCAGATGAAGATCAAGGGATATTTAAAGATAACACAGAATGGAAGCTTAATCCAGCAATATTTAAGAATATTGTAACTCAATTTGGTTTACCAGAATTGATTTGTTTTGCATCAAGGCTTAATCATCAATTGCCTAAATATGTGTCTTGGGAACACAATCCAGATACAGTAGCAGTAGATGCTTTTTCATAGAACTGGGGGAATATGTTCTTTTATGCTTTTCCACCTTTTGCTTTGTTCAGCAATGTCTGAAGGAAATAGAACAAGATTCTGCCACAGGATTGTTGGTAGTTCCAAATTGGCCAACACACAACCTTGGTTCCCATTAATGCTGAATATGATTAAAGAACCATATATGTCAATTCCTAACTGTAGTGATATTTTGATTATCCAGTAACCAAAGAAATTTATCCATTATATGCATATATGAATTTATTAATCTGCAGGTTTTGACCAGACCACTACAGGAGCTGGGATTGTCGACAAAACTATGGAAGTTATAGTCGCATCATGGCGAGATAACACACAAAAACAATATATGACACATATTAAGAAATGGGAAGAATTTTTGCACACAGTCAAATATTTCTTATGATACTGTGAATATTGCATGTTTGATATTGTGATACTGTGATATTGCATGAAAAATGTATTGGAGCTCCTTGCTAAATTGCATTTTGAGCAACATTAAGTTACAGTGCCACTAACACTGCACGCAGTGGCCTTATCACCCTTATTTAGGACTTATGTCTGACCAGAAATCAATTGGATCACATCCACTAATATCTAGATTCATGAAAGGAATCTTTAACGTTAATCCACCCAAACCTGGATACACAGAGATTTGGGATGTGAGCATTGTACTTACCTTACTTAGACAGTGGACTCCAATTGAAGGATTGTCATTGGAAAGATTAACATTCAAATTAGTAATGTTAATATCATTGGTTTCAGCTCAAAGAGTGCAAACTTTACTAATGTTGCATTTAGACTGTATGCATTTGACTACAGATAACATTGTGTTCTATGTTTACGATCTGATCAAACAAAGCAGACCAGGGAGATCTGGAGCTAAGGTAATCTTTCAAGCTTATCCTATTGATCCTACTTTGTGTGTGGTTTAAAACATTTGAATCAATATGTTAAAGTTACTGAAACTCTTCGAGGAAATGAAAAAAACGTTAATGATTACGCATAAAGCCACACACAAAAGCTTCAGTTCAAACTATCTCAAAATGGTTGAAACAGGTGTTGCTTTTAGCAGGAGTAGACACTGATGTGTTCAAATCTCACTCCACCAGGGCTGCAGCTACGTCCGCGGCAAAGGTGCGGGACGTACCACTCGAGCAAATTTTAAAAATCGCAGGGTGGAGTAAAGAAGAAACTTTTTCAAAGTTCTACAGTAAAACCTGTTCACACTATGACAAGCTTTGGCCACGTGGTGTTGGGATCAATATAATCACCTGCTTTGTATACTATTGATTACTATAACCCAGTTATGTAGTCACTTATTATCTTTTATCAGTTCTAATTATTCCCTCGGATATAAGGAGGGTTATTATATGTTCTTTAAACCATTAAAAAAGTTAATTATGGAAAGAACTAATATTAGTCTGGTTTCCTCATGTATGTATTTACTTAGCCGGACTGTCGTACTGATTAATTCTACGACATAAAAAACACAGAAAGCTTTAAAAATCTTCACGTAGTCACTCACGTGACTCCGAAGTAAAATAGTAAGATTAAACGAGAACTTACCAGTTCGAAGTTTGATCGTTATTTTATGAGGAGTTACGATGAGGGATTACGTGCCCTCCACTCCCATCCTCATAAAATAAATGATCAACTGGTAGTTCTCTAAGTCTATTATGAGCCTTACTATGTTACTTCGGCTATTTGGTGTTCTGTGTTTTTCATGCCGCTGCTTTGAAGTATGCCGTTTGCCAGCGTGAGGCGGGTTCACGTAATCCCTCATCGTAACTCCTCATAAAATAACGATCAAACTTCGAACTGGTAAGTTCTCATTTAATCTTACTATTATATTGAGATGTTAGGGCTTTCCATGGACTGCGGGCTTACTGTACTAACTCACGGGACTTACATGTCCCGCCTCCAAATAGATAACACAACGGTAGTGGCTTATATCAATCATATGGGTGGTATCAGGTCGCTATCTTGTATGAATTGGCAAACACAATTTGGCACTGGTGCATGGAGAGAAATATTTGGATTACAGCGACTATTTGCCAGGGAAGCTTAATACAGTGGCGGACACCAGGTCACAAGTGTTCAATGACAACATCGAGTGGATGTTGAACCCACAAATTCTTGCTGACATTGTAGCTCACTATAGGATACCAGATATTGACCTCTTTTGCGTCCAGGTTGAACCATCAGATACCAACGTATGTGTCTTGGGAACCAGACCCTGGGGCAATAGCAATGGATGCGTTTTCTATCCATTGGGGGAAAATGGTTTTGCTACGCATTTCCCCCATTTTGCCTCATCAGTCGAGTATTGCAGAAAATTAAATGGAACTCTGCAACTGGCATATTGATCATTCCCGACTGCCTACACAGCCATGGTACCCGATGGTCCTTAAAATTTTGAAACAGCCATGGCTTCCGATTGGGAAACAACCCCAAATTAATTACTCACACCCCATTACGGGGGACAGTCACCCATGCCATGGTCACCTAAACTTGTTGGCCTGCAGGTTCTAAAAAGACCGCTTATCGGTCAAGGCCGGCATCTCACCACGAGCCATGGAACTCATTCTCAGCATCATGCCGAGTATCAACTATCCTCATACCTGGACATAGGTATAGGCTCCAAACCACCTGGTGTCTAAATTCATGAGGGGAGTGTTTTAAACAACCAACCCTCCACGGCCCAGATACAACTTCACCTGGGACGTAGGGATCGTTCTGACCCTACTGAGGGTAGCTGGTCTCTTCAATGACCAGTTACCCACTCAAACAGCTCACCCTTAATGTGGTGATGGTGATGGCACTGACTACAGCTCAACGTGTCCAGGCATTACAAAAGCTGCGGCTGGATAGCATGGTCTCCACCCCTACACAGGTGAATTTCTTTTGTCCAGGACTTATTGAAGCAGCACAGGCCTGGGGGCTCAATGGGCTGCAGTTGGAGTTTCGGGCGTACCCCACTGATGCCACCCTCTGCATAGTCACCCATCTCCACCACTACATCCGAATTACACGAACCATCAGGAAGAAGGAGCAGGGGCTCCTCATCAGCCACAAACCTCCGCATCACCGGGTGACTGTGGCAGACTATCGCCAGGTGGCTCAGGGCGGTGTTGGGTTGCAGCAGAAGTCGCTACTAACATTTTTAAATCTCAATTCTACTAGGGCTGCATCCACATCAGCGGCGAGGGCCATGGAGGTGCCCATGGACCACATCCTCGCCACCGCGGGCTGGGCCAGTGAAGCAAACCTTCCAAAGGTTCTACAATAAACCACTGGTCGCCCCCGCAACATTTGCAGAAGCTGTGCTGGGAGCCACTCAGTGAATGTTTTGTCCCCGAGTTAGGGGTTATTTGTTTATTATTATTTGTTTAATAAATATGCATTATTTTTCAGCCTGTTTCGACTGAACTGCATTAACAGCCTTCCTCCATCAGGATTGCGGCAGTGTGATAGCATGGACGTTGTCCAGGGCGTGAAATCCCAGAGCTTTGACATCTTCACAAAGTCACTCACATGACTCCGAAGTAAAATAGTAAGATTAAACGAGAACTTACCAAGTTCGAAGGTTGATCTTTATTTTATGAGGAGTTGTGGTGAGGGATTTCGTGCCCTCCGCTCCCACCCTCTATCATAAGGTCAACTGGGAAGTTCTACGTTCTTCATCTTACTATTTTCAGTCATGGTGCGTTCTGTGATTCCACACCGCTGCTTTGAAGGATGTCGCTCATGCGTGCTGGCGGGGTCTTCACGAAATCCCTCACCGCAACTCCTCATAAAATAAAGATCAACCTTCGAACTTGGTAAGTTCTCGTTTAATCTTACTATCAAATTCCTCATATGCTGCAGAACATACTTGGCTAATAAAGTATGATTATGATTATGATTCTGTCAGTGTACTGAGCACGGGAGTTGGGATGTCATGTTACAGCTGTGCAAGACGTTGGTAAGGCAACATTTAAACTACTGTGAACTTTTCTGGTCACTCTGCTGTAGGAAGGATGTTGGTCTATTGGGCAGTTGAGTCAATCGGTTGACACACATTGGTCTATGTACTGAGAATGGGAATTGGGAGTCATGTTCATAAGGTCATAAGTGATAGGAGCAGAATTAGGCCATTCGGCTCATCAAGTCTACTCCGCCATTAATTCATGGTGATCTATCTCTCCCTCCTAAGCCCAATCTCCTGCCTTCTCCCCATAACCCCTGACACCCGTAATAATCAAGAACAAGACGTTAGTAAGGTCACATTTAAAGCACCGTGAATGTTTCTGGTTGCTCCTGCATTAGGAAGGATGTCATTAAACTGGTGGGCAGGTAGAGGAGATTTATGAGGCTGTTCAGCACCTTGGATAGCTGATTGGAATGTTCAGGATAGATCAGCCATGATTGAATAGCAGAGTAGACTTGATGGGCCAAATTGCCACAATCTGCTCCTAAAACATGAATTATAAGAGGAGGCTGGATAGGTGGTGGATAATTAACAGCTGAAGAGGCTCCAATGCATTCTCAATGATAGTGGGCTGAGCATGTGAGTGCTAAAGCATGTGGTGAATAGATGGTAGAACTCTGATACCACCATCGCAGAAGGCTGCCAGTTAGATTCATTCCACGGATATCAAGCAATGGCTGAGACCTCTGGCTTTGGGAGCAGGCAACATCCCAGTTTAGCTCTGAGGACATGTGCTCCAGAACACGTTTTGCATATTGCCAACCAATTATGGTGCCTTTACAACAAAGAAATCTATGTGACAATGTAGAAAATATCCAAGGTGTGTCCTATTCACAAAAGGCAAAGTTGTACAATCCAGTTAATTATAGCCCAAACAGTCGACTCATCAGTCATGAACAAAGTAATGAAAGCTGTTGTCAACAGTGCTGTCAAGTAGCAATTACTCCCCAATAACCTACTCATTAATGGGCTGTTTGGGATTTGGCAGTTCCACTGGACTAGTGTTTCTAATGTTCTCTCGACTCTGGATCAGTTCCTGTGGACTGGAGGGTAGCCAATGTAACCAATGTAAGAGGAGGAAGAGAGAAAATGGGGAATTATTGACCTTATATCGGTTAGTGGGGAAGATGCTTGAGTCGATTATTAAAGATGTTATAGCAGAGCATTTGGAAGCAGTGACAAGATCGGTCATTCAACATGGATTTATGGAGGTGAAATCATGCTTGACTAATCTGGATTTTTTTGAGGCTGTAACAAGTAGAATGGATAAGGGAGAACCAGTGTATCTGGACTTTCAAAAAGCCTTTGATAAGGTCCCACATTAGAGATTTAGTGTGCAAAATTAGAACATATGGTATTGGGGGTCGGGTATTGACAAAGATAGAGAACTGGTTGGCAGACAGGAAACTAAGAGTAGGAATTAACGGGTCCTTTTCGGAATGGCAGGCAGTGACTAGCGGGGTGCCGCAAGGCTCGGTGCTGGGACCCCAGTTATTTACAATATATATTGATTGATTTAGACGAGGTAATTAAATGTAACATCTGCAAGTTTGCGGATGACCCCAAGCTGGCTGGCAGTGTGAGCTGTGAGAAGGATGCTATGAGGCTGCAGGGTGACTTGGATAAGTTGGGTGAGTGGTCAGATGCGTGGCAGAATGTGGATAATCTGGTATTTTGTTGGTTCACATGCTTGATCAATGATGTTATCATTTAATGTTTTATTATTAATGTTTAGTGTTTTCTGAGTCATTCGTAACTGTCACTGTATGTCATGTTGTTACTTGTGGGCATCAGAGCACCAAGGCAAATTCCTAGTATGTGAATACTTGGCCAATAAACTAACTTACTTACTTAAATGTGAGGTTATCCACTTTGGTGGCAAGACCAGGAAGGCAGATTATTATCTGAATTTGGTGTCAGATTAGGAAAAAGAGGAAGTGCAACGAGAATTGGGTGTGCTTGTACATCAGTCACTGAAAGTAAGCATGCAGGTACAGCTTACAGAAAGCTAATGGCATGTTGGCCTTCATAACGAGAGGATTTGAGTTTAGGAGCAAGGAGTTTTTTTACTGCAGTTGTACAGGGAGGCCCTGGTGAGACCACACCTGGAATATTGTGTGCAAATTTTGGTCTCCTTTTCTGTAACTCTTTTTCCGCTACATCAAGACAGGTTCATGGATTGGACCGATTTGGAGGGGTATGGACCAAAAGCAGGCAGGTGGGACTAGTGTAGCTGGGACATGTTGGCCGGTGGGGGAAAGTTGGGACTGAAGGGTCTAATTCCACGCTGTATCTCTCTCTATGACATTGACGACTGCATCGGGGCTGCCTCCTGCCACCATGCAGAACTCATGGACTTCATTAACTTCACCACTAACTTCTACCCTGCCTTCAAATTAATCTGGGTTATCATTGACCCCTTTCCTCTTTCTTGATCTCTCTGTCTCCATTACATGGGGCAGACTATCATCTACTGCAAACCAACTGACTCCCGGTTAACTGGACTGTACTTCCTCCCACCCTGCCTCTTGCAAAGATGTTATCCCCAACTCTCCATTTCACGTCTCCACCACACCTGCTCTCAAGATGGGTCTTTCCGTACGAGGACATCCAAAAATGTAACACCTGTCCTTCTCCCTCCTCCCTTGACTCCATCCATGGACCCCGACTGTCCTTCCAGGTGAGATAAAGCTTCATGTGCGCCTCCTCTACTAACATCTACTGATCCTATGTTCCCAATGTTGCCTCTTGTACATTGGTGAAACCAATCATAGACTATTGCCAAATACTTGGTCCACCGTGGTCTACTGGATCTCCGAGGTTGCTAACTGCTTTAACTCCCATTCCCATACTGACTTTAAACAAATAAAACACTGTGGATAGCTCAGTTGTAATTAGGTATAGTCTTTCTGTTGACTGGATAGCATGTAACAAAAACCCTTTTTTAGTTTAGTTTAGTATAGAGATACTGCAGGGAAACAGACCATTCGGCCCACCGAGTCCGCCCCAGACCAGCGATCCCCACACATTAACATTATCCTACACAGAGGATAGTTTAATACAAAGCCAATCCACCTACAAGCCTGTACGTCTTTGTAGTACGAGAGGAAACCAAAGATCTCGGAGAAAAAAACCCACGCAGGTCACGGGGAGAACGTACAAACTCCGTACAGACAGCACCCGTAGTCAGGATCGAACCTGGGTGTTTGACGCTGTGAGGGCAGTAGCTCTAACACTACGCCACTGTGCTGCACGTACCTTATCACAGCTTTTCACTGTACCTCGGTAGACGAGACAACAAATTTTACTTCGGAGTCACGTGAGTGACTACGTGAATAGAAGCCCGTACAGCCGTTGGTGCGTCATGACGTCAGACGCTGGTGCAGTCGGGCGGTGGGAGCAGCAGCGCTCCTCCGAGCGGTAAGTTTAAACCGCGGGTTACATGGAAAGCTGGAGAATTCAGCGGGTGCAGCGGCATCTAAGGAGCGAAGGAGATGGGCGACGTTTCGGGTCGAGACCCTTCTTCAGACTTCACCCTCCATTCTCCAGCATCTGCAGTTTTCGTTAACAGGTTTAAACGGAGGTAAGGTTTGTTGAAATACTTTACCACAGGTCATTTTTCTGCGACGGTTGGGAGTTTTGGTAGATATGTTGCAGAAAGGGAAGAAGTGTCGGCGAGGCGCTCCGGGGGTAGAAAGGTAAAGTGGCAGGAGAGTGTTGAGGATGGAGGCCCGTCTGGTACACCTGGTCCGGTGCTGGCTACACAGCCAGTGGTTGCGGACCCACTGCCGGGGGGCAGTGGAGGCTTGTCAGTAGGGGGCCGCTGGCAAGTCTCTGAGGCCCGTAAATGAGTCGGGCCTGGAGGTTATACCCTCCATAGGAGAGTCCGTTTGCTCACGGCTCTCCCACGTCGAGATTCTATTTCAAAAGAATGCTCGACAGGGACCAGCTCCGTGGGGAGGAGTGGTGCCCAAGCCAGGCTGATGGAGAGCTTGTGCTAGCAGCACCCCTGTTTCAGGGCTGCAGAACTATCCTGCTTGTGAGGAGGATGTTCTATCAGGGCAGTTTGCTGGGGGAGAGCAGTAAAAGTGTTCGGTGGGAGGTAATTCCCGAACATTGCTGGGAAGTTTGCTGAGTGTAGAGAGGCAGGAAAGGCGATTGATGTAGAATTGTCTGAAGCCATTCGGTATATGCTCTCCCACCAGTTACAGGAGCTAGCTATGGATGAAGTAGCAAAAAACTATAAAGCTCCTGTTAATTTGAGATCTCCTGAAGGTACAGGTGGTTAATCACCAAATTTGGTCATTGATGGTTTGCCTGCTAGGGCCCAGGAGATGAAGTTTTAAAAAGTGCTTAAACTGTTGTCAGCAGGTATTACAGATGTGGTGAAAGTTATTGATACAAATGATATGGTTGAAGCACAGCAGGATGAACTGGAATTCCTTTGTAATGCATTTTGAAACCAGTGTACCATCACGAAATCTGTTGTTTGGTGGTAACTTTGCAAAAAGGGTCAAAGACTGTTATGAGGTTGTTATAACCATGGCTCTCATTAAGCCAGCTGAAGCAAGGCAAAAAAGGTTCTCTACAAGAAAAGTCGAGGACAACAAGGCCGCAAGGAAAGATGCTGGTAAGGAATATACCATTGACAGACAATGAATTAACTGATGTTCCTGTTCAAATTGGGGAAGGTAAAAATTGTTTCTCAAACAATGGCAGCAGTTGACATCAGATTTGTTCATACTTAGTGTATTGAAGGGGTGAAAAATTGGATTTTACTATAAGGACAGTCTACCTAGTCAACATTTTCCTAGTAGTAAACTTATTTTCAGATGAGGAAATTGTGCTTATTCAAGCAGAGATTCAGTCGTTACATAAGAAGGGGTAATTGAGCCTTCTGTCTATCAAAGTCAACAATTTTTGTCAAGTATATTTCCCAGATCTAAAAAGACTGGGGGATGTAGAATTATTCTGGATTTATCGAATTTGACCAAATTTGTTTGTTATAGGCATTTCAAAATGGAGAACTTTACCACGGGGCAAACATCTAGTGACCAAAGGGTATTATATGGCAAACCATTGATTTAAAGAATGCATATTACGCAGTGTCTATTCAATGGTGATGATAGAAGATATTTGAAATTTTTGGATGACTGAGCTGTGGCAATTCAGGACATTGCCGAATGGATTAACTTCAGCTCCTAGATTATTTACTAAATTGGTTAAAACCTGTGTTAGCATTGCTTAGAGCTCAGGGGCATGTGGTAATGGCCTATTTAGATGATTTCTGATTGTTGGAAAGACTCATGCTGAAACTCAATCATCAGTTTCAGTTGTTAAAATCACTTTTGAACAAATGGGATTTGTTATTCACCCAGGTAAATCTAAATTATCACCAGTCCAAATTATTGATTATCTGGGATTTACCATTAATTCCAATCACATGTTGGTAACTTTGCCCAGGGATAAATTGAATCAGTTAATTGAGGACTGTGTTAATCTCGTTGGAGAACAACGGCCTTTGATTAGACAAGTAGCCAGTTTTATTGGGAAGTTGTGCAGCCTTTCCAGCTGTGCTGTATTGTCCTCTGCATTATCAACAATTACAACCATCAAAGGAACAGGCACTGAGAATACAAAGGGGCTATTTTTGATAGGCCTATGCAGTTGCCAGCTGGGGCGATTGCTGACATACAATGGTGGATAGTACATGTTTCAAAAAATTTAAGGAAGTTTTCGTGGAATCACCGTCACTGTATTACAGACTGATGTGAGTGCACTGGGTTGGGGTGCAACAGATATGTCTTCTAGTTGTGGAGGCAGATGGAATGTGGATGAGACATCGCTTCCTCAATTAAGAGGGACTGATTATTTAGAGTTGTTGGTACCTGGTATGGGCTCAAAGCTTATTGTTCTACAAGGAGGGATCTGCATGTGCAGCTCAGATTCACAACACCACAGCATGGCATATGTAAACCACATGGGTGGAGTTAAGTCCACAGTCTTGTGATAGACTGGCTAACCAGATTTGGAGCTGGTGTATTGACCAAAATATCTGGCTTTCAGCACTTTATTTGCCAGGAAGAGGGTCACGTCAGTTAATGACAACATTGAATGGATGTTAAATCAGGATGTGTTTAACCAAATGATTGATCGTATGCATTGCCAGATATTGACTTGTTTGCATCTCGATTAAATCATCAGTTACCTAGATATGTTTCATGGTAAACATAGAAACATAGAAACATAGAAATTAGGTGCAGGAGTAGGCCATTCAGCCCTTCGAGCCTGCACCGCCATTCAATATGATCATGGCTGATCATCCAACTCAGTATCCCGTACCTGCCTTCTCTCCATACCCTCTGATCCCCTTAGCCACAAGGGCCACATCCAACTCACTCTTAAATATAGCCAATGAACTGGCCTCAACTACCCTCTGTGGCAGAGAGTTCCAGAGACTCACCACTCTCTGTGTGAAGAAAGTCTTTCTCATCTCGGTCTTAAAGGATTTCCCCCTTATCCTTAAGCTGTGACCCCTTGTCCTGGACTTCCCCAACATCGGGAACAATCTTCCTGCATCTAGCCTGTCCAACCCTTAAGAATTTTGTAAGTTTCTATAAGATCCCCTCTTAATCTCCTAAATTCCAGAAGAGTATAAACCAAGTCTATCCAGTCTTTCTTCATAAGACAGTCCTGACATCCCAGAATCAGTCTGGTGAACCTTCTCTGCACTCCCTCTATGGCAATAATGTCCTTCCTCAGATTTGGAGACCAAAACTGCACGCAATACTCCCAGGTGTGGTCTCACCAAGACCCTGTACAACTGAAGTTAGAACCTCCCTGCTCCTGTACTCAAATGGTAACCAGATACTGGGGCAAGTAGCAGTGGATGCATTTTTGCTGCATTGGGGGAGGAATGTTTGTGTATGTATTTCCTTCATTCTGTCTCATCAGCAGATGTTTGCAAAGATCAAGGAGGACTCCGCTTCAGGGGTATTGGTAGTGCCAGATTGGCCTACACGAGCATGGTTTCCCATTGTATTACAAATGGCTAGGGAGCCTTACATGCTTATATGCCCAAGAATAAAAATCTACTGGTAAATCCAGTCACTGGGGATCAACATCCTTTATAGGATCGTATTGATCTGTTAATTTGCAGATTTATAAGGAGGCCATACCTGGGGAGAGGACTGTCTCATCGGACGGTGGATGTTCTCACGTCGGCCTGCAGGGATAGTACACAGCAGCAATATATCACCTATATAAGGAAGTGGGAGCAATTCTGCCTACAGCAGGATATTGTATATCACCACGCCAGGGATCACGGATGTATTTGGAGTTTGTCAACTCTTTATTTTTGACCAAAAAAAAAATTGTTACAGTGCAATTAATTCAGCCAGAAGTGCTCTGTCTTCTTATTTACCTATGAATGCAGAATTGCATACAGTAGGGACACATCCGTTAGTTCACCAATTCATGAAGGGAGTTTCAATTCTAATCCTCCTAAACTCAGGTATGCCGGTATTTGCAATGTGAGTGAGGTTTTTATGCTTCTTCGCCAGTGGGCTCCGTTTACAAGCCTATCTATAGCCAAAGTAACTATGAAGGTGGTCATGCTTCTGGTGTTGGTTTCAGCCCAACGTGTACAAACATTGCAAAGCTACGGCTAGATAGAATGCATGTGTCGGCTGATGCCATTATATTTTATGTCTATGATTTGCTTAAACATAATAAAAGAGGCATGACAGGATGTAAGATGGTGTTTTCAGCATACCCCGCAGATCGCTTCTGTATAGTCTCACATTTATCTCTTTACATTGAGATTACTAAACCTCTGAGAGGAACAGAGTTGGCTTTGTTTATTAGTCACAAAAAACCACACAGTAAGGTGTCGGTGCAAACGATTTCCAGGTCCTCGCGTCCGCAGGATGGTCCAGTGGGCTAACTTTTCAGAGGTTTTGTCACAAGCCGATTTCAAGGCTCGGGGTGTTTGCTGATTCTGGTGTCAGTACTGTTACATTTTTCCCCTGAGTTAGAGGGGTTTGTTATGATCTGTTTGTAAATAAACTGTTATTCCATTTAACAAATGTATTACTGATGCATGATTGATTGTTAACGACTTTTGAGTCAATCCAGGCAGTGTGAACGTCGGATTTGAGTCTGCGGCGTGAATTCACAGTGCTTTGAAGTCTTCACGTAGTCACTCACGTGACTCCGAAGTAAAATAGTAAGATTAAACGAGAACGTACCAGTTTGAAGTTTGATCTTTATTTTATGAGGAGTCGAGTTGAGGGACTTACGTGCCCTCCACTCCCACCCTCATAGATCTCATCTGATAGTTCTAGTTTTATCATCTTACCGTTATAACTTCGGTCATTGTTAGCTGTTGAATTTCATTCCGCTGCTTTGAAGATTGACGCACCAACGGCTGTACGGGCTTCTATTCACCTAGTCCCTCAACTCGACTCCTCATAAAATAAAGATCAAACTTCAAACATGGTAAGTTCCTCGTTTAATCTTACTATTAAACTAAAGACTAAACTGGTAAGCTCAAAATGAAAACACATTGTTGCAAACAGTGAATCTAGTTGAAGGACTTTTGGTGGAAGGGGTGGGGAAGTGGAAGTAACCGGTGCAGGATCAGCAAGGGGTTCAGGGAAAGGGAGATCTAAGGGGAGCGGGAGTTGGATGTGGGGGAGGAGGAGCAGGAGAAAAGTGAAGGGAGATGTTAGTAGAAGTTACCTAAAATTGGAGAATTCAGTGTTCATAGAGTCATGTAGTTATACAGTGTGGAAACAGGCCCTTTGGCCCAACTTGTCCACACCGGCCAACATGTCCCACTACATATCCCTCCTAAACCTGTCCTATCCATGTACCCTAACTGTTTCTTAAATATTGGGATAGTCCCAGCAAACCCTACCTCCTCTGGCAGCTTGTTCCATACACCCACCACCCTTTGTGTGAAAAAAATTACCCCTCAGATTCCTATTAAATTATTCCCTTCACCTTCAACCTATGAGATTCAACGGATTCATTCTTGTCTGTTTCAATTGCTTTCTTGTTGGCTTTCCATCCTACTACTTAGTCCAATATTCTCTTATCCATATCTTGCCCTTGTGTTTATCCATCACTTTTCTTGTTGGCTTCTGATACTTCACCCATACATTTATAATTATTTATTTTCACGCATCATTCCACCCATTCGCCTCTGTGTTGTCCAGCTGGAACTCTGCACTCAACAAGCAGCTTTCATGTGGCTGATTGTGTCAGCTGCTTTGGCGCAAAGTCCTGGTATTCCACCTTCTGCTCCTTTAACATCGCACTCAAAGGCAATGTTTCAAGCCAAGATTTTCTTCATCCAGAGCTAGCTTAGGTTTGCAGCTCTAGCTTGTCGAATATATTTTTTGTTTCTTTTTGGAGTGGGCGATGTATCATATTAAGCAACCTATGAATAGAAATTATACATTTTTGAGGTGGCTTCAATTTTTAAACTAAAATTGTGCATCATTTGGATTTAAAATTGATGAAAGATACAGAATGTCATACTTTAGATTAATTGAGAATCTGTCCAGGTTACTTGCACCCTCCGTGAACAGTGATGATTGAGATTTGAGGGAGAGAGAGTTGTGTATTTTTCCTGGGCACTTCGGATTCCGCCCTCATCTTAAAAATGTGAGGGTTGGGGACTAATTGGCCTTAATGGTAGAATAGAGGGGGAATTGATGAGTTATGTGAGTGAAAGAAATGGCTGTTGGTATGATCTTAATGTTAGTATGGTCTAGAAGATAGATACAAAATGCTGGAGTAACTCAGCGGGTCAGGCAGCAACTCTGGAGAAAACGAGTAGGCGACATTTGGGCCGGAACCCTTCTTTAGACTGCCTTGCTGGGTCAGTGGGTCGATTTCCATGATGTATTGTTCTGAGAAGATATTTTCAATTAATTGTATTTGTTTTTAACAATCTATTCTAGACCAGGGAGAATTAGTGAAACGTGTAAGGCATGACTTATATTTATGTTTTGTTTAAGAGGGAGTTAGATGTGGCCCTTGTGGCTAAAGGGATCAGGGGGTATGGAGAGAAGGCAGGTACAGGATACTGAGTTAGATGATCAGCCATGATCATATTGAATGGCGGTGCAAGCTCGAAGGGCCGAATGGCCTACTCCTGCACCTATTTTCCATGTTTCTGTGTCCTCTGGTCCTCGGTTAACCTACTCAGGGCAAGTGAATCTACCTGATCTATTCCTCTCATTATTTTATACAACCTCTATATTATCACAGATGTAAGCTACCCAAGTGGAATACGAGATGCTGTTTGTCCAGTTTGAGTGTGGCCTCACCATCGCAATGGAGAAGACCAGGACAGAAAATTGTTGATGAGGGTAAAAGCAGTGGATGTTGTCTATATGGATTTCAATAAGGCCTTTGACAGGTTCCCCATGGAAGATTGGTTAAGAAGGTTCAATCTTTGGGTGTTAATGGCGGAGTAGCAAGATGGATTCAACAGTAGCTTGAATGGGAGATGTCAGAAGTAATGGTGATGGCTGTTTGTCAGGTTTGGAAGCCGGTGACCAGTGGGGTGCCTCAGGATCTGTGTTTGGGTCCACTGTTGTTTGTCATGTACATCAATGATCTGGATGATGGGGTGGAAAATTGGATGATACTAAGACAGGTGGTGTGTGGATAATGTAGCTAGATTTTCAAAGTCTACAGAGAGATTTGGGCCATTTGGAAAAGTGGGCTGAAAGATGGCAGATGGAGTTTAATGCTGATAAGTGTGAAGTGCTACATCTTGGCAGGACCAAATCAAAATAGGACGTACATGGTAAAAGGTAGGGAATTGAGGAATGCTGTGGAACAGAGAGATCTAGGAATAACTGTGCATAGTTCCTGAAAGTGGAATCGCATGTAGATAGGGTGGTAAAGAAAAACCTTTGGTGTGCTGGCCTTTATAAAATCAGAGCATTGAATATAGGAGTAGGGAAGTAATGTTAAAATTGTACAAGGCATTGGTTAAGACCAATTCTGGAGTGTGGTGTACCATTTTGGTCGCCTAATTATAGGAAGGATGTCAACAAAATAGAGAGAATACAGAGGAGATTTACTAGAATGTTGCCTGGGTTCCAGCAACTACGTGACAGAGAAAGATTGAACAAGTTAGGTCTTTATTCTTTGGAGCGCAGAAGGTTAAGGGAGGACTTGATTGAGGTCTTTAAAATGATGAAAGGGATAGACAGAGTTGACGTGGATAAGCTTTTCCCATTGAGGGTAGGGAAGATTCAAACAAGAGGGCATGACATGAGAATTAAGGGACAGAAGTTTAGGGGTAACGTGAGGGGAACTTCTTTACTCAGAGGGTGGTGGCTGTGTGGAATGAGCTTCCAGCAGAAGTGGTGGAGGCAGGATCGATTTTAATATTATAAAAGTAAAGTGGATAGGTATATGGACGGGAAGGGAATGGAGGGGTATGGTCTGAGTGCAGGTAGATGGGACTAAGGGAAAACAAATGGTCGGCACGACTGGAAGGGCCGGGAGGGCCTGTTTCCGTGCTGTAATTGTTATATGGTTATATGTTATATGGTTATTTATTTATTTATTTTAAAAAATCTGAATGGTGGCCGATTAGGAAAAGGGAGATGCAACAAGACCTGGGTGTCATGGTACACCAGTCATTGAAAGTACGCATGCAGGTGCAGCAGGCAGTGAAGAAAGCGAATGGTATGTTGGCATTCATAGCAAATGGATTTGAGTACAAGAGCAGGGAGGTTCAACTGCATTTGTACAAGGTCTTGGTGAGGCCACACCTGGAGTGTTGCGTACAGTTTTGGTCTCCTAATCTATGGAAAGACATTCTTGCCATAGAGGGAGTACAGAGAAGGTTTCACCAGACTGATTCCCTGGGATGGCAGGACTTCCACATGAAGAAAGACTGGATAGACTCGACGTACTTGCTGACATTTAGAAGATTGAGGGGGGATCTATAGAGACTTACAAAATTTTTAAGGGGTTTCGACAGGCTAGATGCAGAAGATTGTTCCCGATGTTGGTGAAGTCCAGAACAAGGGGTCACAGTTTAAGGATAAAGGGATGTCTTTTAGGATCGAGATGAGAAAATCATTTTTCAACAGAGAGTGGTGAATCTGTGGAATTCTCTGCCACAGAAGGTAGTTGAGGCCAGTTCATTGGTTATATTTAAGAGGGAGTTAGATGTGGCCCTTGTGGCTAAAGGGATCAGAGGGTATGGAGAGAAGGCAGGTACAGGATACTGAGTTGGATGATCAGCCATGATCATATTGAATGGCGGTGCAGGCTCGAAGGGCCGAATGGCCTACTCCTGCACATATTTTCTATGTTTCTATGTATAGTGGATAAAGGAATAACGTTTAGTGCAGTAAAGTCTGATTAAAGATAGTCCGCAGGTTCCAGTGTGGTAGATGGTAGCATAATCTGCTTCACGTTGAGTCTTTCACCAACAATCTGCCTATCAGAGAAAACCCTCACCTGAGGCAGTGATTTGTCTGGCCCCCTCTTCTCACTTCTAATCTTCTTTTCCACTCCCCCTACAATCAGTCTGAAGAAGAGTCCTGATCCAAAATGGCACCAATCCATGTTCTAGAGATGCTGCCTAACGCACTGAGTTACCCCAGTATTCTGTGAAACGTCACCTATCCATGTTCTCCACAGATGCTGCCTGACCCGCTGAGTTACTCCAGCACTCTGTGAAACGTCACCTATCCGTTCTCCACAGATGCTGCCTGGCCCGCTGAGTTTACTCTAGCATTTTGTGTCTATGGTTGGACAGATTTACATTGTTTTCCTCAGGACCACCAGAGGTTAAAGGGAGACTTGGTAGAAGTATGTGAAATTAAGAGAGGAATAGATAAAGTTGATATTCAGAACCGGTGATGGCGCTGTGCAAACGGCAGCCAGACAACAGTCGCATATCTTTTTTCTTTTTGTTTTCACTTTTAATTTCAAATTTCTACTGGAGTTTCTACTGGAGCATACCAGGCAGAAGGCAATTCTGGATTTGTATTGTGTAATGAACCGGATTTTGATAAGGGAACTCTGGGTAAAGGAGCTATTAGGAAGTAGTGACCATAATATGATGTTTTAAACTACAATTTGAGAGGGAGAAGGGAAAATCAGAAGTGTCAGTATTACAGTTGAACAAAGGGGACTATGGTGCCATGCGGGAGGAGCTGGCCAAAGTTGACTGGAAAGATACCCTAGCAGGGATGACAGTTGAACAACAATGGCAGGTATTTTCTGGGAATAATACAGAAGATGCAGATCAGTTCATTCCAAAGAGGAAGAAAGATACCAAGTGGAGTAAGGGGCGGACCGTGGCTGACAAAGGAAGTCAAGGACGATATAAAAATAAAAGAGAAGTATAACAATAATATAAAGGAGGATAATAAAAGCTTCTTTAGTTATGTGAAGAGGAAAATATTAGTTAAGACCAAAGTTGGAACTCTTGAAGATTGAAACAGGTGAATTTTATTATGGGGTACAAGCAAATGCAGATGAGTTGAACAGGTACTTTGGATCCGCTTTCACTAAGGAATACACAGACAATTTCCCTGATGTACTAGTGGCCAGAGAATCTAGATGACGAGGAACTGAAGGAAATTCACATTAGTCAGGAAATGGTGTTGGGTAGACTGATGGGTCTGAAGGCTGATAAAATCCCCAAGGCCTGGTTGTCTGCATCGCAGGGTACTTAAGGAAGTAACTCTAGAAATCGTGGACGCATTGGTGATTATTTTCCAATGTTCTGTAGTAGATCAGAATCAATTCCTGTCGATTGGAGGGTAGCCATTGTTATCCCACTTTTTAAGAAAGGTGGGAGAGAGAAAACAGGGAATTTTACTTCGGAGTCGCAGCTCCACCAGCGGTAAGTAACAGACCCGCAGGTAAGTGAGTTGAAATTACTTCCTGGGTAGAAACTCCGTGACGCTGGCTGGAATAGCCAGGAGGAGTTTGGGAAGTTTTAAACTGGACACGGTGAAAAAATCAGCACGGGGGAAGTGCGCGTCACGGGTGGAAACTCAGTTAAGATCGGGACCACAGATCAGTACGGAGCCGGTTCCGATACCGGTAGCCGTTGAAAACTGCCGTAGTTCAGACTTTAGATGCTCCACAGCCACAGGCCACTGAGGGAACTCCAGTGCAGAGGAAAGGAAGCCTGCTAGGCCGAAATATCAGGTGAATCTGAAGAAGCGTGCAGTTTTGGTCTCCAAATCTGAGGAAGGACATTATTGCCATAGAGGGAGTGCAGAGAAGGTTCACCAGACTGATTCCTGGGATGTCAGGACTGTCTTATGAAGAAAGACTGGATAGACTCGGTTTATACTCTCTGGAATTTAGGAGATTAAGAGGGGATCTTATAGAAACTTACAAAATTCTTAAGGGGTTGGACAGGCTAGATGCAGGAAGATTGTTCCCGATGTTGGGGAAGTCCAGGACAAGGGGTCACAGCTTAAGGATAAGGGGGAAATCCTTTAAGACCGAGATGAGAAAGACTTTCTTCACACAGAGAGTGGTGAGTCTCTGGAACTCTCTGCCACAGAGGGTAGTTGAGGCCAGTCATTGGCTATATTTAAGAGTGAGTTGGATGTGGCCCTTGTGGCTAAGGGGATCAGAGGGTATGGAGAGAAGGCAGGTACGGGATACTGAGTTGGATGATCAGCCATGATCATATTGAATGGCGGTGCAGGCTCGAAGGGCTGAATGGCCTACTCCTGCACCTAATTTCTATGTTTCTATGTTTCTAAGAAAGAGGCAGGACCAGGCAGACGAGCCATGTGGCTCAGGATGGACCAAATGGAGAAAATGCTCCAAAAAATTATAAACCAAGGGTCAAAGACCCAGAATATTCCCAGGCAGTCCCCGAGGGAGTTCCATATCATGATTATGGTGCCGTTACAACATGGGAATGTGAACCTCCAGAGCCTTGTTTAGGTCTGGAGGAAGTCTCCTTGAGCAAGTCTCAGGAGTACCAGGGCAGGAAGAGACTGACCCTGAAGGTGGTGTTTCTGGTGTTGAATACCCACCACAGCACAAAAGTCAAAGTACAGGTGTACCAGATGTAGCACAATCCTTTGCTATACCAGAGGGAAGCGGTGAGGTCATGGAAGAAAACCTGGCGGCCAACATTATTTGGTTTCTCACTCAGCTTTAGGAGACTGTCATGATGGAGACAGCAGACCTCTATAAAACACCTATTAATTGTGCATCACTAAGGGTGCCGACGGTGATCCAAGTATTTGGACACCTATGAGTTCAACAATGCGATGACAAGAGATACGTTTCCAGAGGGTCCTCAAGCTCATTGCAGCTGGCATTGCTGCTTTTGGGAGGCAGTTGGAAGGGCATGCTATGTCCAAAATTCAAAAAGGACATGTTGCCATTGTTTTGTAACTATACTTTGAAATTAATTGTATGAGAAAAATCGCCATTCAGCCCATCCTGCACCCAAGATTTGCAGGTTTGTGTAAATCAAGCAATGTTCAAGCTCCAGATTATTTATTTGGAGAAAACCTACCTAAACAAATTAAAGATATCGATGAGGAGGCAAAACGATCAGCCTCATGAAACCTTTTATATTTGGCAAAGGAGACAATCTGGCTGGATGAGAAGGGGGTTTGATTCAGGAGCGGGAACAAGCAGAGGCAGGGGTATGGTGAGAACGTATTATCACCCATCACAGCCCAATGTCAATCCATATATTGGGAGAAGGAGACCATCAAGGTCATTTGCTGAGGTACAAAAACTATTCTATCACAGAGGAAACCGTTGTATAACCTCCGATTGGTGGTAGATTGCAATTGTTTTATGATGAATGGTACTGTATAACATCTGATCGGTTTATATTAGATATTGTGTCAGGTGCTACTATTGAATTTGTGGATGGAGTTGATCCACCTGTACAGGATAAACCTAATCGGGATTTGGTGTTTTCTGCACCTGAAAATTTTCAGGTAAAAGAAGAAGTAAAAAATTTACTTAAAAAAGGGGTAATTGAAAGTACGGGGTATCATCCGCAACAATTTGTGTCAAATATTTTCCCCAGGCCAAAGAAAGATGGGGGTTGTAGAGTCATTCTGGATCTCACAAAATGGAATTCATATGTCCAGTATAGACATTTCAAAATGGACACCTTCAACACTGCAAAGGAGTTGTTGTCCATAGGATGTTACATGGCTACTATAGACTTCAAAGATGCGTATTATTCAGTGCCAATTCATCACCATTATCGTAGGTATTTGAAGTTTAATTGGATGGGTCTGCTGTGGCAATATAAAGCATTACCTAATGGGTTAAGTTCAGCTCCCAGGCTGTTCACAAAATTATTGAAACCAGCACTGGCATTGTTAAGGGCTCAAAATCACATTGTCATGGCTTATCTTGATGATATTTTAATTGTTAATGCCACTCAGGAATCAGCTGAAGATTCAGTTTCAGCAACTATAAGCCTGTTGAAAAGGCTAGGGTTTCTGATCCATCCAACAAAATCTAAGCTACAGCCGTTGCAGACAATTGAGTATTTGGGGTTTGTCATTAATTCAGTTGCTATGTCAGTAACTTTACCAACAGATAAAATTGTGGATATTACAAATGAGTGTAATTTCCTTGCTGACAAACCTTATCCCTCCATCCGAGAAGTAGCTAGGGTTATTGGTAAGATAGTAGCAGCGTTTCCCGCTGTTGAGTTTGGCCCTTTGCATTATCAAAATCTTCAAAGGGCAAAAGCACAAGCACTAAAAAAGCGTGCAGGTCATTTTGACAGACCCATGCAGTTGCCAACAGAAGCTTTGGCTGAATTACAGTGGTGGATTGGGAATGTTGCACAAGCTACTAAAAACATTGTTATTCAGCAACCTACTCAATTCAGCAAATTTCAGTAAGCTTCAAAATCTAGCGCGGGGCTTGTTTTCTTTCAGAGGCCCACAGGAGCCGTTGGAAAGAGGAGGGGGAGGAGCGACACCCGACCGGTAAGCTTCAAAATCTAGCGCGGGGCTTGTTTTCTTTCAGAGGCCCACAGGAGCCGTTGGAAGAGGAGGAGGGGGAGGAGCGACACCCGACCGGTAAGCTTCAAAATCTAGCGCGGGGCTTGTTTTCTTTCAGAGGCCCCACAGGACCTGTTGGAAGAGGAGGAGGGGGAGGAGCGACACCCGACCGGTAAGCTTCAAAATCTAGCGCGGGGCTTGTTTTTTCAGAGGCCCACAGGAGCCGTTGGAAGAGGAGGAGGGGGAGGAGCGACACCCGACCGGTAAGGTTAAAAATCAAGCGCGGGGCTTGTTTTCTTTCAGAGGCCCACAGGAGCCGTTGGAAGAGGAGGAGGGGGAGGAGCGACACCCGACCGGTAAGGTTAAAAATCTAGCGCGGGGCTTGTTTTTACCCAAATCCATAACATTCCATTTGGAGAAGTGGGTTTTTTTTTTTGAGGAAGCCGCTGATTGGTGGAAAGTGGACCAGGGTAAGCAGCTGATTGGCAGTCAGATCCCAGCAGTTTGTTGTGTACTTTATATTGTATCCTGTGTAAGGGGGGCAGTATGAAGGCAAGGGCAGTGTACTGTTCTGGATGTCAGATGTGGGAGGTCAGGGAATCTGATAGCCCTCCAGACATCCACATCTGCGCCAGGTGTGTTGAGATGGGGCTCCTAAAGGACTGTGTTAGGAACCTGGAGCAGCAGCTCGATGACCTCCGTCTCCTCAGGGAGAGTGAGGAGGTCATAGAGAGGAGCTACAGGGAGGTAGTCACTCCCAGACCACAGGAGGCAGACAAGTGGGTCACGGTTAGAAAGGGCAAGGGGCAGAGGCAGGGCTAGAGAGTACCCCTGTGACCGTACACCTGGAAAATAGGTACTCGGGTTTGAGTACGATTGGAGGGGACAGCCTAGCTGGGGGCAGCAACAGCGGCCGGGCCCCCGGCACAGAGACCGGCCCTGATGCTCAGAAGGGTAGCAAAAAGAGGAGGGCAATTGTAATAGGGGACTCTATAGTTAGGGGGTCGGATAGGCGATTCTGTAGACGCAGTCGGGAGACCCGGATGGTAGTTTGCCTCCCTGCTGCCAGGTCTCGCATGTGTCAGAACGTGTACAAAAGATTCTGATAAGGGAGGGAGAGGAGCCTGATGTTGTGGTACACATAGGTACCAATGACATAGGCAGAAAAAGTGACGAGGTCCTGAAGGGAGAATTTAGGGAGTTGGGGGGAAAGTTAAGAGAAGGACCAAAAGGGTAACGATTTCAGGATTACTGCCTGTGCCGCGTGACAGTGGGAGTAGGAATGAAATGAGGTGGAGGATAAATGCGTGGCTGAGGGACTGGTGCAGTGGGCAGGGATTTCAAGTTTCTTGATCACTGGGACCTCTTTTGGGAAGGCATGATCTGTACACAAAGGACAGGTTGCACTTGAGCCCGAGGGGGACCAATATCCTGGCAGGGAGATTTGCAAAGGCTACTGGGGAGACTTTAAACTAAGAAAGGCTGGGGGGAGGGACTCGGGTAGAGGGGGCTAGGGTCAGGGTGTGGGGCAAGAGGCAGAGAAGGGAAGCACTCGGATCCAAAATGTAGGCGAGAAAGATGAAAAAGATAATAGACCGAGAATAAGGGATGGTGGGTTTCTAAAATGTGTATATTTTAATGCTAGGAGCATTGTAAGTAAGGTGGACGAACTTAGAGCCTGGATTGACACCTGGAAATATGATGTGGCAATCAGTGAAACATGGTTGCAGGAGGGCTGTGATTGGAAACTAAATATTCCAGGATTTCGTTTCTTCAGGTGTGATAGAATTGGAGGGACCAAGGGGGAGGTGTTGCATTGCTTGTCAGAGAAGATATTACAGCAGTGCTTTGGCAGGATAGATTAGAGGGCTCGTTAGGGAGGCTATTTGGGTGGAACTGAGAAGTGGGAACGGTGTAGCAACACTTTTAGGGGTGTATTATAGACCGCCAAATGGGGAGCGTGAATTGGCAGAGCAAATATGTAAGGAGATAAGCAGATATTAGTAGTAAGCACAAGGTAGTGATTGTGGGAGATTTCAATTTCCAAAAATAGACTGGGAAACACATTCTGTAAATGGCTGGATGGTTTGGAGTTTGTAAAATGTGTGCAGGATAGTTTTTTGCAGCAGTACATAGAGGTATCGACCAGAGAAGGGGCAGTGCTGGACCCTCCTGTTAGGAAATGAGGCAGGTCAGGTGACGGAGGTATGCGTTGGTGAGCACTTCGGGACCAGTGATCACAATACCATTAGTTTTCAATATAATTATGGAGAGAGTCAGAACTGGACCTAGGGTAGAGATTTTGGATTGGAGAAAGGCTAACTTTGAGGGAATGCTAAGGATTTAAAAGGAGTGAATTGGGACACTTTGTTTCATGGGAAGGATGTAGAAGAGAAATGGAGGACATTTAAAGGGGAAATTGTAAGAGTACAGAATCTTTATGTCCCTGTTAGGTTGAAAGGAAATAGTAAAAATTGGAAAGAGCCATGGTTTTCAACGGAAATTGGACACTTGTTTCGAAAAAAAGAGAGATATCTACAATAATTATAGGAGGCATGGAGTAAATGAGGTGCTAGAGGAGTATAAAGAATGTAAAAAGAATCTTAAGAAAGAAATTAGGAAGGCTAAAAGAAGATATGAGGTTGCTTTGGCAAGAAAGGTGAAAGTAAAACCCAAAGGGTTTCTACAGCTATATTAATAGCAAAAAGGATAACGAGGGATAAAATTGGACCATTAGAGAACCAGATGGACAGCTATCTGCAGAGCCAAAAGAGATGGGGGAGATATTGAACAATTTCTTTTCTTCGGTATTCACCAAGGAGAAGGATATTGAACTCGGTGAGTTAAGGGGAAAAGGTAGAGCAGCTATGGAAACTATGAGATTCAAAGAAGAAGAAGTACTGACACTTTTGAAAAATATAAAAAGTGGATAAGTCTCCAGGTCCTGACAGGATATTTCCTAGGACATTGAGGGAAGTTAGTGTAGAAATAGCAGGAGCTATGACAGAAATATTTCAAATGTCATTAGAAAACGGGAATAGTGCCGGAGGATTGGCGTACTGCGCATGTTGTTCCATTGTTTAAAAAGGGTTCAAAGAATAAACCTAGCAATTATAGACCTATTAGTTTGACATCAGTGGTGGGCAAATTATGGAAAGGATACTTAGAGATAATATATATATATAAGCATCTGGATAAACAGGGTCTGATCAGGAACAGTCAACATGGATTTGTGCCTGGAAGGTCATGTTTGACAAACCTTCTTGAATTTTTTGAAGCGTTAACTAGGGAAATTGATGAGGGTAAAGCAGTGGATGTTGTCTATATGGATTTCAGTAAGGCCTTTGACAAGGTTCCCCATGGAAGGTTGGTTAAGAAGGTTCAATCTTTGGGTGTTAATGGCGGAGTAGCAAGATGGATTCAACAGTGGCTGAATGGGAGATGTCAGAGAGTAATGGTGGATGGCTGTTTGTCAGGTTGGAAGCCGGTGACCAGTGGGGTGCCTCAGGGATCTGTGTTGGGTCCACTGTTGTTTGTCATGTACATCAATGATCTGGATGATGATGTGGTGGAAAATTGGATCAGTAAGTATGCAGATGATACTAAGATAGGTGGTGTTGTGGATAATGAAGTAGATTTTCAAGTCTACAGAGAGATTTGGGCCATTGGAAAAGTGGGCTGAAAGATGGCAGATGGAGTTTAATGCTGATAAGTGTGAAGTGCTACATCTTGGCAGGACAAATCAAAATAGGATGAGAGGGGCCTGTTTCCGTGCTGTAATTGTTATATGGTTATATGGTTATATGGTTATACAGTAGTATTACAAACTGATGTTAGTGCTTTCGGATGGGGGTCTACGGACAATGACACCAGCTGTGGTGGTGGGTGGACTGTTCAAGAGGAATTAATTCTCCAAACATATGGTATTAATTATTTGGAGTTATTGGGGGCATTTTTTGGATTAAAAGCTTATTGTTCTACTATGGAGGACTTGCATGTTCAATTACAAGTAGGCAATACCACAGCTGTAGCATATATCAACCTCATGGGTGGAGTAAGATCAGTATCATGTGATCATTTGGTCAACCAGATGTGGAATTGGTGTATATCTGGCTTTCAGCTATCTATCTCCCAGGGAAAGACAATGCTGTGGCAGACAACAGATCACGGGAGTTTAAAGACAATACAGAAAGGATGTTAAATCCACAAATTTTCCAAAAAATTGTCAATCAGTATGGTGTACCAGACATTGATTTGTTTGCATCCAGATTAAATCACCAATTGCCTAAATACGTGTCATGGGAGCCTGACCCACGAGCTGTAGCGTTGGATGCATTCTCGCTACATTGGGGAAATATGTGTTTCTATGCTTTTCCCCCATTTTGCCTGATTAGGCAATGTCTCAGTAAAATAGAACAAGACTCTGCTAAGGGTGTTTTGGTGGTTCCAAACTGGCCTACACAGGCATGGTTCCCATTGATGCTTAGAATGATAATTGAACCTTTTAAGACGATCCCCAGCTCCAGGGATTTGTTGGTACAACCAATGACAGAGCAAATTCATCCATTGCATGATCAATATGAATTTGTTAAATCTGCAGGTTCTGACGACACCATTACAAGGGCTTGGACTGTCGGATAGGACCATGGATGTCATAACGTCAGCTTGGAGAGATAGCACTAAGGAACAATATATGTCTCACATAAAGAAATGGGAAGCTTTTTGTATTCAGTCAGGAGATATCTTATCATTCTGCAAACGTATCGGATGTTTTGGAGTTCCTTGCTATGTTGCATTTTGATCAGCACCTTAGTTATAGTGCTATTAATAGTGCTCGTAATGCTTTGTCTTCCTATTTCGGACAGTTTCAGAACACCTATCTATCGGGTCTCATCCATTAATATCCCGATTTATGAGAGGGATTTTTAATAGAAATCCTCCCAAACCCAGATATACAGAAATTTGGGATGTTAGTATAGTCCTCACATTACTTCGGCAATGGGCTCCAAATACGTCACTGTCTGTTCAGAAGTTAACATTTAAGGTGGTAATGCTTATGGCATTAGTGTCGGCACAAAGAGTACAAACATTGCAAATGTTATGTTTAGATTGTATGCATTTGTCTGCAGATCACATTACTTTTTATGTTTATAATCTAATCAAACAGAGCAGACCGTGGAAGTCTGGAACCAAGGTAATCTTTAGAGCATATCCTGTCGACCAAACATTGTGTGTGGTTAAGCATCTGACTCAATATATTGAAGTAACCAAGAGTCTCCGAGGTTGTGAGACAACAATGCTTATTGCTCATAAAAAAAACATACAAAAAAGTGTCAGTACAAACTATTTCTAGATGGTTAAAACAGGTTTTGGATTTAGCTGGAGTAGACACTGATGTGTTTAAATCTCACTCCACCAGGGCAGCGTCCACGTCCGCGGCGATGGCACAGGACGTGCCGCTCGACCAAATTTTAGAGGCCGCAGGATGGTGTAAAGAAGAAACTTTTTCCAAGTTTTACAATAAACCTGTTATCATGGTGCCAGAATTTGCACATGCAGTGTTGAGTTCTGTTTGATATTTGCTTTTTTTTATGTAATGATTCATATCTTTTGTTGTAATTTCCCCTATTATAAAGGGGTATTACTTTCTTCTATTATTATATTAAAATACTTATTGCATTATTCAAGCAATGTTCAATAATATTATTACTCACTACTGTGTCTATTGAAGCAGTGTGTCATATGGAATGAATCTACGTCATGAAAATCACAGAGCTTCAAAATCTTCACATAGTCACTCGCGTGACACCGAAGTAAATAGTAAGATTAAACGAGAACTTACCTGTTCGAAGTTTGATCTTTATTTTATGATTACGTGCCCTCCGCTCCGACCCTCATAATCTAAACGATCATCTGGTAGTTCTAGTCTTGTGTGAGCCTTACTATCCTACTTAGGCTATTGGTTCTGTGTTTTTCACGCCGCTGCTATGAAAGTATGCCGTGCATGCGCCTGGCGGGGCTTCTTCACGTAATCTCTCATCGTAACTCCTCATAAAATAAAGATCAAACTTCGAAACAGGTATGTTCTTGTTTAATCTTACTATTACAGACCAGTTAGCCTGATATTGGTGGTGGGAAGTTGCTGGACTCAATTATAAAAGATGAAATAGCAGCACATTTGGATAGCAGTAACAGGATCGATCCGAGTCAGTATGGATTTACAAAGGGGAAATCATGCTTGACTAATCTTCTGGAATTTTTTGAGGATGTAACTGGGGATCGGGGTATGGAGAGAAGGCAGGTACAGGATACTAAATTGGATGATCAGCCATGATCATATTGAATGGCGGTGCAGGCTCGAAGGGCCAAAAGGCCTTACTCCTGCACCTATTTTCTCTGTTTCTATGAGGATGCAGGGTGGCATCGACAGGTTGGGTGAGTGGGCGGATGCATGCAGATGCAGTTTAATGTGGATAAATGTGAGGTTGTCCACTTTCGTGGCAAAAACAGGAAGGCAGATTGTTAATCTAAATGGTGTCAAGTTGAGAAAAGGGGAAGTACAAAGAGATCTAGGGGTCCTTGTTCATCACTCACTGAAAGTAAGCATGCAGGCAGTGAAGAAAGCAAATGGCATGTTGCCCTTCATAACAAGAGTAGTTGAGTAAAGGAGCAAAAGAGATCCTTCTGCATTTGTATAGGGCCCTAGTGAGACCACACCTGGAGTATTGTGTGCAGTTTTGGTCTCCAAATTCGAGGAACGATATTCTTGCTATTTAGGGAGTGCAGCATAGGTTCACGAGGTTAATAACCGGATGGTGGGACTGCCATATGTTGATAGAATGGAGCGGATGGGCTTGTATACTCTGGAATTTAGAAGGATGAGAGGATATATTATTGAAACGTAAGATTATTAAGGGATTGGCCACGCAGTTGTGAATCTGGAATTCACTGCCTCAGAGGCAGTGGATGCAATTCTCTGGATGCTTTCAAGATAGAGTTCGATAGAGCTCTTCGAGATAGCAGAGTCAAGGGATATGGTGAGGAAGGCAGGAAACTTGGTACTGAATGTGGATGATCAGCCTGATCACAGTGAATAGCAGTGCTGGCTCAAAGGGACAAATTGTTCACTCTTGCACCTATTATCTATTGTCTAACATATGACACTCCCGCCATCCCGGAAAATTAACCTTGTGAACCTACGCTGCACTCCCTTAACAGCAAGAATGTCTCAATGCAAGGAGTATTCGTAATAAGGTGGACGAGTTGAACGTGCAGATAGCTATTAATGATTATGATATAGTTGGGATCACGGAGACATGGCTCCAGGGTGGACGTAGGCTGGGAGCTGAACATCCAGGGATATTCAATATTCAGGAGAGATAGAGAGAAAGGAAAAGGAGGTGGGTTAGCGTTGCTGGTTAGAGGAGATTAACGCAATGGAAAGGAAGGACATTAAGCTTGGAGGATGTGGAATCGGTATGGATAGAGCTGCAAAAACACTAAGGGGCAGAAAACGCTGGTGGGAGTGTTGTGTACAGGCCACCTAACAGTAGCAGTGAAGTTGGGGATGGTATCAAACAGGAAATTAGAAATGCGTGCGACAAAGGCAAAAACAGTTATAATGGGTGAGGGGTACACAAAAATCTGGAGAAACTCCAGCGGGTGCAGCAGCATCTAAGGAGCGAAGGAGATGGGCGACGTTTCGGGTCGAGACACTTCTTCAGGACTGGTCAGGGATCAGGGAAACGAGAGATATAGACGGTGATGTGGAGAGATAAGGAACAATGAGTGAAAGATATGCAAAAAGTATCGGTGATAAAGGGAAACAAGCCATTGTAAGCTGTTTGTGGTGTGAAAATGAGAAGCTGGTGCGACTGGGTGGGGGAGGGAGATAGAGATAGAGGGAATGCCAGAGCCCGAGGCTGAGGGAGAGGTGGGAGGGGGAGGAGACAGCAAGGGTTAACAGAATTGAGAAAATTCAATATTCAAGCCCAAAGGATGCAAACTCCCCAAGAGAGTTGGAGGGAAGGGGGTATCACAGAGGGGGGGAGCAGTTAGAGAGGAGGTTGTGAAACTGTCTCCGTAGGGGAGGAGGAGAACTTCTTCAAAGTAGGCATACCTTGAGGAGATATCACAGTGGAGTAGACAAAGTTTTAAAGAAGGAACTGCAGATGCTGGAGAATCGAGGGTACACAAAAGCTGGAGAAACTCAGCGGGGTGCAGCAGCATCTAAGGAGCGAAGGAGATAGGCGACGTTTCGGGTCGAGACCCTTCTTCAGACTGGTCAGGGATCAGGGAAACGAGAGAGATAATGGGTGACTTCAATCACATATAGATTGGGTGAATCAAATTGGCAGGGGTGCTAAGGAAGAGGATTTTTTGGAATGTATGCGGAATAGTTATCTAAATCAACATGTAGAGGAACCAACGAGAGAGCAGGCTATTTTAGACTGGGTTTTGAGTAATGAGGAAGAGGTAGTTAGCCGTCTTGTTGTATGTGCCCCCTCTGGGCAAGAGTGACCATAATGTGGTTGAGTTCTTCATTAGGATGGAGAGTGACATTGTTAATTCAGAAACAATGGTTCTGAACTTAAACAAAGGTAACTTTGAGGGTATGAGACGTGAATTGGCCAAGATTGACTGGCAATTAATTCTAAAGGGTTGACGGTGGATATACAATGGAAGACATTTAAACACTGCATGGATGAAACTACAAAAATTATTCATCCCAGTTTGGCAAAAGAATAAATCGGGGAAGGTAGTGCATCCGTGGATAACAAGGGAAATCAGGGATAGTATCAAAGCAAATGATGTGCGTACAAAGTAGCCAGAAAAAGCAGCATACCAGAGGACTGGGAGAATTCAGAAACCAGCAGAGGAGGACAAAGGGCTTAATTAGGAAAGGAAAAATAGATTATGAAAGAAAACTGGCAGGGAACATAAAAACTGACTGCAAAAGTTTTTATAGATATGTGAAGAGAAAGAGATTAGTTAAAACAAATGTAGGTCCCTTGCAGTCAGAAACAGGTGAGTTGATCATGGGGAACAAGGATATGGCGGACCAATTGAATAACTGGTTCCGTCTTCACTAAGGAAGACATAAATAATCAGCCGGAAAATAGCAGGGGACCGCGGGTCAAAGGAGGAATTAAGTGAAATCCAGGTTTGTCGGAAAGTGGTGTTGGGTAAATTGAATGGATTAGAGGCCGATAAATCCCAGGGCGAGATAGGCTGCATCCCAGAGTACTTAAGGAAGTAGCTCAGGAAATAGTGGATGCATTAGTGATACTCTTTCAAAACTCTTTAGATTCTGGAGTAGTTCCTGAGGATTGGCGGGTAGCGAACGTAACCCCTCGTTTTCAGAAGGGAGGGAGAGAGAAAACGGGGAATTACAGACCATAGAAACATAGAAACATAGAAATTAGGTGCAGGAGTAGGCCATTCAGCCCTTCGAGCCTGCACCGCCATTCAATATGATCATGGCTGATCATCCAACTCAGTATCCCGTACCTGCCTTCTCTCCATACCCCCTGATCCCCTTAGCCACAAGGGCCACATCCAACTCACTCTTAAATATAGCCAATGAACTGGCCTCAACTACCCTCTGTGGCAGAGAGTTCCAGAGACTCACCACTCTCTGTGTGAAAAAAGTCTTTCTCATCTCGGTCCTAAAGGATTTCCCCCTTATCCTTAAGCTGTGACCCCTTGTCCTGGACTTCCTCAAACATCGGGAACAATCTTCCTGCATCTAGCCTGTCCAACCCCTTAAGAATTTTGTAAGTTTCTATAAGTTCCCCTCTCAATCTCCTAAATTCAGAGAGTATAAACCGAGTCTATCCAGTCTTTCTTCATAAGACAGTCCTGACATCCCAGGAATCAGTCTGGTGAACCTTCTCTGCACTCCCTCTATGGCAATAATGTCCTTCCTCAGATTTGGAGACCAAAAACTGTACGCAATACTCCAGGTGTGGTCTCACCAAGACCCTGTACAACTGAAGTAGAACCTCCCTGCGCCTGTACTCAAATCCTTTTGCTATGAAGGCTAACATACCATTCGCTTTTTTTCACTGCCTGCTGCACCTGCATGCCTACTTTCAATGACTGGTGTACCATGACACCCAGGTCTCGCTGCATCTCCCTTTTCCTAATCGGCCACCATTTAAATAATAGTCTGCTTTCATGTTTTTGCCACCAAAGTGGATAACCTCACATTTATCCACATTATACTGCATCTGCCAAACATTTGCCCACTCACCCAGCCTATCCAAGTCACCTTGCAGTCTCCTAGCATCCTCCTCACAGCGAACACTGCCCCCCAGCTTAGTGTCATCCGCAAATTTGGAGATATTGCCTTCAATTCCCTCATCCAGATCATTAATATTATATTGTAAATAGCTGGGGTCCCAGCACTGAGCCCTGCGGTACCCCACTAGTTACTGCCTGCCATTGTGAAAAGGGACCCGTTTACTCCTACTCTTTGCTTCCTGTTTGCCAGCCAGTTCTCTATCCACATCAATACTGAACCCCCTAATACCGGTATGCTTTAAGTTTGTATACTAATCTCTTATGTGGGACCTTGTCGAAAGCCTTCTGGAAGTCCAGATATACCCCATCCACTGGTTCTCCCTTATCCATGCTACTAGTTACATCCTCGAAAAATTCCACAAGATTCGTCAGACATGATTTTACCTTTTGTAAATCCATGCTGACTTTGTCCAATGATTTCACCATGTGAGATACCCTTTATGCTCACAATAAATACTCAAAGACTAAATCCTGGAAGCAAGAGATTTCTTTATTTTACGAGTCTGCAGACCGGGTGCCTCTCCAACTGGAGACACCCTGAAGCCAGGGTAGATCATCCCCCTTTATACACAAAATCTTACATTCAATTTCTCCTCCGGACCTCTCTCCAATCAGGGTCGGAGGTACCACAATCTGTAGGCCACAACCCACCGTACATCCCCTCGTACCTCCCCACATCATACATTGCATGTTCATGGTAATGAGCAATTTCTTGACCAGGGTGTGTTGTAATATTTCATTTTTTCTATTAAGCATGCTCAATTGCTCATGACCTGGCCCACTTTTGCTCACCTCCTAGTGAACCCTCTCAGTTTTCCTATATCAGCACTAAAGCTAAGCTATAGTGACTAGGGTCCCATCCATCACTCCTTTCCACTGATAGGGATCTCTCTACATCACCCCCTTCTCTAGCGAGACAAAGCTATCTCTTCTTACTCAAGGCCTCAAGGATGGGTCTGGCAATTTTCAGACACTGCTGTCAGAATCTCCTCTCCAGCCCCTCTCTGTTTGAATTCTCTTTAAAAACTCCTTTCTTTAATAGGGTTTAATCACTTTATCCCTCACAATCCTCCCTTTTTCTTTTGCTACGCATACACTGATTAAACCCTCATTTTAAGTTCCTTCAATTCGAACTGACGTAACAATCGTCCTAACCTTCTCCTCCTGTAAATCAAAATTCCCCTGGCCGCATTATCATTATTTTCTGTATTTCCCCTTTCTCTCCCATAGGCATGACTACAGCCTGCATCTGACTTATACTTCTGGTAATAAGTTCCCTAAAACAAGGGATACAACAGGGGATGAAGATCAGTCCAGCCACTGCACATAGAAACACAAGTCCCACCGTTCTCGCCACCATGTTCCTCCGAGGATAGAATCCCACCATTGGGTTCCCATAATCGAATTCCATTTTGTATTGGAACATGCGCCAACTTCCGGATCCCTTCTGATATGTTCCATCACTGCCTGTCCATTATCATCGATGTTCAAACAGCAATTAGAGAGGTTGAATTTCCCGCATACCCTCCTTCTTCTGCCAGGAGGTAATCCAGGGCTAACCCTGTTCTGGTATATCGCTGCTCTCATCTGCGTCTGCTGCTTTGCCAGCATCTCCAGCGCCCCCGCTTTTGGTTGGTAATTTACCTCCAGTACTGCTGTAGCCTTATGATCCGGTTTAACATATATACTGGTGTTCGGTAGCCCCAGGATCCATCTTGTGCCCAAGTGGCTGGTCCGTAGTATGAGATGATTCTTGCTGGTGGCCACTCATCATCTTCCCATTCTCCAATGTCTATTTTCCTCTTTTTTCCGATATAGGTCATCAAATACAGGTGTTCCTAACGACTGGCCTTCTTTGGGGTTTAACAGGAAGAATCCAGGTTGTACCAGTCCAATAAAACAAGTCCCACTCCAATTCATCGGTAACACCGAGTATGCCTTGTATCCGCATATCCATAACAATCCTTCAGGGGCCGGTCCACTAGAGGCAACCTTGTTCCATATATTTCGCAATACTGGGATCCCCTGATAAGGGTTATTCCCGGTGCAGTTCCATAGTCCGGCTGATTCCACTCCATCAATCTCCATCCGGATAGCGCAGTTTTTCCCATATTTCTTAGTTAGATACCATTTAGGCTCCTCTGGCCACCACACTCGGGACTGATTTGGCCACTGGGTGACGATGCGCTGGCAGGGGCTGCTGCCTACTAGGACTGGCATCCTTTGCCCAGGGCCCTAGCGATACACTCAGTCCCGACCGGAGCATCTGTCAGGACCCATACCTGGGGATCTCGGTCCTTGTCCAATTGTCAGGTTCCACCCCATCAGGGTCCCATATTTCAACAATGGATCCTCTCCCACGGCCAACGTGAATTCATCAGCGGTCCTCCGCAGACCCAACAGTTAGTCACATTCAGGGTCCCAGCTATCCGGGTGGCCAAGTCCACAAACAGGTTTTTTTTCTCCTTCAGGGATTTCGATCTGCTTCTTGATTTCTTCGTACAGTGTCTGGTGCACTTGAGGCCGAGTATGTGGGGAGGGGGAGGCTTCGTGACTACTACCTTAAGTAATCTCTTTCACTACTTCCTCCTTCGTCTTATCTATTGCCCCTTTTATGATCTGAGAAGGGAAAACTAACTGTACACAAACCCATCTCTCTCCCCTTGGGCAGGTAACGGCCCCAAACTTCCCTATATACCCCCTATTGCCTGCCATCAAATACTCCTTTCCCCCCTCTTTACAAATGATTCTATTCTTTCGGTCATGGCATGCTTTATTCACATGGGAATGATAGGTAAATTGATCTGGTTATTACCCCTCTGTATTGAATTAGGATGATAACATTTATCACAATTATTAATACCTTTTACAACAATTACATACAAAGCAAACAATACCACGGACTGCTCCTTTCATACTGTCAGTTATACATTCAATGCTTTTCTTTTTAAAATTAATGTTAGGGGTTTACTTCCCGGCTTCACCATCCACTGTTCCTCCTCCCTCAGGAACGGGTGGATCGACGGGTCCTTTAACCAGATCACGGGGTCCACTCTTTTTCTTTTATTCGTATTTGCTGTCTCGGTTTACCTTCCTTTTATCTCCGTCCCCTCCTTTTTTCTTTCTTTTCTTTTTTCTTCTTTTTCCTTTATCTTTTTTTTTTTTCCCCCCCCTCTTTTTTTTCCTCCTTTTTTTTTTTTACTCTTTTTTTTCTTTTTTCTTTCACCCCCCCCTCCCTTCTTTGTAATACTAGGTATGGGCCGGTCCACCTGGGCTGGAGTTTCTCCTCCTTCCAATTTTTGACCAGTACCCAGTCGCCGGCCTTTACAGCATGTATTGGAAAGTCAAGTGACGGGCTTTGAGCCAATAATCCTTTCGCTTTTAAATTCTGTAGGAACGAGATACAGCAGTAAATAGTTCCTTGAGAATACATCAATGCCCTCTATGGTGGGTATTCCTTCTATCTTTCCCAAATAAGGTAACCCAAACAACATTCCATAGGGAACACTGCTAACTTTGCATTGGGTCTCCGTTGCTTTTCTCAAAGCCTTTCTGTTTCCCTACTGCTCCAAACATATGCCAGACTCCATGTACATATACTGCTCTTAAAGCTTAAATTTCTGCCAATTGAGCTAAGCAAAGATTGCAGGCAAGCTTCCAATTTGATTCCTGCGCTATAGCTTATACTTCTTTAGATATTACTCGTCCAAAATATTTTACCTGCTGCTGACAAAACAAAAATTCTTCCTTGATACATCATGACCTCCTGTGCCATCTTTTCCAAGATAATTACAATGTCTCTTTCTCACATTGCTCCTCACTTGTGGAACAAACCAACAAATCATCCACATACTATATCAACACCTTCCAAATCTGCCTACAACATCTGATTAAAAACACGGCGCTAGTATTTAAAACGCTGCCGCTCCTAGCCTAGGTGTATTTAATACTCTTCTTAATGTTCTTAACCATTGCTATGTTTCACCATTATCTTAATTATTATTATTAAGATCATTATCATTATTATTATTATTATTATTATTATTATTTCCTGATTATCGTACCTGTTCACATCCCCAACACACCTTATCCATTACCTATCTCCTTACTAGCCTTGTCTGGGCTCAGATCCAGATTTATTTCACTCCCGCTAGGGCATTTGAGAAACACTTCTCCAAATACATTTATATATTGGCATGGAATCTCTGGCCCCTGTTTGGCTCTGTCATAGGACTCACTGTGTGTCGGTGCATCACTTATTCCAGACTTCAACCAAGGTCTGTTGTTACTGACAACATTGTCTTTCCTTTTTCATGCTCTTTCTTTCTAAAGCAGTCTCATCAATTTCATCCTCTGCTTTCCACTTTAATCCTTTCTGATCTGCCTTCTTTCTCATTCTAAACTCAATGTCTTACTTCTCAGATAGTTTATCCTCCTTTGCAAATTTATTCACCTTCCTTTTAAAATCTTCCACTGACTTCATCCGATCCTAATTCATATTTTACCACCACCTCTTCTACCTCGGGTAATGTCATCACATCTTTCCCCACTTCTACCCCCTGAGATTCTAACCGGAAACTGTTTTTTTTTTAATCCCCAATGCTCATTCCTCTGGTACCCATTAGTTACAATATCTTGATCTCTCTGCTGCCCCCCCCCCCGAATCTACCATAACATATCATATCCTCTCCCGGGGGTGGGGTCCTAATTTCAAATTTTACCAGAGGTTCCGTGTGTATCCATACACCCCAGGGAGCGGAACCCTGACTCCCCTATTCTTCCTCCATGCGTGCGTACGACTGCACCTCCCGTCGTCGCTTAGGACATTCCCTCTTGAAATGTCCCTCCTCTTTACAATATTAACACCAGGGTGCCCCGTGTACCACCTCCTGATCCTTGTTCCTTGTTTTCCCGGGGACCCAACTTCGGTCCCTCCATTCACCTCTTCCTCGTCCTCTAATACTACCGCTTCCTTTCCCCGGTCTCCATGAGAACCCGGCCTTCTATCACCTTCAATCCCCCTTCTGTGCTACTTGCTGTACTGCTTGCAACATCATTTTTGCCTTTCCCCTTCTGTTTCTCCTCATCCGTCTTACATATACCTTTTGAGCCTCTGTTAAACAAACTGATTCAATGGTTTTTCATTCCAAATTCTTCCAATTTTTCCAATTTCTTTCTAATATCTGGTCATGATTTTGTTACAAAATTAACCTTCAACAATGCTGACCTGCGGTCGTATCAGGGTCTATCCCCGAATACTGCTGGACATTCTTCCTTAAATCTTTGTAAAAACACCGCAAGGTGTCGGAAGTTCGTCCTTGTTCTGCTGATTTTCAAAAGCCCGTTCGAAATTCTGTCCCCTGGGAACGGCTTCTCTAATTCCTTGATTATTATCTCCCTGAGATCTCTCATACTTTTTCTTCCTTCCCCTGTTTTGGTTATTCCAAGTCGGCGCATCAGCCTGCAAAACCCCTTCTCCCTGCCTGTCTGACCATCTGTCTTTCTTCTGAAGTAAACAAACTTCCCCAGTATCGACATCCATTGTCTGCCAACTCCGTTTTGTTTTTTCTGGGGCCCCATTAATTTATTACCCTTCTCCAACCAGAATGTTTTATCTAAACAAACCATAAAAGCTGGCTTGTTGTTCAGCAATTAACTTATTTCTAATTTTGTTCAAACCATTCCCCCTACAAATATATAATACGACTACACATTTGCAAATTAACTTTACTGAAAAGAAATCTATAGAAGCCAAGCAACCTACATTTTCCAAATCTTCCCCTTTTTAAGTTCGCGATGATTCAAAGGCATCGTCCGTTTCCTTAACAATAACCTCCCCCTTTGCTACATTTCCTTAAAGGAAACAACACACAGACACCCTTACAACATGGCCGACAGCAAACAAAACCCTATCACATATACAAACTTCCTCATTCATACAAAACGGTTTTTACATTAGTTCCATTCTGTACTTCAATGAGATGTTTGAAACAACTTTTTTTAATATTTTTCATAAAAACATTTATTTTTAGGCAACTAGGAAAGGATCTATTTGTTCAGCCAGTCCCAAGGGGGTCTTCCAAATAAACTTTTTTCATCTCCTTTTAAAGTCTCACCCATACTGGCTGGACAGGCACCATAGTTTCCTTTCTCTTTACCCAGGGTGTTCCCTTCCACCCCATCCAAAACATTTCGCCCCACAAGGACTATCGGGCGGAATGTTAGGCTCCATATCAGTTGGAGCATCATCCCGGTTCCCGGGTCCCTTACTTCTCGTTACGGTTTTTCCACATTTACTTGTCGGACTCTTCCCGTCCGACAAATCCAGAGCGCACCAGGCAATACTTAATACGTCGTTTTTCTTACATGGGTCTGTGCACAAGAATCACCTCGACCTCGTATTCGTATTTCTTTCTACCTTAAACCCCTCTTGCTTCCGGAGTCCTTTTCCAGCGGATATCACTCGTCAAACTTGCTGATGGCAAGCAAAGGAGATCAGAGGACTGCTGAAAATCAGCGGTACTTCTCCTTCCTTGTCTCAACCACAGCATGCAGTAGAGTGGCGATCGCGCGGACGCGCCCCCAATTTGTGAGATACCCTTTATGCTCACACTAATACTCAAAGACTAACTCCTGGAAGCAAGAGATTTCTTTATTTTACGAGTATGCAGACGGAGGTGCCTCTCAATAATGGAGGACACCCCTGAAGCCAGGGAGATCATCCCTTTATACACAAAAATCCTTACATCAATTTCTCCTCCGGACCTCTCTACAATCAGGGCTCCGGAGGTACACAAAATGTAGGCACAACCCACCGTACATCCCCTACGTACCTCCCAACATATACATTTGCCATATGTTCATGGTAATGAGCAATTTCTTGACCATGGGTCGTGTTTGTATATTCATTTTTTTCTATTTAAGCGATGCTCAATTGCTCATGACTGGCCCACTTTGCTCACCTCTAGTGAAACCCTTCAGTTTTCATTTTATCCAGCCACCTAAAGCTAAGGCTATTGTGACTAGGGTCCATCCATCACTCCTTTCCACTGATAGGGATCTCTCTACATCAACCCTTCTCTAGCGAGAACAAAGCTATCTTTCATACTCAAGGGGAGGGTGGCCTCAAGGATGGGTCTGGCAATTTTTCAGACACTGCTGTCAGGAATCTCCTCTCCAGCCCTCTTCCGGTTTGAATTCTCTTTAAAACTTCCTTTCTTTATAGGGTTTAATCACTTTATTCCTCACAACCACTTTCAAATGTGCTGCATCCCATCTTTATAAACTGACTCTAGCAAGTTTCCCACTACGATGTTAGACTAAAGGTCTGTATTCCCTGTTTTCTCTCTCCATCCTTAAAAAGAGGGGTTTTGGGTTACATTTGTACCGACAATCCTAGGAACTACCACCAGAATCTAAAGAGTTTTGAAAGATTTCACAAATGCATCCACTATTTCTGAGCTACTTCCTTTAAGTACTCTGGGATGCAGTATCTGGCTCTCCTGGGGATTTATGGCCTTTATTCTATTCAATTTTACCCAAACACCATTCCCGACTGACCTGGATTTCATCTCAATTCCTCCTATTGACCCACAGTCCCCTGCTATTTAGGCAGATTATTATGTCTTCCTTAGTGAAGACGGAACAAGTAGTTATTCAATTGGTTGCCATATCCTTGTTTCCCACACTGATCAACTCAACCTGTTTCTGACTGCAAGGGACTACATTTGTATTAACTAAACCCCTTCTTCTTCAATATCTTAAAAACTTTTGCTGTCAGTTTTTATGTTCCTGCCAGTTTTCTTTCCATATCTATTTTTCGTTCCTAATTATGCCCTTTTGTCCTTCCTCTGCTGGTCTCTGAATTTCTCCAGTCCCTTCTGGTTATGCTGCATTTTCTGGACTACTTTGTACGCTTCATCCGTTGCTTTGATACTATCCTGTATTTCCTTGTTTTACTCGGATGCACTACCTTCCCCGAATTTTTTTTTTTTTTTATTTTTTTTTTCTTTTGCCAAACTGGGTTGAACATGTTTTGTACGTTCATCCTTGCAGCTCTTTTAAACTGTCTTCAATGTATAGTCCACCGTCAACTCCTTTTAGAATTAAATTGCCAGTCAATCTTGGCCATTATTCACGCTCTCATACCTCTAAAGTTTACCTTTCTGTTAAGTTCAGAACCATTTGTTTCCTTTGAATTAACAATGTCACTCTCCATACTAATGTAGAACTACATCCATATTATGGTCACTCTTGCCCAAGGGTGCTACGTAACAACATGACGGCTTGCTAATTTACACCTCTCCTCATTACTCAAACCCAGTCTAAAATAGGCACTGAACACAGTTTGTTAACATCTTGGTATTGGCGAAACTATGCAGGTATTATAAAGTTGGGCGATAGCAGTTATGAAGATGGGATCAGCTGGCACTTTTGGAACAAGTGTTGAAATTCATGGACAAAAGTCCAGCATGGTTGTACGAAAGGTAATATCATGTCTGCGATTTGTGGGAATTTTTTCCAGAGGTTTGTAATAGTATAGCGTGGATAAGGGGAGAACAAGTGGATGTGGATTTATTGGGGACTTCCAGAAGGCTTTGACAAGGTCCCACATAAGAGATTAGTATACAAACTTAAAGAATACGGATATAGGTGTTCCAGTATTGTTGTGGATTGAGAACTAGGCTGGCAAACAGGAAGCAAAGAGTAGATGTAAACGGGTCCTTTTCACAATGGCGGGCAGTGAAGAGTGGGGTACCGCAGGTGCTCAGTGCTGGGACCCCAGCTATGTTTCTCAATATATATTTATGTTCTGGATGAGGGAATTGAAATAGGCATTACTCCATGTTTGCGGTTGACATATAGCTGGCGAGGCAGTGTTAGCTGTGAGGAGGATGCTAGGAGACTGCAAGGTGACTTGGATAGGCTGGGTGAGTGGGCAAATGTTTTGGCAGATGCAGTATAATGTGGATAAATGTGAGGTTATTCCACTTTCGGTGGATAAAGATGAAAGCAGGACTATTATTTATATGGTGGCAGATTAGGAAAAGGGGAGATTGCAGCGGACCGGGTTGTCTGGGAAAACCATGTCATTGAAAGTCAGGCATGCAGGATGCAGCAGGTAGTGAAAAAAGCGAATGGTATGTTGGCTTTCATAGCAAAAGGATTTGAGTATAGGAGCAGGATGCGTTCTACTTACAGTTGTTCAGGGTCTTGGTTGAGACCAACACTGGAGTATTGCGTACAGGTTTTTGTCTTCAATCTGAGGAAGGACATTATCGCTAGAGGGAGTGCAGAGAAGGTTCACAGAATGATTCCTGTATCGTCAGGTTGTCCTTATGAAGAAAGACTGGATAGACTCGGTTTTCTACTCTCTGGAATTTAGGTGATTGAGAGGGGATCTATACGAATAGCTGTATAAATTATTAAGGGGTTGGAACAGGATAGATGCAGGAAGACTTGTTCCGAAGTTGGGGAAGTCTGGACAGGGTCACAGCTTAAGGATAAGGGGAAAATCCGATAGGACGAGATGAGAAAAACTTTTTTCAAATCAGAGAGTGGTGAGTCTCTGGTACTCTGCCTCAGAGGGTGGTTGTGGGCCAGCTTCATTGACTATATTTAAGAGGTGTGTTAGATTGTCTGGCCCTTGTGGTTAAGGGGATAGAGGGTATGGAGAGAAGGCATGTAGGATAACTGAGTTGGATTGGTTCAGCATGATCTGATGGTATGGAGGTGCAGGCTCGAAGGGCAGAATCGGCCTACTCTACCTAATTTCTTATGTTTTGTTTCCTAAATTTGGAACTCCCAAAAACTGCTCATATTTATATCGGTGTGGTCCTAACCAGGGAACTGTTTTTTCTTTTTTACAATACAGATGGGACCTCTATGCTCCTGTAATTGTTTTGAAGGCAACATTGACATTGCGATTTCTTCAATGCATGCTGTACTGCTGCTAACTTTAGTGACTGATGAGCAATTAACACTAGATCACTTCTGTACTACCACCATTAATCTCCATTGCTCCTTGTTATGCAAATCCAACCCCATACAGACAGCCACTGATTTCTGTGAAAAGCAAGGTGTGGTTGGTGGTGAAAGTGAATGACTGAATCTTTCAGTAAAACAAGGCTCAACTGGTGCAGAAGTCACACTGCACTGAATCTGCAACTCACTGTCAGGGAGAATGAAGGAAGGGAGTGGGTAATCAGTACTGTCGTTTTGCTGTCTATTATTGGTCCTGCGTTAACATTATTCAGTCTGTCAATTTTACCCTAACCACCAACCCATAACAAAATCCTCTTATCTCTTATCTCATATATCACTTCTC